>JAKSZU010000005.1:49865276-50476943 GCA_026018925.1 Tupaia tana | reverse complement strand
TATCTATTTAATAGGTACAATTTGTAAGTTAACAAGGAAAAAAGCTTACATATATATATATATATATATATATATATATATATTTTTTTTTTTTTTTTTTTTTTTTTTTTTGACAGAGAGATTTTTGCTATACAGTGCATGCACTCACTGGAAATATAGAAAGAGACAGAGAAAGTGGGAAATCACACCTAGGTGGTGGGGGTTTCCATGTCACAATCCCTTCTCCTCCATCCTCATTTTGGGATTTTGGGCACGTGCGCACACACGCCTGGTATGAGTTTAAGCCACCAGGTCTTGGAGTCAAACCACGGTTGACTACACAGGAGTCCAGCGATATAACCATTGCCCCATCCGCTGGTCCTGAATGTTTATATTTTAAATGCATGTAACAGATACAGAATGATTAAGTGTGAGGATTGTTATGCAGGTTATTATGTAGGTGTCTTTGTTAGACTGAGAAAGGAGGGAAAAGCACCCCCAACTGGAGTGGTCGCAGGCCAATCTCTTTTTAAATTTTATTTACTTTTATTTATTTATTTTTACCTTATTAGTGGGAGTTAAGGGGTATGTATACATGACTTTTATAAGTGGTATGGAGAGGTTGGGATTTGAGCCACAGTTGGGTTCTTTAAGCAATGTCTTGAACAACTATTTGGCCCATGTTATACATTTAAACTTGTGCGTTTTTTCATTGTAAGAAACTTTAGTGACTTAAAGGAGATGTATTTAGAAATATGTGGAATTTTGAAATAGACCATGAAATTGCCAGAAATTTGTATTTTTGAGTGCCAATTTAATTGATATGTGGCCTTTTAAACTCAGCATATTTCTTTTTTTTTTTTTGGAGAGGTTTTTGCTATAGGGCGTGTGCGCTCATCAGACAGACAGAGAGAGACAGAGAGACAGAAAGCGAGAAATCACCCCCCAGGGGGGATGATCACGCCGCAATCCCTTCTCCTCCATTCTGCTCTCGGGATCTAGGGCATGCACGCACATGCACCCGGCGTGAGGTTAAGCCACCAGGTCCAGGCCTTGAACCGTGGTTGGCTACGTGGGAGTCAAGCGACATAGCCATTACGCTAACTGCTGGTCCCTCACTTTTTTTTTTTTTTTTTGAGAAACTCAGCATATTTCTTAATTAGTTACTGATTTTAATGTGGAGCCCATTAATAAAGGCAAAGAAACCATTTTTCTAATGAATGTGAAGAAACTGTTTTTAATTCAGCGTGGATATCACTTGAATATTGGTGAACAAGAAACAATTCAGTTTGACCTGTAGGTGTATCTTACAACCATTTTAGTAAGTCTAGATTTCTTTTTGCTCTGGGCAGCCTGGTGACAAAGCAAAAACTTGGATAGAACTTTATTATGTCACTTGAACTTATCATTTATCTTTTATAGAACCTTAAAAGATATAAAATAAAATTTTTTAGAAAGTTTATATATTAATGGGCATCTCTGGATGGACCTAAATTGGAAGACCTCAATTTTAATTTTAATTATGCTTTTTAAAGAGCAGTTTTGTGTATACAGAATGTTCTTTATTATAACCATAGTAATTTTTTTTAGAGGTTTTTGCTATAGGGCACGTGTGCTCGCCAGAAAGACAGAGAGAGACAGAGAGATAGAAAGCGAGAAATCACCCGTGGGGGGATGGCCATGTCACAATCCCTTCTCCTCCATTCTCCTCTGGGGATCTTGGGCATGCATGCACATGTGCCTGGCATGAGTTTAAGTCACCGGGTCTGGGACTCGAACCACAGTCAACTACATGGTAGCCATTAGGCCATCTGCTGGTCCCCATAACCATAGTAATTTAAAATCATGATACTGAGATCTCACAACTTTTGTAAATATTGCTCACGACTTTTGTAATATTGCAAAGTACTTCTAGGAAGTACTTTGCTCTTTAAAATTAATTTTGAATCTCTTCAAGCCCAGAACAACTTAAGTAGGAAAAGTAATTTATCTTGGCTTTGGTGCTGAGCTCTCCTTGACCAATTTAGCCAATGATCTTTTTCTAACTAAGCATAAAAAAAAAGACAGAAATAAACTAAGACATTGAACAAAACAATCTCACGTGAAGAAATAGATGAATCTATGGGACCAGCAGTTGGCATAATGGCTATGTCGTTGGACTTCCATGTAGTCGACCACGGTTCGATTCCAGACCCGGTGACTTAAACTCACACCAGGGGTATGTGCGTGTGTGCCAAAGATCCTGAGAGAAGAATGGAGGAGAAGAGATTATGGCATAGTCATCCCCCCTGGGGAGTGATTTCTCGCTTTCTGTCTCTCTATCTTTCTGGCAAGTGCATGTGCACTATAGCAAAAACAACAACAACAAAAAACAAACAAACAAACAAAAAACAAAAAACCCTAAAATTGTGTTGCAGCCACAACAGTAACACCTACTTACTGTTAGTTTTTGTCCAACTCAGTCAGACAACTAGATCTAATCCAGTTAATTACTAAATCTAATCCAATCCTGGGCAAACTCCAGTTTGTTGCAACTCCAAACCTAGTTTGGACCAAAATTTGCTCATATAAAACTCAGAGAGCCCTAAACACAAGTCTGTAGGAGCTCAAATCTGCGAAAGAACTTACCCATGATTTCAAGTTACTGTGAGAGAGTAATGGATGTCAAAGGGTCCCAAAGGTACCATGCTTGGTCACCTTCTGCTCCGAGTGTCATTGGAAGCTCCACTTCAGATCCTACTTCTGTCACCAAACTGTCAAAAGTAACATAAACCAGCCAATTTAATAAAAAATTTTTTAAGAATTGTTTTATTTAACTTTATTTATTTATTTTAATCTTGATCAGAGAGGGAGATAAAGAGAAAGAGAGAGAGAGAGAGAGAGAGAGAGAGAGAGCAAGCTGCCAGGTCTAGGACTCAAACCACAGTCGGGCATGTGGGAACCCAGTGCCCTTAACCACCATGCCACCTGCTGGCCCCAATAAAGTTTTAATTGAGCAAATCTTAACACAATTTAAATTGGGCAGTTGTTGCCTGACTTTCTGGGTATCCTCGTGGTCAACTCGAAATATAAGTTCTGGAAAAGGGAAAATAACATACAAAAACAAAAGTGAAAGAATGAAGTAGAGGAACAATTGTATTGGTTGCAGGTGGACAGTAGACTCCACAAACTTCCCAAAAGGTGGGCCTTCTGTGATTGACTGAAATGTGGCTAGTGTGATTGGCTATAACTTAGCAACCAGCTCAGAAAAAATAGCCTAACATGTACAATTTCAGCTTATCCATAGGAATCCAAGTGTGGGAGTACACTGGCCATTTTAGGCCAGAATAGTTTAATTTAACAGAATCAAAGAAGTAACAGATAAAAATAAACATAGTTAGAATGAAGGAAATAAATTCTGCCCTTAAAAAAAAAGGACTTTTGAGTTATCACAGAAAGATCTGGAATTCTTTGCAATTTGTAGATAACTCCTGAAACTGAATGTTTTGTTTGCTTCATAGACCCTGGTGGAGCATAACAAGGACCTGTAAATGACACCCTCACTAGAACAGAGGACAAGAATCAGGACACAGACCTGGTTTTTGGCCACTCTTGTTCAGGGGGAGAAATTGCTGGTTACAAAGAGAGTTACGTTGTAAGTAAATGCTCTGGCTCTGGTTGTTTAATGTAAATTCTTACCACAGTTCATCTGATAATAAACTGTACTTATTATAATTCATGATATAATTCTGTGTTCTTTCATAGTGTTTACAAAGTCTCAAAAGAATTTCTTTGGGTACTGCTAACCGGGTGTGTGTGTGTGTGTGTGCACTGATACACTCCCATCTTCTCCTACCTGCCCTGGGAGCAGTTTTTGGGCAAAACTGACCAAGGGAACATGTACCTTCTCTTGCCCCTAAGGAGTAGCTCTAGCTGGAGCCTGTTGTCAGGTGGAGGTGGGGGTGGTGGTGAATGCATGTGCATTTTAAAAACTTAGGCTGCCTTGCATACGGAGGTACCTGTTGATTCCATTAACAGATTAAGTAAACTATTTTGGCAACCTTGAATAATATAGACTGTAACTAGATCCAGGTATTGGGAGACAGAAAGTCTACTGGATGCTCCAAAATGACCAACATGCTCATTTTGATCCGATTGTATTTAACCGATAGCTATGTCACACTGTGGCTGTAGATCCTTCACCAACCAGCCACCATTGGTGCATCTGGTAAGCTGTACGTTGAAATAAACTCATGCCTTTCTGAATTGAACCTCTGGGTGGCTTCTTTGGAATCTAAACGTTATGGCAGACTCTGTCAGATTTGAGGCTCCTGTTGTGTAACTCCAGGGTTGCAGCTATTGACCAGGGATCTGTGTGTTGGCTTTTCATGTTGTGGTTCACATTCATTAACTTGGGGATGTGATTGCTACCTATCTATTGTGAGTGGCTTATGCAGAATGTAAAACACTATGCATGACACGATCCTATTTTGTAAAACAAAAAAATAGGCAAACTGAATTTTTTTTTTACTGAAAAGTGGGAAACAATTTTTTAAGAGAGATTTTTGCTATAGGGTGCATGTGCTCACCAGAGAGGTAGAGACAGAGAGACAAAAAGTGAGAAATCACTCCCTTCTGCTCTTGGGATTTGGGGCACACACGTACATGGGCCCATCATGAGTTTTAAGCCACCAGGTCCAGGACTTAAACTGTGGTCGACTATGTAGGAATCCTGTAACATAACCCTTATACCGTCTGCTGGTCCCATGAAACAATTTAAAAAAAAATACCAAAAATCCTCTGTACTCCAGCTTGGTTTTTGTAAACAAACTACAGCTTCATTTATTATATATAAGGCTGCTTTTTTTTTTCTTTTCAGTAAGTTACAGCAACACTAGGCTTCAGTGAATCACAGACATCCTGCCTTTTAAACTGTGTTAATACGACAGACTTTGAAATGTAACCAACCCAAATTGTTTTCTACCTCATTCCTTCACTTTTGTCCTTGTGCATCACTTTCTTTCCTGTACACCTCACTTTCCTTTTGTGGAACTTAAATACTGTGTGGCCATGAGGCTACCCGGAGTTGCCCAAAAGTTGGTTCAAAAAAACTGCCCAATTCAAATCGTATTAAAATTTGCTCAATTAAATGCTACTAATTTTAATTGTCTTTTAAAATTTTCTTTCAAGTTAAATGTCTAACTCTAAGGCATTGGTTAAACAAACTGAGGGACAGTTGTATATAGCTATCAAAAAATATCTCTGTAGGGGGCCAGACAGTGGTGCACTTGCTCTGTGAGCTGGCCAACAAAGGAGGGCTGCTAGTTCATGCCTAGAGACCTCCCTGAATATGCCAGCCACATGGGTCTCAGATCGTCGTGGACATGATCTAGATGGCTAAAGCTGGGAGTGGATTGCAGTGCTAGGACCCCAAAGGAGTGCCTACTCTCTGTATCTCTCTCTATTACTTATGAAATTAATAAATATGTAAACTTAAAAAACAGGGCCATAGAAAAAGTTGGATATTAAAATTATTTAATTTTATTTGTTATTATAGTTTTTTAAAGAATTATTTTTTGTTTTTATTTAGTTATTATTATTATTTGATTTGAACACAGAGAGACATGGAGAGAGAAAAAGAGAAAGTGGAGAAGACTCCTCCATTGCTGCTGAGAACCAGAGATTTCAGGGACTAAGAGAAATGATTTTCTACTGATAATTCAGCCTTCAGCCTTGAGTCTCGAGTGGAGAGACAAGGAGCAGGCCTTTACATTGCTTTTTTTTTTTTTTTTTTGGGAGAGGTTTTTGCTATAGGACGCGTGTGCTCGCCAGGAAGACAGAGAGAGACAGAGAGACAGAAAGCGAGAAATCAACCCCAGGGGGGATACACACCGCAATCCCTTCTCCTCCATTCTCCTCTTGGGATCTTGGGCATGCACGCACATGCGCCGGGCATGACTTTAAGTCACTGGGTCCGGAACACAAACCGCGGTCAGCTACGTGGGAGTCCAGCGACGTAGCCATGACATTAACTACTGGTCCCAGGAGCAGGCCTTTAGAAGAAGACTCCTCCATTTCTGCTGAGAACTACTGATTTCAGGGAACAAGAGAAATGAAGATTTTCTGTAGATAATTCAGCCTTTAGCCCCCATTCTCGAGTGGTAGGATGCCCCTCTATCCTTCTCTGTGTCTCTTTCTTCTCAATTTTTTGTAATTTTTCCTTTTTAAAATATGTTAAGGTAAAGTATTTTCTTGGCTTTCAGATCCTCCTTTATCTTGCTAAAACCCCCTTTCCCCCTCTCCTCTAGGAGAGGCAAGGGGCAGGCCTTCAGAAGATGAGTCCTCCATTGCTGCTGAGAACTAGTGATTTCAGGAACAAGAGAAATGAATATTTTCTACTGATAATTCAGCTTCTAGCCTTTAGTCTCAAAATTTGAAGAGACAATATTGAGAGTTCCCATATATACCATACCTATTTCCCCTATTATTATCATCTTATATTATTATGGTACATTTTGGCAATTAATAAACCAGTGATATTGAAACATTATTATTAATTAATATTCAAACTTTGTAAGGGCCTCTTGGCTGTCAAAAGAATTCACACATTTCCTTCTTTTATTGTTTTTGACAGTTTTGAAGGTGACTGGTTAGGTATTTTGTAAGATGCTTCACTAAGATTTGTCTAGGGGCTAGTAGGTTGCACAGTGATTAAGGGCTCTGGACTCCCACATGGCTGACCACGGTTCAAGTCTGGACCTGGTGGCTTGCTTTCTTGCTTTCCCTCTCTCTCTCTCTAATCAAATTGGGAAATAATAATAATTAAAAGTTAAAAAAAATTTGTCTAAAGTTTTCTGATGTTAGATTGGAGTTATGGATTTTAAGGAGGAACAATTGTTTTTTATAATATTTTAAGTTACCATTATTGTTTTACTTATTTTTTAAAGTTTTAAAATTTATTTATATCTTGAGAAAGAAACAGAGATACAAAAAAGAGCAGCACCCTAGGGTCTTCATTCCACATTGCTCCCTTAGCCTCAGCCTGCCATTATCATGCACATGGGCATGCGTATGCACCCAGAAAATATAAGCAGTTCTTCGGATTTGAACCTGGAACCTTCCTATATGGCCTCAGCATTGTGGAGTGTTGTATTACCACTGTACCATTGTTACTGGCCATCGTTATTCGTCTAGTTGTATCTTTCAAATGACCTAAAATTAACACTGATTACTTTTGTATTAAAACTATTATTACAATAAAAATTTATATTTACATGTGTATGTTCATCATTACCAACTTTCAGATATAAGAATGGTTGCCTAGATTGAACTGGGAGAACTGGGTTCACTAAGTGAACTTGTGGCAGACAAATTTTCTCCTCAATAAGTTTCAACTTCTTTTTTCAGTGTCCTCTCATCCCTTCTATCATTCGATTTCAATGTCTCAGACAGTTGGTAAAGGTTTAAGATACAGCTTCTTCGTGGAGGGACTTGCATTATAAAATAATATTCCTGAAATCTGACAGGTTTTCAAAAACCAAGGGACTTAAATGCTAATCATGGCATAGCAGGGACCTGGTGAAGGAAGTAGAGTAAGGGGAGATAGGAGGGTCTGTTTTTCTCGCTGCTACGCCTAGTTCTGCAGAGTGATTATTCTCTGTGTGAGATGTTCATACGAAGACTTATCAGAGACATATAACTTATAGGTTGTCAAAGGAATAAAATCAGTTATCTGCTGAGAACTGAGCTGGTACTTTGGAAGGTGTCTACGTGATCTCAGAATCTGTTGTTTTTGCCTTCATAATCCCGTTTCTTCCTTCCTTTCATAAGAGCAGTCCAATTTTTCTTTGGTGACTTCTATTCTCCCATTCTCCCTACTATTCCAAAAGTGGCTATCTGATCAAATCTGGAGTTAAATTGCTCCCTCCATACCCACAGTGATTGGTGTATCTACGGTAGGTACCTGACTCTAAGTGAGCCAATGGGAGCTTGTCCTGAGATACTTGCTGAAGCTAGTTCAAAAAAATGAGCTTTCTTTCTGCTATGATTATTAAACTATTAGTAATAGGAGGTAAGCCCAGAGTTACCAAGGATCATTTGAACCACCACAGAGAAATAATCATCCAAGAGGAAAACCCATGCAACAGAAAGCAGACGTGGAAAACGAAGAACAGATTCCTGAAGATAATATGTGAGCATCCTGATTCTGACAAGCCATATTTATCTCCCAATTCTCAGTTACATAAGCCTCTCTGCCTCTCTTTTTAACGTAAGCCAACTCAAGTTGTATTTTTGTTACGGCAGCTGGTAGAATCTTGACTAAAAGACACTCTCAAGATCTCATTTTCCTAAATAAATTAACTGTCTTTTCACACAAGTGTCTGACTTCAGCATCCTTTTCTTCTCAATGTCATTTATTTTATCTTTGGATTCTTCTATCTTGTTTCTTACAAAAAAATGAAAGATAACCACTTAAAAATTTACTCAGGCTGATTATTAAATTTTATGTACTCTATGCAGTTTATCTCCACTGGATGTAATCAAATTCAGAACACATTTAAATACCAACCATAGTGAAAATAGTCACTGTGATTAGAATAGAGCCATGGCTTTGTGACTTTAAAAAACTGCGCTCCAGTTTAAGTAAGCCTGTTAACCAGCAGGGACCTCTCTCTAGCCCCAGCAGTTTCTTAACTATCAGGAAATTCTTCTGGTCAGTTGCCATGGTAGCCGTACCAACTCAACTTTTCCTGATTTAAAAGTGTCATTTCTCAAATGAGCAATCAGCCTCTTTTCTACCACATCCCAATCACTGGGCCAATGTGAAACAAATTACACAGAGTAACATGATATTCCTTCCATTGGAAGAAATGTGAAGACAATAAAATTGTTCCTGAGAGTTCATACATGGTAGGGATTGAATGTTTGGACATCTCACCACCATTTAAAACTGGATCTCATCCCCAGCTCTATTTACTTGTATTCTGACTGTGGAGAGTGTATTAAAATCTCTTTGACCTAGTCTCATTGTCTAAGAAATGAGAATAATAATAGAATATTGATACAATACATAATAAAATAGCATACTAAATAGTAGTGCTGGTGTGAGGTTAAAAGATCTGGTCCACAAAATACTAAACACAGTGCCTGACCCAGGAAGCACTTAGTTAAGGTAAGGTAGCTATTTAGATACATGGTTGTGATCCCATTTGGAATTCACTATGTGCTTAAAGTCAATACTTCATATGAAACCTGTGTATTAAAAGCATCTCAAGGCAGGAAAAAGTAAGGACCAAGGTGACTGGTTTTTGAGAATGATAGATACGTGGAAAAAATATAGGAAATATCTAATTTGAGTAATTTAGTCCCTATCTTTCTTGTTCTGTTCATAAAATATTGAATCATAAGTGAACCTTAGAAGTATCAGATAAACTTTTGACTTCTGCCACTCTTCTTGTTGAAAAGATTTATTGGAAATGCCTATGTGTTTCACGGTGCATGTTCATTAATTTTTCTATTGTACTGAAGTTAAAACTTAAAACAGGCATCACCAAAATGATTTATACTTCATGAAAGTATATTGCTAAATGATTTTCAAAACAAATACTATCACATGAGACTTTTTCGAATAGAGGTCACTGGAAATCTAATCAGCACTGCGACAACAACGGTTTTATCCTTTCTTCTAAAAAGACAACAAATGATTCCAGGCTGACCCTTCTTCTCAGCACTTTCTGCAGTTGCATGATTGAAGGGTGTGGAAGAATTCAAATGGTAAGTCATAATGTTCTAGAAGGATTTCTTTCTTTGGAGATAAGGTGCTAATGTGATGGGAGCTTGGTTGATTTCCAGTCCTTGAAGCTGTTGCTTCTGATTCACTTCTATTAAGCAGATATTCAGGGATAATTATGCTTTTGGAAAAATGGTAAGTTCATTCATAGCAAAGGAGAGTGAGCTAAAGCCATTTGCAAACTGTGACAGTAGTAGTTTAATGAACTATTGAACTAACTGCCTACATTGCTGAGTAACTGCAGAATTTCTTTAAGTCAGAGGGCTGAACAGGGAAGAGACTATTTACAAATAGTGTCGCTTGTACAGCTGGGTAGAATTTAGGGTCATTCATTTACGTTCAGTATTTCCAAATGGTAACAACGTGAATCATGCAACTGAAACTGGCATCACATGGCTTTAGAATGTTACCACATCAAACACACAGCTGGCGTCAGGGAAGGGGGTCTGATGTCATTGTATGTTTGGCCTATATGTTTTCTTAACCCAACAGCTAGCTTCCTGTGAAACCCAGTATATCTGAGTGGAATGTCTCCATAGACAACACCTAGATTTTCAGGATACTTCCACCAACCCAGTTAAAGCCAGTGACTCAAGTCATACAGCCAAATGCCCGTTTGGAAATATGTTTCAAATTATACAGATGAATGAACGGAGGGACAAAGACTTGCCAAGTACATAACATAGAGATTATGCTGAAGATACTGAGTCCAGGAGCAGTGGCTTGAAACTCACTCCAGGTGTGCATGCCTGTGTGCGTGCGTGCCCAGAATCCCAGGAGGAGAATGAAGGAGAAGGGATTGTGCTGTGACCATCTCCTTGGAGATGATTTCTCATTTTCCCTCTCACTGCCTCTCTCTGTCTGTCAAGCCCATGGACCCTATGGCAAAAACTTTAAGACAAACAAACCGGCTATTGCATGATGGTTAATCATTTTAACCTTAGGGACCAGCAGGTGGCGTGGTGGTTAAGGTGCTGAACACTCCCACATGGCCGACCAGGGTTCGAGTCCTGAATCTGGTGGCTTGCTTTCTCACTTCCTCTTTCTCTCATTCTCACCCTCTGTCTCTCTCTGGTCAAACTAAAAAAAAAAAATTGAATAAATAAACAAATGAATAAAATAAAATAAATAATTAAAAAAATCATTTTAACCTTCAAGAATTTATAGCTGGGCTTAAACTGAGCAATTAAGAATGTAAAAGCAATGCTTTAGTTGTTTAAACACACATACACACACACACACACACACATATTATATATATATATATATATATATATATATATATATATATATATATATTTCTTTTTTGGAGAGGTTTAGTGTTTCCACTGAGTTCTCTGAGGCAAATGCTGGGCTCTCTTGAAAGCCAGTGTGGTCATGGTGTCTGCCTTGCCACCTCTAGACTTCATCAAACTAGTTTCTCTATTTTCCCCACTATTTTCCCTACATTAAGAATTCACTGATTTAGTGAATGAAGAATCTGCCACTCAACTTATGTTTCCTGTATGTTATTCAGCATTATATGGTTCTAGTATGAGGCATGCCCACTGTACTGTGGGCATTTAAGTATTCTGCTTTTTTAGATGAACGAATTTAGATTTGTCCATGTGAAGTAAATCATCCAGAAAAAAAAAAAATCAGTAGATATCTTTTCTTTGGTCGATTTGCAAATAGATGTTTTTAAAATAAATTGGTCAGATTGCTTTTACCCTCCAATTAATTGCATTATTTCCAAAGCATAATATAGGCACGAACATCATGTGAAATAAGTATTACCTTTGATTAAAAAGTAAAACAGTGTATTGAATGGCAATACAATTAGAAATCCCTCTAATGCAATTAGAAATGCCTTTGGATGGTTCGTTGGTGAAGAATTTTATTCTGAGGGACCAGTGGTTCGCATAATGGCTATGTTGCTGGACTCCCATGTAGTCGACCGTGGTTTGAGTCCCGGACCTGGTGGCTGAAACTCACGCTGGGCACGTGTGCGTGTATGCCCAAGATCCTGAGAGGAGAATGGAGGAGAAGGGATTGCAGCATGGCCATCCTCCCTGGGAGGTGATTTCTTGCTTTCTGTCTCTGTCTCTTTCTGTCTTTCTGGTGAGTGCACGTGCCCTATAGCAAAAACCTCTCAAAAAATAAAGAAAGAAAGAAGAATTTGATTCTGAGCTTTAAATTTCTTCTAGTCAGGTGAGCTAATTTGTTTAGCCAGCCTCTGCTGCCTGTATATCATGATGGCTCTGTTGCAAAGGAGGATGGTGACAAATTCAGCTGAAAGACCATAGCTACTCCGTGAATCAGGGGGCTGGGGGTGGCCTTTAAGGACTCTTTTATGCCTGAATTGTTCTAAGTGCATAAAATCCAACAAAATAAAACACCTCCAGAACCAGGATTTTCTCTGAAAAAAAAAAAAAACTGTGAGGTTACTATACAGTGTCTTATTGAAAAGGCAAATTACAATAAAGATCATGTGTTTGTCTTTATGTTTCCACAAGTTGTTTGGCTGTCATCTAGAAAAGGCTCAAACCTAGTGTTTTGAACCTTACTCTGAGTTGGGAGGGGTTTGACTTTTTCTTCCCAGTCCTTGCCACCTCTAGACTTTATCAAGCTAGAGTTTTTCTATTTTTCCCACGTTAAAAACACACTGATTTAATGAATGAACAATCTGCCACTACACTTGTGTTTCCTATCTATTATTCAGCATTATAGAGTTCTAGTCTCTGGCATGGTGTCCTATATATTGTGGGTATTTAAGTATTTGCTTGAATAAATGAATGCCGGTGGGAGGTTTTTTGCATTTGTTTCCATGCTGGCTGACCCTTAGGCTTGGGTTCTGAAGCTTACAGTGTTCCATGCAGAGACAGGGACAGGGACAGGGACAGGGACACATCCTGGAAGCTGCCTGGCTATTCACTCCCCCAGCATTCTCTGAGGGTGAACTCAGGCAACCAACAACTCCGTGACTCTGACAGATGTTTTTGTCTCTAAGCCTTGGGCACCTAGCCCTGCTGTCTCGCATGCAGAGGGTGATGCGTGGCGCCCTGCCCAGTGCCACCAGGAATGAACGCAGCCCCAGGGAGTACTGCCAAGTTGTGTCGGTGAGCTGCTTTCTGAGAGCCAAGTGGCCACTGGATAAATGCGTTGGTCTGTGTGCTCAGAGCGCTGTTAGGGAGACACGCTAGCTTAACTATCTCACTGCTTTATGTAGCTGTAATTTTGAAATCTACATTTTGTGTTTTAAGCCATTTTTGTTTACACATTGTATTTGCCTCATTGTGCAATTATGGTGACTGAAGGGGTTCACTGGAAGCAAGCCATAGGTTTCACGGTCATGTCTGTAGCAAAATATTAGTGGGAAAACATGCTGCCCCAAGTGCATTCTGGTTCAACCTTGGAGATTGAATCAACCTAAACAATAAATAAGAAATAAACCTCTGCCAGTCAAGACAGTTCACACAGATCCACTTTGGTAAGAAAATGGTGCAGTGGAAAAACTTATGGTCAGAAAACCTGGCTGCAGGTCCCAGCTTGCCACATGAGCAGAGTCCCTTAAATATTTTCAGTTTGTTCTAAATTCTTTACTATTCCTAGTTTAACAACTGTATTTTTATATAGAAGTATTTCTCAAATTACAGTAAAAAGAAAATAGGAATGAGAGGGAACCAGCAGTTAGCGTAATGGCTATGTCGCTGGACTCCCACGTAGTCGACCGTGGTTCGCGTCCCGGACCCGGTGGCTTAAAACTCACGCCAGGCGCGTGTGCGTGCGTGCCCAAGATCCCGAGAGGAGAATGGAGGAGAAGGGATTGCGGCGTGACCATCCCCCCTGGGGGGTGATTTCTCGCTTTCTATCTCTCTGTCTCTGTCTGTCTGGCGAGCGCACGCGCCCTATAGTGAAAAATCTCTCCAAAAAAAAAAAAAATAGGAATGAGAAAATGTGCAGCTTCATCAAGTTAGTTAATCTCTTTGTTCTTTGATTTCTTCACCTATGTAATGGAGTTCATTTACTCACTCAACAAATACTAATGGACTATTTTCCCTCAGCTGGGTACTGGCTTAGGTCCTGGGGGTACAAGGGAGGAAGAAGACTGGCTCTATTGATCCATTGGACACAGTCACTATTCATGAATAAATCTCAAAGCAAGGAATTAGATGCATTTATAGAGATAAAACGCCAGAATAACTGGAATATGGAGGTCAATGAAACTTTTTCAATTGGGTCAATCTAGCCATCTAGAAGTGATTTTTTGAGCTTAGTCTGGGAAGATGACAAGGATTGTGTCAAGCCACACAAGGCGTGCACGCTGACCAAAGAGGAAAGTGTGATTTAGGCCTGACAGCCAGTGGAAGGACACCTGGCAACAGGAAGACCCTGCCCCTGGAAGAAGGTAGGTACCGCACCAGCACTACCTCACTTCACAGAATTGCTGCCACCTTTGGTTCTAACAACACCCTGTAGACTAGGAAGGTGACTAAAAACGTCTTTCTGAGGGACCAGCAGTTGGCATAATGGCTATGTCGTTAGACTCCCACGTAGTCTACTGCGGTTCGAGTCCCAGACCCAGTGGCTTAAACTCACGCCGGGCGCGTGTGTGTGCGTGCCCAAGATCCCGAGAGGAGAATGGAGGAGAAGGGATTGCGGCGTGGCCATCCCCCCGGGGGGTGATTTCTCGCTTTCTGTCTCTCTCTGTCTCTGGCGAGTGCACGCACCCTATAGCGAAAAAATCTCTCCAAAAAAAAAAAAAAAAAGTCTTTCTGATTACAAAAGAAATGTCATTTTATTGTAATACAACTGGAAAATATGTCAGCATATAAAAAGAAAACAGAAGCTACACAGTCTCTTTCCAGAAAGAACTATCAACATTTTTTTTTAGGTCTATTTCTTCCATGAGAGAGAGAGGCATCCTCAACAGGGTCTTCACACCATGATCCAACCACAGCCTCCATCAGCTTGGATCATGTGCACTATTGGCATACAGAAGGAAGCTGAGGACATGACCCAGGGGCTTTCTTATGTGGGTCCAGTTACATGACTGCTGTGCCACTGTTTGGTCCCCAGTGTGCTTGTTAGTACTTTTATGTGATTTCTCATTTACTGTCTGTGGTGTTTAAGCTGAGATCTAAAGAATGAGAAGGAAGGAGTGGCAGAGACAGGGAAGGTGTCTCTAGGCAGAGAGGTGAGTTAGTGGAAGACCCCAAGAAGGGAAGAAGCTGGAAGAAG
The DNA here is from genome assembly GCA_026018925.1 of Tupaia tana. Lineage (NCBI taxonomy): Eukaryota > Metazoa > Chordata > Mammalia > Scandentia > Tupaiidae > Tupaia > Tupaia tana. The sequence continues at coordinate 50,461,975 of JAKSZU010000005.1, read as the reverse complement.
CTGGCTTGTGGAAAGAACCAGAAGGAGGCTAGGGGGATAGAGTTAGGGATGAGGGCAGGAGCTGTGGGCTGAAGTTGAAGTTGGTGGCCAGATTCCATGGGGTTTTATAGGGCATACCCAACATTTGGGAGGCTGGAAACTTTGGCCAGTTTTGACTAGAACACTGACCTGACATGTCTTACTTTTTTGTTTTTTAATTTGCCAGAGGGCATGTGTGTTTATATCTATCTATCTATCTATCTATCTATCTATCTATCTATCTATCTACAGATAGATATAGATATAGATATAGATATATAGAGAGCAAGAAAGTGAGAAAGCCCCCCTCCCCCATGGGGGATGAACATTATACAATTTCCTCTCCTCCATTTCTCCTTTTAGGATTTTGAGTATGCATGGACACATGCCTGGTGTGTCCCTCAAGCCACCGAGTCTGGGACATTAACTGCAAAAATCCATGTGGGATCCAGCCACTTTAATTGCATAAATCCATGTGGTATCAAACACCATGCCATCAGATGACCTGGTCTTACTTCTTTTTTTTTTTTTTTTTGAGAGGTTTTCGCTATAGGGCGTGTGCACTCGCCAGACAGACAGAAAGAGACATAGAGACAGAAAGTGAGAAATCACCCCCCAGGGGGGATGGTCACGCTGCAATCCCTTCTCCTCCATTCTCCTCTCGGGATCTTGGGCACGCACACACACGCGCCCTGCATGAGTTTTAAGCCACTGGGTCCGGGACGCGAACCACGGTTGACTACATGGGAGTCCAGCGACATAGCCATTACACTAACTGCTGGTTCTCACCTGGTCTTACTTCTTAAGAAGGCCACCTAGCAACCAGAGGGGAATTGATTGTGAGAAGGCAAGAGTAGAAAGAAGACCAGATTCCTGTGGAAAATCATGGTGGCAGTGAAGATGAAGAGAAAGCATCACATTCAAAGCAAATTGTTGAGAATGTGATTGAAAGGATTTAATGATAGATTGATGTGGAAGCTGAGGGAGAGGAAGAACTGAGGATGGATTATAATGAATATATATATTAAAATATTTAGTTTTATTATACTTATTTAATAGAAGTTAACTCTAGTTAGGCTGTTTCTAATGTTAGCACACTATTTTCTGTTTTAAAGGATTTTGTCATAGGGAGCATGTGCTCGCTGGAAAGACGGAGAGAGACAGTAAGAGGGAAAGTGAGAAATCGCCCTCCGCCCCAGGGCCAATGGCCATGTTGCAATCCCTTCTCTCCCATTCTCCACGTGGGATTTTGGGCATGCACACACATGTGCCACCAAATTTAAGACTTGAACCATGGTAGGCCATGTGGGAGTCTACCACCTTAACCACTATGTCATCTGCTGGCCCAGCACACTTCTTTTTATCAATGCTATATCATCACTTGTCACTAAATCTGATGTTCTTCCACGTTAGGTCTTGAAAAAGGGCCCATTGTCAGAGAAGATTGTTTTACTTGTCAGCTCTCTTTTCTGCCCTTCTTTCTCTCCTCCGCTAATGAGCTGCCCCCATGATATGATCTAATGGGAGGTATGTTGGGTATCTGGGTGGGGCTTCAGGGGAGACTTGGGTGAGCAGACACGAAGCAGCATTCCAAATGTGCTGAACAGGAAGGGAAGGGTAAGTGTCTCTGTGTGGAACCTCCTTCCCCGCCCTCCATACTCTGGACTGGTCTCTAGCCCCTCTTGAGCTTCCAGCTTGAACCATTATCCAGGGGTCAAGTTTAGTTGCTGAAGGCCTCAAGAGTGAGTGGGAAAGCCAGTCTTAGTGAATGACAGTGAGCTCCAATCAACTTTAGAGCACTGACGAAAATCAAAGGTGATGGTTTGTCAAGGAGTTAATGCTGACTGATCAGTATGATGGACTGGTGGTGAGCCAGAATGTTCGCAGTGGCTGTCTCTAAGTGGTTGGGTTATAGGTGACATGAATGGTTTTCTTTGTATGCTTCTCTATTTTACAGAATGTATTCTTTTAAAAGTGAATTAAAACTCAGTTTTGTTATTGCTATCATGATAAAATCGTGGACGGTTTTTAAATATAATAATTACATGCGAGGCATTTAATAACTTTAAGGAAGACGTTTGTTTTTTTTTTCAGATGACAGGGTGAGGGGCCCCTAAAAACAAATTGCTTATTTGTGAAAATTGCTTTGTATTTTTAGAGTTTTATAAGAAAATACAAATTAAGATTTTACTCAAATTGTTTTAAAATGTAAATAGTATATCTAACAACTTTAAACAATGTCAGGTAACTCAAAACATTCATAGAAAATGGAATTAAAGTAAAAGGTTATTTTTGTACAAAAGTGTGTAATCCATGCATAGTGGGTTTTGTACTATGCATTTTCCATGAACTTTATAAATATCTCTCATTTAGCTGTGGTGTGTGTGTGTTTGTGTGGGTGTGTGTAAAATCTTTCTATTACCCATAGGATTTAGCATCATACTTACATATAGTTTAGTGCCTTAGTAATTGTTTAATAATTGTTGGAAATAGAAGAAACTTAGCAAATGCTATTCTGAACTTTGATTATTAAAAAATGATAGAAAATATAAATGGTTATATATATATATATATATATATGTATATGTGTATATATATATATATATATATATAGAGAGAGAGAGAGAGAGAGAGAGAGAAATCATCCCCCAGGAGGGATGGCTATGCCACTATCCCATCTCCCGTCTCCTCCATCCTTCTCTCAGGATTTTGAGCACAGGCACACATGAACCTGAAGTGTTCTTCAAGCAGCAAAGTCTGGGATTTGAACTGTGCAATAAGCCATATGAAATCCAGTGCTTTAACTTCCACATCATCTGCTGGCCCAGTATTTCTTTTTTAATGTAGCTTACTTTTTACACATTTATAAAGTTGTGTGTGTGTGTGTGTGTGTGTGTGTGTGTGTGTTTTGGCAGATTTATATTTGGATAGCCCCCACCCCAACTATCTATGTATTAAAAAAGAATGTAATATAAGAGTTGTATATCTGAAAAAAATAATAAGAGAGAAGAGAGGTTGTAGTTTCTAAGATTTTCATATGATTAAAAATAAAGAAATATAGTTGAAGGCTGTATTAATAGAAAGTAGCAGAGTCTTGATCTAAAAGGATTGGATGTAAACATCCAGTGTGTTTCTTCCCTTTCAGCTGCTGGCTGGAATGTGGTTGTGATAGCAGGGGCTGGAGGAACCACTTTGGACCCAGAGATGGAAAACATGTTGAAGAATCATGGACTTTTATGTAAGAACTTCTTATTTAAACTACAGTATGTTTGAGTCTTTCAGTCACAGCATCTTACTTAGCCTGTGTTTCAATAAGGGCAATGTACCATCATTTTATAATTAATTGACTCCAAACATGGTAGCTTAAAACAATAGTTCTTCAGCTCATGATAGTGGGCTATGCTCAGCTAGTCTTGCCCCCATTTACGCATGTGGCTGCAGGTAGATAGCTGATAGGTTTGCAAAAGGATAGTTGACTCTGAATGGTCAACTGGGCTCCAGATGGGATGCCAGCTGGTTGAGGCAATGGGAACAACTGAGCTGTGTGTCTCTAGCAGTTCACAGGAAGTCCTGGCATTTATACATGGTGGCCAAATTCCAAACGCAGCAAGAGCTATCAAGCCCCACTGAACAATCACTGCACACTCCTACTTGTATTATAGGTGGTATGTCACATTGGCCAAAAAAATTGCATGGCCGAACTAGAAGAGAATGTGGGTACATATCTGCAGCAAGGTTTCTCAACCACAATACTATTGACATTGGGGTTGAATATTTCTTTGCTGTGTGGGCTGTCCTGTGCACAGTAGGGTGTTCAGTAGCATCCTTGGCCTCTACCCAACAAATATTAGCCTCTCCCATTTGTGGCAACCAAACGTATCTCTAGACATTGCCAATGAGTACCAAGTAGCAAAACTGCCTTCAGCATCCCAGGGTAGAGGGAGATATGAATCTGGAGTGAACCAACAGCTATTAATGCAATGATCTATTTCATATTATTGATCTAGTACCTCAGTCGGTTTTCCTTTACTATGTTGTTAACCTTATTATTCTGAGATTTCTACTTATGCGTATGTTTTTGAAAGGTCATTCACTGGTTCAAGTATTCAGCCCTTGTAGTTAGAGCTTGGTGTTGTTCTTGATTCTGCACTTTGACCTTACTAGCATAGAACCGACCTTCATTATTAGAAAATGTTACATATTGTAATAGATTGGATTATTGTACCCAAATCTTTGTTTCTTATCTGTAATAATACGTTTCTTCTCAGTGTCAGGTCATTTACAATGCTTCACAAGAGGCAGAGCGTACATGCTTGCTCCATTTTATTTGGACTTGGTCATGTGACTTGTTTTGACCAGTAAAAGATGGATATATCTTATAGCATGCCAATTCTGAGCAGAGGTGTTAAAAGGCATTGCATATTTCTACTGGTCCCTCTTCTGCTCCTGTCTCCTGCCATGAGAACAGCATGTCACAGGTGAGAGCTAACTATTCTACCTTACTCTCTGTAGGGGACCTGTGGAGAAAACCTGAACTTGACCTATAGCGTGGAATAGAGCTACTACAAATGACCCACTGACACTGGGAGAAAAATGAGGACTAATTATTCATTTAATGAGATAATATAAGACTTTCATATTGTGGGATAGATTGTAGCATTATTGCAGCAAAAGCTGATCTATATACTTTCCATTTAAAAATTCTATTGTTTTAACTCAAAAAGTACATAGCCCTTTTAAAAAGAAAAGAGAGAAAATACAGAAAAGAAAAATGAAGAAAAGAAAAATCACCTAAAATACTCCTGTCCTCAAAAAAAGCACTGTGTGTAGTATATGTATATGTCTCTCTCTCTCTCTCTCTCTCTCTCTCTCTCTCTCTATATATATATATATATATATATATATATATATATGTATGTATACACACTCAGTCATTTATTCTTTAATTTAACAAATGTAATTTGAGCTGCTTATTAAATACTGGATGCAACTAGATACAGTGGTGTATAAAATGAACATGTCTCTGCTCTCAAGGAGATTATTTTTAGGTAGTAAAACAGATTCAAGCAGCTATGAAGCAATTGAACACATCTCTACAGTTGTGACAAGTACTATGAAGGTGAAATACTTACGCTATGAGGATGCTTAACAAGATGGTATAATGTAGTTTGGGGTCAGGAAACAATTTCCTAAAGAAAGAATGTATTGGCTTCAGCAGGTGGCATAGTGGTTAAGGCATTGGACTATCACATGGCCAACTGTGGTTCAAGTATCAGACCTGGTGGTTCAAAACTCATGCAGGGAGTGTGTGCTTGCGTGCCCAAAATCCTGAGAGGACAATGAAGGAGAAGGGATTGTGTGTGACCATTCCCAGGGGTTTTATTTGTCACATTCTCTCTGTCTCTCTGGTAAGCATACACACCCTATAGCAAAAATCTCTCTAAAAAGAAAAAAATATATATACCATATATATGTTATATTGTACTTCATACATTATAAAATATAATGTTCCATATATTATAACAGAAATAATTTTATGCATCACAAATGTAATGTTATTTCTCTTCTACATAAGTATATCTTCTACATATTTCTTTTATACGTAACATTTAAAATATATATGTACATATACATGAGGACACATTACTTAATATATTTTGTTCAATGAACAATAGAAAATGAATGTATATCCACATTAAAAAATACTTTTACATCATGATTTATTTAAATGCCTGCATCATATTCTACTGACGTGTGTGTGCCATATTTTATTCAACCAATTCCCTGGTGTTGGATATTTTAGTTGCTTTTCCTTTTTCATTATTCTAAGCCATCTTGTAAAGAACATTCTGGCAAGGGCTCTAATATATTTATTAGAGAGATATAATTGTGGTAAAAATGAGAAAATTATGTGCTGTGAAGCAAAATTTTATGACATATCTTGACCTTATGTATTCCCCAAGGAAGTGTAATGGAAATATTTGTTTTGAAATAAAATTTCTCATGTAATGCCAACTACACTCAGTCATTCCTGAAGATCCTAGGGGACAATTTAGATTATCTTTCTTGGATAAAGATTTATTGGTGGTGAATAGAAGCAGAATGTCAGGGGAAATGATATATATGTATAAGTGAAAAAAATCTAGACTATCATCTCTGCTTTTTCAAATCAGGATGTGATCTGTTTTCATAATATTGTATTGCTGGTTTAGCTTTTCCTTTTTTTTTTTTTTTTTTCCCGTTAGTGTGGTTATTGTTACTTCATCTGTGGCCTGTTTCCAAAAGCAATGAGTGAGCCCCCACAAGATAATCACTAGAGTATCTGATTCTTTCATGAGTAATAGGCCAGGAGAATGTACTAAACAAACAGTTTAGCGTGACTGTTGCAGTAGATTGAAATTGTCTGAATAAAAATAAAGTATAAGAAAATAATAGAAGCCACATGACTTGTCTTATACAGGACAACTAAGTCTAATGTTCTTATTTCATTTAAGAAGTGGCAGTTTAGGATCATTCAGTGAGGTTATTATAAATGTAGCTTTGGCAGGTTTTATGATGTGAAGTTATAATACAGTATTTTGGGTTTATAATATGGACTACTCTGTTTACTTTGTGGTTGACAATGAGGTTGAGGTAAAGTTGCAAATATGTGTGCATATTACAACAACTACTATGACAAAATACTTCTGGATTGTAAGCCTCAAGGGAGGAAAGTGGTAAAAAAGGCTTCTTTTGCCTCATGAATTTCAATTTACTCAGGTAACATGAATATGGAAGAGACACATTTGTAATTTGGGGGATTATAACAACAATTGGTACATTTTGTTAAATGACCATCAAGAAGTAGGGTTATTTGCTAGGCATTCCCTCTTCTTTTTTTATTAAACTTGAATTGATGTACATTTTAAAGCACTTTTGTTCAGAAAAGTAATGGAAACTAACAGCTTTCTATTTTAAGTCAGATTTTGTATTAGTCTGTAGTATCCCTCAGAAAAAAATACAAGCTAGTTCTTCGCTGAAATTATTTCTTTTCTTTCTAAACGCTTGCTCTCAAGTGACACAGGAACTACATTTCTTATCTTCCTATTTCGTTTGGAAAAGATCAGATCAGAAGATAAAAAAAATAGTGTTCTCAGGAAGCCTGCTCAGTTTAAACAATGAAATTATGGTTATACTTGTTATTTTCTGTTTAGTATAAATTTAATGTCACTTTAAAAATGGTAATTGGGTGACATACTAATTCACAGTGGTGTCTGAGCCTCGTAAAAGTGACTAACACTTTGTCCTCACAAAGAAAGTCTTTGTTGCTCAAGTTTAGTCCTCTCAGAAAATCATCAAGGTAAACTCACTTTGTTCTTTCATTGAATACCTGCAAATGTTTCTGGGTTCCTGGCACTTTAGACTTCAAGGTCTGATGGAAGAGATAGACAACATACAGGTTAAAAAAAGAAAATAGAGAGTTAAGGTAAATCTAAAAGTCCAAGAAGGTAGCAAAAGCAGAGTATAAGGACTGAGAATGGGTAGTGAAGATGAGGAGAACCAACTTAGACAGGGTAAGGAGAAAGGCTTCTCACCTTAAAGCCTGGAAGGCATCAGCTGTAAGAATTCATTAATTGCTGGATCCATGGTACCTATAATAGTGCCCAACACATAGTAAGACTTCAATAAACATGCAGAATGAGTAAGTGTATGTATGTGTCAGTAGAAAAAAGCAGAAGAACTGACCTGAGAAGTAGAAAAGAGGTCAGGGGGACTGGAGCACTATGGACAAAAGGGGAGAATGCTGAGAGGTGAGAGTAGAGAGGCAGGTAGCTCACAGATTATTCAGAAAGTTGTAGGTTCTTTTGGAAAGAAGTTTGGATTGTACATGTCTTGGGAAGATATTGGAGGTCTTTGAGATGAGAGTAATCTGAATTTTGGTTTAGAAGAATGCCTCATATTATGCTAAATAGCTAAAACAATTTTTTTCTTTTTCTTGTATTTTGAGAGGTTTTTTGCTATAGGGTGCATGCGCTCGCCAGAAAGACAGAGAGAGACAGAGAGACAGAAAGCAAGAAATCACCTCCCGGGGGGATGGCCATGCCACAATCCCTTCTCCTCCATTTTCCTCTCGGGATCTTGGGCACGCATGCACATGCACCTGGTGTGAGTTTAAGCCCCTGAGTCAGGACTTGAACCATGGTTGACTACATGGGAGTCTAGCGACATAGCCATTACACCAGCTGCTGGTCCCACTAAAACAAGTTTGATAAATAACACAGTGCAGGTCTCACAATTTTTTATTTTAACTCTTATTACAATAAAATAATGATCAAAACATTGTGGTACAAGTATAAAGATAGACATAGACAACTATAATAGAATAGAAAGCTCAGAATTAAACATCGTTATGGTTAAATTATTTTCAATAAGGGAAAAGAGTCTTTTCAATAACCAATATCAGGAAAACCGAATGTGATCCTACTCTTACAAAACCGAATTGGATCCTACTCTTACACTATATGCAAAATTAACTCTAAATGAATCAAAGACCTAGTATAATACCTAAGAATATAAAACTCTTAGAAGAAAACATAGAGGAAAACTTCATTAGATTATGCAATGATTTATTAGATAAGGCACCAAATGCTCAAGCATCACAAGTAAAAATAAGTAAATAGGACTACATCAAAATTGAAAACTGTTTATGAAAGGACACAAACGAGTAAAAAGACAACCTACAGAATGGGAGAATATATCTGCAAACCATCTATCTGATGAGGGATTACTATCTAGAATATATAAGAACTTCAACTCAACAGTAAGAAAAAAAAATCTGACTTAAAAATGGGCAAAGAACTTGATAGACAGTTCTCCAAAGAAGATATATGAAAAGCCAAAAAAAGCCTATGAAAAGATGTTTAACATCACTAATCATTAGGAAAATGCAAATTAAAACCACAATTCACCAACACTTCCCATTTGGAAGGCTACTATCAAAACACTAGAAAATGACAAGTGTTGGTGAATATGTGGAGAAATTAGACTCCTTCTGCACTGTTGGTGAGCAAGTTAACTGGTGCAACCACCATGGAAAATAATATGGCAGATCCTAAAAATATTAAAAATAGAATTGTTATATTATTCAAGCAATTCCACTTCTGGGTACATACCCAGAAGAACTAAAAGCAGGGTTTCAAATATGTCTTTGTACATTCATATTCAAGCCAACACTATTTTTAGTAGTCAAAATGTGGAAGCAACACAAGTATCTATAAACTCAAGAACGGAGAAACATAATATGTATATGTGTATAACCACACAGTCTTAAAAAGGAAGGAAATTTTGATATCTGCTACAATACAGATGAATCTTGATACATTACGCTAAATGAAATAAATCAGCCACAAAAAGACAAATACATTATATATTCACTTATATGAAGTACCTAGGATAGTCAAATTCAAAGTGACAGAAAGAATAGTAGTTTCTGAGGCTATAGAGAGAGGATGGTGAGGAATTATTGTTTAAAGCGTATCCACATAGTTTCAATTTTTTTTTTTTTTTTGGTAGAGGTCTTTTGCTATAAGGCACATGCGCTCGCCAGAGAGACAGAGCGAGACAGAGAGATAGAAAGTGAGAAATCATCCCCCAGGGGGGATGGCCACGCCACAATCCCTTCTCCTCCATTCTCTCAGGATCTTGGGCACGCAAGAGAACTTAACCCTGGAGGTGTGAGTAGTGGCTTAAAGACAGTGGCATTGTTTCAGCTCAAGCTTGGGAACATTCTGATCAAATAGATCTATCCACCACCATAAAAAGCATAGACAGTTACTGGCGGAAGCGTATATGATACTAAAACAATCCCCATTTGGTCTCCTTCCAGTTATTTACACAGTATGACATTTTTGGTTTTAATTAGATATGCAAATATGTGTAAACGGATTTTAATTTTTCTTTTGCATCAAGTTTACTCCAGTTTGGGGTCACAGTGCCTAAGTAGATCGAAAATGGCTGTCTTCAACTGTTTTTGCTACTTTAACAGAATACCATGGAGTAGGCTGGTTATTTATTTATTTCTATTTTTATTTTAAAATTATGATCTCTGGTTTACAAATAATTATTGTGTATCTTTGTACAGTATGATTTTTCAAAGTGTGCATAGAGTGTGCTTAGGGCACTTTGTTTGGGCCTCTGGGACACTAACAGGGCTAGCAGGGGCATGGATATGCTCTGGGTAGCTCGCCCAGTGCTAGGAAGGGCCTATGGGAACACATGGGTGGTCTGAGTTGGTTAACAGTGCCAGCAGTAGGCCAGTGGGTAGTGATAGAGGCTGTAGGGACAGCCTCTGTGTGGCATCCCTGTCTTCTCCTGTCAGCCCAAGTTGGGGGATCCCTAGCACTCTCCTTTCTATCACCCACTCCACCTAACTCCTCCCCTCCTCTTACACTCACAGTTCAGGGATATCAGGAGAAGCTGTGCTACAGGTGACCACACAGAGAGTGGAGAAGTTTCTGGAATTTTGCATTGGAGAAGGTGGAGTACAGGTGCAGCCCTCCCAGTCAGTTGGAGAAAATGTCTGGTTTCCTTGGTTTCTTTTTGGGGGTAAGAGAAGGTGTGCTCACCTTTCAGATTCTGTTTCTCGGAGCTCTCCTCTTGCTGTGCTGGCTGTCTATATTCTGATATATATAATGCTGTGTAGGCTTAGGTGCTGGGGTCACAGCCCCACTGCTCGGTCACTGCAGCCACCCACACAGGTCTGGTGGGATTTTGGTGGGTTCTCAGGAATCTGAAGGTTTGCAGGTTACCAGTCCTTGTAGCAGGTTTCACTTCGGCAGTTGCTCTGTTCTCAGAGTGATGCCACTCTGAGCTACTTGGGTCCTAGGGTGTGCGGTTAACCAGAGTGAGATCCTTCCCTGGAGTTATCCAGGCCTGTGGATCTCTGGTGCTCCCTTCACTGGATGTGGGGCCATGCAGAGTGCTGGACTTGGGGGCAGCTAATACCATCCATGGTGGTATTGGAGGCTGTTAGGGATCTCTTGCTCAACCTTTTCCCACAAAGGGGAGTTTCCCCAGATTTCAGCCTGCTGACCTCAGCTGACTAGGAACTTCTGTTCCTTTTTTATGCTATGTCTCTGGAGTTTCCACACTGCAGAAAACTTTGATCTTTACTTGATGATTTCAAGAGTTTCCCTTAGAAATTTCATTCAAAATGTGTCTGAGTAAATATTATTTTATACCTCAATTAGAGATGAGAGCTGAGCACTTCCTTTTGGCCATTTTGGACCAGTTTTATCCAGACTGAGTAATTTATAAGGAACATAAATTTGTTTTCTCACAGTTCTGGAGGTGGGAAAGATCAAGATCAAGGCACCAGCTAGTCTGGTGTCTCATAAAGGCCTAGTTTCTGCTTCTAAGGTGGTACCTTGAATGCTGCATTCTCTGAAGGGGAGGAATGCTGTGTCCTTACAGGGAAGAGCCAAGGATAGATTTAATCTACTCCTCAAAGCCTTCTTTATACAATAACAGCATCAGTCCGTTCATGCAGGCGAACCCTAATGTCTGAACAGCACCCACTGGGCTCTATCTCCTGACACAGTTCTATTATAGACTGAGTTTCCAACACATGGGATTTTAGAGGGGGCACATCGAAACCACAGCAGTGACAAACTGTCAATTAGCAACATGACAACGACTTGTACATTTGGTATTGACCCATTGCTTTCTTCACACTCATCCCCAAATTCTCAGCTTTTTATGAATGTGTTTTAGCGTGGCCGTACCATTTCAAACAGTTCACAAACACTGGATTGGGGGAGTATGGAGGAGGATGAAGGGGAAGAGAAAAGGAGAGGAGCAGGGAAGAAGAGAGGAGAGTGAGAGAAATAAAAAATATATTCTATGAGCCTCTAAACCACTGGTTCTTAAACTTGAAAGTGCATCAGAATCCCTTGGAGGCTTGTTAATAACATAGATTCTGGCCTACCCCTGAGTTTCTGATTCAGGTCTGTGGTGAATGCTCAAGAATTTGCATTTCTAACCTATTCCCAGGAGGTGCTGTTGTTGCTCCAGACTATGCCTTTGAGGACCACTGCTCTATATTAAAGTAACAGGTCTTAACCACAACTGAATATCAGACCACACCCTAGATCAATTAAATCAAATTTCTAAAAATAGAACCAAGGCAACGGTGTTTTTCAGAAGGTCTCTAGGGTTTCTAATAGGCAAGGCTGAGAACTACAGCAGGAGGTACTTCCTACTGAATTTTGCTGAGCAGACCAGTAGCAACAGCCTTACCTGGGAGCATTTTAGAAATGCAGAATCTCAGAAATGCAGAACTCCAGATAGTTGAGTCAGCACATGTGTCTAACAAGCAACCTTCTCAAACTTTGATGTGCATAGGAAGCTAGACAGAGAAATTAAGTACTAAGGAGCAGGTCCAGCTGGGAGAGGATTTTGTGATGCTGACTGCAGAATAAGAACCAAATATCTGCAGAAACTGGAAACTTGCTGCTGGTGTTGTCACACTGGAGAGTGTTAAAGGAATGAAAAAAAAAAAGAAAAGAAAAAAACATGTGACTGACCCCACTGATCAACACTAACTTTTTTTTTTTTAAAGACAAGGTCTCATTGTATCATGATCCTCTTGCCTGAGATTCCTGAGTACAGGGACTACAGGTACACACCACTGTGCTTAGCTTTTAGGTAGGCTAGGACTCAAACCCAGGCGTCCCATGTGGCTTCAGCTTCCTCAGTAGCAGCATCAACCAGCTGGCGCTGCCAAGACTGGCATCAACATTACTTAATATCTCCAAATACAATTTCTTTTAATGAGCCTTTCATTTGAAAAATCAAATTAAGGGAACTAGATTAAACAATTTTTTATCTTAATCTGACATATTCCTTATTGTATTAAAACAGTCACTTTGACATTGCATGTACTTAATATGCCAAAAACTACAATCATCATTTGTTCTAAGACCAAGAATAGCTGCTGCCTGCATGCAGAGAAGGCTGACCAAGTGGCCATCTGTGTGGCCTTCCTTTGTTTATGGTCAGTGGCCTCATTGGCTCACCACATCGCCATTTTTCAGATGCTGTTTTGTCAACTTAAACAATGATTCCAAAGTGCCAGATATGAAGTTATGATCTTACTAAAGACAACGGAAGCAACATGATGGAAAACTACCCAAAGGGGCAGAGCACAGGAAAGCATGGTGATTAAGCACCGAATCTTGGGAGCGCAACTGCATGGGTTCAAATCCTGCTTCTGTGTTCTTCTAGCTGTGTGTCCTTAGCAAGTAACTTCATCTCTCTGTAATTTGTTTCCTTCATGTATAAAATGGGGATGATGATAGTCACTACCTCACAGGGTGCTTGAGAGGATAAAATGAATTAATACTTGGTTAAACTTTAAGTTTGACCTATTATAGTTGCTATATGATCATTGTTAAATACACAAGACCAAAAACTATATTTATACTTTCATAGTTCATCCCCAGGAAAAATCAGGAGACATTTTCTCAAGTTCTACTGCTGAAACAGTTTGGTGAACAAATTTCTCTAAATGGAGTGGGACATAACTCTCAATTGTGTAGCCAAGTGACAAGAAACAATACATCATTTAGAAGAATGATGTATAGGGCAAGTATGTATTAATGAAGAGGAATATATATATATATATATATATATATATATATATATATATATATATTTATTTAGAGGTTTTTGCTATAGGGCACATGCACTCGCCAGAAACACAAAGAGAGAGAGAGAGAGACAGAGAGACAGAAAGTGAGAAATCACCCCCTAGGGGGGATGGCCATGCCACAATCCCTTCTCCTTCTCTTCTCGGGATCTTGGGCATGCACACACACGCAACCGGTGTGAGTTTAAGCCATGGGCCAGGACTTGAACTGTGGTTGACTACATGGGAGTCCAGCGACATAGCCATTACACTAACTGCTGGTCCCAAGAGGAATATTTTTTAAAAAGGAGAAAGCACTAACATTCAATAAGCATCCCAGAAAAACCCTTTCTCTTAAGAAAAGGTTTGATTCAAAAGAAGCTTTGGTAGACCTTAACAAAATCTGTATCAGCATGTGATTAGGAAGTTATGTTTTAAAATGCTCTCAATCAGCAAAATGACAAATAAAACTTTCCTTCTTTTTGTAAAGTGAAAGCAGCCTTATTCACAGGGATTCCCTGGTCACAAAGTTCTATCTCTTGGGGCATGTGGGTCCACCCAGCCACACAATCAAAATATGCTAAAAACACACACACACACACACACAATTCAGGCTACTTTCCCCAACCCCAGAGCCTCCATGAAACCACCATGAGCCATACACAAGGATCACATCACTTCGCCCAAATCACACATTGCAAACTGTAAAAATAGCCTAGCAAGTAACTTTCCTCCCACTAGTCGAGAAGTTTCTCCCTCCTAATTTGGAAGGGAATTGCCTCTCTGGTTAATCCTTCTCCACCTCTTTTGTTGGTTCCTTTCTTTTTGGCTACCTTTCAATGCTCAAGTGCCCCATCCTTCTCTGTCAGAACACCATCCTGTGGAAATCTCATCCTGAAACAAAGCCTTTGCCTTTCCATTGCCAGGGCAGACCTTTTCCTTGAACTCTAGGCTCATCGTGCACAAGTGTTTACACTTTCTCTCGCATGTCTCACAGACATTTCAAACCTGACACATCCAAAATTGAATTTCTGATCTTTCTCCAAATATACTCCTTACAAATCTGAGTGAATAGCAAACAATGTACAGTTTTCTAGGTCAGAAACATTCTAGCCATTCCCAAGTCTTCTCTGTCATATTCAACATTAATTCCACCAGAAAAACTTAATTCAAAAGTTTTATGGAGGGACCAGCAGATAGCATAATGGCTATGTGGCTGGATTCCCATGTAGCTGACTGTGGTTTGAGTCCTGGCTCAGCAGTTTAAAACTAACACCAGGTGCATGTGCATGCATGCTCAAAATCCCAGAAGGAGACTGGAGAAGAAGGGATTGTGGTATGGCCATCCCCCTGGGGAGTGATCTCTCACTTTATGTCTCTAAGTATCTCTCTGTCTCTCTGATGAGCACATGCACCCTATAGTAAAAATCTCTCTAAAAAAATTACATGGAATTTGACCACTTTTTTGCCACCTCCACTTCTGTACCATTCTGGTCTGACCTACCATCTTATCTTATGTGGATTATTGGAACAGCCTACTAATCTTCTCTTTCCCCTACCTCTTGTTTTCTTCTCTCTTTTCTCTCTTCTCTCTTCTTCTTCTTCTGAGAGAGAGAGAAAGAGAGAGAGAGAAAGGAGGGGGGGAGAGAAAGATGTAGAGATAAGAGAGAGAAATTTTTAAAAGGGTCTCACCATGCTGTGATCCTCCTGCCCCAGCAACCTCCATAACATGCCTGGCATGTTAGGTTGGGCTGAGAACTCAATTCAGGTGTTCCATATCACTCCAGCATTGTGCAATGGCAACCTTTTCCCTGCACCACTGTAGCTAGGTCATCCACCTACTCTTTTTAAGACATGAGGCAGATTGTGTCATTCCTCTGCTTAACACCTAGCATGGCTCCACACTTGACTCAAAACTAAAATGTTCACAGCCTTCCACAGTCTGCTTGCTTCCCCCATGTACTTCTCTGGAATTATCTCCTAATACTCTCACTCTCTCTCACTGCCCTCCAGCCGTGTTGGCCTCAATTGCAGGCTCCACTTGAAAGCCTTTGCACTGGCATTTCTGGTCCCCTGCACGCTCTTGTCTCAGGTAACTCATGACATACTCCGTCCTCACTTAAAGTCTTTGCTCCAAAATCATCTTCTGAATCAGACCTACTTTAACCTCTACATTTAAAACTGTAACCCTAATGCTACATCCCCAATCCTTACCTAACCCTGGCTTACTTTTTGTTTCTCTTAGCACTTTTCATTTTCTGATATATTAAATAATTTACCAGTTTATTATGTCTCCTTTGCTTGAATGTAAGTATCACCAGGTCACAAAAATTTGACATATTTTATTCATATGGTAGGTACTCAACAAATATTTATAGAATGAATGAATTCCTGGTTGATTTAGCTCCTAGTTTCAGTATTCTGCAATTCTGTTGGGGCAGGGAGTTTCAACAATCCTGCTAGGTCATAAAAAGGGTATACTGCATTTAAAAAACCGAACAAGTATCCTCTTCTGGGGTTTGTTCCTTTCCAAGCCCATTATTTGTCCCTGCTGACCTCTTCCTGGTAGGCCCTAATGCCGCTTATCCTGTCAGTCACCTAGATGTGCTGATGCTAGAACTGATTAAGCTCCTCCCCATAGCAGTTTGCTTGGGTGCTGGTAACTTCTGCTACCCAATCCAATGCAAATGTGTATATAATCATCAGCAATACCAGCTGAGCTTTCGTGCTGTGACCAGACCTTGGTCCAGTGCTAGGCTTCAGTACATACAGGCAAGTTTGTAGGTCTGGAGTATTTAATTTTATGTGGTGTAATTGTACATCTCCATCCCTGTCTTTGAACCAGAAGAAAGGACAAGTGAACCAAACATCATCGAACTGTACAGGTTGGCTCCTTGGGGAGGCTGCCTATTTCTCAGCTCTCCTATCTTTAGAAATGTAAAATGCAAATTCCACAAAACCTTATGATTTGGTTGAAAAAGCCATAGATCATTTCAGAATGAATAGTCAGGATGAGCCCCTGTAGATTACTGAGAAATCCATCAATCTCTGTCACCTCAGAATTGTCGATTGTCATCCCATCTTTCTCTTTGTCTCACTTCACTTTTATTCTTTGGTTTAAAAATTAAAAAATAACTTACAGGGGAATCAAAGGAAATTCTGTGTTGTCAAATATATCAAGCCGAACAGGGAATGCATGCTAAGTATGAAAGCACAATATCTACTGGAAATTTAACACTTTTTCCAGATCTTTACATCATCTGGTTTTTTCTTTTGCTGTGCATGTAATAATTTTCAGTGTGCTTTTTTTACATGAAAAAAATGAGAATAAACTATGTTTACATAGTAAGATGACTATTGACCTTGAGTTCTTCCAAGGGAAGCTATCAGTTTTTTGGGAGGGAAAAGCTAACAACCATAGGATCAACATTACTTTTAAGAACCTCCTCTCTACCAGCCACTTATATATATATATATATATATATATATATATATATATATATATATATATACACACACATATACATACATACACATATATATATGTATGTATATGTGTGTGTATATATATATATATATATATATATATATAGGTATATGTGTATATATATGTATATGCAAGCTTGTTGGATTCTTACTGGCACCATGAATAAAAAAGGTTATAAATGCTTTACAGATATAGAAATGATGGCTCAGAGGGCTGAGATAACTTGTCCAAGGTCACACAGCTAATGTGTGATAGAGTCAGGTATGGAATCTAGACTGAGGTTATTTCAAGGTCATGCTAAGTACCTGGGCTGTTCCACACTTCTCTCCATTTGAGTCATAGGTTACTGCAGTTAGGAGGAATGATTCAGAATTAGAATCTGTAGAATCATGGTGGGACCAGCAGTTGGCATAATGGCTATGTTGCTGGACTCCCGTGTAGTCGATTTTGCGGTTTGAGTCCCAGACCCGGTGGCTTAAACTCACTCTGGGTCATGGGCATGCATGCCCAAGATCCTGAGAGGAGAATGGAGGAAAAGGGATAGCGGCATGGCCATTCCCCCTGCAGGTGACGTTTTGCTTTCTGTCTCTCTGTCTCTGTCTTCCTGGCGAGCGCATGTGCCCTATAGCAAAAAATTTCTCGGAAAAAAAAAAAAAAAAGAATCTGTAGAATCATACCTTAAGATCTCTAGAATAGAGTAGAGGCTCAATACATGTGAGTTAATAATATCTACTCTTATGATGATTACTGATAACACTTGAACACATGAAGTGGACACTAAGTGTGGCCTTAAGAAAAGAGTGTAGTATAATCCTAATAAAGGCAAATATTTACATAGTTCCTATTTGCCAGTACTGTTCTATGTCATTTATGTATATACCTTCATGTGACCATTTCAACAATTCTTTAAACATGGTCTACTGTTGTCACTCCACTTGACAAATTTACCAAAGTTTCACATACTACAGCTAGTAGCAAGGGAAACTGGGATTGAACTCAAACAGTCTGCTTCCGGAGTCCAAGTCCTTAATCACTCTGCTCTATTGCCTGCTAAGTTATTTTCCCCCCTTAGGCAAGGTATTGTATATTGCGGCATGTGTGTGTGTGTGTGTGTGTGTGTGTGTGTGTGTACTCCACCGCTATGAATGCATTGATGATTTATGACTACACCTTACACTGCATTGTTATGATTCCTTGATCTGAGATTTTCTACTAGCCTATTAAAATGACTTCATCAGAGACTTCATGCTATAAACCCAGTGGTAGAAATGCCTGCAACATACCCTGGGGAATTGGTCAGAGCCAAGGGATTTGACATACGGCTCTACCACTCCTCAGCTCTAGACATTTGCTGAAGGAAAATTGACATTGCAATTTGTTGAATTGCAGATGGTACTGATGGTGGAGTTTCAGTAAATACCATGCCCTTTGAAAGTCTCAAATCATTACACAATGTTATACACATGAGGGTTTTCTTACAATCTGGCAACAGGCAAATATCCATTTTCATAGTTAAAATCTGGAAATTATTGCTGCCTTTTGAAAAGACACTGTTTAATCCAGTCTCTTGGGTGTGACTAGACCACCCATGGTTCCTACCTTCTTTGCAGATCTGTGAATAAAGCTCTTTGTAATGAAGACCCTTTTTGTGCAAGCATAAAATGCTTCTGAGAAGGATATTAGAGCCAGATTTTCTTTAAATAGTGGCATCTTATGTTGTTTACTTTAAAAATAGTTTCTAGTGCAAGGGAAAACTGTATCCTAGAAGAACTGTCCCAAAGACCTCATGAGCATCAATAATGGTTTGTACCACCACTTTCTGGAAAGCAAATGGGATTTCGATGTGAACCCAGAAAGGGGTCAGACCACACTGACATATATTTTCTGGTTTCTAATCTTACTTCCACTGCCATTATGGACTGCATTACACAACCCTCTAACCTAAGGCCCAGCCATCCTACAACTTTTTATCAGCTGAGAGAATGGTCTCAGCACACCATGGCTCTAGCTGAGGGCTTAGCGACCAGTGGGTGGCCAGACCTCAGGCTCTGGGCATCGACACCCAAATTTCCAGTTCTACCCTGAAAGAGAATTATGATATCACTGTGGGCCAAACTGCTTGTCTGACTTCAGTTCTGGATGCCTTGAGATGGTTATTCCCAGGATATTTGATGTATAGTAGCCTGAGTAATTATGATAATGTCAATTAACTAAAAAGAATGATTTTATTTAGGGTATTTATTTATTTTCAATGCATGCAGGGAAAAGTTGGGGAAGGAGTATTAGCTTTTATTTTTTTTCTTTTTCGTTTACCAAAGCATAAGCTAAGATGAACATTTAGTAACTGCTGCGCACTTTCTACTCATTGCTCAATCCAAAATTTTCTTATTTATTTATTCTTTTAAATTGACAGAGGGCTTGTGCATTTGCCAGAGAAAGACGGAGTGAGAGCAAGAAGGAGTGGGTGAAAGTACCCACCAATGGGGCATTGTCACACCATGGTTCCTTCTCCTCCACTTCTCCATACTGCTAGAATTTGGGGCATGCACACACGTGTACCCAATGTGTTTGTCATGCCACAGGGGCCCGGGGTTTGAACCATGGTACACCATGTGGGATCACCTCCCTTAATGGCTAGGCTACAGAGCTGACCCTATTCAATCCAGAATTTTAACCAGAGTAATTTATGTGTCCTCTCTTTCATTCAGCCAATATCCAGTCCACCATTAAGTCTTATTCTCTCTCCCTCCAAACATTTCTTATTTTCATCATATCTTCTTCTAAGGCCTCATGCAAGGCCTGATCATCCCTTGTCTGGACCAATGAACAAGTGCCCTAACTAGTTTCCTGTTCCACTTCTTGCCTTCTGTCTCCACACAGCAGCCAGAGGAATCTTTTGAAAGAACCAGTCATATTATAACACTTCCCTGCTTAAAGCTCCTCAGTGCTTTCCTTTTGCAACCAGAGTAAAATTCTGACTTCTTATCATGGATAGCTGGCAAGATCTTGAAAGGCGCTTAGTCTCTGCCTCTCTCTTGACCTTTTCTCTCTCCATTCACCACCTCATACAATGTTCAGTCACAGTAGTCATGTTCTTGTTTTAAGGTTTTTGCATTGATGTTCACTCTGTCTGGAAGGCTTTTCTCCTAGATATTTAGATAGCTGTCTCTTCCTTATTACTCAGGTATAACTCAAATGTCACCTCCTCAAGAAAGAGGGGAAAATGTATTTAATGGCAGCTTGCATATTTGTAGAATTCTTTCCCCCATTCCCTGCATGTAAATAAACTCAGTGAGGATAAGGACAGTGTCAATGCTGTTTCCTGCTTTATCTGCATTGCATAGCCCCATGTCTTGCACACAGGAGATTCTGAATAAATGAAAGAATAAATTCATTCATTTGTATGAATGTTCATTCCTTTTGATGTTTTCCTCTGATGAAATTTCTTAACATACTACCCATTAGGTACTTATAAACTATGTTGTACGGCAGTCACAGAGGAATAATGAAAAACAATAGATTTTTTAGTTGGCTTTACTATTGTTTAAATTTTTTTCTATGGAAAATGCACCCCCTTATTTCCTACATGGGATGAACCATTCTTATTGTCCTGCCTTTAGTACGATTCTGGGAAAACAATACCTCTTCTCATTGCATCAAGGGTAAAAATCCAGAATCAGCTGACCCAAAGATTGTGAAGTATTCAGATTAGTGTGAGCCATGAAGCAGGGTCATTAAAACCTACATAAATAAATAACTTCTGGTATATAAGTGAGTAGTCAGATAAATTTTGCAGAGAATTTTGGAAAAAAAACAGTTGTAATAGGCAGGATAGGTAAAGTTATGCTGCAATAATAAACAACACAAAAATCTCAGTGGCTGAACACAGTAAGTTATTATTTTTGGTGGTTTTTGTTTGTTTGTTTGTTTGTTTTTTGCACCCCTGGTACATTTTGAATGTGGGATGTTAAGAGACATCTGTTCATAGACGTTACTTTGGGACAAAGGCTCCATCTCACATGTGGGTTCATGTTGATTATGGCAAGAAAGGAAGGAAGGGAGCACGATGAAATATATATCAGCTCTTAAGGGTTCTGCTCAGGAATGACTCCAATCACTTTTTTTTTTCTTTAATAACAAAAGGAAGTGAAATGGCCACATGTGACTTCAAGAGATGATAAAGTATAATCCTTTCATATAATTGGAAAGAGACCTGAAAATATTTAGAGACTTGCTCTAATGATGACCTCACCATACTAGCAGTACAATTGATTAAAAAGTTGTACTAAAGGAACTTTGAGCAATTGCAAACCTACAAATGTATACTGTGGTGTACATACTGGTATGGGTCATACTAATATGATCAACAACAAATCAAATCTGGACCTATATAAGAACAATAGAATTAGGCGATAAGGGAATAAAACTATAGATTGAATCAGGTAAGAAACTGTTCCCTTTGCCAGTCTTTTTAAGCAGAGTTTTGTGAGAGAATTGATCCCAAAAGTTCTATGTATCTATAATAGCACTAGCTATACATCCTTGGAAGAATTGAAAATACATTTTTTTAAAGATAAAGAAGATAATTCTCTGTAGAGTTTAATTTTCTCACGGAACCCAAGTTTTTCATCCTTATGTAAGTATTTTCACTTATCCTTAAGTAGAAGGGCAGGGTAGTTAATATTACAACCTTAGCGATGTGCTGACTCCATGGGGGCAGTAGTGATGTTATTCAGGAGAAAATGGACTCCACGCGGTGACTGTGGTCTGAATTCCTGGGCTTGTCAGTCTGAAACACACCAGGCATGCACACACATGCTCAGGATCTAAGAGACTGGAGGACTGGATGAAGGAGATTGTGGCATAGTAGAATCCTGTGGAGAGGGCTCCCCTCTCTCTCACTCCCACATGCACATGTGCACACTTTCTATCATGAATAAAGAAAAAAAAAACAGTGAAAATGATGTGAGGTTACTTTTGCATAGCGATGCTAAATCTATCTACCGTGAACTCTACATACATCTCTCACCACTGTGTGGATTACTATCTTCCGTTTTTATCCAGTATGCTATCTACTGCTCTAACCCATCAATCTTACTTTCTGAATTTTACCTCAAATCTATCAAATTTCTATTAACCTAGCTAACCTATTTCTATATCCTATTAGTTATAGCAATAACTTTCTAACTGGCCTCCCCTCAGATGCTCTTGTAACCCTCCAAACCTGTTAATACATTGCAGCCAGAGTATCTTTCAAAATTATTTTATGACATTCACACATACTCAGAGAGTCTTCAGGGACTTCCTATTGACAATCAAGATCCTTAACCTGGTCTACAAGAGCCTGCATTGTCTGGCCCCATCCCATTCCAGCCTTATCTTGCATCACTCTCTTCCTCCCTCTGTGAGCTCTGCACACTGCTGCTGCCCTGATGCTGTCCTGGCCACCTCCTCCTCTTTCAATCAGAGTAATAATGTACATGGATTTTTAAAAAAATCAAACTACACCTAAAAGCTTATAAACATAAAGGTAACACACCTCTATTCATCTAGCATTCTTCCTCACTCAAGAAGCAACTTATCTGACTTTTTAGTTGCATCATATGGAACTTATGTTCACATTTATAAATAATATGATTATACTGCAACTTCTTTGTTTGCAGATTTTAATCTTTTTAAAAAAATTTCTTTCTCGTTATGGTAAATGAGGCTTTGACTATTATTCCACCACTCTTTCACTGCTCCTACCCTTCAAATACTATTTAATCACAATTTTTTTTGTTAACTTATCATTTGAGATTTAGTATACTATGGTTGCATAAATAAAATACAACACAGAACCAAGTGTTATATAATGATTAAGTGTCTTTCTTGTATGATTTTTCCTAGCATTTCTAATTGCTTCATTAAAATTTTTCTACTTATAAAATTTTGCTACTTATATACCTAGTGGCTCTTTTAAAAATTTATTTATAATTCTTTCATGAGACAGAGAGAGAGAAAGAGAAAGATAAGCACCTTCAGTGGGATCTCATTATGTGATATCCCTTGCATTTCCAGTTAGCCAAGATCATAGGTGTGTGCACTTGGTATGTACAGGTTGATTGCAGAATCAAACCTGTGATCTTCCATATGGATCCAGCATCACTTGAGCAGTGTGTTACTGCTGTGCCACTGTGGCTGCCCCTGTCTGGTAGTTCTTAAGGTCTGCTGAATAGATATCAACCTGGTCTTTCCTTGACTGCTCTTCTGGAATAGATTCACATATTAATTCTGATTTCTTGATTTACTCCATTATTCTGTTGACACATAGTTTTGGGTAGGTCTTTTATATCCAAAAATGTCTTTGTCTACTCATATACTTGGATGATAATTTGGCTGGTTATGGAAATCTAAGTTACAAATATTTTCCCTTAGAATTTTTATGGCATTGGAATAAAGTCTACATATTTAGATTTACCACAGGTGGTTTATTAACTTAAGAATTTTCTCTTTTTATGTTTCTGTCTTCCTAGTCCCTGACTTTCATGTAGAGATGAACCATAGATGAATATGGAAGATGAGATGCTAGTTAACAATGCAGTTAATAATTGGTCCAGACTCTGTAGATGTGTCTGGTCATTCCTATTATAAAGGGATCTCATTGAAGGAGTCTTAAAAATTCTTTACCAAAACTTGACATAAAATTTCAAGGAAAAATGCCTTATCTGCTACAATTGGTTAAAAATAAATGGTTGTGAAAATAATTTCACTTTGTAACGAGCACAGCTGATAGTTTGGTCTTGGTGACATCTTCAGAGAGGAGTGACTGTTGGGAGGTTGGCTAATGTAGAGTAGGCTCCAAATGTGATGAGGAGGCTTAAGAGATACAGAACCACATGTGTCCTGGGGATAACTTGGTTAGTGCAGGTCTGTTTAAAATATCTATCCTCCTCTTCCTGGTACCAGTGGACTAACATGGCATAGTTTTCTCAAGATGATAGCACAAGTACAAGATGGTAGTAGAAATATGTAAGCCTCTTGAGGTCTTAACTCAGAATGAGCATAATATGGCCTTGGGCTTATTCTATTGGTAAATGCAGATTATATGTCAAAACCCAAAGCCAAAAATCTCAGAAGTACATCCTTCCTACGTTACAGAGTCATGTGGAAAACAGTTTGGATAAAATTATTCATCTTCACAATACACGTTTACTTAAGGAAGATGATTTCTGCTACTAGGAACTTTGTGGCTCTGTTCTTTTAAACAAAATGTATTTTCAATAAAAAATGTGTTAGAGAATATTGCTTGTTTTTCTGACCTATGTGGTGTTCGGTGGCAGTAGTTTAAGCTCTGGTGACTTTCTTTGTTATCTAGAAAGAGCACCAATTCTTTAAATGGTTTCAATTTGTTCTTTCTCTGAGAAAGGCCAGGGTGCATTGGAAGGATGTGTGTCACTTTGGATTGTGAGGGGATTAAAACATATTTTTGCTGCTGGCAGAAAAAGAAACAAATTGTGCTAAGACTTTCAACTTCAACTTCAACTTCTTTTAGGCAGACATATCTAATTCTCCTTGGGATCCCTGCCTAGATTCTCAACCTGGCTACTAACCGTGAACTTTGGCAAGCCACTTTGACTCTCTGACTCTCAGTTTCCTGTATGTAAATGGGGACTAAAGATAAGGTGTCCTACTTCCATCTCCACAAGTGTGGTAAATAGCAAATGACATAGAAAATAGGAGAGGATGTTAAAAAACTGCAAAGTACTGTCCACATACAACCGTGGCAGATCATCTGAAATCCGGGTGAGGACATTAGCTTAAGGAGGCTAAGGCTGTGGGCTTAAGCTACTTAAGCTTTGCATTCAAGGAAAAGCTGTTTCAATATCCCTAACTGTTGGCTCTTCCTTTATAATCAGGGCTCTCTGCATTATAATCAGGGCTTAAGAGATAAAGAGCAACTTGGATGCTTCTGGAAAGAAAGTTTTTGAGAACCCTATCCCTAAACAACTTGCTTTAACACATTTCTTTGAGGTTATGAACTACACTGAATACATGAAGAAAGCTCCTCTCCCTAGGAGGTGGGGATGAATACCCCAACCATGTCAACATACAATTTTGAGTATAATTTGAGGATTTGGATAGAAAATGTTTTTCCTAGAACTCCTGTTTTAGAGAAATAATTTCTCTGTACATAGGGTCGGTATTCAGCCTGGCATTACGGAGCACCATCTACTTCCTCACATCCCTTCTCCAAGATAACTCCACCCAGAGCGTAAGGTAAATCTGGGTCCTCTTACTTCTCTCCTTTGCCTTATTTTCACCCTTTTCTCTCCACTCACACAAAAAGACAGAAATTGGGGGACCAGCAGTTAGCGTAATGGCTATGTCGCTGAACTCCCACATAGTCGACCGCGGTTCGAGTCCCGGACCCGGTGGCTTAAACTCACGCCGGGCGCGTGTGCGTGCGTGCCCAAGATCCCGAGAGGAGAATGGAGGAGAAGGGATTGCGGCGTGGCCATCCCCCCTGGGGGGGTGATTTCCTGCTTTCTGTCTCTCTGTCTCTCTCTGTCTGTCTGGTGAGCGCACGCGCCCTATAGCAAAAAAAACCTCTCCAAAAAAAAGAAAAAAAAAAAAAGACAGAAATTGGACTCTAAGACACCGGTATTTATTGGCTCACCTTGCTCTTTGTAGGCTGTATTTTACAAATAGTTCTTTGGCCATTTATTTCTTCTCTGACCAATCTCCTCCTCCTTTTCCTCCTCTTCCTTCTTACCATTTTATAAAAATACATCACAGTTATGATGTACTTAAAAGGCATCTTAAAAAGGCATATCATGTAATTAATGTAAGCTTAGTAAAATCTTTTACTTTTCGAGAAAAAGAATTCAAGGTATTCATTTTGTTCCTGCAGATGAATGAATAGCACCACCTTGTCAAACAGACAAAACCAACAGACAAAAACGAGCCAGCAATTACTTTTGTGGCAGAACTGCTAGTTTAGCTCTACAGTACAGATTACTGATTATACGCAGACGTGAACTCAGGTAGCAGCTATAGCACAACATTTCACCTTCGTGGCCATTCAGAATTATAACCATTGAGGGATGAGAATCATTAGAAAAAAAGAAGCAAGATACAGAAGAACCAAGTGGGGAAAAAGAAAATGTGACTCCAAAAAATTCGCAGACCATGATAATTGCAAAAAAAGATGAGATCAGCAAATGTGGTGACTTTCTACAGTGCTCAAACTTCCTGTCCTGCATGTTAACTTAAGAGAATTCTGTCAGAAAGACATCACACAATAATCCACTGAACACAGGTTTTGCAATTTTAAAATAACAATTAAAAAATGGTAAATGAGACACTATATCCCAATTTTTGTGCTATCCCGCTCAATATCTTCTGATGATTGGACAAGTGACCACTTTTTTAAACTGTTTTATGCACATATTATGTTTGTACTTATTGTACACTATGTTATTTAGGCTTAATTTATAAGCAATGAACAGAGATGATTATCTTTTAAAGCACTTTTCTAGGTGTTTAAAAGTTGGTAGGTGGGGCCAGCAAGTGGTGTGGTGGTTGAGGCACTGGGCTCCCACATGGCCAAACATGGTTTGAGTCCCGGACCTGGTGGCTTGCTATCTCACTTTCTCTCTCTCTTGTGAGTGTACATGTCCTATAGCAAATTTTAAGAAGTAATAATAATAAATAAAATTAAATAAAAATAATTCTTTAAAAAGTTACTAAGTGAATA
This sequence comes from Tupaia tana, assembly GCA_026018925.1. Classification (NCBI taxonomy): domain Eukaryota; kingdom Metazoa; phylum Chordata; class Mammalia; order Scandentia; family Tupaiidae; genus Tupaia; species Tupaia tana. Next base: position 50,435,065 of record JAKSZU010000005.1, on the reverse strand, counting down.
AGTAGCCCCCCCAACCCCCAAAGAAAGTGAAACAGTATGTTTTAAATTTCTTTGGGGTTATAGATGCCATTGAAGTTCTAAAGAAAATTACAGCTCTTTCTCCTCGGGGAAAATGCACCTATACATTAGGGACTCAGAATCTGAGTATAAGTTCAAAGCAGGGGAAAAGAATGCTTCTCCTCAAATCCCTGCTTTAGAGAGTTAATTTATTTCCTATGCACAGTAGGGATATTGTAGTTTCTCTAGCTCACACCTGCAGTTATTGTTTTCTGTGCTTTCAGGCAATGACCTGCTGGAAATAATCATTAAATAAACAAAACAGGTGAAGTCTAATAGAAAATAACCAGTAGACTTAAAAGAAAATGAGACCAAACAACCGCACCTTTCAGTATGTTTTTATTTGGCTTTTATGGAAATCTTTTGGGTGTGGGAATGCAATGTTTATAACTGTTCAATTCTTTCATCTTTAGCACCTTGTTATTTGTACAGCAGCTGAAGAAAGAGGTGAAGGCCATGGCTAGGGACTTAATCATCCATGCAAATTATATTTTATTCTGCGTATTACCATAGAATTTCAGTAGTTCACAAAAGTGTCTATCTGTTTAGGTGGCTGGTAAATGTGTAGGTGAGCAAGGAAACTACATGAACTATGATTTCCATACTCTCTGCAACACTGTTAGAGAAAGTTTACCTCCATTAAGAATAGCTAGTTAGACGTGGTCTGAAAGGGATATTGTCTGGAAGACGTATGGTTTGGTCTGAAAGAAATACTGTTTTCTTAGTTCGGCTATTACCAAGAAACTTGAAGTATTAGGTAATTGACTCATCTAATTGTTCTAGTTAGATCTTTCTTTGGAATAACCTGTCACCTATAATAACATGAAGACAAAAGATTATGTATTTTTCTTCCATTTGTAAAGATTAAAGCAACAAGCCCTGAATTATAGTGCTTACATTTTTTTGAAGAGAAAAGGATTAGACATAGGTCCATGATCTAGAGTCCTAGTTATTTTATTTTTCCCTTTTTAAAGGGGTGAACTGGAAGTTGGGGGAAAAATATCTCAGTTAATTGCATTACTGTTGGTTAAGAAAATGTGATGGCAATAATATGAAAGGTTATTTTCATTATCATAGTTGTAGTGACCACCACTGCCACCACCATGATTATCACTATCACTATCACTATCATTATCATTATCATCATTAACATTATTTATAATCACCATGTCTCAGGAACTGTGTCGGGTGCTTATTTTGCACTATGTTTAAAAAAATTATTTACCATCATTATAATGATTATTTTTTTAAGAGCTACCACAGGGCAGATGAGCTCACCAGAGAGAGACAGAGAGGGAAAGTAAGAAAGCAAGATTCCAGGTCTGGGACTCGAACCATGGTCAGACATGTGAGAATCCAACACCTTAACCACTATGTCACCTGCTGGCCCCACTTTGCACTATTTTAATAAACTTTCTCATTTGTATGAGATAGAGGCTCTTGCACATACTAGTTTCTTTGCTTGGAATGTTCTTCCCTGCCCCTTTCTGTTAACCCCGATCTGTCCTTCAGAGAGCACCTCAGTCATGACTGCCCCACGAGGAGACTTAACTGGGTCTGTGTCCTTCTAGGTCTCCTTTCCTTTCTTCATTATTAAACTACAAGCTCTGGCAAAACAAGGAGCATATGACTTTTGCTCACTAGGGAGCGTGCTGTGTGCTGTTGGGGCATATATTCCATCAGACACACCAGACTGTAGGAAGTATCACAGTCAGGATCCTATTCCAATAAACTTTCCTGGCACCTGAGATGTAACCACTGTTACTCCACTTTTCCCCTCTTCCTCCTCCTCTGCCTTCCTGCTCCTTTTCTTTCTCATCACAACAGCATAATATACTGTTTAAAGTGGTGGACTTCACATTTAGACAATCTGGATTTCCAACCAGGTAGTACATACAAAGCACTAAGCCCTCGATATTTACTATTATAGAATTGCCCTCATTCCCGCTTCCATTGTGTGTGTGGGTTGTGACATATAAGATGTGCTGCTGTGTTATTTGAATTAGCCAGGGCCCCTGCCAATGAAACGGATACTTTCAAGGCTGACAATGCTGATCTAAGAGATATACAAGACAAATGGGGAATTGGGTGAAATATAATAAACTGAGAGTTAATCAAGGCTATGGAAAAGGAAAAAAAATTAAAAGGCTACTTTCAGAGGTAATGATGATTAAAGGAGGATTCTGGTTAGAGGAAGACAATGAGGAAAGTTTGGAAGCTGTTCGAAGAGTGGTTTTTTGTTTTTGTTTTTTGGAAAGGTTTTCGCTATAGGGTGCGTGCGCTCCCCAGACAGAGAGAGACATAGAGACAGAAAGTGAGAAATCACCCCCCAGGGGGGATGATCACGCCTCAATCCCTTCTCCTCCATTCTCCTCTCGGGATCTTGGGCACGCACTCACATGCGCCCGGCGTGAGTTTTAAGCCACCAGGTTCGGGAGTGAACCACCGTCGACTACGTGGGATTCCAGAGCCATAGCCATTACGCTAACTGCTGGTTCCCCGAAGAGTGTTTTTAAGATAATGTACAGTGAAACATTTGAAAAACTGTCCCAAGAACTGGGAGAAATTGAAGATAGTGAATGAGAGAAATAAAAGGTAAAACTCTCTAAGTAGAAGGTGGGTATTAGTAAAGAGATGGAGTACTGTGAGAATTCGTTGCAAATACAGAGATTGATCCTAGCGCTGGGTGACAAAGGCAATAGATAAAAGGATAATAGCTTAGAATAAAGCATACATTGCTACATGCATATTAGTTTCCCCCCCACTACTGTTTTCAATGGTAGTTTGTACTGCTATTCTGAGTATACTATCACCATTATATTAGATGACAACTTAAAAAGTCAACTAATAAGGAATACTAAGAGCAGGAAGAAAAGCTGTTTTAATTTTACTAAATCATCATGATATGAGAAACTCTGTTTTTACTAGGTCAATATATGAGAAATAAATGAGAAAATTTCATGCATTTGTGTACATGTTGCAAAATAGAGAAAAATCAACATATCCTAGGGATTGGTGCTATAATTGCAGGTTTAATTTTACCAGTGGTCACATTTCTCATAGTTTCCTGTGTTGGAGTTTATGGCATGGGAATGAATGACCACAGAATTAGCGATTATCCTGTCATTTAAAACGTGTGGTCAAATTTGTTTCTGTTAGCATTACGTTTTCCACTTGTATAAAAACTAACTACACAAAAGATTTAGAGAAAATGGATCAATCTTATTTTCCTTACTGTTAGAAGCCAGTGAAGATAATGACATCATAAAACTCAATATCCTTAGGAGAAAAAAAAGTGATGGCTGATTTGTATCTCTACATTAATCAAATCCCATCCTCTTATGACACTGAAATTTTGGGAGAGTATAATAATTTTTAAAATGATAATTTTGCACAATACAACTGAATAAGATTATCCTGGCTATCCTACTTATTTATAGCACAGAATGGCTTAAAATAAAATGTCAGAATTCTTAAGCTATATTATTCTACCAACAGGAAACTCATGCTTCCATATTGTTATGTAACTTGATCTTCATTCTAATTTCTCACAGCAGGACAATTATAGTATTTCTCTCCTTTTTTTAAACTTTAGCAGAGGGTACATGTGCTCGCAGGAGGAGGTTGAGGAACCCCTTTGTGGATAGTCTCATCACAGTCCCTTCTTCTCCATTCCGCCCTCCTTTCAGGACTTTGGGCTAGCATACTATGTGCCTTGTCCTGTGAATTTTTCAAGCTGCCACGTCTGGGACTTGAACTGTGCTGTTGGCCGTGTGGGATTCAGCTGCCTTAACCACTATACCACTGGCTGGCCCTAATGGGCATTTCTTTATACCAATGACTTTGCCAGGTGCAGAGTAGGTACCCAGTGAGAATTTGTTGATAAGGATGAAAATTATGATCTTAAACATTTTGTAGAAGACAAGAAAATATAAATATAAAAAAAATGCATGGAATAAAATCATCTGGAAATTACAACATATTTAACCTTTTAAAATATTTTTTCCACAAATAAATTAGTGAAAAAATATTTTAAACTAATAAATAAAATCATACAGTATATATTATTTTCAATCTTATATTTTTCACTGTCCCATATTTTGTATGATTTTTTAAATAATCATTTTATTTAACTTTATTTATTTATTTATAAAATTTTTACCAGAGAGGGACAGAGTACACACACACATACAAGAGAGAGAAAGAGAGAGAGAGAGAGAAGAGAAAGAAAGTGAGAAAGCAAGTTGCCATGTCTGGGACTTGAACTGTGGTCAGCCATATGAGAGTCTAGTGCCCTTAACCACCATGTCACCTGCCGCCCTCTCTATATATGATTTTTTAAAAATTATTTTATTTATTATATTATTTTTAAATTCGACCAGAGAGAGACAGAGCTACAGAGAGAGAGGAAAAGTGAGAAAGCAAGCCACCAGGTCTGGGACTTGAACTGTGGCTGGTCATGTGGGAGTCCAGCACCTTAACCACTATGCCACCTGCCTGTCCCTATGTGATTTTTAATGACTCCACAGAATAGTTATATTTGTTAAAACTATATTTGACCATTATTTAGCTTTGAAATTAAAAAGAATGCAATGATAAACCTCCTGTCAATAAATCTTTGTGCACATTTCTGAGTATTTCCTTATGGTACTTTTTCTATAGTAATCTTGTCTTTTATTTAAAATTAGGCAAAAGAACTCTTTAAAAAAATCTTAGCAAGATGAGCTTTTAAAATTCCACTGAGCACATACTCACATATGCAGATACCAGTAGAAAAAGGTCAATACATTTGAGAATACCTCAAGCCTATCTCATAAGCATTAGCAGCAGAATTTCCTACTCTTAGGATTAAGAATTTCCATACAGTCACTGGTGAATTGTGACTAGACAAGTCTGAGAAAGACACCTCATTTTCAAAAGCATCACCCCAGGTGAGGTTACCCTGGAGAGTGATGAAGTTGTGATATAGTGAGAATAACGAAGTGAAGTCCAATTTCATCTAACCTCTCGTTTCTTACTTCAGCTTCTTTGGCCTTAGGGGAAGACGGGAGAAAGCCAATTTTCAGACCTGATTTACTGAGATTTTCCACAGGCTGGATTATGATCATTTCCCCTTAGCCTGGCATCAGTGGAATTCTTCATTTTACATTCTCTGGCCCTGTCTTTCACTCTAGAGGGAACAAAAGTATCTAAAAATTTGTCCCTGCATTGTTTCAACAAAGGTTTTGCAGTTTTGAAGAGAAGTAACTTTAGCAAATTTCAGGGATTAAATTCCACCCATGTCATTATTCTCATGACACATTGAACAGCCATTAATACTAGATGTAAGGTAACAGATTTTGTTTTAGTATTTGGTAGGTTGGCCACAAGCCTTGCCAAACACGGAGAACCTATCTCAGATGACTGCTTCCCAAGTCACCATGTTGGACAGCAGCATGGGGACTCAGATTGTGACAAAGGGTTGAGATGAGGGAACAGAAACTGAAAAATATGAACACATCAGAAGACTCTCAGTGCTATGATGAGAAAATTGGCCCTTTGGTAGATCCATGCTCCATCAACATTAGAGCTGTACATAAGTGAAACCAAGATGGTGGAGAGGGCCTGAATGGTGGCACAGCTGTAGAATGTGACATTGTGAGGCAATCCCACAGGGGAAGATTTCCAGTTCAAATTCAGAGACCTTCCCAAGTACCCTCAGCCCATGACTCATGGCTGGCTGAAGGATGTGGGTGGATTATGGCATCAGGAATCTGTTGAGAGTACTGCCTCCCCACCCACCCTCCTCCCCCAATCTCTTTCACTCTTGGAGGATGTAGATTTAAAAAAAAAAAAAAAAAGATGGTGGACATGGATGTGTTGGTAAACTGCTGAGTCCTGGGTCTTCAGCCTTACCCTTCTTTTATCCTGTTAATACTTTGGATATATTTTTCTTATTTGCTCACTGCTTTAATATATCTCTGCATTATCAAGATTTTTCTCTCCAAAAGGAATCTAATAGATTTATTATCCCACACTTTAGCAGATGTCAGGCATTGGCAAGCTGGGGAGGATGGCATGGCGTGCTTGCCCCTGAAATCCTACCAATCAGAGAATTCCCTTCTTTCTTATAAGAATTGTAACAATGGCTCCTTCTACTTTCATCATTCTTGCATAATGGTAGTTTCCTGGAGAAAATGTAAAGGGGGCAGAGTAGGGCACTGTGCATTTCAAGTTATAACTCATGATACTTAAGAAAATAAAACTCTTGTGTCTCATAAGAGTTTTCTGTGTTTGTCTATTTGAAGCTGAGACTAGGGGTGATATAATATCCAAATTGATCACCATATATGATTTTTCTCTCTTTGATTTTTTTTTCTCTCTTTTGGTATCCTTGAGCTCTGATTCTGTGAAAATTGTTGTACACTCATCTGGATTACCGTAGACTAACTTTGGAACTTAGATCCCTTTATTGCTATTCATTTCTCTAATTTTCAATCCATTTCCCACTCAAGTTATTCAAAGTCACTGCGAGAATTTTTCTCTAATGCTAACAACATGCACTCTCCATCAGCTGAAAAGCAATGTCTCTGAAATACACATTAATTTATAGGTAGTAGACCTGCATACTTAATTTCTCGCTAATCAGCTTTACTTGAGGTACACTGAACTGCAGCTTAATAAGTAAGGAAGTTCGTAAATCATAACAATGAGGAGATTTCATTTATTAAACATCTTAAAGCATGACATTTCATGTTGGTTGCAAGAATCTAGGAAGAGAAACTCAAGGGGAGGAAGTCAGAAGTTCAGCACGCAGCCCTGGTCTGAGTTGGGTACGGGAAGCTGATGGAGGTGTGTTCTGTGGCAAGGTGGGGGTGCTGACTGGAATGTACCACCTGAAGATGGAAGAGGGCTGGATTGTAGCCTAGACATGAGAATTTAGTGGGTTTGTCTTTTCAGTGAGTTTTAGTATCATGTTCTAAGAAAGCTGGATTTTCACAAACCCATTTCCTTAGACTCAACGTTTTAGATAGTTTATCTCCATGTCTATGAAGAATGAAACGAATTAACTGCAAGGTGGTGATTTTGTCAGTCTTAGGGTTATTGCTGTTGAACTTTCTGGCTGTGTGGGAGGAGTTCATTTCTCTGGTTTCTTATGGCTTGGTGTTAGCTAGACAGGTTCTGCCTCAGCATTGATACCACTCTTGGCCAGGTGTGCACATGCTTGGATAGCAAACCAACAGTTGGAAGTTCATCTTTATTGATCATTTCATTGTGAAGTATTTCTGAGACTCTGAAGTCAGGGTTTATTGTGAGTTCAATTGAGATCAACCTAGAATTCCAAAGAATGGCAAGGTTACCTTTTAATGTAGACTGGAGAATGATTATCAAATGCTCTTTAGTAGAAGAATCTTTTGGACAAAGACAACTTTCTGTAGAATCCCAACACAGAAAATGGATAAAAATGGAGGTTCTTCATCCTTGGAGTCTGGCTTTACCCCAGCACACAGTATAAATTCTCTTCGGGGAAAGATACACTAACCAAAGTGGAAAATTCCTTTCCAGATTTGTACGTGCGCAGAACCTGCTTGCAGTAAGTGGTAGCACATGGAAAGAACCTGGCAACATTGAGGGATGTCATAGAAAGCAATTCTATGAAACTTATTTTTGTGTTTACTGCAGGGATGTTGTTAAGGATGTGGTTGACATCCCACAGTGTTTCCTTTATGAATATTTGCTGAAGAATTGTTCTCTTCCCTTAGGACTACGATTAACCACATTTCTCCTAAGCAGCTGGGTGGTTTACATCTTGCAGGTACTGTGTATTGTCATCTGTCTGTATGTGTACCTATAAAGCAGGGTTCTGCACACTGGAATCCTCTAGGCATCTTTTTTTTTTTTGAGAGGTTTTTGCCTTAGGGTGCATGTGCTTGCTAGAGACAGAGACAGTGAGAGGGAAAGTAAGAAATCACTCCTCAAGGAGGATGGCCATGCCACAATTCCTTTTCCTGTATTCTCCTCTTGGCATCTTGGGCACGCACACACAGGAACCTGGTGTGAGTTTCAAACCACCATGTCCAAGACTCGAACTGTGGTTGGCCATGTATGAGTCCAGCAATGTAACCACCACACCATCTGCTGGCTCTCTTCTGGGGAATATTTTAAAATACAAATGTCTAGGTTGGCTCCTGACTAATTGCATCAGAATCTTTTTAAATGATTAGCATTTTAAAAAAGTTTTCTGGGTGATTCTGATGTGTAGCCAGAATCGAGAACTACTGCTCTGGGGTATTTTTGCATATTTTGTGGACATTCTTTTTCTATCCAGTTGCTCAGTGGTTCATTGCTTATATGTCTTTATTAGCCTTGTAAATCTCTTTCTTTTTTTTTAAGTGGCTGTGGATGCATACATATCTATATATACATTAATTTATAATGATTAAATAAGTGGTTAGGTAAAGTTTTTTTTTTTTTTTGTAAGATTCAGCTATTTGTACAACTTTCTCCAGTAAAACACGTCTTACTTTAGGTCCTCCAAGAAGCAGACACCAAGGTGGGACTAGATGTGCAAGAACTTGGCCAATGAAATGTGTGGGAAGCAAGAGGAGAATGGAGGAGAAGGGATTGCGGCGTGACCATCCCCCCTGGGGGGTGATTTCTCGCTTTCTGTCTCTCTGTCTCTCTCTGTCTGTCTGGCGAGTGCACGTGCCCTATAGCGAAAAAACCTCTCCAAAAAAAAAAAAAAAAAAATGTGTGGGAAGGAAAATGAAAAGGGAACTGTGAATGGCTAGATATTGGTCTGACCTTTGGGAAGGAGAGAGTGAAGGAGTAAAGGGTGGGTGAGGAGTCTCAGCTTGTAGTGTGGTTCTAGGTAGGCTTGGCAAGTTTGTTAAGGAGTCTTGAGGTGGATACCAGTTAGAGTTGCTTAAGTTTCCCAGAATAGGCCAGCTTTAGGATCCTGTTGTGCTTAGCTCTTGGCTAGGAGCACCAAGGGAAGGGTGACCCTATGCAAACATGATGGTGGATTTCAGAAAATGGCACCTGGGGCTAACAGTCGATGATGCTGCAATTGGGATCTGAGAAGCACATTTTTTTTAAGAGGTTTTTGCCTTAGGGCACATGTGCTCTCTGGAGAGAGACAAAGAGAGAGACAGTGAGAGGGAAAGTGAGAAATTATCCACCCAGGGGGGATGGCCACCCCACAATCTCTTCTCCTTCCTTCTCCTCCTGAGATCTTGAGCACCCAGGCACACGTGCCCCATGTAATTTTCAAGCCACTGTGTCCAGGACTCGAAACTGTGGTTGGTCATATAGGAGTTCAGGAACGTAACCGCTATGCCATCTGGTGGCCCCGAGAAGCACATTCTGATGGCTGCCCGGGTAATCATCCTACTCTGACTCTTTCCATTTTTTGTTTAGAAGTAGCAATAGATTGCAAGGGCTGATAATGTGTAACAGAGGGAAGAAAGAAAACCACAGTCAAGACAGTGACAAATGGGGATGTGCAAAGGTGGTTGCAGGGAACAGGGGATGTAAATAAATCATTAGTTTGGTCACAACAGATAAAACAGAAAGATGCGAAGTGGGATCAGGAAGGTTGAGAGAGGAGAGATGTAAAAAAACTATTATTTTATTTTTATAATACTGATAATATTTTACAATATTTCTATATTTTTTATTTTACTTTACTTTTATTTAGAAGAGAGAAAGAAGTGTGCTTGTTAGACCTTGACAGAGACAGATGTAAGTATGGGTGTTATTTACACGTACGGAATGGAGACATATTTTAACTTGGAGTGGTTCCCTCACCCTGTTACTCCAGTAGGAGTAATATGAGATTTCATATTGAGAAACATACGTTGTTCTTTGGCATGGTGGTTTCCTTTTCTGGTTTCAATGTTAGAATCACTTGGGAATCTTAAATATATTGATGCCTGAGACCTAATGGAATAATTCAGTAAGAAGTTTTAAGAGCAATTGTTTTTTTTTTTATTATCATCATATTCTTCTTTATATTACATTGAATTACATATAACTTTACAGTGTATTACATTGCTTTTTCAAAAGGGAATGCCATGCATGTCAGTCAGTACAGAGACATTAATCTCCCCACTTTAACATTCAATATCTTTTCTATGTTTTCCCCAATCATTATTATTATTATTCTAATTATTTTTTAAAACAGTCAATTGCTATTTCTCATTATGCTTGTACAAATACTTTGCCCATCATGAAATACTTCTCAGACAAATCCAGTTGAGAATACTATACATGTCAACATCAACAGTTAATAAGCCATATCTGTTTCTCACTAATGTCCTGCCTCTCTATTGTTCACTTGTTATCTTTCTCTCTTCTCTTCTCTTCACTTCCCCCATTCCACACTGTCCTATTGTCGTTAAGTACCTTCACTGCTTTTATGTCCTCCAATTTTTTGCTCTCTATTATAGAGTGCTGATAGTCGGTATATATTGAGTGGATACATACAATATCTTTCTTTCATAGCCTGACTTACTTCACTCAGCAATATATCCTCCGTATCTGACCACTTTCTATCAAATTCCAGGGTCTTGTTATTTTTTATGGCTGAGTAGTATTCCATAGAGTATATATACCACACTTTTCCAATCCATTCATCATTACAGTGTATCACATTTCTTTCTCCAGAAGGAATATCATGCCAATCAGTCAATACTGAGACACTACAATCCACATTTCATCATCCAATAGCTTTTCACTATTTTCCCGATTGTTATTATTGTTATTCCAATTATTTTTATAAAGAGTCAATCTCTACTTATCATTTGGCTAGTAAAAAGACTTTACCCAATATGAAACATTTCTCAGACCAATCCAGTTGAGACTACTATACACATCATCAACAGGTAATAGACCATATCTGTGTCCCACCAACGTCATGCCTCTCTATTTGTTCTCTTGCTTTTTTTTTTCCCCCTCTGCCATTTTTTTTTCTTTCTATATTCACTTTCAATCATTACACCTCTTTACCGTGTACAACATGGTTTTTACCAGCATGAATACAGTGCAAATCAGTCAAAACAATGACATCACCTTATAGATCATCAACAGACAACTATTCACTCCTGTGTTCATCAAGTGTGTTGTTTGTTCCCCGAATCCCTCCCCTCTGTCCTCAACCACTCACTCCCATTACCTCCCCCATACTGTCTCTAGTATCTGCCGTTGCCTTCCTTCCCTGCCATCCTACCCTCCAGTTCTTTCAAATTTTTTTTTTTCTCCAAACATCAACTCACAAAGTTTTCAACAATAGGGAGCATAGATTCAGTTCAAGTTTGGATTCAGGGTGGGTCTTGTACAGTTCTGCCATTGCAGGTGAATCTCAATGGGATATAGTCTCAGGAAAGTGGCTCTGGAAAGCAGAGATGATTATCAGTTGATGCCGCACAGCATCCAACTTGTGATTACCGGGAGTGGTGTTGTGGGGATCTGCAGCGTGAGTCATCCTCGGGTATCTGGTTTCCTTAAGAATGGTAGAGTAGTTCTTGTTTTTCCCTGCGGTAATGCAGGGCTGGTAACCATCATCTTCACACTGTCCATAGGCAGAGAAAATCCTCCTATACAATTTATTTCTCAATTGGTTTAAGATAGCTAAACTTTCTTTCAGTTGCTCGTAGCTGCAAGTTCTCGGACCTAGTTTTCGGCTTCAGTTTGCTGCCCGCGGCCGGCGGCCATGCGCAGGCCGGGGGGCCACGCGCTGGCCCGATGGCCACGTGCAGGCCCGGCGGCCACGCTCCGGCCCAGAGGCCACGCGCCGGCCCGGTGGCCACGCTTGGGCCCGGAGGCCACACGCTGGGTCGGGGGACACACGCTGGGCCAGCGGCCACACGCCAGGCTAGCAGCCACGCGCAGGTGCAGGCCCGGCAGCCACACTCAGGCCCAGCGGCCACGCGCAGGCCCGGAGGCCACGCACAGGCCCGGCGGTCACGCGCAGGCCCGGCAGCCACGTGCTGGCCTGGCAGTCACGCGCAGGCCCGGTGGCCATGTGCAGGGGTAGGCCCGGTGGCCACACACAGGCCCGGAGGCCACGCGTAGGCCCGGCAGCCACTCGTAGGCGCGGGCCCAGCAGCCACGCGCAGGCCCGGCAGCCACTCGCAGGCGCGGGCCCGGCGGCCACGCGCTGGCCCGGCGGCCACGCGCAGGACCGGTGGCCATGTGCAGGGGTAGGCCCGGCGGCCACACACAGGCCCGGAGGCCACGCGTAGGCCCGGCGGCCACTCGTAGGCATGGGCCCAGCAGCCACGCGCAGGCCCGGCAGCCACTCGCAGGCGCGGGCCCGGCGGCCACGCGCTGGCCCGGCGGCCACGCGCAGGCCCGGTGGCCATGTGCAGGGGCAGACCCGGCGGCCACACACAGGCCCGGAGGCCACGCGTAGGCCCGGCGGCCACTCGTAGGCGCGGGCCCAGCGGCCACGTGCAGGCCCGGCGGCCACGCGCGGGGGCAGACCCTGCGACCACGCACAGGTCTGGCGGCCACTCTCAGGCGCAGGCCCGGCAGCCACGCACAGGCCCGGCGGCCACGCACATGCCCGGGGGCCACACTCAGACTCGGCCACCACGCGCAGGACGGTGGCCACGCTCAGGCTCAGGCCCAGCGGTCAGGCACAGTCCCGGTGGCCACGCTCAGGAGCGGGGGCCACGCGCAGGCCCGGCGGCCACGCTCAGGCCCGGCGGCCACATTCAGGCCCAGGGGCCACTCTCAGGCCTGGCGGCCACACGCAGGCTCAGGCCTGGCGGCCACATGCAGGCCCGGCGGCCACGTGCAGGCTCGGCGGCCACACGCATGCGCAGTCCCAGTGGCCACGCGCTAGCCCCAGCGGCCCGCATAAGCGCCGAGCGCGGGACACCCCCAGCGCCAGAGAGGCAGCGGGGGCCGGGCAGTCTGAGCCACGGCGCACGAGGCAGAGCCCCCTAGCCGTGCGGACCCGGCTGCCGCGCGCGAGGCGGAGCCCGCCCCCCGGGCCACACAGGCCCCCCGGGGGCCGCCGCCGGCCCCCCGGGCCACGCAGGCCCCCCGGGGCGCCGGCGTGCGGGGCGGGATGCCGCCGGCCCCAGCCGGAGCGCGGGGCCAAGAGCAATTGTTTTTTCAAAACATCTCAGATAGGGCCAGCAGATGGTGGGGTGGTTAAGACACTTGACTCCCACATGGCCAAGAATGGTTCAATTCCCAAACCTGGGGGCTTGAAAATCCTGCAGTGGAAGTGTGTATGTGTGACCAAAATCCCGAGAGGAGAATGGAGGAGAAGGGATTATAGTGTGGCTATCCCCCCTAGGGAGTAATTTCTCACTTTCCCTCTCACTGTCTCTCTCTTTGGTGAGTATACATGCCCTATAGCAAAAACCTTTAAAAAAAAGAAAAAGAAAACCTCGGGTGATGCTAATATGTAGCCCAGATTTAGCTGCTTTAGCAAATGGATCCAAAAACTATTAACAGAGCATGTGAAGAAGCCATAAATAAAATGTACATTTATTCACATAAGTATCTGAGAATAATTTAAGGGCATGGGCATTGTAGAAGGTGCTTCAAAGTGCTAAGATTTTAACATTTACATAATCCATGAAAATTGTATTTTCAGCCTGACTCTCCCTGTTTGCATCAAAGACCATAATAAAAACATTATCTGCTCTGCCATGCCAAGATTATGGATAGCACCACTTCCCACTCTCTCCTTCTGGGGGCAGAGTAGAAACAAGTTTCCATTTTTAGCCGGCCAAAGCAGATCCGAAGCAGAAATGGATCGGTACCCCATACAGAGAGCAGAAGCAAACATCTTGTGCTGAGGTTCCTTTGAATAATCATCTGAATATTTTACTCTGTGCCTGCTGCTGCGAGGCGCCCTGGAGCGGAGTGTACTGGAACAGGACGCTAGTGGCGCTCCCGGGACACCCGCATCCAGTGCTGCTGGAGAATGGGGAGGTCTGGAGATACAGATCCTAAAACAACAGAGCCCTTCATAGCAGAAAGGGGAACTCCATGTGACTAGAGACGAACCATCCAGAGGCAGTCAGGCATCCCCTGAAAGGCTAGTGGTAGTACTGTGGTCATTTCCATTTTTTTTTTTTTTTTTGGGAGAGGTTTTTTCGCTATAGGGCGCGTGCGCTCGCCAGACAGACAGAGAGAGACATAGAGACAGAAAGCGAGAAATCACCCCCCAGGGGGGATGGTCACGCCGCAATCCCTTCTCCTCCATTCTCCTCTCGGGATCTTGGGCACGCACGCACACATGCCCGGCGTGAGTTTTAAGCCACCGGGTCCGAGACGCGAACCGCGGTCGACTACGTGGGAGTCCAGCGACATAGCCATTACGCTAACTGTTGGTTCCCGTCATTTCCTTTTCAGTACAATTCAGTAATTACTAAGTAATTAGGAATATCCTGTGTGTTAGATGCTATGCAAGATAGTTCAGCTGATTTCAAAGGGAAAGTCCTGGGCATTTTTCTCACCTGCTCTTCAGGGGTTCTCTGGTGCTTGCAGTGAAAAAAAAAAAAATCTTTTTCTCTGAAAAGTTCCTGTGGAGGCAGAATAATGCTCCCATCCCTAAATACCTAGTCTCTAGTCCTGTGACTACGTTGCCTTTGGAGCAAAAGGGACTTTACAGGTGGGATTAAGTTGAGGACCTTGAGATTACACAGGTGGTACAGTCTACCCACTTGTGTCCTTGAAAGAGGATAAACCTGTCCTGGCTGTGGTCAGAGAGATGTGACTGTGGAGACAGGGTTGGACAGAGGGCAGTGTGATCAGCCAGTGCTGCTATGAAGGTGGAAGAAGGGGCCATGAGACAGGGATGCAGGCAGCCGCAGACGCTGAAAGAGGCAAGGGGCGTTCTTGGATGGAGTTTCCAGAAAGGAACACAGTCTGCTGCCTCCTTGATTTTCATCCAGTGAAACCTATGTCAGATTCGGACCTACGGAAGTACAATAGAATATTTGCTCTGTTATAAGTCATTGAAGATTCTGGTAATTCATGACAGCGGCAATAGGAAAACAATATAGTATCAGAGGGATCCTAAATCCATTTGTAAAGAGAAGAGATGTGCTGCCTAATTTTTTTAACTTTTCGTTTGATTCAGGGTGCATGTGCTACCTAGAAAAAGACAGAGAAAGAGAGAGAGAGAAAGAGGGAGAAAGCACCCCTCACCATCTCTCCCCCCGCCCCAGCCCCCGCACACACACACACATACACAATGGAGTGTGGTCAAGAAGAATTTCTTCTCCTTCATTTCTTCATCCTGTCAGGATATTGGGCGTGCGCACAAACGCACATACCCAGCTATGGGATCTGGACCTCTTAACCACTAGGCCCCAGGGCCAGCCCTAAAATGTTTTATTCTGAGATAATTTTACACTTAGAAAAGTGGGATTGTTTTGAAGAGTATTGGTTTTTCGTGGTAGGCTGTTCCTCAATTTGAGTTTGTCTGTGTTTTTCATGGTTAGGTTGAGGTCATGTATGATGGGAAGAATACCAAGAGAGATGTTTTCTCAGTGTTTCATATCAGTAGTGCCTTTACGATGACGTAAATCTTGATCGTTTGGCTATAGGTTTTTTTCTCTCTAGTTCCCATCTTATCTTTTAAAATGAATAAGCGATATTTTGGGAGATATGCTTTCAGTCTACACAAATATCTTGTTTCTCCTTAAGTATCTTCTTGCTAATTTTATTATCCATCTGTGAATCTTGCCTGCAACAATGACCACTGTAGTATAATCATGGGGACTTTCTGGTTCCCTAATTCCTTTCTAATTTATTAGTAGGAGTCTGTAAGGAAAAGTTGTTCCTCTTCTGCCTTTTACTTATTTACTCATTTATTTATATCAGTATAGGCTCAAGGATATTTATTTTATTCTTCAGGTTATGACCCAAGCTATCATTATTTACTTTGTTGCTCAGTGTTTGATATTTGGCCATTAAGAGCCCCCTTCCTCTTTTTCTTTTCTTTCTTTTCTTTTCTTTCTTTTTTTTTTTTTTTTTTGAGTATTTCTCATTTTGTATTTTCCCTGCTCCAGGGCCTGAATTCAACCACTTCTCAAAAATAGTGCCCTATTTTTCTTTTATTGGAGAATAACATTTAGAAACCAATATCTGAGTACCAAATATGCTCATCACTACTTGGGTGTCATGCTTTCAGGCCCTCACAGTGGGCAAAGCTAAAGATAAGTGTGTGTACATTAACCCATAATACACATACATTTTATATAGAGATAAGAGGTCTTCAAAAAATTCATGGAAATGCATGTTATGAAAAACTTATAAATGGATTTCAGGTTTTTTTTCACCATGTAAATTCACACTTCTAATACAGGCTGACCAAACAAAACTTTTTAAAAGAGTTTTATTTCTTTATCTAAGAGACAGAGACAGAGACCTCTATACCCCCAGCCAGGACTTCACATGATAATCCATCCCCAGCCTCACACAGCCAAAATCGTGGCCACATATGTACATACCATGCATGTACAGGGAGATCTCAGAACTGGTACTCAGGAACTTCCCATGTTCTGTCGTCATCTCTGACTGTTGTGTCATCTCTGTGCCACTACAGCTGCCTAGGGCAAGACTTGGAAAGGTCCACACTAAAGGCCCCCATTAGACATCTAATATGACTATCACAAGTTTTTTTTTTTTTTTTCCCCTAGAATATATATCCTCTCATTTTTTCCCCCAGAAGATTCAAACAGCCAAAATATCGTGGTATCATTGATTTCAATACAAAATCCAACTGGGTGAAGGCCTTCTTTTGATTTCCATAGTCTCGCTCATTGGATTAGAGAGCCGGATATCAGTAGAACATCACACAAATTTTGTGTTTAAACTTGGCTCCATTAAACTTGGCAAAGAGTGATGAGTTATTTTTAATACCCAACTCTTTGTATATAGATTCTTCATAGATCACAGTTTTCATTCTGCAAATTATTATGATTAGAATGGGGAAATTTGTTACAGTTCAAAATTTTCTCCAAATATTGTGTTGCAACTAGTTTTGCTTTCTAGCCAGTTTTATGTACTTGGCAAGCAAGTTATCAGCAAGAGCATCTTCAAATGAAACACGAAGTTTCACTTCCCCAAGGTGACTGCTCTTCCACTTCAGAGGACACTCACTGCCCCCTAAGTTAGACATGTGAGAGGTCACACCAGTGCTTCCAAGGCAAACATGGCGTCCACAACAATGTATCATTACACTTTCCGCCAAGATGACTAAAGTGTTTTATTACATCCTTATACAGCTTTCTTACTCAGATCAAAGAATAATTGATTGTAAATGAGGAAGTGGATAATGATTTAAATCACATACTGAACTAAGGAATGTAAACAGATAAAAAAATTAGAAATGGTTAGCAGTTATTTGCAAGCCTTCTTCACTGCAGTGAATTGATCTAAAAAATCATGTCTGAAGTGATAAATTCAACAATTTTCTCTTTAAGGAATGAAAAAAAGCCTTTTGGCTTTTTTTCTCTTTTACACATGTTACAAAAAGTATTTTGATGACTGACCAAACGAGAGATTGAAAATCTACAAAGAAATCTAAATTTACAAGAAAATTATGCGACTCCTTTTTGTATAAGATATATATATATATATATATATATATATATATATATATATATATATGTAAAGTAAAAAGTCACCCTTTGAACTGAGAAGTAATTTTAATAGCTTGTTGAAACTAAAGTCTTACAGCTGTGCTTGGTAAGCTTTTTTTCTATTCTTTTTTTTTCTCATGCAAATAAAACCAAGAAAAACATACAGCATGCAAACCCCACCTCAGACAAGTCTGAGAATGTATTATTTCTCAGAACTCAGTTGGATTTATGGTCTACCTAGTGTGGACTCTGCTCTTAGAAGATAAATATAGGAAATAATTTCAAAAGGATAACACACTTTAAACAGACAGTTTTCTAGCTCTCTCTTCTTCTTCCCATGCCCTTAGCCCTAGACTTTGTATCAAATTCACTCCAAATTCTATTAGTTTTTTTTCTGTATTCAGCTCTAGGCCCTAAGTGGGTACTGGGAATATAATATGTACTCTACATTTAAAAAAATTAGTGAATTCATGAACTCTGAGGGTAAGGGGATTATAATAAAAAGTCATTTTGTTGCACGTTGGCAAAAATTGCTTCCTCTTTACTCACATTCTCTCCAGCCAGACCTCCATAGAAGGTACTAGCTCTACTCAAGCCACCAGCAATCACTGTTACTACTTAAATACCAGAGGAGTAGCAGCAATACTGGGTACCCACTCAGGGACTGTGGTGGACATACTAGAGCTAAACCAGATTTCAGCACAACAATCTCAGGTTGTTCTCCATTTCCTCATTGGAGAGGGCAGGAGATTGTATCAGTGGATTTAAAATTGAACTGGCAAAAAGCATTGCCTGGTGCTCTTTTCTCCAAGCCCTCTTCCTTCACTCCAATACACATAGCATGCATGTACACACACACACAGTACTACATGTAAATGTCAGGGGATTACACACTCTAAGAACAGTGTCACAGTCAGCTGTTACTGCAAAGAGTGTTTGTTAAATGAAATTCTGTCACTCTGAATCTGTTACCCAATTATCTTTTCTTCTTAGGGTGCAACCCTAAAGAAATTTCTTCATTTATCCAAACCCAGCTATCTGTTCAGTTAGCATGTTTAAAGATTTGTCTCTTTGGATGGAAACACAGAAATATCAGGTTCTGCCTACTTTTAGTGCCACTGGAAACAGGTAGAATTAGGAGGCTGGAACTGGAGATTCCATGTAGCAGGCTTTTACCACACCTGGCACCTGGTCTCAGTAAGGTTTCAGTGGAATTGGTACTCAATTGGAAGAGGTCCATCAAGGCAGAGAGCCACTGACAGGATTGACACCATCAGAAAGATTATGAATTGCTCAAAAACAAAAGTTAAGACCAGGTAAGAGAGAGAGGCACAGTGAACCCAGAACCAGATAGGGAACACAGAAACAAGTGTGGCAGAATCTGAAGCAGTCCTGGGAATCTGGGTTGACTTTTGCTGTAGCTTCTGTCCAGTACTCACCTTCTCTTCTTGTAATTAAAGTGTTCTGATTCTATAGGGAGACCTATTCCTCCTTTGCTATTTGTACTTATAATTCCAGAGAAACTGATTTTTCCTGTGGCTGAGGGTAAAGCTTGTGAGCTAGGCTAAGC
Organism: Tupaia tana; assembly: GCA_026018925.1. Taxonomy (NCBI): domain Eukaryota; kingdom Metazoa; phylum Chordata; class Mammalia; order Scandentia; family Tupaiidae; genus Tupaia; species Tupaia tana. The sequence continues at coordinate 50,415,841 of JAKSZU010000005.1, read as the reverse complement.
CAATCAGTTCATTTCATCTCCTTCCAACCCCCATCCCGCTCCTAGCCATTGGGATAGGTTGAGAGATGGCTCGCATGAGATGAACTAGACCAATCGGGGCAAATGACACTGAATTCCAGCATAATTGTTTGAACAGTTGGGAAAGTCAACCCAATATGTCTGGTTGGATGTGAAATCTAGAAACAAGTAAGGACTGAATCTGCTGCTTCTATCTTATTACCATGTGTACTCTCTGTTTAAATCAACACAGAGGAAGATAAAGTTGCAAAGTGGAAGGAAAGAGAAAAACAAATTTCAATGGCATTATTTGAGCCCTGAATTCAGCTGAACCTGTCGCCATCATGTACTGTCCTTAGACTTTGCTATTATGTGGGTCAGTAAATTTCACTTTTATTTTATTTTTGAGATATGATCTCACTATGTTGCCTGGGATGGCTTCAAACTCATGATCCTCCTGCCTCAGACTCCCTAATAGCTGGGACTACATGCACATTCTACCACACCTGGCTCAGCAAATTCCATTTTTATTTAAGCTATTTTGGGTTGAATCTTCTCGATTTGCAACAAGATGGGACATTTTCTAATACAGGGTTGCACAGTCTGTCTCCTTTTCAAATTTTCTATCCATGTACAACTTTCAAACCTCGGTGGCTCAGGCTCCATCCCCATGTAATCATTGTTCATTTTTTTTTCTCAAGGAAGTACTTACAGAGTTATGTTCTCTGAACGAGACCCTTAGAAGAAGACATAGGTGAACCTAGGATGAGGTTAATGGCAAGGATGATGCAGGAAGCCTTCCAAAGTCAGGAACTCTGTACTAATCACAGCACATCTCGGGTAGAGCTGGCCTAAGTGATGCTTCCACATGGACAGTTCCTGCGGTCCTGCAGAGTACCTCAGTGTTCAGACTCAGAGGTAAAATCATGGGATGTCCATGCCATGACGTGATTCCTGAACACAGGATCCCCAGAATTAAAAAGAGAGGAGAATTCAGGGCCAGCAGGTGGTGTAATGGTTAAGGCTCTGGGCTCCCATATGGCTAACTGCAGTTCAGAGTCCTAGATCCGGCAGCTTGAAACTCATGGGGGTGGGGTAGGGTGGGGATTTATGTCCAAAATCCGAGGAGGAGAATGAAGGAGAAGGGATTGTGGTGTGGCCATCCCCCCTGGAGGGGGGATGTGATTTCTCACTTATATTGCATATGATGTGTGTGTGGTTTGTAAGGTATGTCCAAGTGGACTTCTCTGGACATTTTAGATGATCTCATAACTATGGACTTAGTGTTTTCTGACATTTTCCCCCCAGCCATTGCTGCTTTAGAGCTTATAAAAAATGCAGCCCTTTGGCAGCCCTTAGTCAGCTGGTTCATATGGAAACACACCCTGTACTGAGGAAAGAGATGTATTGTCTGTTACTCCATGTGCACTTTAACCCATGCTAAAATATAGCTGAGCATTGCTGGGCTCCACCATGATTGACTGGAGCATTTGTAAAAAGGAACCAAGGCTGGTACTCTACGGCTTCAGTGTGATGGTCCAGGAAGCTCTGGTCATGGCGTATTAGGTGGTAGACCGGATTTGTGTCCATAAGGTTCTGCCCTATGCCATGGACAGTGTGGAAACTCCATCCCACTGAGAAGGGCGGGAATAAGGGCAGGAATGTTGCTGGAGTATCAGTAGGCTGAGTCACAGTTGGCTGGAACTGAAATGAGGCAGAATATTGGCAACAAGAGCCAGGGAAGCGCGAGTTAGAGGTTTACTGGCAGGCTTGGTGTCAGATGGAAATCCTTGCCAAGGTGCAGAGGCTGGACTTTATACACAGAATCAAGGTCAGAAAGTGGATAGTATAGACCAGGCTTGGACAATCAGGGAAATCAGGATTAGAGAACAGCAGACACAAAAGCATGACTGGGGACAGAACCAGGAAGCTCTTATGAATAGACTTGTTACTTTCCCAGGACTCTGTAGATATTATTTTCCTTTAACTACCTCCTAGCCGCGTTCTAGCCTTAGAGCTCTAAGCCTCTGCCTCTTTCTAAATTTCTTTTCCCCATGAACCATGTGTGCTGTTCAGTAGTCTTTAGGTGGATCTCTAAGGAGCTCATATGGGAGAGTTTGGCTCCTCTAGGTGCTGGAGGGAGCAAGAGCTGATTTTTTCAAAGGCTGGAATTTCCAGTGGGTTCTTCTTATCTGCATATACTTAACCTTGGAATTTGAGTTCTTGAAAGCTTGGCATTTGTTTGCTCCTCAACTGTTGCTGTCAGAGAAATCACTTATATTACTTCGTTTTCTGGGATAAGAGGACTTCTTCAAGAACATGAAATTTCTCAATGTCCATAGCTATTTGATTGTTTTAAGCAACAATGTCATATATAAAATGCTATATGTATTTTAGCATTTATATCCTTCCTATTGATAAATAAAATTGCTATCATTAGGGGTAACTGGAAAAGTAAATATTTATAAATGGGAGCTATTGAAATTGAAAAAGAAAACTGCAAACTATGCAGAAGGAAAAACCAAATGGGTTACATTATCTGATACATCTAAATAAATTAGATCTTTGGGAGATGCAATCTTTTTTCCTGGTACTAAAAGGAACATATTGTGTGTATATGTCCTAACACAAAGAACATGGGAGAACTTAATAGATAATATCTTCAATTGTAGTTTCCGAATGATGGAATAGTGTTCATGAGTATGGGTTTTAGTGGCAGATTGTGTACATTCAAATCTCAGCTATGTACATTTCTAGTTGTCTCTCCCTGGGCAAGTTGCTTAACTTTGCTAAAGCTCAGTTTTCTTATTTGTAAAATGAGAATAATAATGGAACCTCTTTCATTTTATTTAGGGAAGATTGAATAAGTTATTACATAAAGAAATTAGTACAGTGTGGTGAGTACCAAACAATACTGTTACTATTCCTCTTCTTGCTATTTCTTGCATGAATCCTAAATCGAGACAAAAGTTCAACAAGCACTAGTTCAAGTTGTTCAAGGGCCTCTATAGATGAGCTTAGAGGCATGAGGCTTGTTATGTATTAGACTACTTCCATATTCCTGCTCATCTTCCAACTTTTGGGAGGGCCTTCTTTCGAGTCCCAGTCTATTCCTTCCCACAGCCAAATTCTCGGCACCTTGTACTCTCACTACCACTTTCCTGGTCTGGGACTCCCCCACAGCAGTGTTTGACTTACGCAGCTGGATGTCAAGGACTTGTCTCCTATTGTTCTTTTCTTTCTTCTCTTTCATGCCTTGTCAAAACTAGCCTTTCCCCTGTACTCACTCTCAGGAAATTGACAAATAAATATGACAAACTAATTCAAGCCAAGATGCTTCTGATAGTTACTGTCATGTGTCAGTATGACTAGGCTATGGTACCCAGTTTGTCAAACAGTAGTCTAGGTGTTCCCGTGAGGGTATTTTGTAGGTGAGATTAATATTTAACGCAGTAGACTTTGAGTGGAATTTATCACCCTCATTATGTTGGTGGACCTCATCCAATCAATTGAAGGTCCTCAAAGAAAAGACTGAGGTCTTCCTAAGAGAAGAGAATTTTGCCTCTAGAACACCTTTGTACTCAAGACTACATCATTAACTCTTGCCAGAATTACCAGCCTTCCTGTCTACCACGTGGACTCTGAACTTGCTAGCCTCCACCTTTACATAAAGCCATTTTCTTAAGAATAAATCTCTCGGGGACCAGCAGTTGGTGTAATGGCTATGTCTCTAGACTCCCATGTAGTCAACTGCAGTTCGAGTCCTGGACCCGGTGGCTTAAACTCACGCCAAGTGCATATGCGTAGGTGTCAAAAATCCTGAGAAGAGAATGGAGGAGAAGGGATTGCAGCATGGCCATCCCCCCCGAGGGGTGATTTCTCACTCTCTGTCTCTCTTTCTCTCTCTGTCTTTTTGGTGAGCACATGTGCCCTATAGAAAAAACCTCTCCAAAAAAATAATAAATAAATAAATAAATAAATAAATAAATAAATAAATAAATAAATCTCTCTTGGGTTGGCTCCATAGCCTGGTGGTTAAATGAGCTGGATTTCACATAGCTGACCACCAGTTCAAGTCCTGGCTTTGGTGGCTTGAAAAACATGCAGGGTGCATGTGCTTGTGTGCCCCAAATCCCAAAAGTAGAGGGGATTGTGTCATGACCACTTCTTTTTGGGGGGTGCTTTTTCTTTTTCTCTCTCTCTTTCTCTCTGTCTCTTTCTGGTGAGCATATGCATGCACTTGCCAAGAAGGAAGAAAGAAGGAAAAAGAAAGAAAGAAGGAAGAAGAAATCTCTGTCTCTCTGTATATCCCATTGGTTCTGTTTCTCTGGAGAACTCTAATACAGTGTTAATACTTAAAATGGCTACTTTGTTTCCTGAGCTAACATTTTGATTGTAATAGGGCTCAATGGTAATCACTGAGTAATGTGAACTACTCTTCATAGCAACAGAGGAGTTAAGGATGAAGGAATATTTCCTAGCTATTTCCTAGTGAACCTTGAAAATCACTTTATTCAGGCTTGCAGTCTATTCATGAGATAGGCCCTGGGCTAGTAAATATTTGGATTTATTTTCTTCTCCCCTGAAGCTATATGCATGAGATGTGTAGAAATGACATTAGCTATTGGTGCATAGAACCCAATTTCTTTTAGACTGGGTTAATGTTTAGAAGTTTTATACACACACACAAACACACACATGTGTGTGTGTATGTATATATATATATATATATATATATATATATATATATATATATATATATATATATATATATGAAGAGCCTTTATGATGTGCTCTGCAACTGTTCTGAATGTTGGCATAATCACCTATTCATCATAATCATCATAACAGCAAGGTAAACATGAATCATTGTTTCATTAAGAGTCTGAATGGAAAAATAACAAAATTTTCTCTGAAAAAAATCCTGGCTATGTCGCTGGAAAAAGTCCCGGACCCGATCTTTTACGAGAGGAGAATGGAGGAGAAGGGATTTATTACATTGGCGAGTGGGGGCAAAAATCAAAAAAAAAAAAGAAAAAAAAAAAAATCAGTCCATTGGGGGAAAAAATCAAAGTATCAAAGTATTTTTTTTTTTAGTTTTTAATGTGAAAGACTGTCTTCAATAAATCCTCCAGAGTCATCATAGTTCTTACAAGGGCAATACTGCATTCTTTCAGTAATGGTAGAACAATGATAATGTAGGGGCAAGGTGGATTTCAGAAAAGAAATGAATTCCACCAAGCATGTGATAAAATGTCAAATGGTTTTGGTTTCCACAATACAGATCATTATTATGAGATGGTGTTTTCTCTGCCTGAAAATGTAGAAAATTTGTATTCATTGCTATAACTCATGTATACTGTTGTGTTTTGGCAATCACTTAATCTCATCCATTCTTGCTCTTTCACTCACTCTTTTGGAGAAAAGAGTTTTGGGTCTGCCTTATGAGATCATAGATAAGTTTGTTGCAAGAAGCATAGGTTGTGATTACATATCTTGAAAAACAAAAAGGTGAGCTAAGTAACACTCTATGAGACTGAAGAAGGAAGTCTGCAATTGAAGAACAATAGGCAGGGAGATTTTAAGAAAGGGTTACAGCCTGGGACCGTGCTTGACTTTCAAGAGAAGGCATACATAACTTTTTTCAAGAACTGGTTGAGAGTTTGCTTTTCTGGGATCTGTCAGGTGGTGAGTGTTGGCTGATAAAGGAGTGAAAGAAAAGCCTAAAGAGGAAAATGTAAAATAGGCAAGGATTTGAAATCTAATCTGATTCCAAGGACGTGGTGTAAGGTACTGCTAAGTACCAAGGAGCCAGTAGAGAAAGGCGAAATGTTCTTTTATTAGAAAAAAATATATATGTATTGGGATAATTACACAAAGTACTAATTAGTAAGTTTCTCTGCTTTAGTGGTCTAAAAATCTATGAACTTATATCCTTCTTCTCCAAACCTGAAGATATAGTCACTCGTTAGCCACCTGCTGTGACAACAAAAATGAAGTTTACATACACTGCATGGGACCTAAATGAGAGCAATATGGGGAGGGGGCGGTGAGGGCAAATCTCAGATCTCATAGACTTTGTGACAGATGCATTGCATGAGGAGTGGGACAAGGTGGGTAAGGGAAGAGAAGAGTGCAGAATGCCCCCACCAGTAACAAGGAGCTTCCTTTGCCAGAGTTGTGAGCTCAGTGGATGCTGAGTTGCCACCACTGGTCCTTCATGCTGTTGCCTGGGCACAATTTCCATTCTATGAGATTACCTCTCCAAGTGATGTGAGGGTGGAGACCTGTCCATCTCAGGGAGTTGTGCAGTGATAAGGTGGGTCTGGGCTAGGGTTTCTAGATTTTGATATTATTGATATTTTAGACTAGATATTGGAAACTATCTTGTGCATTGTAGGATATTTAACGATATCTCTTAGATTCTATCCATTAGCTGACCTCAGTTTTAACAACACAAAGTGTTTCCAGTCATTACCAAATATTCTCTGGGAAGTAAAATTGCTCCAACTGAAAACTCTTGGGCTAGACTGAACTTGTTTAAAATCTTGCCTAAAGCATTATAGCAGTGAACACTGGTTTTACACTAATCACCATACAGCTGGTCCCCTCTGTTCATGGGTTTCACATAAGCAGTTTCAACTAACCACAAGTTGAAAATATTTGGGGAAAAGAAAAACAACAAAAAATAACAATACAATAATAAAAAAATACAAAATTGAAAAATACAGTATAGTAACTATTTAGCATTTACCATATATTAGGAATTATAAGTAATCTAGGATGATTTAAAGTATATATGAGGATGTGCAAAGGTTATATGCAAATACTGCACCATTTAATAAAAGGGACTTGAGCATCCACAGGTTTGGTTTCTGAGGGGTATCCTGGAACCAATCCCCTGTGGGTACCGAGGGACGATTATATGCATATAAGTTCTCCTAAACACCTCTCAGATATGTCTTCTGCTTTCCATCTCCAACACCTCAGTCTAAGGTAGTGCTCTTTAGCCTGAAAAACTTCTGGAGCCTGCTAACTGATCTCCTATATTACTTCTTACTGTCCAAAAATCTGCTCTTGACACTGAAGCCACAATGATCTTTTTAAAAATGTCTGTCCTATGGTTAATGCCCTTTGGACTTTCCAAAAGTTTCTTAGGAAGAAGAGAAAATCCTTTTCTGCCTGCCAGGGCTTCGTGTGGTCAAGCTACTCTGCAGCTTCCTCTCTTCCCATTTACTCCCTTGTTCCTGGGTTCCAACAGCTCTGCTGCTCTTTCCTTCTTCAAATGGGCTGTGATTCATCCAGCCACATGGCTTTGGCACATGTCACTCCTCTGCCTGAGCCATTCCACCCCTACATATTCTCTTGGTTAAGGAGTAGGAGTTTATCTGTCAGTTCAAGCATCACTTCCTTGGGGAAACCTCTGAACACTCAGAAGGAATTAGGTAATCCCAGCCAAAAGCACTTGCAACATTATGGAGAGCCCTTTGTAATACTTATCACAGTTGTGATTTTACACTGGTAAGTGTGCAATAAATGTCTAGTTCTTCTTCTGGGTTGTCAGAGGTAGGAGGCTGGTACTAAATGATTTCCCTCTTTCTCTTCATCTTCTTTCCTTCTTTTCTTCCTTTATTCTCCCTTCACCATTTCTGAACATGAGTCCACATGTGTGAGTCTGTTGTGCCCAGTATGTGGCCCCAGGACTCTCTAAAATAGAACACATGTTCTTTTACTTACTTATCTTTCAGCCAATCTCCCTTTCTAGCAATCACCAGTAGCTGCCTCCTTCACTGACCTATCCCCTTTCTCTGTGAGCCAAGAAGTCCTTTGAAGGAATGAGAACTGGAAAGATGCCACTTCAATCTCTTTTTGTGAGACCTTTCCAAAGTGAGCAAAAAGCCTCAGTCTTCTGTTTGAAACAAAGGGAGTTCTGGGCCTTCTAATCACATCACAGCCATAGCAGTGCTGCCCAGGGCTCTAGCCTAAGTAATTGATAATTAACAAAATTTAAAAATCAGACGATGGCAAAAAGGAAAATCTAACTCATACATTATTTTTCAGACAAATTCTACTGTAGTAGGACTTTCTTTTAGTGGTAGACAAGAAAACATATAGTTCATGATAATGACTGATAGTGGCATTGCTGATAGGTCATGAACTTGTCTGGCCCTTTAGTTTTTGGTTTGTGATTCGTTCCCAACTCTGTAATATAAAATAATAGGCCACTTCTCCTGGCTCTTCCTCTTCATTGCAAATTTTATTTCTTAAGATAATACATAGAATTTACAGGATGCAATTGTGTCAGTAAAAGTATACATCACTCTCTGCAATCCCAGAGAAAGATGAACCAACAGGAGACGTACAGTCCCATAGACAAAAGGACCAGTAGGCAGGCCCAAGTCAAGTTTCTCAGCTTAAGCTCGTTGGCAGGGACCTCTTCCACCCAGTCTGCTGTGAGGGATGGGGGCTCTCTGACCTGCCTGTTGAAGTAGTCTACCACTTTACATTCTACCTGTTAGCTCAACCTTCTTCCATATTGAGAGCAGCTAGATTTGTATACATAAGAACCAAACACCTAAAAATAGGAGACCCTCAAGAAATTCTTCCCCCATAACTCCCTTAGCAGAAAAAGGAAATAAATTCCCCTCTGGAAATCATAACCCAAAACTCCTACTATTGATTCCACACTCCTATTACCCACAGCAGAGAAGGGAAATTGGCACAAAGCTTATGCATATCATAGAGAAGTGCAGGAGCACACAGTTACAGAAACATACTCCAAAGAAGTAGGAGGAAGTGATTATACCACCAGATGACTAAAAATCAAAGCAGAATGCGAAAAATAGAAGAAAATCAGGAAATGCTTCTCCTTCAAAGGATCATAACTCCTCATCAGCTATGGATAAAACACAGAGATTATGGAAATGTCAGAAAAAGGATTCAGAATATTCATTGTAACAACACTCAGTAAGATGCAATAGAAAACAGAACCAATTCCAGGAGATGAGAAAATCCTTCCGTGACTTAAAGGAGGAACTCCATAAAGAAATAGACACACTGAAAAAGAATCAAACAGAATTTCTGGAGATAAAGAGTACAATGCAGGACATCAAAACCTCCTCTGAAAGTATCAACAGCAGATTAGACTATGCAAAAGAAAGAATTTCTGACCTTGAAGACAAAACCTCTGATTTAGTCCAAGTAACCAGAAGTAATGGAAGAATAATCATTGAAAATGAGAACAATATACAGGAAATCAGAGACACCATTGAATGGCCAAATAGTTGCATAATAAGTGTTCCAGAAGGTGAAGAGACAGGTAAAGGCATAGAAGACATTTTTCCTAATATATTAGCTGAAAATTTTCCAAATTTAGAGAGGCATGCAGACATCCAAATCCAAAGGATACAAAAGATACCAAATAGACATAAGAAGATACTCTCCAAGGCATATCATAGCCAAATTGGTAAAAATTAAAGAGAAAGACAAAATTCTAAAAATGGCAAGAAATGCCAAGTTACTTACAAAGGTTACCCCGTTAGACTAATATTGGATCTCTTAGCTGAGTCAATGCAGGCAAGGAAATAATGGGAAGACATATTTAAAACTTTGAAAGAAAAGCAATTTCAGCCAAGAGTACTATACCCAGCAAGATTATCCTTCAAATGGGAAGAAGAAACAAATTAATCCCCAGATGAACAAATGCTGAAAGAATCTACCAAAACAAAATCTGCTCTTCAGGAAATACTAAGGGACTACCATACCAGGAAAGCAAAAGGGAGACAAATAGAACACAAAATAACTAGAAAAAAAAAAAGGGTAAGTCCTCATATATTGATAATAACATTGAATGTCAGAACTAAATGCAGATTCAACTATTTTGCACACAAGCAGGTTTAAATACAAATCCATCAGTTATTTGATAGACGATATTCTCCACAGGTTTCAATTTATATATTTATCACAACCATTAGTTGTTGTATAAAACTAGATAACAGAGAAAAATTCCTAAATGTTATAGCTGAGTCTTTCTTTGGAATAAATTTGAGAAAAGGCTAAATTCAAGAGCTTCACAAACCTATACATCACTAAATCACTGACTTTACTATGTCTTCACTTTTCAACATCTCCCAATTTTGTTTTATCTTTGCTTTTCAAGAAATTATTTCTTTATACACAATAATATAATCTTACAAGAACTCGCAGTGTGTAAGTAAAAGTGTTCTTCTTTTTCTTTCTTTCTATTGTTGTGTTCAATTTTTCCTATCTCTAACTAGACCAATGATTGATACCCACAGATATTTTTCAGATTATAAACTATTATCTCCACAGTCTTCTACATAAAAACCACAAATTCTACTTCTGTTGGCTATGTTAAGATTATCTTTGTTAATTTATGAGACAGTTTGTTGCCTGATTTTTAATCAATATGTTTTTCTTTAGAACTGTATCTCACAGTAAAGAATGCCATAGACAATTCAGTACATTTGCTGAATAATCATTGGAGCGGATTTTGAATGTTCACAGCATAACATAATGTTAAATGTTGAAGGTGGTGAATATGTTTATATTCTTGATTTGTTTGTTATACATAGTATACAGGTTTTTAAAGACCATTCTTTATCTTACAAAGATATGTGATGATTAAATACAAATAATAAATTACAATAAAGAAGACATATTCATGGTTACTGAGAACTAGTGATTTCAGGGGAATAAGCGAAATGAAGATTTTCCACTGTTAATTCAGCCTCCAGCCCACAAACTTGAGTAGTAGGAAGACTTGCAAGCCCCCTGTCTCTGTCTCTATCTCTCTCTACCTCTGTCTCTGTCTTCTCATTTTTTTTGTAATTTTTCATTTTTAAAATGTTTTAAGGTAAAGCATTTTCTTGGCTTTCAGCCCCTCCTTTCCCTTTATCTTGTTAATAATCCCCTCTCCTCCTCCCAACCCAGGAGAGGCAAGGGAGCAGACTGAAAAAGACATCTCCTTGGCTCCTGAAAACTGCGTCATGTGTGGTTTTCTAATTTTTTTTTTAAAAAAAATTTTTTTTTTTAGTTTTTTTCTTCTCTTTTTCTCTGTTTCTTGGTTGTTTTTGTTGCTGTTGTTTCTCTCTCTGTTTCCTTTTCTGCACACTCCTGGATGCTCAGATTGTACTTCAAGTTTGGGAAGAAATACACTTTCCATCAGATGACTAGAAATCACCACAAGACCACAAGAAATATGGGAAAGCAAGAAATTACCTCTCCTCCAAGGGAAAAGAATAACTCCTCTTCATCCACAGACAGTTCAATGGAAATCATGGAAAAGTCTGATAAAGAATTTAGAACATTCATAATGGCAAAGTTAACAAAGATGGAAGAGAAGAGAGACAATGAACTGCAGAAGAGAAAGGAGTAAGGAGCTGATGAGTTCTGGGAGGTGAGGAAATTCTTGCAAGATCTAAATGAGAAATTTACAAAAGAGTCAAATGAAATTGTTAGAGATGAAGACTGTAGTACAGGAAGTCAAAATCTCTCTTGAAAGTATTAAAAGCAGAGTAGATCAAACAGAAAATAGGGACCAGAAGTTAGTGTAATGGCTATGTCGCTGGACTCCCACTTAGTCGTCCGCAGTTTGAGTCCTGGACCCGGTGGCTTAAACTCACACCGGGCGTGTGTGCATGCATGCCCAAGATCTCGAGAGGAGAATGGAGGAGAAGGGATTGCGGCATGACAATCCCTCCTGGGGGGTGATTTCTCACTTTCTATCTCTCTGTCTCTTTCTGTCTGTCTGGCAAGCACATGCACCCTATAGCAAAAACCTCTCCAGGAAAAATAAAAAACAAAACAAACAAACAAAATAAAAAACACAAAATAGAATCTCAGACATAGAAGAGAAAATTGCTGGCCTAGAAAAATCCACCACGAAGACTGAGAAAATTGCCCCCAAATTTGAGAATAATATATGAGAAATACTAGATACCATCAGATGTCCAAACATCTGGATAATTGACATCCCAGAAGTGAAGAGACTCATAAGGGCATTGATCATCTATTCCATGAAATCCTGCAAGAAAACTTTCTAAACCTAGAGAGGCACTCAAAGATCCAGTCCCAAGAAATACAAAGGACCCCAAATAGAATCAACCCAAGGAGATCTTCTCCAAGACACATTATAGCCAGACTGATCAAAACCACAGACAAAGACAAGATACTAATATTGCAAGAGAGAAACAGCAAGTTACCTACAAAGGTTATCCCACCAGACTAACAGCAGACCTCTCATTGGAAACAATGCGTGCAAAGAAAGAATGGGAAAATAAATTTAAAGTGTTAAGGGAAAAGCAATTTCAACCGAGAATACTGTACCCAACAAGATTTATCCTTCATATGGGAAGAAAAGATAAGAACATTCTCAGTAAACAAAATTTGAAAGAATTTACCAGCACCAGACCAGATCTCCAAGAAGTTATCAATGGATTGTTGCTATATCAGGAAAATTAAATACAGACACACAGAAATAAGAGTTCAAAAACTAAGAAAATGGCCAACTTAATTGTAGGGACAAGTCTGGAGTTGAATATTATATCCCAGAATTCAATTGGGAAGATCGAACCACAATAGAAGATAGGTTAAGTACATGAGACTGAACTGGTGAAACAGCATTCTGTGACTTTTGACTAAAATATTGCTGCTTTTCTTCTAGGCTTTGTTGTCCAGTTTTAAGAGTTTTTGTCCTATCTTGAGTTGTCAATAGGTTCATGTACCTACTATCATTGAACAGAATACTAACCTGTTTCCAGGCTTTAAGTTTTAAGCAAATTTCCTTATCAATTCAAAACTGCTTTTCTTGAAATTACCAGCTGAACTTGCTATTGAAAGTAGCTAGATTATTTAAGAAATTGTGTGATCAATAAAATGTGGAGGGAAAAGGAATGGAAGACAGTACCAGAGCTAGTATGAGAAGAGGGTGGGCCAACACTTATCACTTTTTATAAAGCCAGCAGAGGGTCATCTGACATATGGGGTAAATATATATGTGTGCATAAGGCACTTGTGTGTGTGTGTATGTTCACACTTGTGAACTTGTTATGAAAGTAGCTAGATTATTTAAGAAATTGTGTGATCAATAAAATGTGGGGGGAAAAGGAATGGAAGACAGTACCAGAGCTAGTATGAGAAGAGGGTGGGAAAGGGCAGAACTAGAAATGAAAAATTATTGATGATAATATACATGATTAAGCCACTATGCAGTATATTCTGGATGAGAAACCACTTTTTGCATGCTGTGATGATGATTAGGAGATGAATGTAAATTAATTAATTTTTAAAAAGTTTCAGGAGAAAAAAAACCATGAAAACTATTTTTCCTGAAATTAAAAAAAATGCATATTTGATGACCACAATAAGCTATATAGTCCCAGCTAGGTGCTACTTTATAGTATATTCATTCTACTCACTGAGGTTTATGCCTAAAGTCAGACTTGTGTTCATGGGTATATATATATCAGCTGTGCTTGCTATTGGAAGTATTTAGATTAATTAAGTTCATTAGCTAATAAATAAAATGGGGGGAAAGGCATAGAATGCAACCATGGATACCAGAGACTGTGTGGGAGGAGGGTGAGACACGGCAGAGGGTGAAAGATAGGGAATCAAGGATGGCAAAAATTACAAAATCTACAGAAAACAAGAAATAGCAAATTATTTGTTGATGATAACACGTATGTTGATGTACTTGATTGAGCCAATATACAGTGTATTCTGGATGGGAAATCTCATTTTGTTTACTGTAATGATGTATGGTGAATGCATGTAAATAAATAAATTTAAATTAAAAAATAAAATAATTACAATAAATATTTAAAGAGAAAAAATATGTATCACTCAATAGATTACTACTGATTCAAGACTTTGCACTTCTTGCTCAACTTAAACCTATTTCCTCCACACAATTCCACTTTAAACAAACTCTCCTTGTTTTTATTTTGTGTATCTTCCATCTTAGTCCCTGTAGGTTATTGAAACTCACTATTTATTTCTAGATGGAAGCTTTAGAAAGCGTTATACACCAAGGGCAAATTAAGCCATGAACTCTTCCAGTCTTGACTAGACCATGCTGGGTCTGTAGAGCTAATTATAATGTAAAGAAAATAAAGCGCATTTGTTATAGATCTCTATATGATACAAGACTCTTTTTGCATCAATTATTGCACCCAAAGAGCTTAGAGGTGAAGAGAAAATTTGAAACCCCGGGCAGAGATGGAAGATATTCTTCTCCACCAGAAATTCTGTTTTACTAGGATTTCTAGTATAAGCACCTGCTGCCACATTCTTATTTTTTTGCAGACTAAAGAAGAAATTCTTACTGGGAAAATTCACAGAAGAGTTAGATGGGGGATTTGGCCACCATCCTGGTAATTGGTTTAAACTGCATCATTGCGGGCAACATATCTGTTTTGTTCAATACCATATTCCTAGAGCCTAGCAGAATGCTTGGTATTTAATGTTGTCAACAAGTACCTGCTGATCTTGTATGTGTGTAGCAAGGAAACACAACATGGAGGTGGATAGGAGACCTCCTAAGTAGATGAGATGTATGAAAGAAAAAAATGTGAAAATGAGAAAAAGCAACAAATGAGTTTGTATTTTTTTCTTTTAATTTCTTCTTCAATGATATTTTCCTTCCTAGGCTATCTTTAAAACACCTTCTTTTTTAAAAAAAATATTTTCTTTAACTTTGTTTATTTGCTTATTTATATTTGACCAGAGAGGGACAGAGTGAGAGAGAGAGAGTAAGTGAACAAGCTGCCAGGTCCAGGACTCGAACCACGGTTGGCCATGTGGGAGCACTCTTAACCACCATGCCACCTGCCAGCCCCTAAAATCCATTTTTAAGAGATTGTATTATTGGGACCAGCAGTTGGCATAATGGCTATGTCGTTGGACTCCCATGTAGTCGACCGTGGTTCGGGTCCCGGACTCAGTGGCTTAAACTCACTCTGGGCGCATGTGCGTGTGTGCTCAAGATCCCGAGAGGACAATGGAGGTGAAGGCATTGTGGTGTGACCATCCCCCCTGGGGGGGGGGGGGGTGGTGATTTCTCTCTTTCTGTCTCTGTCTCTCTCTGTCTTTCTGGTGAGCACATGTGCTCCATAGCAAAAACCTCTCCAAAAAAAAAAAAAAAAAAAAAAAAGAGAGAGAGAAATATTGTATTATTTACATTTTTTATGACTAGAGAAGAAAAAACAAAGAGCTTGGATTTCCTTAAGTCAATTAATTTTTTTAAAATCTTTTCTCTGGTTTAAATTATCTTTTTTATTTATTACTTTCGATCTGAAATAGGAGCACACCTGCTGAACCTTGTTGGACAGTGCTTTTAGACAAAGACAACAACTGTGCTAATAAAATCTCTAGTGTAGCATAGGGTCACTTTGGTAGACAGATTTCTGTTCAGTTAAAATTGCTATGGTTCTCCCTTCAGTCTCCCAGACAGTCAGTTCACTGGTGCATGTGGGGTGTGTTCAGCATACTTAGGTCAACTCAGGCCTCCCATCTAGCTCAAGTATTATAAAGCAGCACCCTACCATCTGCGCCACCATGGCTTGGCCTGTCGAGATATTTAAGGAGAGTCCTGAGTCACTTGCTTAAAGAAAGCAACTGATTTACAGGATTGCCATTTATAATCAGTTTTCAGTCTGAATGGACAAGTTAAAAATTTATTTTGACCTTCTATGGTACATGAAGCTTTAGTTCTACCAAAAGAAATTTCCTGAGGCTTGGAGATGAGCATTTATCCGTCTTTATTTTTCCTTCTTCACTGTTATATGGTAGCCCTCATAGTAGGAATGTATTGTAAGTTCTTTCTTAAGTAAATGAGATGTTCATCAAGCACTAGTTAGATGCCTAGTTCCTCAGGATGTAAGGAATTGGAAATGTATGGTTCCCTTTATGGAGCTGAAATTTGGTTATGAGATTGAATATATAGGTAGAGACAGTATGTTGTACAAGAATGAGCTGGGTTCTGATGCTCCTTTGAGGTTCAAGACTTCAATTGTCTCTTCAGCTTCCTTCTTTTTTCTAGTATCCAGGTTATGTCATATGCTAAAACTATAGTCATACTCACACAGCACACACACAACCAGTTTCTTGGTTACTAATATGACCTTGCCTTTTTTTAATCTGCATGATTAATCAAACCATTCCACTGTTTTTGAATCTAAATCATGGCTAATTTGCAGTATAAAATAGCTTTTAACACTATTCTCTGTACATATATTTTTACATTTGTAACTAGTGGATTTCTTATGCCACAACATGGATATAAAAGGAGAAATATAGGGAAATAGAAAGAGAATGAAGCAAGTCATGCTTCTATTCCCACAGGAAACACAAATAAATTTAGAATTGCTACCACATTTCATTGAATCTGTGTCACTATTGATAGCTGCAGCAGTATTTTATATACCATACAGAAAGAGAAAAATGTAGCCAATTAAACTGTGACATAATGCTTGATATCATATCAATTTTAATATCCATACCAATTTCAGAGATGTTAAAATGTGAAAAAAAATATATCAACAAAATGTGTGTGCATCTTACCTCTAGTTAGAGCCACTGGTATGGGTATGCCCAACATAAGCTACATTTCAAATTTTATAAAGCAGGCCTTACCAAATAGGTAAACTATTCTTTTGGAAGCATTCTGTTTTGCTAACATTATTATCCTATGGGGGACCAGCAGGCAATGTGGTGGTTAAGGTGCTGGACACTTCCACATGGCTGACCACTGTTTGAGTCCCAGACCTGGTGGCTTGCTTTCTCACCTTCCCTCTCTTTCTCTCTGGTCAAATTAAAATAAATGAATGAATAAATAAAATTGAAAAAATATTATCCTGTGAATTTGTTCATCCTATTATGATAAGATTATGATCCTGTGAATCGTGAAAGCTCAGCACTTGTGCCAGCTGTTTGCACGAGGGCAAATGAACACAGGCTACTGCTCAGCATTTCACTTATATTCTGGTTTCTACTCGGCTTCCATGAGCCCATTTATTTATTTTAAATCCAACATTCTTTCTATGAGAATTTCTTTTAAAATAATAGCCGATCTTTGGTGCCTCCCACAAATAACCATCCTTGCACGCTTGCTGCTGACTCGGCACTGGCAGTTAGAAACAGCCTCGTTCCCAGGGCTGTCCTGGCTTCTCCCATCCAGCACAAGAGATGCTAAGACAGCGTGGGCCAGGACGTCGCAACCCCAACTGGCCTTGGTTGTACAAGCTCATCAATCAGACTGCTGTCAGCCTGCATTTAAAGGTGCAGGGAGGTTTCTATTTCCAAGAGAAAATTAGAAAACTGTTTTTTATTTTCATTTTATAATTGGCAACTTGGCTCAGTGAAGAACATATACATTCAAAGCTGTTTTTGAAAAGTAAGTTAAGCACTATTGTGATCACTTTCATAGAAACTGTAACAGAATTATTTTAAAAAGTGTATTTATTTATCTCCCCCATGATTGAGAGACAGACAGTGCCCACAGCAGGGTCTTGATATCATGGTGCTTTTCCAGCTCCAGCCAGCCCCAGATCAGGAGCACATGTGTGCCTGGCATACTCAGGGACATCTCTGTATGCAAACCTGGAATCCCCCAGCCTGGGTCAGCTTTGCAAAGTGTCACACTTTACCACCATGACACTGTCCAGCCCCGAGGAACTGTTACAGATTGTTTGCTTGCTTGTAAATCAGCTTGATTGTCCTTTGGGAGCAAAGTGTGAGTTGTCAGGACAGAGGAGCAGGGAGGAGAACGTTCAACATTCTTCTGTCAATTTTCTACCTCTAGATATTATCTACTGAGTGTCTACTATGTGCCTAAAGTTGTTCTAAATTACTGATAAGTTTGAGCTACTTATTTCTCATCACATACAGGAAATGGGTACTATTACTAGGGCTATTTCACAAGTAAGGAAACTGAGCATTATATGCTGAGTTGTTTCCACCCCAAAACTTATATGTTAAAGCTTTAATTCAGTACCTAAAAAGGTGACGGTATGTAGAGACAGAGCCTTAACAGAGGTAATCAGGTTAAAATGAGGTCATTACAGTGTGCCCTAATCCAATAAACTTATGTCCCTGTAAGAAAAGGAAATTTTCACACAGACACAGGTGTATATATCTACATGGGGGGAATGCCAAGGAAACGTGAAGGCAGTCATCTAGAAGCCAAGGGGAGAAATTGAAACAGATCCTTCTCTAATAATCCTCAGAAGGAACCAATCCTACCAAAGCCTTTATCCCAGACTTCTAGCCCACAGAACTGTGAGACTGAGAATTCTTATTGTTTGAGCAACCTAGTGTGTTACAGAACTTAACTAATCCACTGAGCTATGCTACTTGCACGTATCACCTGGGTAATAGGGTACTCAGCTCACACACACACTTTGCTGTCCAAGTCCAGAACCTGGGCTGTGTTCAGTATCACTCTTTGTAGTCCCTACTGAGTCAGAATGGTGTCTCTTCCAGGCTCCATGCTTCGTGAAAATGGGTGAGTCTATCAATGTGAAGTTGGTGGTTCCCCCAACTATTGTCAGCCATGTTATATGGCTGGCAAAATATTAGTTATGTCATTTTTCTCCAGGCAGAAGCCAGGACCTGGACCCTGTCCACTTGCCTTAGAGTCTATAGGCCCACACTGGAGTCATTGCATCAAAAATAGATTTTAGTGATGCCACAGTCCAAGACATTCTCAGGGTCTGATGACTGGAGTCATGATGATCTACAAATGGGGTGTGCTTTCTAAGGACATTTCAAATATTTTTTATTTTTAAGAGAATTTTTTGCTTTAGGATTGTGTGCTTACCAGAGAGAGAGAGAGAGAGAGAGAGAGACAGAGACAGTGAGAGGGAAAGTGAGAAATCACCCCTCCTCCCGGGGGGATGACAATGCCACAATCCCTTTTTCTTCCATTCTCCTCCTGGGATCTTGGCCACACACGCACGCACACTCAGCATGATTTTCAAGCCTCTGGGTCAGGGACTCCAGCCATGGTCAGCCATTTGTGAGTCTAGTGACATAACTGCTATGCTATCTGCTGGCCCCTCAAATCTTCTTAACTTAAATCTCTGATCATGTATTTGATGCTCAGAAACTTGAATGACCATGTATCTCCTTGACATGCAGGAAAAAGTCATTCATCCTTTACCTAATCCTCACACAGCATTGCCTTGGCCTGCGTTTTCAATCCTCTCTAGAATGTCCTTGTCTTTTCTCCCCATATGCACACAGGTACAGGCGTGCACACACCCAGACCCATCCTTGGCTCACAGTCATTCTGGCTCCACCTCTTCATCCAGGACTCACCATGTGTCCTTCATACCTAGGCCCTTGCTCTACAAGTTTCCTTGACTTTTAACTTTCTTCTTTCCCTTATTTGCCTGTTAACGTCCTATTTATTTGCAAAGTTCAGCTCAAACTTTGCATCCCCCCCAAAAAATATTTCTTCAATTGTTTTTTCAACTAAGTTTTATCCCCTCTAAATCAAATCCCTGGACTCATTTCCCAGCCTGGCTTTCTGTTAATCCCATGAACTCATAGAAGGCAGGACTATTGCCTTTTCAATTCTTGGGTCCTCTAATACCTTTAGCATGGTCTTCTTTACACAGTAGATAGTAAGCTTTGTTGGACTTAAAGCAGTATCCGGGTCACCCTTATGAAGACTTCCAAACAGGCTCAAGAAAATTCACCAGCCTCTAGAGACAGAAAGTGAAGACCAGATGCTTTGCCTTTAGCTTTCATTCTAAGCAGAGCCAGCTCATAGGGCAGAATAATTCTTCCTTAGGTTTTTCCTAGAAGACAAAGTGTGGGCATATGATCACCAAGTATTCCTTGTGGTCTAAATTTCATTGTCTAATAGCTTATAAAGTTTTATTTTGTTTCTGGACTTAGCTACTTTTAACTCTAGGAGTGATAGTAGTACCTACACTGGTAGTAATTCCTCCACCTGAGGTCCGGTAAGAAAATGACAGCTGAGATAACTTCTGTTGACCCCAAACAGAAGCATTATTCAATATCAAATGGGAAGCGACATATAGTCAAAGTTTATTGTTTTTCTGGATTACTTTTTATTTATTGTTTTTCTGGATTACTTTCTTCTTAAAAACTGTGAAAGTAGCACAAAGAAGCTGTGCTTTGCAGCTTATGAGCCTCACCAAGTCTGACAGCCCAATTTAAAACCACTCTTGATCTTGTGACTCCATCTCGGTAACACCAACTTTATTAGCAGCATGATTCACAAAAGTTATGTCTCTTTTCCATGGTAAGTTTATTTTGAATTTGATGGAAATTATTCAACCCTAAATGACAGCAGAGTGTAATTGTTAAGTACATAGAACCTGGAGCCGTTTGCCTGGGAAACGATTCTGGCTACGGTACTTACTAGATTTTAGGGATCTTGTATGTGTTTTAATGTTCTGAACCTCTGTTCCATTATTTATAAAATGGAAGAAGAGGACTGTTTTATAGGACTCTTATGGTAAATTAATGAGTCAATACATAGAAAGTATGTTCACTAGAACCCAGATATTAGCTGTTAGATTTAATGTTAGCTACTACTATTTCAAAGTACTCTCTTCTTGAAGAAAAAAAGTGGCAGAAAATGTTATTGGTTTCATTAGGAATTCCATCTCAAGCGTCTTTCCTTCTGCTTGCCATTTGTTTTTCTTTTCAGAATAGGTTAGAAATTATAAGCCAACATGCAAGGGATATATGTATATTTAGTTTCACATTCAACCTCATGGTTGCTTCCTGGCATTATTCCAAGATATCTGACGAGTTATCAATCTCACCAGGACAGAGTGTGTTTTCTGACCACTTCCCCTTTGCAATTAAGAACTGTAACCACTCGCTTACGCACAGACTGAGACCAGCAGCCTTAACCCCAAAGGAGGTCAGAAACTCCCAGCTCTCCCCGCTGAGGGGGCTAGCTGAGAACCCGATACCATGTGTTTTACAGCTGTGGCTAAGGCTGTGACCATAGGAACTGGGAACACGAGGGGGAACACCCTGTTTCCCCCAGCCCCACTTCCTTCAGTTCAATGCCATTAAGTTTGGTTGCAGTATGTTTGCAAATGTTTTGAGTGGAGTGAGGTTTCTGATGTTTATTGTTGAATTGCTAAAGATTTGGAGAGAAGACAAATAAACAGGCAAACAGACAAGCAAAGAAACAGATGGCAAAGACCCCTGGACAAACGAGCGTTATGAGCAGACAAGCTCAGGACGACCCAGGATGGTGAGTTCCTGGAAATCTGGGCTTTCTCCAGAGCCCCAGGACTTGGTCAGTTGTTCTGCAAATAAAACCTGCCTTAGACACTCAGCCAGGATGCTTTATTTGCATAGGAAACTTGCCAGTCTGGCCTCAAAGATAGTAGGTCACGGTCAGGGTGGTGGTGAGTTTTCCTGTTTACTGTTGACCTTTATGGGAGCGCCGAATGTGGGGGCTTAAAGGGATTGGATAGCACCATCATTTCCCCCGTTTCTAGTTTCAGTTAGACCCAGTGCTTTGCCTCTTTGCTCTCTGTATCAACTCTTCTCAACAGAATGTCAAGCATAGAGAAATAAGAGAAACTCACAAAGACTTCTCTTCTGAAGGTGCTGGAGGGCTTGAGAGAGGGGCTGGTTGGGCGACGATACAAAGGTCAGATTGCAGTGTGTCATCCACAGGCTTTCCCAGCTGGGCACCTGCCTTCCCCATCTGACTTTATCATGGTTCTCTTACACCTACTTACCCACCCACATGCACTGAACTCCGTGTGGGTGGATGCTGGTTAATGCTGTTTGCCCCTCTATACTGCGGTACCTGGCACATATCGGACTCTTACTGCTTATTTGTTGAATAAATAAATAATACCTATAATAGATGAAATACCTATCTACTAGGATGGCCTGATTTGAAACACATTAAGTTTTCTTCATGCAAATGTTTCTGTTTGCCAGAACAATCCTGCAATTTTTGGTTTAGTCAATACAGTTATCGCACCTGTTTTCTCTTTTCTATTGTTGAAGCAAGAATAACAACCCTCCAAGATCTGGAAGAACGTACATTTGAGAGCAACTTGTGCAAACTGTATTG
This sequence comes from Tupaia tana, assembly GCA_026018925.1. Lineage (NCBI taxonomy): Eukaryota > Metazoa > Chordata > Mammalia > Scandentia > Tupaiidae > Tupaia > Tupaia tana. The sequence continues at coordinate 50,393,736 of JAKSZU010000005.1, read as the reverse complement.
ATTTCCTAGGAAAACAGACTCTAAAGGCTCTTCCATCCTAACTAAAGAGTCTTACAGTATGCAGGCTTCTTCATCCAAATAGAATGAATGCTTTGAGAGGCTAGAATGCACCCACCGCCCCAGACAAAGTCTTGTTATGTTGTCTGTGCAAGATAATCGTGAGATAATCTTGATATTATTTTGCCTCAGCATCTCAAGTAGCTGGGTTTAGCTCCTCTGTGTCTGGCTTTTTAGAGTGGGCCAAGAATCAAACCTGGGCCTCCTGTGTGGCCTCAGCCTGCCAAGTAGCAGCAACAACCACACCATGCTCCTTTTCCTAGGCCAGAAAGACTGGAATCTTATCTTTCTTTGTGAAGAAGCTTATAGTTTATAGAAAACGGAAATTACCGGGCAGGCAGGTGGCGTGGTGGTTAAGGGCACTGGACTCCCACATGGCTGACCGTGGTTCGAATCCTGGATCTGGCAGCTTGCTTTCTCACTTTCTTGTGCTCTCTTTCTCTCTCTCCCTCTCTGATCCAAATAAAATTAATAAAGTTAAGTAAAATAATTCTTTAAAAAAAGAAAACGAAAACTGAAGTTACTGAAGTCTGGTGAGGAGAAAGTTGGGCTGTGCACTTTAAGATTATAAAAGTTTATGGTGCAAGAGTATAAATTATAGTTTAACGTACAGGAGACTTAAAACGTTATCTTTTCATCTCATTAATTCTTCCAGGAATATACTTTAAGGACATAGTAAGGAAGTCAGAGAAAGACCCATCTCCCATAAAGTTCATCATAAGAGTCAAAAACCACGGTCGACTACATGGGAGTCCAGCGACATAGCCATTATGCTAACTGCTGGTCCTTCTAGTGATTTATTCTTATGGTCACTAAATAGCTGTAGATGTTAAAAGAAACATGATCTTTTTATTTTTTGGAGAGGTTTTTGCTATAGATTGCATGTGTTCACCAGAAAGATGGAGAGAAACAGAGACAGAAAGCAAGAAATCACCCCCCGGGGGGATGGCCACGCTGCAATCCCTTGTCCTCCATCATCCTCTCTGGATCTTGGGCATGCACGCACACGTGCCCGGTGTGAGTTTAAGCCACTGGGTCCAGGACTCAAACTGCAGTCGATTACATGGGAGTCTAGTGATATAACCATTACGCCAACTGCTGGTACTGAAACGTGATCATCTAAATAGTCAGATCTTTAGTTACGAAAGTTTTATTTATAAGTAGATGTTTATTGATAAGATTGAGAAATACTTATAATGATATCAAGTATAAAGGCAGGAAATCAATGTGCATGAACAATGTGATCTAAGTAATAGAAACGTACTTATATAAATACATACAGATATTCATATGCTTAATTATTCACACTGATTTTCACCAGTGAATGATTATGACTATCTATCTATTGCTTTCTTCTTAGTATTTTATTTTTCTATAAATACATATTGATTTTATAGTAGATTAAAATTTATATTAAATTATATTTATGCTAAATATAATTTTATATTAAATTGAAATTATAAATTAATTGAAAGCATATGTGATGGGGTTGGGTTAATTGTAAAGAAGAACTTATTATTTTTTTTAAAGAAGTTTTGCTATAGGGCACGTACGCTCGCCAGAAAGACAGACAGAGAGACAGAAAATGAGAAATCACCCCCCAGGGGGGATGGCCACGCCTCAATCCCTTCTCCTCCATTCTCTTCTCGGGATCTTGGGCATGCACGCACACGCACCTGGCATGAGTTTAAGCCACCCGGTCCGGGACTTGAATCACAGTCGACTACATGGGAGTCCAGTGACATAGCCATTACGCCAACTTCTGGTCCCAAGAAGAACTTATTGATGGGAAATATTTTTAAATGCTTTAAATGAGTTCCTCAGGTGAACTATGAGGCTATATCCAACCCGAAAGTTATGAGGAAAGGAAACTGACTTCTATACCTGGGGCCTAATGATCTAGGAGTGGGCAAGTCAGGAACACTGACTACGTCTATTCTGAGTATCTGTTACGGTATGGAGACTCAGCAAGGGCAGTTTAGTGCTGCAGCAAGAAGGGTGACTGCGATTGCTTGGCTGTGTCTTTCTGGCAAGCACTTTGTCAGTGAAGCGGCTCGAGTACCTTCTCCATGGTATTTGTGATAACGCCCTCTCTTAATAAGGTCCCTATTGTCCCACTACCTTTGCCAATCCAAGTGCTCTTTCAGTACAACCATCCATGAGAGATAGTGGGACTCCCCCATGAGGGCTGGAGTTGATCCAGCCTTCCCCATGGCTACTTTATTTATTTATTTTTTTGGAGAGGTTTTTGCTATAGGGTACATGTGCTTGCCAGAAAGAGAAACAGAGAGACAAAAAGTGAGAAGTCACCTCCCAGGGAGGATGGCCACACCATAATCCCTTCTCCTCCATTTTCCTCTCGGGATCTTGGGCACGCACACACACATACGTGCCCAGCCTGAGTTTAAGCTACTGGGTCTGGGACTTGAACTGTGGTCAACTACATGGGAGTCCAATGACATAGCCATTATGTCAACTGCTGCTCCCCCCATGACTACTTGTCATCCAGTTTAGGTATATAGTCACGCCAATGGGTTATGTGACACTTAGATATTAACAAAGTCTAACGTAAATGTTCTTTGGCCTTGTGTCAAGCTCTGATCCTTACTTTCTATGTCTGAGATCTGATTTTTTTCTCAGAGATATTGATCCAAACTAGGGTAGACGAGAGGAGGGCAAGACAATCTCCTGTGGTCCATTGTAGGCTTTGGGTTTCTCAAAATATGTCCAATTGTTGGGACCAGCAGTTAGCGTAATGGCTATGTCGCTGGACTCCCATGTAGTCGACCGCGGTTCGTGTCCCGGATCTGGTGGCTTAAACTCACGTCAGGCGCGTGTGCGTGTGTGCCCAAGATCCCGAGAGGAGAATGGAGGAGAAGGGATTGCGGCGTGGCCATCCCCCCTGGGGGGTGATTTCCTGCTTTCTGTCTCTATGTCTCTCTCTGTCTGGTGAGCGCACGCACCCTATAGCAAAAAACTCTCAAAAAAAAAATGTCCAATTGTTTAATACAGAGGTGATAAGATGACAGGTCTGAAAAGCCAGAGGAATCACATACTTGTGTTAGAATAAAATGAAGACATCTCATCATCTGAGTAAAATCAAAGCAACATACCATTCATTTCATTAATAATTTTGACTATTTGGGGGCAGTACATGAAAGATGGTATTTTATGGAGCATATTTTTATTCCCATATATGAAATATGATGTGGGCCAGAAGCACTTGGTAAGAGCTACTGTCTATGTAGCTTTCTATGTAATTTTCTTGTGTTTCCACACCTTCTTCTCTGTATGTATCTGTGTCCAAATTTCCACTTCTTAAAAGGATAATCATATAAGGTTAGGATCCAAACTAATGACCTCATTTTAATTTAATTGCCTAATTTGGAGACCTAATCTCCAAATACAGTTGCATTCTGAAATACTAGGGGTTAGAACTTCAATCTATGAATTTGGGGACAATACAATTCAGTCCATAACAAAGCTAATTTATTTTTGACTATGGTAAACTCTGGCATAAGAATATTCTGGTGGGACCAGCAGATGGTGTAATGGTTATATCACTGGACTCCCACATGGCTGAACATGGTTTGAGTCCCAGACCCATTAACTTCAAACTTACTCTGGCACATGTGTGTGCATGCCCAAAATCCTGAGAAGAGGATGGAGGAGAAGGGATTGCGATATGGCCATCCACCCTGGGGGGTGACTTCTCTCATTCTGTCTCTGTCTCTCTAGCAAATGCATATGCCTGATGGCAAAAATCCTTCCCCCCCACCAAAAAAAAAAAAAAAAAAGTTCACGATCTTGGGGCCAGCAAGTGGTTAGGCACTGGGCTCCCACATGGCCAACCATAGTACAAAGCACCAGTCTTGGTTGGCTTGAAACTCACACTGGGTGCATGTGCATGCGTGCCCAAAATCCCAAGAGGAGAATGAAAGAAAAGGGATTGCAGTGTGACCACCCCCTGGGAGGGGTGTTGGTTTCTTATTTTCTCTCTTTCTGTGTCTCTGTCTCTCTTCAGCAAGCACATGTGCCTTATGGCAAAAACATAAAAACCAAAAAATACAAAAACAGTAACAACAACAACAAAACAAAAGAGTATTACCCAATCAGTTTCTGTGTGTATGGGGTCCTCAACTCTTTTCATCAGCAGGAAAGTGGTAGAGAAAATTAGCCATCAGATATTGTAAATAAGACTTCATTTTCTTATGGCAGGGGCTATATAGACCTTCTACTCAATTCCAGCCTAGACTAGATCGGGCTCTCCTTTTACATGGAGCCATTGCAGCAAAAGTGAAGTTCTACAGTGAATTCAAATAGTCTGGAACTATGAAGCTGGATAGTTTGGCTGTGTGGTAGAGCCCATTAATTATAGTTTGTCTTGATCATGTTTATTTTTCTAAACTCTTCTTAGTGTTGCAAAACTGACCTCTTTGGACATAAAACAACAAAAAAGTGAGAGCACATGTAACTCTCTTCTTGCCATCCTCTGTAGGCGTGGCCTATGAAGGGGAGGTCCAGCCAGACTAACGGGAAGAGCTGGATGCAGGGAGACATGCTGAATCTCACTGGGATGGGATCTTGCATGAGGTGGGCTCACTCAGATCCCATAGAGACCTTCCTGAGCACAGTTGTGGTGTGACTGGAGTGGTCCCTAGGCCCAGTTGCCATCTCCCTTTTTTATCACCCGTCACAAGTTTTGCTGGTGAAACTGATGGACTGGGACAGAGGGGGATGGGTGAAAAGCAAAGGGAAACATAAGTCCTTTCTTAAATGTCTTTGTCCCTGTCCCAGACTGTGGTAAAATAGAGCCGGGACCAGCTGTCCAGTCTTGTTTGTTTAAGCTGTTGACTAATCTCTGAGGTCATGTGCTGAGCTGGTTCATGAAGTTCTTGAACTTTTATTATCCTTGGACTTCTGGCACAGTGAAAATGAACTAAGAAACTGATACTATTTTTAAAAGTAGACTATGGGTTTGAGTGAATTATATGAATTAAGAGGTGCAATGAATTCTAAGAAAATTTGTGTAATATTCATTGAGATCTAACCCTGTGTCAAGCGTTGTGGTAGACCCTGAAATCAGAATAAAATTGAATTTCATCTCATTCTATCAGAAGCTCTCCCTCCTAGGGCGACCTCCAGAGTCATTTGGTCATAATGAGCCTCAGTTTATTTGAAATACAATGTTTTACATGCAAATTACTAATAAGCAGTTGTAAATCAGAGGTTTGAAAATGTTGAATATAGATCTGTGCTCTCCAATGTGGTAGCTCTAGCTTCAGTGACCAGTGAGAAATGAAGGAAATTCAGTTCTTAAATTACACTAGCCACATTTCCAGTGTTCCCTGCCACATGTGGCGACAGCTGCGATATTGTACAGCATGGATATAAAGCAGTCTCTTTACTACAGAATATACTATTGGATATAGATAATAAGCAATATGGACACGTATGGAATATATTTTGCTTTAAATTATTTTCCAAACTATAATCTACGACTTGAGAAGGACCAGATAAAATTGCTAATTCTTATCTCAGGAGTGGAAACAACTTTATAGATTACCCAGATTACCTATCTATCTGATGATTTTTAAAATATTTATTTAATTTTATTAATTATTACTATCAATTTTTAATTTGCTATAAGGTATGCTCACTCAACAGAGAGGGACTGAGAAAGAGAGAGAGAAAGTGAGAAAGCAAGTCACCAGGTCCTGAACTTGAACCACGGTTGGCCATGTGGGAGTCCAGCACCATAACCACCCACTACTTTCTGGTTCCTCTGTCTGATGATTAATCTACTCTGCAACATCCCTACCAAGCCTCTGTCCACAATGAACTTAATTATTCCAATAGTAGACATTTACCTTCTGAGGCAGTGGCTTTTATCAGGAAACGCCCCCAGTCCAAAATGTTTGGTATATTCTAGTACATAGCTCTTAGAAAAGCAATTTTTTCTTTCAAAATATTAAAGAATTCCGTATTCTTACAAATACCTTTACATATGAGTCACACAATTTTCATTAAAATTGTGCATAAGAAGAGTAAATGTCATATGTAAATGTAAATGTCAAAAATAAAATGAGGTTACAAAGTTTTCTGCCCCCTTGTGCTGTGATTTCCTTAAGTATACTAATAATATATATACAAAGTTGGGACATGTTAGCACAGCTAAACACAGGATCGATTACTAATAGTGATCTTACAGACATACTAATATTTTTAAAGGATTGTTTAACTTTATTTATTTTATTTACTCATTTTTAATTTGACCAGAGATTAACAGAGAAAGAGAAAGAGAGAGAAAGTGAGAAAGCAAGCAGCCAGCTCCAGGACTCGAACTGTGGTTGGCCATGTGAGAATCCAGTGCCCTTAACTACCACCTCATCCACTGGCCCCAGGATTTTCTAATTTTTTTATCAAAAAGATTTTATAGTCAAAAAGTGAGCAAATGTTTCAAATGATGGTAACTTTACACCTATATCTTGAGAATTATAATCAATTGTGATGGGACTATTTTCCATCCCTAGAATGCCTCTGCTTGAGTAAATGGGGAATTATTGATGCATTCCAACTTTTTCTCAGGGTCTTGTCTTTGTCCGCACCGTAGTTGTTAGAGTATGCGACCATCACACCACTGAATCACAGGGGCCCTGGGGCCCGGAGGCCCCACAGGCAACCTACCGTGTTATCGTGTATTCCTTATTTCGCTTAGTAAGTCTGTTTTTTTCCACTCTTTTCACCTGTCATATCTGACTGCTATTGGTTGTCCTTTATTATATGGAGATCCATCTCATTGCTTCCACTCTTCCTTTCTTCATACATACTAGAATTATGTTCAAAGCTAAGAATTTGAACGATTATTCCACTAAGACATCTAATTCCTCCACGGAGTAAAGTGCAGAGACTGTGACAGCGCCTTTCCTCAGTGCCCTTCCTCTTCTAGTACTGACTGAGGTTGAGAGGAGGCTGACTGGTGGAATGCTGCTATGTACTAGTTACAGTTATAATAACAAGAAGAGAAAGAAGAAGAGGAGGAGGAGAAGAACAATGACGTGAATATATTAAGTAAGCACTGTCCTAAGGATTTTGCATAAGTCGGCTCATAGTATACTCACAACAACCCTTATGTACTTAATGGGACCGTTGTGCCACTGAGGCATACCAGCTCTCTGACGCTGCAGCCATTTTTTTGTGTGTTATCCTCCTTTCCTCTTAAAAAAATATTGTGTTTTATATATATATATATGTGTGTGTGTGTGTGTGTGTATACACACATATATTCATATATACATATATACATGTATATATATTTTTTTTTGGGGGGGGGAGGTTTTTGCTATAGGGCACGTGTGCTCGCCAGAAAGACAGAGAGAGTCAGAGAGACAGAAAGCGAGAAATGGGGATGGCCATGCCACAATCCCTTCTCCTCCATTCTCCTCTTGGGATCTTGGGTACACATACACATGCTCCCGGCATGAGTTTAAGCCACCAGGTTTAGGACTCGAACTGTGGTCGACTACATGGGAGTCCAGCAACATAGCCATTACACCAACTGCTGGTCCCAAAATTATTGTTATTTTAATGATGAGACTACGGCACAGAAATGTCAGAGCCTGAATTTAATCACACAATACATTTTTTTAAGAATTATTTTAATTTTTAAATTTTATTCATTCATTCATTTATTTTAATTTGACCAGAGAGAGACAGAGAGAGAGAGAAAGTGAGAAAGTAAGCCACCAGGTCCAGGACTTGAACTATGGTCAGCCATGTGGGAATGTCCAGCGCTTTAACCACCACGCCACCTGCTGGTCCCAACGGCCCCATTTTTAACCACTAGTTTTAGGATAGATTTCTAAAGCTTTCACTCTATAACAGAACATGAATATATTCATATTTAGAAGAATCACTTATTTTTATCTTCTATTTTGCATGGGAACCTTAGTAAAATCCATGTGCAATTTTATGAGAAGCAGCATGTTAGAACATGAGATCTCTACTTACATGGAACATGACATTTGCTCAGGCATTCAGCACACATTAATTTGAACAAAGTACCACTTGACTATCTTAGTTTTTAGTTTTTTCTTTTCCCTTTCCTAGAAGGCTAACAGTATCTTATTTTCATGTGAGTATGTGATAGTATTTGTTGTTGTTGTTATTATAATGTCTGGTTATATCTGAAATGTGTTTTTTCAGAAATATCTCATCATATATATTTTTGCATCAGTTGTGCTGCTTCAGTATTAAGATTCAGGAGGATCCACTTTATTTGGAAACACTGTTTAAGTGCCTACTACGAGGTATCTTCAAAATGTTCACGGAACAAGCATGTTATAAAAAATTTATACTTGAGTTTCAAAACTTTTTGCACCAAAACAACCCTTTTTTACTTCCATTTTCCTATAAACTTCTTGAAATCTTTTCATATGGGCCAAGAATTTTTCTAGGTGATCAGAGTACAAATAATAATAAAGATTCGATATCATCAAGGCTCTTATAGGCTACTGAGGAAGACACTCAAGGAAATAAAGTCACTGTAATGAAGAATGTGGTAGAATTGGCATGAGTGAGTGACAAAAGAGGAAGGGCTAGTAGAAAATTAGGGATTTGGGAAAATCCAGAAGGATATATTGCTCAAACTGAGACTTGAAGGTTGAACAGCTGGCAACCAAATAAGTAGAAGCAGAAAGGACTCCAGGGACGCCTCAGACCTGCGAAGTGAGGTGCATCCACACCCCTCTCTTTCAGTGAATGACACCACTCAGTCACCAAGGACAGAAATCTGTGTGGCATCTTGGCCCCCTTCTTCTTTCTTACTCTCTCGTAGTCACAAAACCCAATGGATTCTGTTCCTACATGGCTCTGAGAGCCTCACTATTCCCCACCACTTCTGCTACCACCATGCTGTTCCTTACCCGAATTCGGCAGTGGTCAGGGAGCCAGCTCTCTGTTTCCAGAACATGCCATTTCCCTGAGGAGAAAACTTTCAATGGCTTTCCTGAGCTCTTAGAATAAAATTCAACTTTTTAGCATGAGTGACGAAGGCTTCTTGACCAAGACTCTGCTTATCTTCTAGTCTCCATCTTTCCTCAGTTTTTCCTCACACTCTGATCAGGCTGCACGGAACGTCTTTCAGTTCCTTGAATACATCCTGTTTTTCTTCTTGGCTTATAGATGTGTGTTTCCCTCCTTTTGCTTAGATAACTATTACTCATCCCACACGTCTCATTTTAAATATGGCTTCCTCGAAAAAGTCTTTTCTGAACTTCCAATTCTAGGTTAAGAATTTCTCTTATTTGCTCCCAGAACACATTTTACTAATTACATTATATGGTAAGTGGCTGTTTGCTTGTGTAATAGTCTGTTAAAGTGGGAACTAAATGTGAGGTGGGAAACGCCCATATTTTAAAGAACAATATTTACAGGAAAGGAATCTATATACCAGGTTAAGGATGAATAAGGTTGAAGAAATTAAGACATATTTTGTTTAGAGAATCTATGAGATGGGTGTCCAAATAACCAGTTGGGACGGCTGATACTTGTCGTGAAGTCTGAGATGACACAAACTGAAGACTAAAAGTAAATGATTGTGGCTGAAGCAGCCGTTTGTTGGCAGCTAAGATGAAGCTGCACATAGTGAAAACAAGCTATGTTTTCACTGACAACAGGGCAGGAGTGTGTACCAGGGACATAATGTGGACAACCAGGGAGACAGTCTGAGGAGGACTTTAAAGGGACTCCGTCCAAGAAGGCATCTAACCAGAGGCAGCTGAGGCCAGAAAAAAGAGAATGGGATGTACTATTCTTTGCAGAAATTAAGGAAGAGTTGTAAGCAGTTGGTCAGGGAGAGGGAGCTTCGGTCAGATGTTTCTAGAGGGAAAATCTTCAAGAAAAGTTTAAGGCAGTCCCATGGAGGAATGAGCTCTGAACATTTCACTAAGCCCAGAGAGCAGCAACCCACGTTACGGCACCAGTCATACCAAACCCCTTCTCTCCTTTGCCACTCTGTACCCCACTCTGCACACAGCAGCCCCCTTCACCAACATGCATCATCCAAATCAGTAGTTCTAAACTGTGGGAGAAAAGGAGATTCGACTTTAAATGGACTCAAAGTTGTTATTCTTTTAATTATTGAGCTGAGTGTGTTCTCAGGACTAAGAGGGACCAGAAGGGACCAGTGGATGGCGTGATGCTTATGTCTCTGGACTCCTACATAGTTGAATGTGGTTCAATTCCAGGACCAAGAGGCTTAAAACTCACACTGGGTGCATGTGCATGCATGGCCAAAACCCCAAGAGGAGAATGAGGAGAAGGGATTGCGATGTGGCCATCCCTCCTGAGGGGTGATTTCTCACTTTCTGTCTCTCTGTTTCTCTGTCTCTCCAATGAGCACACGCACCCTATAGCAAAAATCTCTCTCAAAAAAAAAAAAAAAAAAAGGAAAAGTGACCTGAGAACGCTTTATTATTTGACTGTGAGAAAAGAAATTATGAGACCTACCTGAGATTTCTAGCTAAAGGGAGAAGAAAAATATGGATTATTAAGTTAGGTTTTTAGATTTTTAATTTACTAGGTATGGATTTCTTTGTATATACTCTGAGATTTTCCTGTGGTTTTGAATCCACATGCTGATGTCTTTAATCAATTTGGAAAATTCTCACCATGATCTCCTCATGTCTTGCTTCTTCACCAGTCTTTCCTTCTGGAACTCCAGTTACATGTACGTTAGACAATTTGACAATGTCTCACACATTTCTCATATTCTATTATGTTTTATTATCTCATTATTTTCCCTTAAATGTTTCAGTTTAAAAGTTTTAACTATTTTAGCATTAACTGATCTTTTAAAAGACTTTTAAGTATCTAGTCTGCTATTAAGTTCATTCAATAAATTAATTTTTTTAGAGAGAGAGATTTTTGCTATAGGATGTGTGCACTCATTGCAGAGAGAGAGAGAGAGAGAGAGAAATCACCCCCCCACCCCCCCCCCACACACACACGGGGAGATGTCCACACCTCAATCCCTTCTCCTCCATTCTCCTCTTGGGATTTTAGGCATGCATGCACATGCACCCAGCATGAGTTTCAACCCTCCAGGTCTGGGACTCGAGCTGCAGTCAACTATGTGGGAGTTCATCGCCTTAACCACTAGGTCACCTGCTGGCTCCCAATAAATTCTTAATTACAGCTATTTTAGAATTCTTAATTTCAGATATTTTATTTTTCTGTTCTCATATATCTATGTGATTATTTTAAAAACATTCAATTTCTCTATTGAAATTCTCTACTTTTTCATCTATTTTGTTTACCCTTTCCTTTTTTAAAAATCACACTTATGGGTTTTATAGTTATTTTTAAACCATTAAAATGTTTACAGTTTGTAATATTTGGGTCATCTGTTGATCTGCTTGATCTGGTGATCTGATGATCCCCCCCGCCCCCCCTTAATATACGTTTCAGCATTCTATCATGTCATGTACATGATACAGACATTGTATATAAAAGAACCAAGGTAGACATTACTTTGCAAAATCCCTATGAGGGAAGAAAATGAGTGGTTGAAGAAGACGAGCTGGGCATTTGCAGTTCCTTCACATTTCAGTCTGTGTGTCTCTCCCGTATTATCTCTGCCTCCAGCAAGCTCAGCATGACACCAGTGCGTATGCTAAACAGCGCTCCCGGGAAGGAAAATTGTTAATCTTTCCTCACTTAGGAAAGATTTTTCATATTGAGCTCAATGATTTTACATTTCTTTGCATCATCAGCTCATTAAATTTTTTAAAATACATTTCTCTTTTCTCCTGTAGCTCCTCCTTCTTCTCAGGTCACCTGGCAACTTTGTTCACTTATAATGGTTATCCTAAAGTAATGATCTGCAGAGATCTTGTGCATAATAAATAAAGCAGTTTACTGAATGGTTTTAAAGTCTCATGGCAGGGAAGAAATGACATGCATCCTTTCTATTTGCATCTCTTGGGTTCTGTTCTCTTCATGGAACCACAACATTTGTCTTAGAGTGTAAGCTTTGTGGAGACAATAACTATGTATCTTATTCAGCATTATACCTCTTACGTCTACCACAATGCCAGACTCAGAGTTGGTGCTCAGTAGATACTTGTTGGATGAATACATTATCAGCATCAACAGTGACATAAAGAAAAGTCTTAAGGAGATAAAAGAAAGTAGTGCAAAAGATTAATTGGAGACAAAACTTTCTGGACTTTAAGATCCAACAGATCACCTGAATAATAGAATAGAAACTGCTTAAACATTTAATAACAATCTAAAAGATTAAATGAAGGAACACACTTATGATAAAAACATATATAAAAATAAATGGTAATTACAAGTTATACCGTAAGGATTATGAGAGACTTAATATAGTGAGAACAGAAATTTTAAAGAGGAAACAATAAATAATAAAATTATTTCCTGACTCATATTGAAGTGGGGACAGGCCCAGGAAACATTTAGGAGATGAATACAATAAGATCCTTTCAGAAAGAACTACACTCTCTTTGATTAATTTCTGGATTCCCAAAAGTTTAAAATGTCTAATACTTTAGTCATCCCATGATCTGAAGGTTAAAGGAATTAGATTCCACATGGCCAACTGCATGGTTTGAGTCCCATACCCAATGTGAATTGAAAAGCATGCCGAGCACACGTGTGTGCATGCCCAAAGTCCCCAAAGAAGGGAAAATAGAGGAGAAGTGATTGCAGTGTGACATGCCCATGAGTAATGCTTTCTCCCTTTCCCTTACTCTCTGTCTCTGGTGAGCACATGCACCCTCTGGCAAATTTTTAATAAAGATTAAAAAAGGCTCTGATGCTTTGAAGAATTTTATCTTAAGAACAAATTTGAGATATTAATACTATTTAATTAAACAGAATTGTTTCTTAAAAATTAGAGGTAAAATAACTAGAGGTAAAATAAAATAACTAGAGGTAAAATATAGAGTAATTTTTTTTTCTGCATTGTTCACTCTCATACACACACAGGCTTGTATATAGCTGTAAGCAACACGATAATGGACTAAGACCAACTCTATTCTTTGTAATATCTTTCATAATAATCTGTTAAATGTTTAAATGTTTTCTTTGAGTTCTGCAGCAAATTAATAGGACCTGAGAAGGGGAGAGAGTTGGTCAGAAGCACACATAAAACTAGCTGGGGCTTGCGATTGTCATCTGAAGTGGGGGCAGAAAGTTTTGGGGACTCAGTCCTCAGCCTTGGTATCTGATGTTATCTCCAGGTAGTTAGTGTTATGTGAGAACTGAACTAAATTAAAAGACACTCAGCTGGCCTCTGCTACAGAATGGATTGCTTGCTGGTGGGGAGAAATCTTCACACATTTTGAGATTACAGAAGTGATTGCAATGTGAGAGAAGAATGGAAAAACAATTTTTTTTCCTGACTCACAAGGGAATGGCTATCCCCTAAAGACTCAAAAACAACAAAAATGCAGTCCCATGGATTGCATTTTTAAATTTAATTTAATTGATTTTAGATTAAAATTACCATTTTAGATGCCCAAACTTCAGATCTGTTAGATAATACATTTTGCGATTAACCCACTAAATCTGGATAATTTGTTATAGCAGCAATAGGAAACTAATACAGACTGGCCTAAAGGGATAAAGAGAGAAGAAGGTGTTACCAGGGCCAAAAAAGAGCTGGAGCTGTGATCAGAGGAACGTAGTATGACAGGAATCTCAGTGAGACCGGGGGCTGGTGAAGAGAGAATCAAGACCTGATTCTCTTCTTGTGTCTCCTAGACCCCTGCCAGTGCTTCCCTTTCACTTGATTGAGTCAGCCATAGGTCAAGAGGAAGCAGGAGGCACAGGCAATAGAGGTCTCCTGGGCACAGAGAGGAACACAGAATGAACCTGGTGAGGAGAGGGGAGTTAGACAAATGGAGAATAATGAGAAGAGCAAGAGTCTTGAATTGTGCCATCCTTGTAATTATAGCAATGTTTATTTAGATACTTTTATATTGGAAAGGTTTGCTTGTAATATATCTTAGTCATTTATTAGAGTCTGGGAAATCACCTTTTCCTCACTCCCTTTCTGTGTTTTAGCAAGAAATTATGATGGCAACATCAGCAAAATAAATACAAATAAACATAAATAAATAGGTGCATAGCTCATAATTGTATAATTTTAATGACATGCCCACTTTATTGGTTGCAGAGTACCAAGCACATCAGATAGTCCTGTCATTTGCAGACATCCAACAGATTTTCAGTTGTCACAGAATTCTGAGGGCTGGGCACCACTCCCAAATAATGTTGTAACTAACCAAAAAGTTAGATGTTATGCTATTCCATGTTAAATATAAAGATATTGGATCCTCAATGAAAGCATCTAACAGAAAACTTCTCCATAGAAACATGAATCATAAGGATAAATATCTCATGGAAAAACTGACAACTAATGTAAATTTTTATACTCAGAAGTTGGTAAATAGAGGGAAGTTAGTGAATAGTGACATTTCAACAAAGGAAAGACTAAGCTGAGTTTTTTCCTATATATTCAGAGAAAAACAAAGTGGTAAGAAATGGGAAGCTACTTCTGGGATTTCTGGTAAGATCTGATTGACAAGAAAATCTTAGTAATACACCAGAATACTTATCTCTGAAGAAAACAGAGTGCTCATGAAATCAGCTGAGTAAGTAGAAATATAGAAAAGAAAAATTTCTAAAGTCATCTACCAAATTGTTATGGTACGTTTTAGTTTGTTGTATTACTCAACAGAAATATCTGAGTCTAGGTGATTTACAAAGGTAGAGGTTGGTTTAGTTCATGGTTTTGAAGGTTCGAGGTGAAGGGCCTGCATCTAGTGAGGGTCTTCTTGTTGCTGGGGTCCAAGGCAGCATTGGCCATCACATGACAAGAACTAGAGCAGAGCATGAATGTCTGTACTATGTCTCCTTAGAAACCCAATCGTATGCAATTGTGGAGGTCCGACGTTGATCTGAATCTCCTTCCAAAGGCCACTGTAGTCAACTTAGACACTCTAGTCAGATGACATTTTCCCCTCACAACCAAATCAACACATAAATTTGGGGAGAATACATTCAAAGCAAAGCATTTTGTTTAAATTATTTAGTAGAAGAATATTAAAGATGATAGACTTTTTATCTCTTCAAATTAACACTGTAAAATAAACACTGTAAAATAATTGCACTTTTCTATAGAGAGTATGGTGGTTAATTTTTTTTTTTTTAGAGGTTTTAGCTATAGGGCGCGTGCGCTCGCCAGACAGAGACAGAGAGATAGAAAGCGAGAAATCACCCCCCAGGGGGGATGGCCATGCCGCAATCCCTTCTCCTCCATTCTCCTCTCGGGGATCTTGGGCATGCACGCACATGCGCCCGGCATGAGTTTAAGCCACCTGGTCCGGGACGCGAACAGCAGTCGACTACATGGGAGTCCAGCAACGTAGCCATTACGCTAACTGCTGGTCCCATGATGGCTATTTTATGTGTCAGTCTGGCTGGGCCGTAGGATGTCCACATAGCTGGTTAAATATTGTTTCTGGTTGAGTCTGTGTGGGTGTTTTTGGAAGAGATTAGCATTTGAATTGGTGATCTTTTCAGTAAAGCCATCCCGCAATAGGGTAGGTATCAGCTAATATGTTGAGGGCCTGAATGGAAGGAAAAGGTGAAGGAAGGTTAAATTACCTCTCTGCCTGATTGTCTGATTGACAGTGATCTTCTACTCTTGGTTCTCCCCTGTGACCGGCCCCCCCCCCCCCCGTATATGATGATTATTTATGCTTTATTGCAGAGATAGCAGATATATACATATTCAAATAATGCAATAAATAGAAGATCAAAAATTACAAAAATGAGAAAATAGGTGAAAGTGGTGACATAAGTGGATTATACAGAATGCTACGAATAAGAAAGCATTTAAAAATGATAAGGTAAGTGTGATTTTTGATGAATGACTTAATTCTTTGCAGTATTACCAAACCTTTCTGTGTTCTTTTTCTCGATTCCTGGCACCAGTATCCACCCAGTTACCCAAGCAAAGGGCCCAAGTGTTAAACCTCTTGCCAGCCATTTCTCATATCTATTTATCGATTCTTCCTATTTTATCTCTTAAGTATTTTTTTAAAATAATAATCAGTAATGGTACCCATTCTCGGGCACGAGTCTATGCATCTTATCTAGTCAACATATTTAGTCCTTATCATAAGTTCATGATGTGGATATGCCTACTTCCATCTAAGTTTATTAACAAAGGCTCAGAGAGTTTAAGTAAATTGACCTCGGTTGCACAGGTAAGAAGTAGTGGAGCTAAATGTTGAATCCAGATAGCCTGGCTTTCATCAGTACGCTTAACACTGCACTTGACTGCCTTTTCTCAAGCCACATTTCCCTAAACAGTCAGGATTAGGCCTTCTCTTTTTGCCCTAATATTCACCAATCCTTAGCCAGAAACTTACACCTCCTACTAACAGGTCTGTCTGCCTCCAATTAGTCACATTGCAAATCCAATCTTAACTTGGCCCTCAGAGTGATATATTTAAATTACCCGTCCAATACCACTTCCATACTTAAAATACAACATTGGCTTCCTTTAAAAAACAAACTTGTTTTTACTCTTGCTGAAATAGTAAGCTTTAGGTGGACCCTCTCCCAACCCCCAGGCACTTTGTCCCTGTGTAGCTGTTATTCTGAAATTAGGGTTTTTGTTTTTGTTTTGCTAGAAGGTGTGTAAACTTGTCAGAGAGACAGAGAGAGAGAGAAGAGAAAGCACCCTCCATGGGGCATCATCATGCAGCAATCCCCTCTCCATTTCTACTTCTTCCAGCATTTTGAATACACATGGACACTGGCATGTTTCTCAAGCTTTCACGTTCTGGACTCTTCACTGCATGGTCAGCCATGTAAGATCCAGCTGTCTTAACTGCCAATCTAGGGAGCCTGCACTAGAATTAGTTTCAATGATTATTTTTGACAATTATTATTTTTGACGAATCAAAGCTTTCTCTGATTCTTCAGAATATGTTTATATCTCACTATTATTATAATGTTCTCATTGTACTTACACTTGGCCTTTGAAGTACACATCTTTTTGTGTGATGATTTGTTCGATAGTGTTTTTTTTCACTATAATATATGCCCTATGTTATTGCTGTTGTCTTCTTCTTCTCCTTCTTCTTCTTCCTCTTCCTCTTCTTCTTCTTTAAATTTATCAGAGGGCCTGTGCACTCACCTGAGAGAGACAGAAAGAGCAAAAGAGAGACACGGATAGAGCGATAAAGCACTCCTCATGGGGATGATCACACCAAAATGCTTTCTCCTCCAATTCTCTTGTTGGGATTGTAGGTATGCACCACATGGATCCAGAGTGGGCCTGGGACTTGAACTGTGCAATTGACATGTGAACTATGAACTGTGCAGCTGCCTCAACCACCACACCCCAGCCCTATGTTCTATCTTGATCATCATGTTTCTAGGATCTAGCTCAGTTCTTGTATATAGTGGGTTTCACTAATACATCTATACAGTGAATGAATGTATCAGTGTCATGACAGGAGAAGTTATAGAGAAAGTCACCCAAGGGTTAGAGGAGCAAAGAGAAGTGACATTTGAACTGAGAGAGGGAGGATAAATAGGAGAGTCAATTAGGCACAGAGGGATAGAGACAAGTACCCTCCAGCTAAGGGTAGTATTTGAAGCTAATGTAGAAAAAGAGTCTGGGACCAGCTTGTGAAGAATCATTTGAGTATTTAATTTTGAGTTTAGACTTTGTCCCAACAACACTTAGAAGCTATTAAAAGACTGTAAGTCTGGGGAAAAATATGTTTGCTTTAAAAAAGAAATCCTGGCCTAGATGGTAGCATAGTGGTATTGTGACTGGACTCGTATAGAAAGGTCCTGCATAAGTGACTTAAGGTTTTCTTCTACACACTGGGCATTCATGTGTGTCCATATCCTGGCTGACTGAGGCTGTGTGGATAATGTGTGAATTGGGGGGTACCTCTCTGTCTCTTTCTCTCTCTCTGTCTCTTTCATGGTATAAGGCAGGAAAGAAGGAGGGTAGGAAGGAAGGAAGAAAATCCTGATCATGGTATACAGAGCTATTTGGAGACCAAGCAAGATGAAGGAAGTGGGATCGGTTTAAAAATGTGATTAATTCAGGTGAGAAATGGCATGGCTAGGACTGGGAGAGTGGCAGGGGCTTTGAGGACACTATCACTCCATTTTTATTCACAAGTACTTACTGTACCTCTACTGCACCAGGTGACATTCTAGGAAGTGGAGAATATTATGAAGGTGAACATTACAGAAGTCCTTGTAGAAGTTCTATGGGGTTTACATATTAATGGGATGCTAAGAATGAATAAACATACAAATAGTCAAGAAAGATACATTTCCTTCTAAGGAGTGGCAAGTGGACTAACAGTAGAGTTTCCCATCCAACCTATGGAAGCTGGAAAAAAATGGAAAATAATTACCAAGAAATCCATATGGATGTAATATGGTCCTTTATGTGAAGCTCCAGGGTCAAGAATCTCTGAACATGGTTCAGATATTTAAGGGACCATCTTGTAACCTGAGGATCAAGATGTCAAAGAAAACAAAAGTACATATAAAACATTCTTGCATGAAAACTCATTAAAAATCATGGACAGAAGTACAGTAAAGTCAACATGGATTTAGTTGTTTTATTAGGTTGTCAGGAAAGTCATGATGTATTTTTCTATGCAAAGATGTGTCATGACTTTCCTGACAATCCAATAACACAATCAAAAAATTTTTCATCTTACGAAAGATTTACAAGAAGCATGAAATGTAGGATTATTTTTCAAATAAAGAAGAAGGTAATAAACCTTTTCAAAATCAACAACCAAAGAAGGAAGGGGCCAAAGAAAGACTACATGGAATAGATTAACGTTAATTATTTCTATACTGGGGCATAATTTTTCCCCCTATAGGCCTAGATACATACACATATGAATGCTAAGCTCATATTTGAATTTGAACAAACCATTTCACTTGTACAGGTACGTTTCATATCTAACTGGTCACTCTTCTTCAAACTGCACTATGTCTAAGTGTTCAACAGAATACATACTTCAATAAATCAGAGATGTGTCCTTTGTGATAACTCTTGCTCTGGAGGTGCTCATTAGAGAACTAGGCAGAAATAGGATGCAAAGCAAAACGGTATTAAAAAATGCAGAAACCTCCTAAGTTTTACATAGTGTTACTATGACCAACACCTCTTCTCCTTCCTTCTGAAGATATATCGGAATTTGTGAGCAATGTTAAATATTTTCCTTCTTTCACCAAGGGGCATAATTCTGAATAGAGGCTTTTAAAAAAACCCTGGAACGTTTTCTTTGGCAGTGAAACTAACATTTAGCTATACCGTCAGCTTTGTGTCACATCTCCCCTTCCTGACTGTTGGTCCAGCCCTCTTGGATTGGCTGCTCCTTTTTGAAAGTTAGAGTGGGTGTCTATAGGCTCTCTATAGCCACCTTCAAAACCTGCTTCACTCGAAGCCACTTTGAGGATGCAGAAATAGGGATTGGAGATTGGGGTTCTGGAATTTTCTAAGTCTTCCCAAATACTTTGGGAGGTTACATTTGGAACCATGATAGAGGCTGAACCCATAGGTCTCCGATGATGTCCTCTGCTGAATGTGAAGGGTGGTGCTGGCTATCTGCCACCACCATGGGTCTTCAGAGACCACCAGACACAACTTTCGAGATTCTGGGGAGGAAACTGAGGCTCAGGGATGTGCGCCACCCTGAGGAAGGTGCGGGATGCAACCCTTATCATGTATCAAAGGAATCATCCGCGTCTTCCCCAGCCAGCTCCTGGACTTCCAGAGACAATGGGATGGGCAAGCGGAGTCTGCAACCCCTGGAACAACCCCCGGTGTCCTAGGGGGGCCCTGGTGGGGAGGAGGCTCTTCAGTGATAGAGTGAGGAGGAGACAGAGGGCGGTGGGAAGGAAGGGGAGCCAGAGGTGGGAGTGGAAGAGGCAGCCTTGCCCGGGGCTGATTGGCTCCCGAGGCCAGCCCTCCCCAAGCGGTTTATAAGAGTTGGGGCCGCCGGGCGCCCTGCCCGCTCCCGCGCGCTCCCCGGGAGCCACAGCTGGCTCCGGCTCCCAGTGAGCGCCCCACGTCGAGGCTCCGCCTGGCCCCGCGCCGGCTCCACCGCTGGCTGAGGAGTGGCCGCGGGCAGACGAGAGAGGGAGGAAGCGAGGGAGGAGAGCGCCCGAGCAGCGGGCCGAGCGCCATGCGCCGCGCCAGCAGAGACTACACCAAGTACCTGCGCGGCTCGGAAGACATGGGCAGCGGCGGCTCCGGAGCCCCGCACGAGGGCCCCTTGCACGCCCCGCCGCCTCCCCCGCCGCCCGCACCCCACCAACCCCCTGCCGCCTCCCGCTCCATGTTCGTGGCCCTTCTGGGGCTGGGACTGGGCCAGGTGGTCTGCAGCGTCGCCTTGTTCCTCTACTTCCGAGCGCAGGTGAGTGGCGGCCTTTCTAGGGGCGCGCTGTCAGGCGCACCCACCTGGCTGCTGCTTCGCCTGGAGGAAGCCCAGTCTAGCCGCGGGCTCGGCTTCCAGGCGGGGAAAATGACTCTAAGAGGTCCCTGGACCTCCTGGCCGGAGGCTCCCCGCGCACCGCTTGTCTCAGCTCACGCACCCAGGACCCGCAGCGTGCAGAGGCTGGGCTCGTCTGGCCATAGCACCGGTTTGAATCCCACCCACCGCCCAACGATATTGGCCGCTCACTTCTGCAAGTGATTGCACGCCCTGTCCCCCTTTCCGTTTCTCACTTCGAGCTAAGAAACAACTTAGTGTTCATGGAGGAAAAAAGTTGAGCGCCTTCCCTTGGGCAGCACCTTCCCTCCCGCCCTCCGCTTGGTGCATTTCAGTTGGGGGCTGGTTCGGGGCGGGTATGCATGGGGCCGCAGCGCCAGAGGGGCGCCCAGAGCGGAAGGTCGCGGTGCACGTGCTGCGAGCAGGCGCTGGAGCACCGGTGGCGATGCCCAGGTCGCCAGACGGGTAGAGTGACTTATCGCGCGCGACCTGAGAGGCTGGTCTCAGGACGGGTCTCTGCTGCGATTGCTGCCACTGCTGTCGCTGCAGCACTGTCCTGTGGGACTCTGGTCGCCGGAGGTGAAGGAAGCCCGACGGCCCCACGTGCCTTCGAGTGTGGTGGGCGGAGGAAGGAAGCCAGGTGTGCGTGTGCCGGCGCAACCTCACTACCGTCCCGTAAATAACCGATCTTTGAGACGAGGGAGAGAGTCTGCAGGCTCGGAACTGCAGAGACATAGTAGAAAGGAAAGAGTGAATGCGTAATATTATGCTTTCTGGTGGTTTATGCTCTCGTGTTTTCTTGGAAATTGCAGTACGGTCGGTTGGATTCATTCAAATATTCTTCTCTGGTGCTGTGAACGCTTTTCTCAGAGGAAGTGGGGGGCTGACTGTGCATTTTTTTTTTTATGGGAAAAGAAAGTTGGGTTTGGACTTTATTGGTTTTCAGATTCAAAGCTGATTACTAAACCAAACTTTATGCATCCAAACATGGCATTGCTGTATTGTATGAGTTTTTGACGTGTGCCAGTGTCGTTAACTCTATTACCTTGTCTCATAGGCCTTTCTTAAGTGCTCATTATCCCCGAGTTTGCATTTTACGGAACCTGTCTGTGATTACCTACTAAAACAAAACTAGGAACTCTATGATCCAAACTTGAAAAAGTTTCCACGTGGGGACCAGCAGGTAGCATGGTGGTTAAGGCACTGGACACTCCCACATGGCTGACCACGGTTCGAGTCTCTGGCCTTCTGGCTTGCTTACCCACTTCTCTCTCTCTCTCTCTCTCTCTCTGTCTGTCTTTCTCTCTGTCTCTGTCAAATTAAAAATAAATGAATGAATAAATAAAATTTAAAAAGTTTGCATGTGTATATTAGTAAAAAATAATCCACAATGTTGAGAGAATTCATTTTTCTGAAAAGATGACTTTTGAGTGGCTTACTTCCAACGTGGATGACATACATCTATATGAAAGAAGCGAAACCTTTATCTTTCGCTGGAGCACATTGCAGTAAAAAAGGATCTAGCCGTTTCTCACTCAGTATTTAGTTAAGAACCCCCATTTAATTGTCATATCACTATTAGATGCTATGGATTTGAATTAGGAATCATTTATTCAACACACAATGTCCATTTAATAAGTGCACAGTGCCAGGCAACTTAGTGAAGAGGAGAGTATTCCAAAAGGGGACTAAACATTCTTCATTTTAATCCTTCTTAACACCTTAGGGATCTAGTATTTCCATACTAGAGCATCCAGTATTGAAATAACAGTGGGGGATGAATGAGTCCTAGGGACAGGAACCTACTGTGCCCATGTAGGAAAGCGTGAACTGATTGGCTCTTGTTACAACTGTTCAGCTTTCCCAGGAATCTCAGTGTGTGGGTGGGCTGAGAGGTCTGAAGTCCTGGTGACCACCTGTCATCACTTAGCAATCTTAATGTCACATTTAATAGTGACAGACTCAAAACCTATTTCCAAAGTAAACATATTAGTAAAGCCAGCTAGAAAGTTTTCATTTGGAAAATTTAATGGCATCAGATTTCTGGGCATGGTTTTCCTAAATGCCATGAAAATCGGTGTCTCTAAAACTTATGCAGAATATTTTAGTCATTTCTCTGAAACTCCCCCCCCCTCCTTTTTTTTCTTCAGAGAGATTTTTGCTACAGAGTTGCCAGAGAGAGAGAGAGAGAGAGAGAGAGAGAGAGAGAGAAATACAGAGAAAAAGTGAGAAATCACCCGCAGAGGGGAAGGCCATGCCACAACCCCTTCCCCATTCTCCTCTCAGGATTTTGGGCATGCATGTACGCACATGCGCCGGCCCTGAGTTTTAAGCCACTGGGTCCAGCAGCAGAGCTTACGGGAGTCCAGCCTCCCAACCAGTATGCCACTTGCTAGACTCCATCTTAACCCAGTTTTCTATCATATTTTTTAAAAGTTGTCTACTTCTTTAAGAAAATAACATTAGAGGAATATGTTCATATGAATGGATCACTAGATTTGGTTGCATTTTACTGAGTACTGTATCTACATTTGATACCTACAGAAGCCCTAATCATTTAGAGATACATTCTGAAACAGTAACAAATAAAATGTTATGTCACCTGGAATTTGTTTCAAAGTGATAATGGGGAGGTGGGAGATAGAGGAGTGGTTGCTTAGAGATGAAACAAGATTGGCCATGCATTGGCAACACTTGAAATTGGCAGGGGGTCTGCAATTCTTTTCACTTTTATATGTGTTGAAGGTCTTTTTTCCTAAGGTTTAGCTAAGGGAATAGACTCAGTTTGACCTGCCACTGATTTAACATTTTTACTCATATTATATTAGCTTCTTTGGATTAGAACTTCAGATAACAGACAATAGTTAATTTTTTTTTTTTTTAAATTTCCATTAGAACTGTGAATCAGTTACTTGGAGTGTGTATATGCACTTGAATGAGAATAAAATAATCGATCAGGTGGCATGTTTGCAGTTACAAAAAATAAAAAGAGCCAGTTTTCATGTTTTTGTTTAAAGGCAGGGGAAAGATGTTATGCAAATCCTCAGGAAAAAAGCAGTTTAAGCTTTTAGTCCATTTAAAAGATTGCCCAGAATAGCATAAAAATTATAGGGACCAGCAGTTAGGGTAATGGCTATGTCTCTGGACTCCCACGTAGTCGACCGTGGTTTGAATCCCAGACCCAGTGGATTAAACTCACGCCGGGCGCATGTGCATGCGTGCCCAAGATCCCGAGAGGAGAATGGAGAAGAAGGGATTGCGGCGTGGCCATCCCCCCTGGGGGGTGATTTCTCGCTTTCTGTCTCTCTGTCTCTCTGTCTGTCTGGCGAGCGCATGCACCCTATAGCAAAAACCTCTCAAAAAAAAAAATTATAGCGACCACTTTTTAAAGTTTTCTCTTCTTGACTCATGTTTAAATAGTTACAAATGAATCGGGCTCCTGAATGTTTGCAGATTGCGTGTGCCTAGATTTTTAAACAAAATGTATTACTAGATCTGGTGTAGATTGGCTTCCTCCCCATCAGCCATGCCAGAGAGAAAACAGCATGTGGCTTGTGCTATATATTTACCACATAGTATTCATACTTCGGTTTACAAAGAAAAAAAAAAGCGCCTTCTAAAATGTTGCTTGTAAAATGGGTGTGTGTTTAACATCCGTATAATGACAAAGTTTAGAGTTTAGCTATGAGATAAGCTTTTCAGAAATCTCAGGCTCTTTTGCCCTTTTAACTCCTTCTTCCACTCCCCCAACACCCACACACACACACACACACACACACACACACACACACCAGACTCCCAGTGCTGCTCATCTGATGTAGAGGTGTGCAGGCTGCCTGCTTGAAAGAACAGATAACTAAGTGGCACAAATGTCAAGCATCCTGCCTCACTTAACCCTACAAATGATTAAGTTTCAGGAAGTCAAACACACACACACACACACACACACACACACACACACACACACACTGAGTTTCTTTCATAGGGACTACATCATTTGATATGTGCATCTTAAAAGTTCATTTTATATCAGATATTCAAGACTTATGTAATGTTTCAGACCTGCCTAGGGACAGTGAATTCATTTGTAACTCAGTTTCTGAGATTTTTTTTTTGTTCTTTAGTTGAGCATCAATTTCACGAATAGGGACTGCCTATTTGACTCACTACCATATTTGCAGCCCAGTGTGCAGGGCTGGTCAGGCTGAATTTGCTGCAGAGGCTTTTCAAATGAGTTGCAAACACTACAAAAAATAACCATTTCTAATTTTTAACAAGTAAGTTATCAAATCAGTAGCTAATTGATCTGATTAGTAGTATAATTTTTTAGCTATGCGAATCCCCCATCCAGAAGGCTGTGTGACAGAAAATGAGTTGCAGGTAGGAGATGCATTTCTTTAGTCACCTGATGAACATTTATTGACTATCCGCCACCAATTTCACTCCCTGCCCTCCAATTCCTTTAGCATACATGCCCTGGTCGTGGAGGTCTTCTGTTTCCTCTGCGTGGTTGGACCCGTACCCCTGAATCTCTGCTCGCCTTTCTCCTGGCCCCCATTCTCAGGAAACGAGAACTGTAAGGACACTGGAATAAGAACATTTGGTTGTAGAGTAAAAAGTATTTTTAGCATGTGATCCTTAAATAACCAAAAGGAATTTATATCATAATTAATTATGCCATGCATTCATGATATCTCTTGGGAAAAATCACTGATGAGGTTTTATACATATTTGGCTCCAAGGTTGACTTCCAAAGCAATGGTTCTCACCTGCACATTGCAGGTACTGGGGGGAGATTCAATAATTGGATAAATTTTATTTATTTGGATGACATTGGCTGGTGGGGTGGGTCTGGGGAGTAGTGGATCGGGGCATAGATTTTCTAAGGGAGAAGGGACAGAATTTTTGCATTGTGTTTGCCTGTGTGAAATCATTAACCATTACTAACTGTCGCAGTGTTTTGTGCTAATTGGTGCTACATGTGAAACAAATTTTAAATGGGCATTTGAAGAAATTTGGAATGATTTTTATAGCAGAAAAATCTGTATTTATTTATTCGACATTTTAAAACATGGTGTTTCAAACTTGTGTAGACGAGCTACCTGGGATCTGGTTCCAATGCAGATTTTCAGACAGTGTGCTAAGGTGGAGCCTGAGATTCATTTCCTTCCTTCCTTCCTTCCTTCCTTCCTTCCTTCCTTCCTTCCTTCCTTCCTTCCTTCCTTCCTTCCTTCCTTCCTTTCTCTCTCTCTCTCTTTCTCTTTCTCTCTCTCTCTTAATGTTTTCGACATAGGACATGTGTGTTCGCAGAAGAGACACAGTGAGAGGGAACGTGAGAAATCACCCCCAAGGGGGGATGGCTGTGCTGCAATCCCTTCTCCTCTATCTTCTCCCAGGATTTTGGGTACACACGCGCATGTGCCTGATGTGATTTTCAAGCCGCCAGGTCAGGGACTCAAACTGTGGTCAACCATGAGGGAGTCCAGTGCTTTAACCACTATGCCACTTGCTGGCCCCAAGATTCAGCATTTCTATCAAGTGACCGGTGAGACCTCGGCACTGTTGGTGCTTAGCCTACACTTTGAGTACCGAGAATATAGCGGACTGCTGCTGCCATTTGACGACTCTTAGCCTGACAGCAGGGCTACAGCTTACCCAATTTTAGGGTCCCAGGGCATTTGCCCTCTAATGCCAGACTGTTGCTTTAACTCAGCAGTTTTTCCATGCTGAGGCAACGGAGGCCTTTGTATGATTCTTCTTTCCTGAGGGCTGAATTCGGTGACCCTTATATCAGCTGCCCACACTTTTCTGGTTTTGTGGAATACTTATTGGAATAAGTGAGACTGTGTCTTTTTAATGCATAATGGAAAGCTTTCCTTAAATACTCACGTATTCTGATTCATACTAATTATTCTAAAGATCTATGAGAAACAGATATGGATTGGAATTAGTTTTACTTCTAGATGGTCCTTCTCCTGTGATGATAGGTAGTCCTTATATTTCTGGGACTGGAATAAAATTCGTATCAGTGGGTGCACATTTGCTAAAAGGCTATCACTTCATTTTGAGGGTTTTGGATACGCATGGAGCACTTTTCAGTGTATTTCTGATGGCTGGTTATTAAACCTGCACATCTTTCTGATTATTTATAAACATTTCATTAAACCAGGGAAAACTAGACTGCATTAATCTCAATTCCAGTTACTGTAAACTTTGTAGTTTTGCTTTTATTTATTTATTTATTTATTTATTTTTCACTTTTTCATGGAGGTTTTACCTACTAATGAACAAATACTCATGAAGTACCTTGAATTTTAAGAGGAGAAGTTAAACTGTTATTATTATTAGTGCGTGTGTATGTGTGTGTGTGTGTGTGTGTGTGTGAGAGAGAGAGAGAGAGAGAGAGAGAGAAGAAAGCACCCATGTCAGGGTCTTTTCCTTCATGATTCCTTTTCCCTGGTGCTCCAGCTCATCAGGATCCTGGGCACAAATGTCCACAGCCAGGGTATTTTCAAGTCGACCAGGCATCTGGACCCCTGGTAAGCCTTGTGGCTTCCAGCATTGCTGTTCAGTTTGCTACCAACTGCACCACCAGGCTGGGCCAAACTGTTATCATGAAATCAATTGGTAGCCAAGTATCACTGGCCTTTACTTGGCTGTTGAAACCATTGCAAAGGCTTGCCAGAACCCTTAGAAGGATAGACAGAAAATTCGAAGGATAGTGTTTAAAGAAATGCTTAGGTTGGGCAACTATTCTAGCCAGGTAATTAGCTAATAACTCAGTGGGGATATTTTTGGCTGGGACAATTCCTTAGAAGAAATTTAGCATCTTCCATCTTCCCAGCACCTATCTTTGTGAACAGGTCAGGCAGGTATGTCTCTCTAGGTTGAGAAACACTGCTGAGAGGTTCAGTAAAAGGACAAATGATGGTTCTGGCTTCAGGTTCATTTTGGAGCTAGGAAACAGATACCTTGCTTCTTCACCTGATAAAAATATACTTTAAGGTAAAAGGCCTGACAAACATGATGGCTAACGGTGAAGTTCATTTTGCTGGATTTACGTAGGCTTCATGCTTTGAATTTCCAAGTGGGCTCTGCAATCCCATCTAGTATATTGCATAAAATAAAATAATTAAATAAAATAAAACAAAAAGCTTTCTCTACCAGCATGGATGTATAAGATTTCCTCCATATCCCTCTATAAAGAATCCCGCCCCCCCCCCCCCCCCATGAGTCACACATGGGCACTTTGGTTGTCACTGGGAACCTATCACAGAACAAGGCCTTGTGCTGTGGGTGATAGTTATCTATTCAAAAAAAATGACTAAGAAGTCAGTGTTTTCACCAGCTGTAGGGTAATTGTATTAACTATTAATCATCAGGGACAAAAAAGACTTTGCAAGAATGAATTTTTGTTCTTCAGTCACACTTTATTAAATAGTAGATGATTAATGATAACCACTCTAAATCATCCTTTTTTCCCCCTCAGATGGATCCTAATAGACTATCAGAAGATGGCACTCACTGCATTTATAGAATTCTGAGACTCCATGAAAATGCAGATTTACAAGACAGTACTCTGGAGAGTCAAGATACAAAATTAATACCTGACTCGTGTAGGAGAATTAAACAGGCCTTTCAAGGAGCTGTGCAAAAGGTGGGTCCACGTTGAGGTTGATGAGTCAAGGGCCCTTGACGACTTTACCAAAGCTGAAAATTAAAACTAAGTACTGTTGACTTTGTTCTTCTCATTTTAATAATTTGTAAAAGAGCTACAGAGAATGTTTTCAAAAGATTAGCAGAATTCTTCTGAAGTGGATAGTAGTTGATTAAGGTAACCTGAGATGTTAGTGCAAATTATTTTCTTTCTTTCTTTCTTTTTTTTCTTTTTTTCTTTGTAAGAGGAAAGATTTAAGTTCACACTTGGAAAGAGGACGAAAGTGGCTTGTGGTTAGTCGATGGGTCAGCTTGCTAGTTTGAATTTCCTGACCTGGCAACCAGCCCCTCAGTTTGCAGGACTTTCTGGCAGCTGCTTCCTTTACGTTTGGTTTAGTAATGCTAGAATCCTCTGCTCCACATCTGTGTACCAGGGCTCAGATGCAAAGCAGTTGTAACTGGTCTTTTGTTGTCGTCTGTGGTCAGGAGGTAAGCATGCAGAGCCGGAAGTGATGTGGCAGGTGAGATGGAAGTTCTGGGTCCATTTGCTCGCTTTGTGGGAGGGCAGGGTGATAAGAGAAGAGATGGGGACAGAGACCAGTAACTTCTGTTATATTGACAGCTGGAATGAGCAAACCCTGTGGCCCAGCTCTAGTGGTTCAGGCCTGATGCGTCGCTGCTTGCTGCTGAAGTCCTAAGGGAAGGCCCTGGTTTGGATCCTGGGTCAACCTGAGCACATTGGGCTCCTCCGTAATCCTGGCTGGCAGGCTCGTGGGAGGTTACTGCGTTGTAGTGAGGGTATTGCAGCCCTTGTCCAGGGTGCCTCATATTCTGTCTCTCACATGAAAGGAAATAAATACATGAACTGAAATAAACGAACTAAAAAAAAATACTGAAAATAATTGCCTACTTTTTTTGCTCGGGTGCATTCGTGTATCTACCGATAAATCTCAACCTCTGTTTTGCAATTCTTGGGCTACCTTAGATCATACCAGAGTAAATCCTGAAGTTCTCAAAGACTTTAAGCCTAAATTTAATTATAATTCAGTTTATTTTTTACGAATTCACATATAGTAATAACTTTTTTTTTTTTTTTTTGGAGAGGTTTTTGCTATAGGGTGCGTGCGCTCGCCAGACAGACAGAGAGAGAGACATAGAGATAGAAAGCAAGAAATCACCCCCCGGGGGGATGGTCACGCCACAATCCCTTCTCCTCCATTCTCCTCTTGGGATCTTGGGCACACACGCACTCGCGCCCGGCGTGAGTTTTAAGCCACCAGGTCCGGGACACGAACTGCAGTCGACTACGTGGGAGTCCAGCGACATAGCCATTACACTAACTGCTGGTCCTACTTTTTTTCTTTTTTTAAAGAAGATACTTGTCAGGGCAGAGGTAGGGAAATGAGGCAGTTTTGTAAAACCAATTCATAAAGGTAACATGCTTTAGGTTGAGATTTGCTGTATTCTATCAAACCTAGAAAACACCAATTTTCAGCCTCCTTAATTATATCATGCATCACTACAAAAGAAAAAAATGTTGACTAAAAAATTAAACATGATCATCATAGATTCTAGTTATATTTTAATTTCAGAGATCCTAAAGTATATGAAAACTGTACATCAAAGAATGAGTGATGTATAAGGTACCCCTGGTTAGGTAAATGATTGTGCCTGAATTTTCCATTTACGTTGGCCCATATTGTATCTTTTCAGACAAATAACATTTTAATTTCAATGGTGTCTTGTTTCTTGGAAAATTGTCTTTTGAGCTGAACTTGTAGGCTAGTGGTTGAGTTAGATTCCACATGGCCAGCCTTGGTTCTAGTCCCTGCTCAGTGGCTTGAGAAATACACTGGGTACATGTGCATGTGTATCCAAACTTCAGACAGGATGGAGCAATGGAGGAAGCAGGATTGCTGTGTGATCACGTGTCAGTGAGGGGTGCTTTCTTTCTCCCTCTCTCTCACACACACACACACGCCCTCTGGCAATGAAAAAAAAAATCACCTCTTGAGTTTCTTATGGAAAAATAAATTATGTAAGATAAGCCAAGATAATTCTGAAAAGTAATAATTTTAAGAATAGATACATTAATGAGAGGCAAACATGGTTTGATCCTAACAAGTCAAAGGAGAGAAAGATATTACCACTGCATTGATTCTGAGACATGATGGACAAAATTTTGCATTTATTTCTGATGATTAAAATTTATTAAAAATAACTTATAGTTTCTTGATGTTACCACAAATATCTCAAACTAAAAGTTAGAAAAGATGTCCACTGAATCCGCATTGCTTAACGTTGGTTAAGTGAAGATTAGAGTTGATGTAATTAAAGAAGAGAAAAAAATAAGAAAATTATGTATAGAAAAGAAGAAGGCAATATTTGAATGTGATATAATTGTATACTTAGAAAAATTCAAAAGAAACTGACAGGCTGCAGAAAAATAAATCAGTAAAACTAGTAAGTCAAAATCACCAGCTGTCCCCATTTCTAACAATAATTAGAAGACACGAATGAAAGATTTCAACTCATAATTTTGGAATTCCCTTACAAATAAGCTTAACTACATGTGGCTTGGACGGGCTCTGTAGTATATAGTTAAGCACTGCACTAAGGAAGCCGGATCCCACGTGGCCAACCAGGATTCGAATCTCAGCTCTGGAGGGTTGAGTAACGTGCTGAGTGTGCATGCAGACTGTCCAGGATCCTGCCACAATGGAGAATTGAGACTAAAAAAAGGATTGGGGTATGACCAGACCCCGTTAGGAGGTGCTTTCTCTCTTTTGCATGCTTTCTCACTCTCTTTTTCTCACATGTGTATATGCCTTCTAGCATTAATGACTACATTATATGGCTCTTACATAATAGAAGCTAGCATTCATTAAATACTTATTAAAATGACAGCAATTGGGACCAGCAGGTGGTATGGAGGTTAAGGTGCTGGATCCCACATGGCAGACTGTGCTGGGTGTGTGTGGGGAGGTGCCCAAAATCCCAAGAGGAAACTGGAGGAGAAGGGATCACAGTGTGGCCATCCCTTTTGGAGAGTAATTTCTCACTTTCTCTCTCTCTCTGTCTCTCTCTCTGGTGAGCACACATGCCCTATACCAAAACTAAAACTAAAACTAAAACTAAACAAAATAAGAGTACATGTCTTATAGAAGTACAACCAGAAAACTAGTATAGAGACATTTAAAATAGATGGAAGGGGTCAGCAGGTGGCATGGTGGTTAAGGCATTGGACTTTCACATGGCAGACTGCAGTTTGAATCCCAGACCCCAGGGCTTGAAAATCACACCAGGCATATGTACACATGTGCCTTAAATCCCAAGAGAAGAAAAGCGGAGAAGGGATTATGGCATGGCCATTCCAATGGGGGTGGGGTATGTGTGTTCTCATTCTCCTTCTCTCTTTCTCTCTTGCAAGTGCATGCACCCTATGACAAAAATGTAAGAAAAAATAGGACTGGATTTGGTTAAGACATAATAATTTTGTAAAGTCATAATAATTATTACAATCTGTTAATAATTTGGCTAAAGAACAGCAGACAAATCTATGAAAGAAGAAACAGCTTAGAATAGACCTTACTGTGTGTGTCTCTGGGTGTGACTGTGTATATACATAATTTAATGTAATATAAAATAATTTCAAGTAAGTGAGCACAGTTTGGATTGTTAAAAATGGCTTTGGAACAAGTTGTTTACTGTTTTTAAAAAGTGATAGCCTTTCCTCGTGTCCTAAGGGAAACCAAAGCCCGGATGGTGAAGGTACTTGGTGGCCCATCGCTGCTCACTGATCCTTGACTCTGTTGCTTCAGGTAACTTCTCTGTGGCAACCTACCCTGTCAGAACTTACCTGTTCATTGTGCCATTGGGTTGTTGGAAAAGTCAGGACATTTTTTTCTATGCAAAAATGAGTCATGACTTTTCCGATGACCCAGTATTTCCTTTGAGATTTCTAAATGACTGCTTAGACAGCAAGAAAAATAACGCTAGAATTTCCATTATTTTAGGACTTGGTGCCTCATTCCAGACAAGTCACACTGAGAAATTCAGTACCTGGCAAACCAGAAAGAGAAAGATTTCTGGGCAGGAAATAATAATCAGCTGCTTTTATCAAAGGCACATGGTCTTTTTTTTTTTTGGAGAGATTTTTGCTACACATACACTCACCAGACAAAGAGTGACAGAGAAACTGAAAGTGAGAAATCACCCCCCCCAGGCGGGATGGCCACACTGTAATCCCTTCTCCTCCATTCTCCTCTCAGGATCTTGGGCATGCATGCGTACGCACATGTACCTGGCATGAGTTTAAGCCACCGAGTCTGGGACTTGAACAGTAGTTGACTGCATGAGTCCAGCGACATAGCCATTATGCCAACTGCTGGTCCCAGAACATAGTCCTAATGTTACTACTGGATTATTATTATTCACAGGATGAGTACAGTTTTATTTCATTAATTTCACATCTTATTTTTATTGTATTTAATATCTCAGCATTTTCACATGGGTAATAGTATTCATGAGTAATCCTTTTTTAGAGAGATTTTTGCTATAGGGCATGTGTGCTCACTGGAGAGACAGAGTCAGAAAGCAAGAAGTCATCCACCGAGGGAAATGGCCATATTGCAACCCCTCCTCCTCCATTCTCCTCTCAGAATTTTGGGCATGCATGTGCCTGTGCCCAGTGTTAGTTTAAGATGCCAGGTCCAGGACTTGAACCACAGTTAACTATGTCCAGTGATATAACCATTAGGCCATCTGCTGGTCCAAAGAGCAATCCTTTTTAAGGAATAAGGAGCTATCATAATATATCAGTGTGTGTTTGGAGGGAGAAGATGCCATTTCTGCTGCCTAGACAATATCTTTTAGAAGGAGACAAGCATTATCTATACCTTATCATTAGAATCAACCAGCATTCAGTAAGTACACATTCCGAGCTAGGCACTTTGCCATACCTTTTTCTATACTCCAGGATTTACTCTTCTCTTAACCCTAGCCAAAGAATGATTTGCAAAATATGCCAGTCCTTTGATGAGGATTATTGGTTAATGTTACATTCTACACATCTTGCCAAAATAATTAGATTTCTCATTTACCTTGCCAATGCTAAAAATAGAATATCCAAATGTATTAGCCATTCCTGTACTAGGTTGGTATCTTAGTTTGAGTTCTAATAAAGATATTGAGTGAACCCATAAAACAAAATTACATGGGTGGCCGCTATCATTATTGAGATATCAACCCCTCCCGTGGTAACACATACCAGACATAAGCACAATATCACATTATGTGTGTGCAAAAAGTGGTGTTTACTCAACCCGTCTTTGGTCAGACATGTAAAGCTGTTTTTTAACCTTTTTTGTTTGTGGCTGGGGTTTTTGGCTTTTTTTCCCCTTTAGCACAGAACTCTGAGAGCCTTTTAGTGATCCAACCCTACTGACCACAATTTATAAAGTCTATCATAACAGTCTATGACAATAAAGAAAACACTAGTTCAAATATGGTGTCTGCTTTATAAAGGGGTTCTTGTTCCAGCTTTGGCAGCCTCCCTGGTCTCTGTCAATGGGGAGGGGAGCAGGCTGGGTGGGGAGAGAGGACTGGACTGAGGCTCTCACCGCAGGGAAGATGCTTAGCTCTCAGACCACCTGGGCAGCCTCAGTGGCAAGTGATGTGTTCATGCATTATTTTGCATTTGGACATGCAGGGCTGTGACTCTACTTGACTTTAGTGTACCAGGCTTTTATTTCACGTTGGGTACCTATTTGTAAGAAACTTTCTTGCAAAGGTATTTGAAAGAATGATAAGCAGGAGAAAGATCAATGTACAAATTACACGAATCACCACCATCTTCAAAATGGGAAGTTCGGTGTGTTGCAGATGATCCCCTGGCTTGTGTGGCGGAACGTGGAGACCTATTAGCGTATTTATTTATTTTAAAGCTGTTGCTATGCAGTATGTGTGCTCACTGGAGAGGAGACAGAGAAAGACAGTGAGAGGAAAGGTGAGAAATCATGCCCCCAGGGGGGATGGCGATGCCACAATCCCTTCTCCTCCATTGTCCTCCTAGATTTTAGGCACACACACAGACAAGTCTGGCATGAATTTCAAGCCACGAGGTCGGGGACTTGAACCATGGTTGGTCATGTGAGAGTTCAGTGCCTTAGTCCTCATGCCTCCTGCTGGCCCCAGTGTATTTATTTTTTAATATCAGCCTTTAAATAATGTGTTCAGGGAGTATTTTATAATGTATATAATATTCAGGAGGGTTTTAATACTTAAATAAATAGATGTGAATGTTGGCGCATTCCAAAATTTTTTTTCCTGATAAATCTGGACAGTCAGAAATGCTCAGAGATCATGGAGTGAAGAAGCAAGCTCAGGACAAGGACTGTAGGCATGTTGCACACATTTAAATGTATTCCGTCTAACTTAGTCTCAGGAATGAATGAGTAAAAGAACAAATAAGTGATGACTTACCGAACTCCATGAACTAAAGTATTTGAATGAAAACGGAACATCAATCTACCCACAAAGCCATTCAGAATGTTACGGGCCTGGTTCTTATTTATCTGATGATTTACCAGTACTACAGTCGGTAGTTCTGAATGATAGCCTGAGACAAAAATGCTTTAGTGGGGAACCAGCAGTTAGCGTAATGGCTATGTCGCTGGACTCCGACGTAGTCGACCGCGGTTCGTGTCTCGGATCCGGTGGCTTACAACTCACGCCGGGTGCGTGTGCGTGCGTGCCCAAGATTCCGAGAGGAGAATGGAGGAGAAGGGATTGCGGCGTGACCATCCCCCCTGGGGGGTGATTTCTCGCTTTCTGTCTCTCTGTCTCTCTCTGTCTGGCGAGCGCACGCGCCCTATAGTGAAAAACCTCTCCAAAAAAAAAAAAAAAAAATGCTTTAGTGCAATAATAATACAGGTTAATTTTTGTTAAGTGTTATCTCCAGGCAGATTCCTCAGTGTAGTCACATTTTCCCTCAGGTCCCTTTGCTTCTCCACAGCCTGTTCATTATGAAGAGGCAGCCCTGTAATGTGAACTAGAAATATGACTCTGACTCCTTATGTAAGTACAATTTTTTTTTTTTGAGAGAGAGATTTTTGATACAGAGTGCATGGACTCTCTGGAGAGACAGAGTGATAGAAAACGAGAAATCACTCCCAGGGTGCATGGCCATACTGCAATCCCTTCTCTTCCATTCTCCTCTTGGGATCTTGGGCATGTGTGCATACGCACCTGGTGTGAGTTTTTGGTTTTTTTTGGAGAGGTTTTCGCTATAGGGCGCATGTGCTCGCCAGAAAGACAGAGGGAGACAGAGAGACAGAAAGCGAGAAATCATCCCCCAGGGGAGATGGCCACACTGCAATCCCTTCTCCTCCATTCTTCTCTCGGGATCTTGGGCATGCACGCACACGTGTCCGACGTGTGTTTAAGCCACCGGGTCCGGGACTCGAACAGCGGTCAACTACGTGAGAGTCCAGCGACATAGCCATTATGCTAATTGCTGGTCCGCCTGGTGTGAGTTTTTAAGCCACCAGGTCCAGGACTCAAACTATGGTTGACTCCATGGGAGTCCAGTGATGTAACCATTACACTATCTGCTGGTCCCATACTATTTTTTAAAATAGGGTTTATATTTAAATTTTAAAAAGTTTATGTATATATTCTGAGAGAGAGAGAGAGAGAGAGAGAGAGAGAGAGAGAGAGAGAGAGAGACAGCACCACATACCCACTCCTAGCCTCAGCCACCTAAGATCATGGCTATGCTTGCCTGGCGTGCACAGGGAGACCTAGGGATGCCATCCTGGGATCTTCCCATGGGATTTCAGCATTTGGGAACCTTCATTACTGCTGCACCACCACAGTTGGCCTATGAGTACAATTTTATAAACTTTACTCTAGAATGAAAAATCAGTAACAATGATTGCCCATAGATTGTCCTGTTGGCATATTCTTCACCAACCATTTCCTGCTTCTGAATCTCTCGTGATTTACTGGAAAATAGGGAGTAAGAGCAGAGATCCATAATTATTGAAAGATTTATTATTACCTGGAATTTTTTTTATATTCCTTGGGGCTCAGTACATATTTGGCCTCATGTCCTTCGGGATTTATAAAATAAATGTACAATCCCCTCCCCATATTAAGAATAGTGTACCCAAAGATTTGCAATGCTTTGGTCCTTAAGGAAACAGTTACTGTTATTTAGTGTAGTCTAAGCTGCATCACAAAGACTCCTAAATAAGTGTTTTTTCTCTCTCATTGCGTAATTCAGTGGTGAGCAGTCCAGGGCTAGTGGGGATACTTCTCCATCCTCAACCATGCACCCTTCATCTCTGAATCCAGGTTGGCTTCTCCATTTGTTATCTCTAGACAGGGAAGGGTAAAAGAAAAAGTGGGAGTGGTACCCGAAAGTTGAGACATCACTTCTAGTGGCATCAGATCGGCTGGAAGTTGCTCATAAAAACACATCTTTTTGAAGGAGAGGCTGGACAATGTGACCTTTTATCCCCAAAACTTGAGGAACAGGGCTGCTTATAATCATTAGGAGGAAAGGAGAGGATGGATATCAGAGGACAATGAGCAAGTTTTGATGGTTCACCAAACTTACTTAGGTTGGAAAGTGAACTCACTACACAAATCAGAGTTAACTCTGAGAACTCATAAGTTTACAAAACATTTGAATGGTCAAAATTTTATTTTCTAAAGTACTTTAAAGTACTTCAGGATTATTTAGATTTCAAGAAAGAGAGAGATTGTAATGTAGACATTCATCTTTTTGAAGAAGTTTCAAAGGTCTTTTTAGATATATGCATTTCTGATCATTGAGTAAATGTAGATTTTTCATTTGTACTGTTCTTGCTAAGTTTTATGGATTACAGAACATTTATTTAAAAGCAGAAGTTCATCCGATTAAGTGAGTGTATTTTTGCCATATGTAAAGCTGATTCCTTAGAATTCTAATCCTGATTATGAGATACCTATTCTCATTTTTAAACTAAAGTAACTAAGACATTGATTAACATTTAAATAGATTGTAACTGCGGGAGCCAGCAGGAGGTATAGTGGTTAAGGCATTAGACTCTTGTATGGTCGATCTCAGTTAGAGTCCTAGACTCCTCAACTTGACACTCACACCCAGCCTGTGTGCACGTGCGCCTTAAATCCTGAGAGGAGAATAGAGGAGAAGAAATTACAGCACACATCTTCCCTGGGGTGTGATTTCTCACTTTCTCTCTCTCCATCTCTCTGTCTCTCTGGTGAGCACATGACCCTATAGCAAAAATCTCTCCAAAATGAAGAAAGAAAGAAAGAAAGAAAGAAAGAAAGAAAGAAAGAAAGAAAGAGAGAGAGAGAGAAAGAAAGAGAGAGAAAGAAAGAAAGAAAGAAAAAGAAAAGATTGTAACTGCTTGTGAAATTGTTATCATTGGAGTTTTTATCTAACTACTTTTTCTCATTTGCCTTTTATTTAAAGAAACGGGAGAGGGAGAATGAAATCACATTCATTGTCTCTTTGCCTTTGTATGCAAGAGTATGTATCCCAAGACAGTTTCCCATAAATCCACAAGGAAAATTGAGTTTAGGGGCTCCGAGGTTCTGAAATCAAGATATTAGTCCTATAGTGGTTTTCCAATAGGATTTCATCTCTGTTTGCCCTAACAGTTTTGGGAACTGCAATCCAACCCAGTCATTTTTAGCATTTATAAAGCTGTCTTTATGGGAAAGCTGAAGTAATACCCACAGAATTTCCCTAAAAATCTGAGGTCTTCTACTGCTTTTTGTTCAGTATTAGCTACTAGCTGTGCTCAAGTATCAGAGAAGACCCAGGGAGAAAGGTAGGAGGCAGATGATTTGCAAGAGGGAAGTCACCAGTGAGTGGTATTGTCAGAGGTGGGCTTAAACTTGTGCTACAAGGACCTAACGATGGATGAAAATACTCTGCACTGACATCTATGGAGAAACAGAAAATGAAGGAGATACTTGAAAGAGGAACATTTTTTCCTGTGGCCTGGGATCTCAGACTGAGATTCCAGAAATGAATGAAACTGAGGGTCCTTGGTTTGAGAACACGGCAGTAAGGGACAGACTGCATTGTTCTACCAGCGGTGGTTAATCATAGAAGTGACAACCTATGTCATTGGAGAGAAGGGCGTGCCCTAGGGCATGTTTCTCGATCCTGCTCAATCTTAGGACTCACTTGGTGTCCTTTAAAAAAAAAAAAGTTCCCAGATATAGCACTAGAGATTCTAATTTGGTAATGGACCCTCTGACTTTTGCAAAGCATTCAGAGATGAGGTGAGAGCTTTAGTGGACAGGGAAGCCATTTGTGAATGAAGTGACTGTATTTAAGAAGTAGGGTCAAGCCTGAAATGGAAAAGGTAGGTCTGAGAAGTTGTGGCAAGTTGTCTATATCTGAGGTGGCCAGATGATAATGTTTGCTTGAACTTTTTGAAGCTCAGTGTTTCATATGAAACTGCAGAAGTTCATTCTCTTAGAGCTTCCTCATCATGAGGTGTCACCCTTTCCTTAGTTGTTGTCCCTCAAGAAGATAAGGTGGTGGTGGTGGTGCAGTAGTGGTAATAGTAAAAATAATCATTACAATAATAAACCTTAAGACTCATATTCATGAGACAATTTGAGTAAACTAAGAACTCTTCTCAGTGTTCATAGCTACTTCTCATCCCACCAGCCCTTTCCGGAGGAATGACAATACCATCATGACCACCACTCCAAAC
Organism: Tupaia tana; assembly: GCA_026018925.1. Classification (NCBI taxonomy): domain Eukaryota; kingdom Metazoa; phylum Chordata; class Mammalia; order Scandentia; family Tupaiidae; genus Tupaia; species Tupaia tana. The sequence continues at coordinate 50,354,693 of JAKSZU010000005.1, read as the reverse complement.
CACAAGCCAGAAAATGGGCTTATACTTTTACTTACTAAACCTTCGCCTTACCCACATTCTGTCAAATCTCCCTCTCTACAAAGCCTTCAACTACTTCTCTCTACTCTATTCACTTTGGTGGCCACATTAGTATAGGCATGCTAATGTAAGCATTACCATTTCTTGCCTGCATCTTTTCAAATGTTCACCCCCATCCATGACCTCACTACCTCTAGTCAATCCTTCCATAGTTGAGTGACCTGAAAAATACAAATCAAAACACATTACTTACGTTCCTGCTTAAAATGTCCTTCAATGATCCCTGTAGCCGTCAGGATGAAGTCTGAGGTGCTGGACATTTGACAATGTCCTTTGTGAGTGGAAACCCTTATCCCAGCTCCTGCCTCTCCAGGTTCTTACTCGTACACTCCATCTCCACCTTCACCTCACCTTGTACTCAATGGCCCCACCGTGCTGAAGTGCTTGGACTTCTTTCACCTGACTCTGTCCACCCCTTTCCCTCTTGGCCACTTAGCTGTGATCATAATCAGACCAAGGGCAAAGAGGATCTCTGTCCTGTGAATACCCTATGCACCTACAGACTGCTGGCCCCTGGAAGCACTAATAAACTGAGTAGATAGATGCATGCATTCCGAGCTGTGGCACATAGCCCTTTACGTGCCACCCCAGGGGTTTCCTGTGTAGTAGTAGCTTTCCTAATTGTCTTTCAAAATCCAACTCAGGAGATGCCCACCCACCTGCCTGCCCGCCTGCGGGGTTGGGAGCCCTTCCTGGGCACACCCAGGGCTTCCTATAATAACACTAACTATATGGGGCAGGGGTTGATCTGGCTTGCTTGAATACAAGTTTTCCAAGGACAGAGATTGTGGGATATTTTATTTCTGTTCCAGGGACGGAACTGTAGCAGATTATTAGGGAACGTTGAAAGAATAAGTTCAATGAGTAAGGAAGGGATGGGTGCCTGCCCTTGCTTTTCAGGTGGTGCCGTCAGGAGGCTGGCTATTTCAGACTGCTAGAAGCTAGCCACATTCTAACTTCCTACGGTTTCTAAAAGCCCAGAGTTACTCCCGAGTGTGGTGTTTTCCTGCTTCTCTGAGTGGACCGTGGGGCTGGAGGTCCTTCTTCACTGATAGCCGTGGTCCTTTTCCCAGACTCCTTTGTCAACACCAGCTGGCCCGGTACCTTGGTGTCCCTTAGAGCATCATTCTCAGCAATCAGAAATACTGTCGGCAAAGGCTGTGAGGGTGAGCCTTTTTCAGAGAGAGGCTGAAAGTGCCGCCAAGGTGAGGTGCCATTATTATTTTCCAAGTGGCGGAGGAAAGCAGAGACATAGTAAACAGCAATTGGCTCAAGATGCCACACTGCAGTTACTCTGCCAAGCCCTTCGATTAAACTTTTTAAACAAGTAGCATGGTGCAAGACATTCTAAAATTGGGCTCTTTATGAAGACTAATATTGCTGTCATAAGGCTACTTTATGAAAACCCGAGAGGATCTTTAACTGTAGGAGCAGCTTCCTCATTTAAACCATGAAGGTTAAACAATAAAAGCTAATTTTCTATTCCCAGCATACCCATCGCACTGCCAGGAAAAGCATCACTCCGCTTTATGAAAACAAGGGCACACTATTCGTCAATGCTTTGGTGGGTAGAGTACATTAGCTGTTTGCAAAGATATGTCTCTCCAATCTGCAGACTTCTTTTGGAAAAAAAGTGATAATTCAGTGACTGTATTTGGAGGTAGGGAGAGGAAATCAACCCACATCTTGGTAAAGTTCTTCACTGAGAATTTTTGCAGATGGCCATGGGGTGGAGGTGGCTGATTCCATTAGGTAGAGAAGAGATTAGGAGATTAAGAGTGGGGTGGTGAGGGGGGATGGAGAATGTATCTTGAGAAGAATTTGGCTTTGGGAGAATTTTTAGTCAGCAGTACAGAAAATAGAATTTTAGGGATCAAAATAGAAAGTTACAATTTTAAGTTGGAGATGGCTCTGACCTTCAGGATTACTAGGGCTCGTTTTCTGTCTACCTTTTTCCTCCTCTCTACTTACTGGGCTGGAGGACCCTCCAACCTACCCTCATAGGGAACGATGGAGAGCTGCTCTCTCCCTTTCCTCAGTTCTCCTGTCCTCTCCCTTCCAGATGCCTGCACGCTCTGCTCTACGGGACCTGGGTTGAGAAACCATGCTCCGCTATGATCTGTAACATGGGTTTGGGCAACAGACCATCCCATGAGCTCTGCTTTTAAAGTCCTTTGCTTTAGGGTGTTTTGCACTGTCACTACTGGCTCTTCATGGCTCTACATGGCTCTTCATGGCTCTACATGGCTCTTCAAGGTCCCATAGAATAGAAAGTTAGTTTGAGCTTTGGAGAAGGGAGGAAAGAGAGAGGCTGAGACAATTCCAAGGCCTATCTCCTAAGTCACTGCTCATCACCTAGAGGCTACTCTTTCTTTCTTCTTTCTCTTTTTTTCTTTTTCTCTTTATTTTTTTCTTCTTTCTCTTTCTCGTTCTTTCTCCTTCCTTCATTTCCCTTCCTTCTTTCTTCTTTCTAATTTCTCTCTCTTTCTTGTTTCTTTTTTCTCTTTCTCCCTTCTTTTTCTTTCTCTTTTTTCTTTTCTTTTTTAGAGATGTTTGCTATAGGGTGTGTGCACTCGCCAGAGAGACAGAAAGTGAGAAGCCACTCCCCAGGGAGATGGCCATGCTGCAATCCTTTCTCCTTCATTTTCCTCTCTTTCTGTACCTTGTAAACCAAAAGGTTTATGGAAATAAAATTTTGCAACTAGGAATGAGATCTTGACAACTGTTAAGGCATTTTTTTTCTGAGGACAGTTGTTCAAAAGTCTTTATGAACAGGAGGGCAGGAATCTTGCAGGTGGAACTGTCAGTGGTGCCATGAGCTGGAACCTGAGGTATTACAAGGTGACCTTTGAGGTGCTGGGGTTTGGGGATGCAGGGGAGGAATATCAGGAGAGCCTGGAGTGGTAACCAAGCTAAATGGAAAAATGACAGTCTTTTTCCTCTACATTCTCACAACATTTTTAGGTGTTGTAATGTCTAAATATGTGGTTTTTCTATAAGGGCTCAGTCCCACTTCAGACCCAGGTTGTTACCTGAACTTCTAATCAACCAGTTTTAAATTGGGATTCCCTCAAACCCCTCTCCCCCTTCAGGTTTAGTAACTCGCTAGAAGAGCTCACAGAACCCAGGAAAATGCTTGACTTACTATTACTGATTTATTATAAAAAGGATGCCTCTCAGGAACAGCCAAATAGAAGAGACGCATAGGCGGGACCAGCAGTTAGCGTAACGGCTATGTCGCTGGACTCCCATGTAGTTGATCGCGGTTCGAGTCCTGGACCCGGCGGCTTAAACTCATGCTGGGCGCATGTGCGTGCGTGCTGAAGATCCCGAGAGGAGAATGGAGGAGAAGGGATTGCTGCATGGCCATACCCCAGGGGATGTTTTCTCGCTTTCTATCTCTCTGTCTCTCTCTCTCTGTCTGGCGAGCGCACGCGCCCTATAGCGAAAACCTCTCCAAAATAAAAAGAAGAGACAGATAGGGCCAGGTATGGGGTAGGTGGTTATTGAGCTGCTCAGGGCACACCACTCTCCAAATGTCACAATGTGCTCCTAGTCCAGAAACTTTCTGAATCCACTGTTTAAGGTTTTTACGGAGGCTTAATGACATAGACTTGGTTATTGGCTTATTGACTGTTGGTGATTGAAGTCAATCTCCCGTCCTTCTCTCCTTCCTTGTGGGTTGAGGTGGGTATGGAAAGGAACTGAAAGTTCCAACCTCTAAATTACATGACTGGTTCCTCTGGCAACCAGCCCCATCCTCCTAGAGTTACCTTATCAGTGTAAACTCAGGTGTGGTTGGAAAGGGCCTATTAGGAATCACAAAGGATGTTTCCATTACTCCTATCATTCAGGAGGATGTAGGAGCTCTGTGCCAGGACGCTGGGATGAAGACCGATGCTACATTTTTATGATATCACAATATCACTCAGGCCCAGTCATGTAGGATCTTAAAAGCCCTGGTAAGCAACATAGGCTTGTTCCTGAAGTCTGCCAACAGACTCCGGGGGATATTAAGATAAGGGGCTTCTCCCACATGTATTTTAAGATGCTCACTCTAGCAGCAAAGGATTGGTTTAAGGAGAGCAGGAGACAGAGAAAGGAGGTGGGAGGCTATTACTGTAATTCTAGTGAGAAATGATGAAAGCTTAAAGGAAGGCAGTGGTATGAGGCTGGAACAGAGGGGATGGATTTTGAAACTATTTACAAGGTGGAAGTCACAGGACTTCTCTGCAGGAATGGGAAATGGGCTATTCGTTTTCAGAAACAACCCATGTGTGGCTTTCATGTGCTAACTCAGCTGATGAATGCCCTATTCTTGTAGTGGGTTGGAGAAGAATTACATGAAGGGTATCATTAAGATGTTAAAATGAATGCATTACATATGTTAACAAGTGTGCGAACCCTGTATTATATCTGGCAAACGGGGTGTTAAATCCTTGTTCAACCAGCCAGATGTCCTCTGCAGCTGCTGCTGGAATTGCCGAGGGAGGCAGCCACCTGAGACCCCAGGGATGAGCCTGTGCCAGTGGTTTCCTGTGCCAGTGGTTTCCTAAGCATCTGCTGTACAAATTCTTCCTGCTATCCGCTGATTGACAGGTACCACCTGGATCGCAGGAGTCACATCACAACGCACAGGTGGAATTTTTAGTCTGATCATTCCAGACTCCAGCAACTTGACCTTTTCAGGGAATCTTTGCTGCTGGCAATGACTTCAGTTGGAGCTTAAGTCTATATTGTTTTGCAAGATGAAAAAAAAAAAAAAAACAAAACACCGTAAACAAACTTAAGGCCAATTTAATAACATTCACTTTTGAATTGGAATGCTATCAAAGTCTAGTTTGGGGCAGTTATCCAGGTGAGTTCACAAAGATGGGCTTAGTGTTTGTTATAAATGTTTAACTTACCTGGAGCAGAATTCTCACTATGCAAAGGAGCTGAAATTACTCTGCAGTTTATGTTTATTCTTACACAGAACAACATCTCCTAAGTGGCCTTGACTTAATCAAAATAGAGGTGTCTCCCTCATCCCTATGTTTTGTGGAAGATCCTAAAATATTATAAAAAACATTCAGGTATCTGAAGGGAACCCAGTGCAACACAGTGGAGAATAAATTCTGCGTTCTCTAAGTTTGTCCTGTCATTCTCATGTGAATTGTACTTCTTGGATCTTGAGATCAGGAAAAGTTAAAGAGGGGCAGTACTTGAGACCACAGTTATAAAATCGCATTGATCTTTCGTGTAATTTGTTTCCTGGAGGAAAAATTGTGAAATCCTAACATTTTTCTGCGAGTTAAGTAAACACTGAGATTTAAAAAAAAAATCTTACCTGCTGTTTTCTTGTCTGTTCAAATGTACACTGATATCAAAGATGAAAAGTTAATGTAGTCAAAAAGAAAAGGTGCCACGAGAAGATTTTTAACATGTGAAGTTTTCTCATGTTTTTAGATCTTGTGGTTTCAAATCTAAAAGTCTAGATGTAGTGGAGTCAATGTTGGACAGTGTCCGCTAGGTGGCAGTATGTCAGAGGAGTTCTTGTATCCTTGAATTGGTGAACATTTCTTGATTGTCTACTAGTTCATTTTTTCCCTTTTTTGGTCTGTTTGTGAAGGGTTAAATAAAGCTACCATAATTTAGGCCCAAATCATGGTTATCTAAAAATGCATAAATTTTCTAAAAGACCCACTTATTAAAGTTTGACTATAAATAACTTTATTCATGTGAATTTTCTTAGTGACGTGCAGGTAATCATCCCAGTGGTTGGTCCTGAGGAGTTTTTGCAATGGAGGGGCAGTTCCTTTTCCCTTTGTATCATCAATTGCTGTATCTGAGTAGGTGGATTACAGATTTTCCTGGAGTGTAGGACATTAGCTTCTTTTTAGGGTAGTTCGATAGTGGTTCTTAGCCAGGGGAATTCGGGGAGCAGTATCTTTTGCCTAGCTTTCTAGCACTGGAAGCTTTCTGCTTCTGCATCAGACTGTTTCCTGGGAGATGTGTCAGTGCTATTCGGACTGGACTTCTTTATGCAAATGTGTGGGCACTCTGCTAGTACAGGTAGGGAGGATTGCATTGCATGTTTATCCAGAAAGAACAGGTTTTTTACTAATTTACAGCTGGCTTAATGTAGTAAACAAAAATTTTAAAAGATCCCTTTCATCTGAATAATTTGTTCAGAAGAAAGAAGTTAGGATGTTCTTTTGTAGTGTTTTCTAAAAATTAGATTATCAGACCTTTCAGAATTCAAAGAAACCAGAAGCTATGTCTGAGGGATAAGATTGGAAAATAAAGAACACTACACATTTTTAAGCACTCTAATTAATCTGACAGATGTAAAGGACTCATTGGATGAAAATAAATGTAAATGCAAAGCCCAGAAAATAGTCTTGTCAGTTGGGGTGAAGTTTGGGTTCTCTTTCAAAAGCGTTTATTATACCCCTGAAAATGAGAAATATTAGCTTTCCAGAAAGATCCATGCTAGGGATGTTCATAGCAAAGTCTCTGTCTTTGAGAAAATGGCAGAACAAGTGGTTCTTGGTCTGTGAGGCGGACTTGATTAGGGTCATATATGGAAATTCAGTGCCTTTTGTCCATAGGGCTGTTTGGGGAGTTTATCAGCCAAGCCCTGAACATGGGTTGGCCAGTTTGAAGTCGGGTGTTTCTGGAGTCCTAGAAACTCTCACACCACATTTTCTGATGTTGAGATACCTTTTTTTTTTTTAAATCAGATCCACAGATACCTAGCAGCCAGGATCCAGTCAGCATGTACCTTCATTTCGGCATTCCTACTTCAGAAAGGAAACTACACCCTAAAGATTATTGGACAGGCAACTAATACTTTTCTCCCAACTTTCAGGAGCATATGTGGGTTCCTCAGAAAGTTCATAGCATTGTATATTGTGGGGGCCAGCAGGTAGTTTGATGGTGAAGGCTGGACTCCCAAATGGTCAACCACAATTCAAGCCCCAGACCCGGCAGTTTTAAACTCATGTTGGGTGCATATCTGTGCATGTGCAAATTCCTGAGGGGAGAATGGAGGATAAGAGATTGTGGCATGGCCATCTCCCCGGGGGGTGATTTCTCACCTTCTGTCTCTCTGACTTTCTTTGTCTCTCTGGCAAGTGCACACACCCTGTAGCAAAAATCTCTCTCTCAAAAAAAAAATACATATTGCGAAAACACTATGCATGGACTTCAAACATTTTTTTGCATCAAAATAAACTTGTACTTTGATTCCATTTTCTCTAACCTCATAGTTGATGATATTTTGTCAAGGAGTAGAGGTGTGTAGCTCCAGAAGGCAGATGTGCAAGTCCCTTATTCTCTCTCTGCCCTGATTTTTTATTCTGAAAAATGAGGGTAGTAATAGTTACCTGGACTCCTATAAAAGTCAAATGCAATTGGGACCAACAGGTGGCATGGTGGGTAAGGGTGGTGGGGTCCCACATGGCTGACTGCGTTTCGAGTCCTGGACCTGATGGCTTGCTTTCTCACCCCCCCCCCCCCCCCATGTCCCTCTCTGGTCAAATTAAAATAAATAAGTGAATAAAGTTTAAAAAAATCAGATGCAATCAGACAAGGAAAACATTTTGTTGACCACAAGTGTAAGTAATTATTTACCTTTTTAAAATAATTATTTATTTAATTTTATTTGTTATTATTATTATTTTTAAAATTTGACCAGAGAGAGAGGGAAAGTGAGAAAGCACATGGGCCCAGTGTGATTTTCAAGTTGCCAGGTCCGGAACTGGAACCATCGTCAGCCGTGTGGGACTGCAGTGCCTTAACCACTATGCCAACTGCCAGCCCTGAGATCATTTAATTTTTAAAAATGATTTAATTTTGTTTGTTGATTCATTTATTTTAATTTGACCAGAGAGAAACACAGAGAGGGAGAGAGGGAAACTGAGAAAGCAAGCCACCAGGTCCAGGATTGAACCGTGGTCAACCATGTGGGAAGGTCCAGCACCTTAATCACCATGCCACCTGCTGGTTCCCTAGATCATTTAATTTTTAATACATGAAATGTATATATAAGTTATGAGAATGTAATACATCTTTGACTAAATAGAAGTGTCACCAAACAACTATTTATGGAAATATTCAATTAGTGATATTTCTCAGTGCCTACCACTTATTAGAATTATCTGAGAGCATCTTAAAAAAATACTAAGTCACTCTCAGACTAGTTGGAGTAGACTGTTGGAGCAGAGAGGGCACAGATATCTTTAAAACGTCTCAGGTGGTTATGAAGTGTAGTAAGTCTCCCTGGAATGCATCAGTGCTGTCCACAGAAGTGTACTTACAGTTCCAAGGCCTGCAGATGCCCCTGAGTATGCTCTTAGAAGAGTAGTATGTTTATAATTATTCTCTATGCACTTAAAGCTCAAATCATTGGTATGGAGATGCAGATACTGGGAATACTTTTCATTATTTTATTATTATTATTATTATTCTGGTAACTCGAGGTTGTAGGACCATCATGTACTTCCTTTTTCACATTAAAACTTCCCCATAGGGGGACCAGCAATTAGCGTAATGGCTATGTCGCTGAACTCCCATGTATCCAGCTGCGGTTTGAGTCCTGGACCTGGTGGCTTAAACTCACGCCGGGCGCATGTGCGTACGTGCCCAAGATCCCAAGAGGAGAATGGAGGAGAAGGGATTGCGGCATGGCCATCCCCCCTGGGGGGTGATTTCTCACTTTCTATCTCTCTGTCTCTCTCTGTCGTTCTGGTGAGTGCACACGCCCTATAGCAAAAAAAAAGAAAAACCTCTCAAAACAAACAAACAAACAAAAAACTTCCCCATAGGTTTCTGAGGGGAATTGCAATTCTGGTATAGCCCACAGATAACACATAAAAGCAGCATTAACTTTTGGGTCTCTAGCTAGAGTTAAATTCATCCTGGGTCATAAAGCCTTTTTTTCCAAGCAAATATGGAAAGTGCTTCAGAGGTGTTATTGAATTTTCTTGTAACAAAATAGGGTTGTAGCAGCTGTGACCTAAAACTTACTGAGGAAATGGGCAAGAGAAGTTCATTCCCAGTTGCGAGAAAACAAACTTCTCTAGTCATTAAATCAGTGGCCTGGGTCTGCTGCTTCATCGACCTGGTCTTTATCTTCAGGGAGATCTCTGGAACTAGCAGGTGGCATAATGGTTGCATTGCTGAACTCCTGCATTGTCGACTGGGATTCACATCCTGCACTGGAGGCTTGAAACTCATGCTGAGCACGTGTGCATGCGTGCCCAAGATTCCTAGAGGAGAATGGAAGAGAGGGGATTGCGGCGTGGCCATCTCTCCTGGGATGGTGTGTGTGTAGGGGGTGATTTCCCACTTTCTGTCTCTCTTTCTCTCTGGTGAGTGTACGTACCCTCTAGTGAAGATCTCCAATTTGCCCATCTGCAAATCTTTGGGATGTGAAAGGGATTGCCATTTTCCGGTGAGGCATCAGGCCAGCTGCGCCAGCCCACCTGTTAGAAATGCATGTTCCTAGGTCCTGGGTGTGGGCTGCTGGGTCAGCGACTCTGAGCTGGGCCCAGCAGTCTGTGCTTTAACATGCCCTCTGCGAGACTGTGATGCCAGCTCCAGCTTGAAAACCACTGAGCTGGGACAGAGATACTTTCCTTGTTTCTCTCTATAATACTGGGTCGTTGGAAAAGTTATGATGCATTTTTGCAGAGAAAAACAGAAAAATATGTAATGACTTTTCCGATGACCCGATAAGTATGTTTGTATAGACAGTTGTGAAGCAGGCATTTTTAGGTGAGTCAGACCAGACCTGGAAGGAAAATGAGTGGTAGCGTTATTTATTTATTTTATTCTTTTAAAAAACTTTTGCTAGAGGGCACGTGTACTTATCAGAGAGAGAGAGGGAGAGAGAAAGTGAGAAAGCACCCCCATGGGGGAATGGCTATGCTGTGATCTCTTCTCCTTGAGAGTTAAAGCACACACACACACACACACACACACACACGACCAGTGTGTCATTCAAGCTACTGGATCCAGGACTTGAATCGTGCAGCCAGTCATGTGGGATCCAGGTATTCACCATATGCCACTGGCTGGCCTGCAGGGTAGCTTTACCTCTGGATTACTGTCACCAAGGCTCCTATTCCACACTTGAAGAGTCAGTCATCAGATAAAGGTGTAAGTTTGTAAAGATACATGCAATGGGTAGAGATACACTGTGTGTATATACACCATATTATAAACTGTGCATACCTGTATCTTTATACAGCTGCACCTCGGTATACACTATGTGTAAAGATATATAAATGTGTGAAGTTACACACAATATAAAAATACATTTTGTGGGGCTGACCCGTTTACCTAGTAGTTAAGGGAGCTGGATTCCGCCTCATTGATTAAGGTTCGAATCCTGGCCCAGTGGCTTGAAAATCACTCTAGTGATGTGCATGTGTGTGCCCCAGATCATAGTAGGGTAGAAAAATGGAGGGGAAGGGATTGCAATGTGACCATGCTCCATGAAGGGGTCATTTTTCCTTCTCCTCTTTGTCTCTCTGGTGAGTGCATACACGCTCTCTGCCAATTAAAAACAAACGACAGATACTCCGTATATATAAATCTCTGTTGTGAATGCAGGGGAGTCAAAACCAAGACATTCCAAAAACTGGGGCACAAATGAGAATCTAAAGGCCTTGAGAAGAGACTTGGGAGACTGGAGGTAGCAGGAGTTGGGGAGGAGAAGAAGACCTGATAAGGGCCCCTGCATTGTTCAACTCAAAAGGGGGGTGGGGGCACTGTTTGCCTGTAATATCCTGCCAATGTGCGCCCAGAGCTATGCAGTGCAGTGTCCTGGCTTCCAGGCAAAGGATGACCCTCTAAGATTTCTCTGTAAAAGTCAGTCGCATGGTGACTTTAGGCCTGTAGACTAGGTATCTGAAGACAGCTGTGCTTTCTCCTCCAAGGGCCTGCAAAATAATACAGATTCTCTTCTCTCTTGGAGGTCTGGAAGTCAGAGAGAAAAATAATTGTTAGCTTATGTCCAAAACTCTTCCAGCTGGCATTAAGTTGTGTTTTGAATCTGTCTGTCTAGTCTACCTATTGCAAAGCCTTTCTCTTTAGATACTCAAGGAACTAAAAGCTATAAAGACTATCTGTTAAATATCATAGGAAGAATGGTTATCCAGGAACAAAGAAATTAGGAATCTCACCAGATTATTTCCTATCTAGATATCTGAATTTGAGCAGCCCCCTGCTAACTGCCTGCAGAGGGTTATCTCGTTTCTTTGATAGAGGTGTTGTTATATTCTCAGATTATGCAGGGACTTCACCCACAGTGAAAGCCTGAGCTTTCATGCCCTCCACTTTACGAGGTCCCAAGATGAGACAGGTAATGTTAGCTAACGTCTGGATTCAGGTGGCTATATGAGTTGAATGCTACTGAATCCTTTCTTCTCAGGGCTCAAATGGAGATATTCAATTACCTACATTCTTTATATAATTATGTTCTTTCTTTTTCTGGCTTATGCTTCTAACCCACTGATTGTGGCCATATTTTAAGTTAATTATTGGTACTCTAAAAGCTCTTCGACTTTCCATATAGTACTTTAAGTGCACTGTGACTTTAAAATAAAAAATTAACCACTGGGAGCTAAGCATCATTCTCCTTTCTGTGGGCTGAGCTTCCGTGTTGTAATAGGAATTCGCTAATGAAATAGACATAAAGAGAGCCTCCCTGAAGATTTAAGAGGGTCATATATTCTGACTCATTGTTATTTCCCTAGTTAACTTCATCTTCATTTGTGTACCTGCCACAAAATTGTAATTATATTCAATTATTCTGTGTTTTCTAATTTACATTGCCTTTATTTCCTCTCATTGTCCAAAGTGTTTTCCTTGACAGCGCGTGTGGCCCACTTTTTAAGCCTATCAGCAGCCGATTCTTTGGGGTGAAACTCCTCTTGAGAGCTACCTAGGACAGCCAGCAACCTGACTGCCTGTGCACTTCTGGCATCTTCTGAAGGGCAAGGGGGTTCATTGATTGCATATCTAACTGTCCTACGTTTTTGCTGCTTTACAGAAAAAAAAGATCACATGGTTTTTCTTTTTTATTCCAGGAATTGCAGCATATCGTTGGGTCACAACATGTGAGGGCAGAGAAAGGTAAGCGTGGATCTGCGTGAACAGCTGCAATGCCACACGGCCACTGCTCTGTGAGCTAATGCGGTTTCTCTCATCTGCAGCTATGGTGGAAGGTTCATGGTTGGATCTGGCCAAGAGGGGCAAGCCTGAAACACAGCCTTTTGCTCATCTCACTATAAATGCCACCAACATCCCATCAGGTAAGTTCCACTTGCCTCCAGCCTGAAAAATATTTCAGCATTTGTCAGGCCATTGAAATACGCAAAGGTATTATTAGCCTATTATGAAATTTTGGAGAGCCCGTACTTCTAAACCAAAAGAGAGATTGTTAATCTTTAATTGATGATCCTCACCCTGGAAACGGTAATCCCCAAAAATGCCAGCATGGACATCATCTCAATCTTCAGTTTTTTTTTTTTTTTTTTTGAGAGGTTTTTACTATCGGGCATGTGCGCTCACCAGACAGACAGAGAGAGACATAGAGCGAGAAATCAAATCCCTTCTCCTCCATTCTCCTCTGGGGATCTTGGGCACGCACGCACACACGCCCGGCGTGAGTTTTAAGCCACCGGGTCCAGGACGCGAACCGCGGTCGACTACGTGGGAGTCCAGCGACATAGCCATTACGCTAACTGCTGGTTCCCTCAATCTTCAGTTTTAGATCGTTCGAATGCGTGTTCTAAATGGCTGCCGGTAGAGGGCGCCTAACTGAGGAAGCCAGAATGCTGGTTACGCTCATTTCTGTTTACCCTTGCTCAAGTGGACACATCCCCACTCCTGACCTCTGAGCTGAAGGAACTCACTGGGTAGTCATAGTCTCCGTTATCTCCTGCGGAGTTTCCAGTTGGAGCTCAACAGAGTGCTTCCTAGGAGTCGGTAGTCCTTTAGAAGATTAGACACCCTCCCCTTTCTCCAAGGGCTTATTATTTCCTTTGGGTAAAGGTTTAGCTCAGTGACTGGAGACCTGATTACTTTTTGGAAATGAGCTAACCTAGAGCTCTGGGCTACGCTGCTTCAGTGCACCAGCGATTCATCCTGTAATCCCCACTGGTTACTTCACCCTGGGCTAGCTAAGGGTCAGAAAGTTTACAAACAACATCGTAATAGAGCAATAACTGAACATTATTGTTGTTATCATGTTACTTATTGAACACCTACTACATACCAGGCATTTTAATCTAGATTGATCTCTAATCCTTAGAATAACCCTGCAAGGTAGTCATTATCATCCAGATTTTGCAGTCAGGGAAACTAAATGATGGCAGGTTGTCATCTGCTCAAGGTCACAGTGGACACAGGATTAGAAGGTGAATTCTGTGCCAATTGACTCCCAAGCTTATCTTTTGATGCTAAATATTATCATATAAGCAGGCCACAAGGTACATGTTGTCAGTTGGCATCGTCAGAGAGAACTTCAAAGCTCTTCTGTTGCCCTTTGTCTAAGAAGTAGATTAGTGTAGTGTCTAATAACATGGGCTCTGAAATCCGTCTGACTGCCTGTGTTCAGTCTCCACTGTATCACTTACTGGCTCTAAGACCTCATACAATCATTGGGATTATTTGTGCTCAGTCTCACTGCGTCTCAGATGGGAAGGTTATAGTATCTGCCTCATGGGGAACTATGAAGATAAAATGAGGTAATGCATGAACATTCTCATATGGAAGGTGGCATATAGTAAGCACTCAGTAAGTGCAAATTGTTGTTATTTCTTTAAGTTCAGTTAAATAATTGTACAGATCCCACTTTGTTCAACACATAATTTTTTTTAAGAGAGAATTTTTGCTATATGGTATGCACACTTGCCAGCAAGACAGAGAGAGACAGAGAAATCACCCACAGGGGGACAGTCATGCTGCAATCCCTTCTCCTTCATTCTCCTCTTGGGATCTTGGACACTCACGCAGTGTGAGTTTTAAGCCATCAGGTTCGGGACTTGAACCACAGTCGACTACATAGGAGTCCAGTGACACAACCATTACACCATCTGCTGGTCCCATGCAGCACATGATTTAAGGAAAGATTTTTCTTGCAATTACAAAATAAAATAAAATAAAATAAAGTTCTATTGGGCTAGTTCTATTGCACAGCTGTTAAGCACCATGCATAGACTGCTGGGTTCCACATGGCTGATTGTGGTTCAAATCCCAGTTCTGGTGGCTTGAAAAGCATGTGGGGCACATGTGCACATGTACCTAAACTCTTGACAGGATGGAGAAATGATGGAAAAAGGATTGCAGCACGACCATGGCCCACTGGAGGATTCATATTCTTTTTCTCTTTCTCATACATGCCTTCTGGAAATTAAATAAAACTTCTAAGAATACAAGGTTTAATAAACAATTTTGAAGCTACTGTCATAGCATTGGCCACAAAGGGATTTTTCTCAACTTAGAGACATAGAAAGTGAGGAATCGACTCTGATTTTAGATGAATTTTCACTTGTCCTGTTCCAGATACTTGCTTTATAAATTCCTTTTTTTTTTTTTTTGCATATATGTGTGCCTTATGTTGGAGGTAAACTGACTTTCTCCAAGTGGGAAACTATTTTGCATGTTGGTAAGGCAGTCCAATTAATATTGATGTGTCTGTATTAATTTCTCTGAGTGGAAAACTGTTTTGCATGTTAGCAAAGGGAATCCAATTAATACCGATGCAGCTGTGTGTGCTGTGAATGTACCCTACATTTATCTTTTCAGTTCACTTTAAATGGCATATGATAAATATTGCATTAGACTGTGTGCCAAAGTCTGTTTGGCAATCACAAGCATGTTTTCGCTATAAAGCCCTCTCTGTAGGCACCTAGCATCAAATCATTGCCAAAAAAACAAGGCAACACTTCTGGTTATTTTCTACCAGTTATTGAGTTTGTGACGGAGTGAAATGAGTTAGTGTATGCTTCTGTTTAAGAAAATAGAATTTGCTGCTCTGGCTAGACCAACGACCCCTTGAGTCCGTCTCCTAGTTTTGACCAGCACTGAAAACTTCAAAGGAAGTTGGCTTTAATTTTGCATGTTCATTTTGGGATCTGTTTTATACTTAATTACACATAAGGAATGGGGTTCTGCCTTCTATAGACTATTGATTACCTTGTGCATTTGCGAAGTTTCTGGAGTAAGATGAATTGAAGTCTTTTTGTGAGATCAGCCTAAGGCCTTCTTTAGGGGCCCGCTCTCTAAATATTTGCAAAAGCCTCTTCATCTACTAACAGCACGGACCATACTACAGGGCTGGGAGGCTGGGGAGGTCAGGGGGGAGGCTGGGGAGGTCAGGGTGAGAGATCGTCAGCTGTCTCATTAGTGATGGAAACTAACGAGAGGTCCTGTAACCTGATCACAGTGTATTTTTCTCATCTTGTCTCCTACTATTGTCTACTTACGAGTCCTTTATTCACACTGTCTGGCTTTTTCTCTTATGCATGTTGTGTGTACCCCATTCTTTGTTCAATTTCCCTCACCAACAATACTTTTCCTTTTTTCAGCTTGTCCAAATTTGACCCAAGTCTTCTCTGTCCTCTAGCTCCTTTGTCCCCTGACTAGGCTGATCTCTCCTAATCACCAAAATTTCTGCAGCTGTCACTTGGTAGTTGCTTATAATTGAATGTCGGTCATCTGCTGTGCAATATGCAGAAATGAAATGCTATAATTTTTATGTCCATTTCTTGTTTTCTCCACTACTAGTGGTATGTGCTATGAGGGTATACTGCTTGATTCAATTCTTAGGTAGGGGCAGAGTGAATGTCATAGCACCATGCTGCACTGCATTACTAATTAAAAGAATGCATCAGTGAACTCATGAGTAAGAATGAGCAAAAATAGAGATATTTAGTAGTATGCCTTCCTTCATAGTGGAAGTGGTATTCAGTCAAGGTTTTTTTTCTTTTCCTTTCTTTATTTCATATTCCTTTCTTGCCTTTTCAGGCCATATCTTGTTCTAATGCTAGCTAGACCATTCATTAAAAGAGTGGGCTGAAGGGACCAGCAGATGGCATAATGGTTGTGTTGTTAGACTCCCACGTAGTCGACCGCAGTTTGAGTCCTGGACCTGGCGGCTTGAAACTCATGCCAGGCGCATGTGTGTATGTGCCCAAAATTCTGAGAGGAGAATGGAAGGGATTGCAGTGTGGCCATCCCCTTGGGGGATGACTTCTTACTTTCTGTCTCCTTGTCTCTCTCCGTCTCTGCAGAGAGTGCACACACCATATAGCAAAAATCTCTCCCTTAAAAAAAAAAAAAAAAGGTGGGATTGGGGCGAGCAGGTGGCATAGTGGTTAAGGTGCTGGAGTCCACATGTCCAACTGTGGTTTGAGTCCTGGACCCAGAAGCTCCAAAATCAACTATAAAAATAAATAAATTGATGGAATACAGGAGTAAGATTAGCAAAAGGACAACCATAGGATAACTTGAGATGAAAGATATATTGAATTTTGTTAGCTTTGCCCACCAGCCTGGAGGAGTCACTTTACTAGTGTTCATGAAGATCTGACAATGAGTAGTCTCATATTGACTCACCTGGGACCATAGGGTAGTGTTCACATTTGTGATACTTCAATCTAATCTAATCTCCAATGAAAAAGAAGGAAGTTTGTCTTGGTGAGGCCTGAAGGCTTACATGGTGAATTTCTGGGATAGCTCTGCTGTGGACAGGTTGTGGAGTTCAGGAAATACCCTGTCCCTGGACAGAGGCATTGAAGCCATAGGATTTCTGTTCTTCTCATGATCGGTTTCTGCTCTGTAGCTTAATTCCTGCTGTGGTTTTTCTTCTTCAACATGCCTTTCCTTCTGGTTTGTTCTTGGAATAACTTGGTTTTGAGGGCCTCAGATTATGTCCCAGGCCACCCAGTGGTCCTCTTCAGACATAAGAGAACATTCTTCATCCTGTGGTTTTCAAGAGAAACATGTGAGTGTTCGTGATTCTCTTGGACTCAAGTCTGGAAAGGTAGCTAATGTGAGTTTCTTATTCTACAAGAACCTTCTAGTGTTAGCTCTGATGGATCCTTGAACTCCACTTCAAATATGACTTGGTTGATGTCTCTCCCTTAACGTCCCAGGGCCTGACCTAGGTTGTGGGTGGGAGTGACAGGCAGTAAAGGACCTCTCGTGGCTGCAGAAACTACTCCCAACCCCAGTCTGAGATGCATCTCTGTTTTGCCCCATGGATTCCAAACAGATCACTATCTTAGTTTAACATAAGTGTTTATAAAATCCCCTGGAGGAAAAATGCAGTTTTGGACTTTTCATAGTATTACAACATTTTACCCTTTATTAAGACCTTTTCCAGTTGAATAAAAGATGTCCACATACCTACAAATGTTGGATTAATTAGGTTTCTTATAGGAATATTGTCCATTTTTTTTAGAGAGAACTTTTTGCTATAGGGTGTGTGAGCTTGCCAGAGAGACAGAGACAGAGAGACAGAAAGCAAGGAATCACCCCCTGGGGGGATGGCCATGCCTCAATCCCTTCTCCTCTATTCTTCTCTCAGGATTTTGGCCATACATGCACATGTACGTGGCGTGAGTTTTAAGCCGCCGGGACTAGGACTCAAACTGCAGTCGACTACGTGGGAGTCCAGCGATGTAACCATCTGCAGGTTCCAATATTTCTTTAAAGACCCAATAAAAGACACAAATGACTTGAAATATGAAATGCATTGGACACACTGATAATTTAGAAGTTTTTTCTTTTTACATTTTTTTCATTTTTTGTTGTTTACTCATTTCTTCTATGACAGAATGAGATAGAGTGATAAGCACTACTATTAGGTCCACACACCACAGTCCACCACTAATCTCAGCTGACCTGGATTATGAGTACATGAGTGCACACCTGACATATTCAGGGAGGTTCTGAGGTTTGAGCCCAGCATCTTCCCCTTGTGTGTCTGGTGACATCATCACTGCACCACCACTAGGCCCCTGATTCAGAAGATTCTTTAGAAACTCTTACTGCTCTAGGGACAGTAGTATCAATGACCACCTTCTGGCAGATGGTAGAAGGGCTTAAAGGGGAACTCTGGTCAATCAAGAGTGATTTTATTATACGTTTGTCATAAAGGATTGTGTGAAGGTGTTAAGGTGGGGAGTACAGTGCCAAGAATATTTTCTTTTAGAGCTTCTCTTGAGGTTTTTAGTTATGTGAGCCTGGGGGCAAGTCTGGATTGTTGAAGATGGGGAAAATGGATGACGATGAGAACAGAGTTGGAGTTGGACCTTTCGGCCAAAGTTCCTGTGGCTTAGATTTTCATCTCCTTTTACATACCCCTCTCCATGAATGAAAAGAGTTGCGTGTTTTCTTCCTATACTACGTTCTTGCGTTCTTGCCTCAACTGTTTCAGCCAACTCTCTTCCTTCAATCTGGAATAACTTTTCTGGCCTGTGTGACTAAATCTTGTGCCTCTTTTTAACTTCTCGGGCTCTCTAGGAACCCCAGAAAGTCATTCTTGATCCCTCTGAATGAAAATTCTCTCTCTTTGAATTCCCATAGCTATTATCTGTACCTTTTTAAATATTATTTGTTTATTTATTTTCTGACGGACAGGAAGAGAGAGGTGTCCTTGAGAAAGGGAAAGAGAGACAAACGCCCATGACAAAGTCCGCTTGTTGCCATCCTCCCCCAATGCAGGCTGCTAGGATCACGGGCACATGTGGTGTGCTCAGGTAGGCCCAGGATGTGAACCTGGAGCCTTCTCATGTGGCCTCCAGCATCATGCAGCTACCATATGTGTCACTGTAGCCTGGCCTGTCTGCTCCTTTTGCACCAAGTTGTGCCCTGCCTCTCATCTGAACACATGTACTTAGCCCTAGAGTACTTTAGGCTTCTAAGGGTTGGAAACACGAGTTGTCGTTGAGTTCTCTAATGTCCTCCACAGGGAGAATTAAATACCTATGAATGTATTTCCCCAGTTGGAGAAAATAAATTCCAAGAAATTATTCTTCCATTGCAACAATGACTGTTGTGCTGTTTTTTGTTTTTTTTTTTGTTGTTGTTTTTTATTTTTTCTCTTGAACCTCTTGGATTTGTGAGGGTGTTCTCATTCAAAAGGGTGGGTTTTTATATCCATGCCTCTTCTCTCCGCAGGGTCGCATAAAGTGAGTCTGTCCTCTTGGTACCATGATCGGGGTTGGGCCAAGATCTCCAACATGACTTTTAGCAATGGAAAACTAGTAGTTAACCAAGATGGCTTTTATTATCTGTACGCCAACATTTGCTTTCGACATCATGAGACTTCGGGAAACCTGGCCACCAAGTATCTCCAGCTGATGGTGTATGTCACTAAAACCAGCATCAAAATCCCGAGTTCTCACACCCTGATGAAAGGAGGAAGCACCAAATACTGGTCAGGGAATTCCGAATTCCATTTTTATTCCATAAACGTTGGGGGATTTTTCAAGCTACGATCTGGTGAGGAAATAAGCATCGAAGTCTCCAACCCTTCTCTACTAGATCCAGATCAAGATGCAACGTACTTTGGGGCTTTTAAAGTTCGGGATATAGACTGAGACCCATTTTATGGAGTACTATCATGTATTTCCTACATGTTTGGAAATTTCGTCATACAAACCAAGAAGGATGTATATAGGTGTATGAGACTACTAAGAGGCACAGCCAGCATCGTGACAAGACTCATTATCCATGCATACTCTTGACCTTGTACAGAGCACACAGTTACAGCCAATGGAAATGAGGAACTTATAGTGTGTTACAGAATGGTTTTTAAATTTTGTAAGGAATTCCTAGAATTAAGCCAGATTGGAGCAATTATGTTTGCCCTTATGAAAAACTACTTTGGGGCTGCGGAGAGGGGTTAATTTTCCAAATCTAGTGCATGGGTATTTGCCACTGTGCAGCTCAATTGGAGAGGGTGTCACCTATTTGCTAGTGAATGACCATCTGAGGGGTTAAGTTCTTTCGAATTGTTCTATCATGCTGGAACCTGCAGCTACTTTTTCTAATGAGGAGAGAAAATATATGTATTTTTATATAATATCTAAAGTTATATTTCAGATGTAATGTTTCCTGTGCAAAGTATTGTAAATTATATTTGTGCTATTGTATTTGATTCCAAATATTTAAAAATATCTCACTGTTGACATATTTAATGTTTTAAATGTACAGACATATTTAACTGGTGCACTTTGTAAATCCCCTGGGGGAAAGTTGCAGCTAAGGGGGAAAATGTTGTTTCCTAATATAAATGTAGTATATTTCTACATGCTTTTTTTAACTTAATAGATTTTTCAGACCTGTCAAGCCTGTGCAGAAAAATGAAAATGGATGCTTTGAATAATAATAAACAGGATGTTGGCCACCAGGTGCCTTTCAAATTTAGAAGCTAATTGACTTTAGAGCGCTGACATTGCCAAAAAGGATGCATAATGGGCTACTGAAATCTGTCAAAAGTATTAAATAATTATTGAACAGGTGTTTTTTTTTTGTTTGTTTGTTTGTTTTTGTTTTTTTGTTTTTTTTTTTTTTCCTACAAGTGCTGCAAATGGTACATTTTGTTTTATTATTTTTTTTTTAAATAAGAAAGTTACTAGTGGATTCCCGGTGAAAACAACCCAGTTTTTAATTCAGTGAAAGTTATTTTATACTGTACAATACAAACATTGCCTTTCAATGTTAATTTTTTTGGTACAAAAATAAATTTTTATGAAAACCTCCCTGTGACTTTGTATTTGTCTTTCATGTCTGTCTTGCTCTGTGATCCTGTCCTTGCCAGTGTGGTAATGGAACTTCTATCTCTTTTCAAAGGTTACTGGGAGAAATGCAGATTTAATTAAAAACGAGGAACAGATTCAATTAAATTAACGAAGCTTGGAATTTGAAAAATAATTTGTGACAGATTTGTATGCAAGAATGTAGCTAGATAGAAAACCGTGGCTTCTTTACTCAAGAACTAAAGGTTTATGTTATATTTATGTGGTGAAAAAAATGTGATTAGCACAAGTACATAATGTCCTAACGCACCACTGCTGGACTCGGAGGAATGCCGGAACACTTATACCTTTCTTCAGTAAAGAAGGATTATCAGTGGCCTGGACTCTTGTCCTCGTGACAATTTATGTGGAAGAGCTCTCGAACCCGCACTGGTTACTCATGTGGGAGAGATATAAGAAAACGAGCAGTTTAGGAAGGCACAGTCAGCCATAATTTAAGGTACTTGCCATTTGAGGATAAATGTTTCTTGATGGTTGTGACAGTCTAGAAGGAGAGAAGAAATAGCAGATGTTACAAAGAAGCAGTCGTAAATTTTTAACAGCAGTGCTTTGATGGCGGGACTCCATCACTGGCCAGACTACACCTGTTATTTTAAAACCGTCGGTATGTCTGAGGTAGATTGGTGCAGCATACGGCTTCGGTGCTGCACATCCCAATTGCTGAGCCTTGCTTAAGGGAAAATTAATTCTGATAAGAAATTAGAGCATTTCTCCACCCTTCCTGGACACAAAATCTTGGTCTATGGGAGGATTTCAAAAGTTCATGGAAAATGGAACGAGAAGTTTGATTCTTTTGGTGCAAAAATAGTCAAATCCATGCTGCATTTTTTTTTTTTTTTTTTTTTTGGAGAGATTTTCGCTATAGGGCGCGTGTGCTTGCCAGACAGACAGAGAGACAGAAAGCGAGAAATCACCCCCCAGGGGGGATGGTCAAGCCGCAATCCCTTCTCCATTCTCCTCTCGGGATCTTGGGCATGCACGCACACGCGCTTGGTGTGAGTTTTATTTAAGCCACTGGGTCCGGGATGTGAACCGCGGTCGACTACGTGGGAGTCCAGCGACATAGCCATTACGCTAACTGCTGGTTCCCAATGCTGCATTTTTTTCATAATGTGCGTTTTCCTCAAACATTTTGAAGATCCCATGTATAGAGGGCCTCATCAACTCCCCTGGTTCTTATGACGCTGCCATTTCCAAAGGTGAGTAACACTTTTTGTTTCACACTATCTATTGAACACAAACTATGTGCTAGGTACTGTGCTAGGCATCTCCTTGCCTTCGAGGAGTTTCCATTTTAGTGAGAACCAGTCTAATGAGGATGAGAGAAGCTCCAGGAGATGGGCACGTGAAGGGTGCTCTGGGGGTAGAGAGGAGGCTATGGAACCCAATCTCGGGAATGAAAGCTCTGAAAATGAAATCGAATTGAATAGGAAATGGATAAAAAGCTCCAGAAATGGATATAGAATACCCATTGCTGTTGTTCACTTAGAAGTAAATAACTCTTAATACAACAAAGGTAAATTAAAACCCGAGGTCTAAGAATGGAAAGAGCCTAGGATCTAGAGAGGCCATGCGTGGCGACATCAGCCACATTGTGGCAGTAACATGGCATATGGCCTGTGATGCCAAGGGAGAGCCTCTTTAGAAGACCTGGATAATTTAGGCTGGCTGTAATGAGACTGAATGTACATTTACATCCTGGTAGTTCAGGGAGTTTTACAGTGTTGCCGAAATGCATCTATGACTTTATAAAATGTTTGGTGTAAACTGGCCTATGGATTGGAGGAGGCAACAGGAAGGACAGATATGCCAAAAGATCTGGAAAATACTTTTCCTCTTTTTCTAGTCATGCTCAAGGCTTGCCAGACTGAGTAATAGGGTCTAAAATGCAGGATAAAATTCTGTACTTATCCCACTTACCTGCTACTTTTAAATTCTGCTTTTTCTTCTCATTCATCTCTTTCTCCACTTTTACATTTTTGTAGGTGTTTTAGTCCTTCCTTTTCCTCTTTTCCTTTTTTTACCTTAATGCTTGCCTCTTGCCTCATAGGACCATTTCATCTTTCTGATGGCCTTTAGGAAAGAAGCCTGTTGCATGTGATTGACATGGGATCAGATCACATCAGCACTTAGCAGTCACTAAGTAAACGTGCTAAGGTGTGGCAAAATCACGTCAGGAAGCAAAACGTACTGAATGTGATGGCAAACTGAACTGTCTGCTCGTGTTGACTATTCCATTTCATTCTTCTTCCTAACTCATGCCACATTGGAAGGAAGGATAGCACACCAAATTTGGAGACACCAGTCTTCTTAGAACAACTTTTACAACTAAACCAGACTTCCGTACCCATGCATCTTTCCAAAAGAATCTGCAAGGACAACGATTCTAGTTTAGCTTGTATTCCCCTTTTCTATTTCCTTTTGTTGCATTCATCCCCATTAAGCGATCCTAAAAAAAGGCCTGGAGAAGATGACGTGGGCATTTCCGCAGCACCTTTGGTAGGAACCTGAACTTCCGAGCCTCCTTTCTATGTGTAGTGACTGGTTTGGATTGAGATGGCGGCATCAGGTTCTACTTGTGCATTTTGGGGGCACGACTTTGACTTAACTTGCAGTTCTACATTTAAGCCTGTTGAGTCATGATAGGGACAAACATGTGCTCGCTTCCCTTTTAACTTTGCTAATCGATTCTCCAGCTTCCTCGCTATGAAATTGAAATATGTTTCCCAGTAGCTGCATTTATAAATGCTAATTAGTTATTGATTCACATTATTATGATTTAGCCTTGTGTCACTTTTTACAATAAAAAATGTGTACACAGTCAGTGTTAGATTTTAGCTATAAAACCAAGATTTATCCTTTTGATTAATAACACTTTAATAATACTACTACTCTCCTTATAATTTAAAAATTCAATTTCCTAATCATTTACCCTCACCTCCCCTCTTCTTTGTCGACTGATTTTTTTTTACATAGAATTCTAGCCAGTTGTAGTGATAATCTCTTTGATATGATCAGATGTAGACTAGTTATAACACTGGTCGTATCACTACTGGCTTTCAGCATATGTAAAGAAATTCTGGGGACCAGCAGGTGGTGTAATTATGGGTCTGGATTCCCAAGTAGTTGACCATGGTTAGAGTCCTGAACCTGCTGGCTTGAGACTCATGCCAGGTGTATGTGAATGGATGCCCAAATTCCCAAGAGGCGAATGAAGGAGAAGGGGTTGTGATGTGGCCATTGTAACCCCTGGGGGGTGATTTCTTATTTTCTGTCGCTCTCTGTCTTTCTAGGAAGAGAACATACCCTATTGCAAAAATCTCTCTCTCTCAAAAAAAAAGTAATTCTGTGGAGTCTTCCATTTTGAAAAATTCTTAAAGATAAGGGCAGTTGGCAAAGGAAAAGCTAAAAGTTACATACTCTGGGGCCAGACCATGGTGCAATGATAAGATACGGTGCTTTTTAAGGCAATCCCACGTGGGAAGGTTCCCAGTGTAAGTCCAGAAGAAACCTCTCCGAGTACCCCAGTCAGGTATATATATGCCCATGATCGAGGCTAGCCGAGGCTGGAGGTAGGTAGTAGCATCATAACCCTACAGGGGGTGCTCTCTCCCTTATGGAAGAAATTGATGTTCCTCTGTTACTAACACCCAGAGCTAAGAACCTGGAGATCAGAGTTGGTTTTAGAGACAATAAGTTCTCCTAAAAATGTTACTAGATATTTTAATCTCCCTAACGAGGGTCCTAAAATGATGGGCTGCTGCTCTCTTAGGCAAAATCCTACTTTCCCTTTTTCCAAAAGAGTCTGCAGAATCTTCATTTCCTCAAAAGTCTGATCTCAGCAATCTCAGCTTAGTGGAACAAAAGATCCTCAGAGATAGGAATATTTTTTCAGAAGAAAGATTATGTATATAAGCATTAGCCAGACCAAGGTTGAGAGCTGATCTCCACCACCTGGTAACCTTGGGCAGGCGGCCATCATTTGGATTTCAGATTCCAGTCTTGTGAAGCAGGATCCTCCCTATCTGTGCTGAGTTGTAAGGGTTGACACATGGGAGGAGCTCAACAAATCGAGCCACTATTACTGTCCTCCTATCCCTTTTGCTCCGTACTTAGTCCCCAGGGTCAAGCTCATGGTTTATCCTCTTTTTCTCCAGCTGCTGTGCAGGGCCCATGTTAATCAACTTCTTATGCTCTGTGTTGTGGGAATAGCAAGATAGATATTGTATTAATTTTCTAGGGCTGCCGAGATTAAAATAGTTATCATAAACTGGGTGGCTTAACACAACAGATATATTGTCTCACAGTCCTGGGTGTAAATCCGAAATTAAGGTATCGTCAGGGCCATGTTCCTGCTAAAAGCTTTGAAAAGAATCCTTCCCTATGTCTTCCAGTCTTTGGGGGCTGCTGGTAACCCTAGGTGTTCCTTGGCTTGCAGCTGTATCATTCTAGTCTCTGCCTCATGGTGTTTTCCTGTGTCTCTTCACACTGGCTTCCTTCTTTCTGTGTTTGTGTGATCTGTGTATCTGCAAATCTCTCTCTCCTCACAAGGAAACCTGTCATTGGATTTAGGGACTACCCAAATCCAGTATGACCTCATCTTACCTTGAATACGTCTGAAGAGGCCCTATTTCCCAATCAGATCACATTCACTGGTTGCACTTGGATTCGAACTGGAATTAAAAAGGACATTAGGAAATTTCAACAAACTTAGAGACTGGGGATGATGTAAATATTTTAAAAACAAACCATAACCAAACTAAAATGAACTAAATACCATAATAGAAACATAAGCAACGTGTGTTGGACTCATCTAACTCAGGGAGGGTTTATTTTCATTGAAACATAAATTAAGTCATATTTGGATGACATTTGAATAATTATGGAGTGCTTGTGTTGGTTGTATTTTTATGAAACTATTTTGGGATTAGGACAAGACTCTTATGCATCTTCTTATACTCTTCTTCCCTAGGAAATTCCCCTTCAACACACACACACACACACACACACACACACACACACACACACTGACCCGGCTGACCCATACCAGGACATCCTGGCTCTCCTGGTAACTGCTACCAGGATTCTGCTCCTTCCTTCTAATGGTGAATGTGGTTTTTGCTCAAGGGTTTAGGGTCAAAAGTATTCAATTCGAAAGAATTTATATCTCTAGTAAACATGGAACAAGGTGGAGAAAATGTTATTCTCCCATAATTTCAGAGTGAAGAGGCTTGCAGATCAATGTGATGGAGATTTTTCCAGAGAGATTTGTAGGGCTGCGTTTAACAAGGTGTCTGTTTGCATGCCAGAGGGCTTAACAGGGTGGTAGCAGGAGAGGTAGCTGGTTAGAGAGGATGGAATCAGACCTGTGATTTTGAAATCTTTAGCAGAGTTATCAGTACCCTCATGAGTTTGTTATCTATTACATTTCTTGTAGGAGTCAGTGGAAGGGCAGAATTTGCTGAAATAGTATGCAAAATGGAACAGAACAGCCTGCAGAATCAGGAGCAGGAAGAACCACAAGCCTAGAGCCATACCCTCAGGGGTAGAGGTGCTGATGCTTTGAGGTGGGTGTCCTTGAACCTTTTCTGGGCAGGGAAGTGTGTGTATTTTAGAAAGGGCCCTCCAGGGAAATAGAACCATTGGGATATACATATAGATACATAGAAAGAGATTTTATTATGAAGGATTGGCCCACATGATTATGGAGGTATGAAAAACCTCCTCTTGCAAGTTGGAGGCTCAGGAAAGCCCGTGGCATAGTTCTAGTCCACACCCAAATGCTTGAGAACAAGGGAAGCAATGGTATAACTCCAGGTCTGTGTTTGAAGGTCTGAGAAAGAGAAGTCCTGATGTTCAAGGGAGAAGATAGAAATCTCAGGTCAAAACAGAAAGCGAATAGCTCTTTGTCCATTTTTTTTGTTCCATGCAGATCGTTAATGGATTGTATGATGCCTATCTTCCTTAGTAAGGGTGGACGTCTTTACTCAGTCCACCAATTCAAACATTATTCTCTTCTGGAAACACCCTCTCAGACACACCCATACATAATGTTTTACCAGCTATCTGGGCAGCCTTTAGCCCAGTCAAGCTGACACATAAAATTAACCATCACGTTGCACTGAGAACACCTGAATCAGGTATAAAGTAGTTTATTCAAACTTAAAAAGAAAAAAATCCTAAACCCTGATGGGTGAAAGGAGAAAAGTTTATATGCAATTTGGACACAACTCTAGAGAAAACATAAACGAGATCTATTAAAAATGCCTACATGATTAACTCATGAAATAGTGAATATGAGTTTACCAAATTGCTAAGATTCAGTGAGATATTAAATACAATAGCAGAGAAAAAAGAGATCCCCACAGACCATAAGATACATCCCAGGGATTCATACCAAGGACAGGGGCTAAACCTTCCATTCCCCTCTCTGCAAACTTGCCAACACAGGTGACTCGTAATCCGAAAGACAAGCCTCGTTTGGGTGCAGGCCCAGGTCAAGAGCACAGGAACAGTGAGGAGTGTCCTGCCCATGAGAAGGAGATAGGAGTGGTAGTTGGGGATGAGACTCCTTTTGGTTCAGATCCGAGAGCCATTGATACATATATGATCCCAGTGTGTGGCCAAGGGCTGAGAAGCTGGGACTCAGCTCTGAAAGAAGATTGGTAGAATCTCCCAGAGTGAGTCATACATCAAATAGCTCAGAAGTACAGGCAGGGTCCACTGCCAAGATACCAAAGAGCCCTAGGTGTTACAGAAATCCTCAGGTGCTCATGATTCCTGGGTAGAATGGGTCAGATAGGCAGATGGGCTGTGCTCAGGGGTAGGTTCAGAAAGTGGCTGTGCAAGCTTGTCTCTGAAACTGCAAAAAGCTTTAATCCTCTATAGTCATTTGCTAGGGCTGCTGTAAATGACCACAAATCTGGTGACTTAAAGATGACAGAAATGTATTCTTTTACAGTTGGGGAACCAGAAGTCTATGACAAGGCATTGGCAGGGTCATGTTACCGCTGGAGGCCACCTCTAGCTTCTAAGAGAGTTCCCTGGGGCTCTTTTATGCCAGTCACCACCACTGTCTTCATATGGCCTTCACTTTTATGTCTTCTTTTGGTTTGTTTTCTTTTTATTTCTTCTTTTTTCTTCTTCCTTGTCAGAGAGCACACTCATCAGAGACACAGAGAGGGGCAGAGAGGAGGAGAAAGCACCCTTCCAACATGGTTTGGTCATGCTACAATCCCTTATCTTCCATTTCTCCCTTCCTATCAGGATTTGGGGCATACATGTGTATGTGTCTGGTGTGTTTTTTAAGCTATTGGAGCTTGGCTATTAACAACAGTCAAACATGTGGGATCCGGCTCCCTTAACCACTAGACTATGGAGTCAGCTTGACTGTTTCTTATAAAGGTACTTACTATTGGGTTTAAGGTTCATCCTGATAATTCAGGATGATCTTGTCTTGAAACTCTTAAATTAATGACCCTTTTCCTAAATAAGGTGGCACTTACAGGTTCTAGAGTTTATGGTATGGATATATCATTCTGGTGTCACCATTCAGATCATACTCTCTGTGATCATTTCCAAATTTTAGTTGTTAACGGGGTCAGCAATCTAATATCCTTTCTCTTGGGTCCCTCCAAGGAGGGGAAAGAAAACCTACAAGGAAGAGATGGAGACTGGAAAAATAATAAGCAAAATGCAGAATGATGCAAATCTCTAGATTTGTGAATTTTTAAAAGTGCATGCAGACAAATCCTAAAAAGGATAGACAAACATGAGAATGTTGCTGTGTTAGGGAGGTGGGATTATGGATGTTTTCTTCTTTTCAAAATTTCTTGACTCTTGTTATACTGTCATTGAATTCAATAATAAAGAGCATTAAAACTGATCTTTTCAATAGAGAAATGAGATTGCAGGTTTCCGGCACTAAATGAATCTAGATTCCGAGCTGTGGATCTATGTGCTTTTGAAATAGAATACCCCAGGGGCTTGGGGAAAAAAATCACCTCCACTGGAAGAGAGAGCAGCAGCTTTTTTTAGAATGGGAGGAAGTGAATTCTCCCCAGCAGAAGCCCCTCACTGTTTACAGCTTTTGAATTAGATTGTATTCAGAAGTAGGAGCTAGCAAATCCTGCAGGAACTATTAATAGTTTAGCGTCCAACATGCCATCATTTCCTCCCAATCCTTGTCTTTTCACCATTCTGCCTGATTCTAGAAGACAAGATGAGGAAGCAGTGCTGTTTGGAAGAAGGAAAATACTTTTCTGAATATGCTGAACAAACCAAAGAGGCTCAGAATTAATTTTTAAAAGATGACTTGACAAATTATTCACTTTGTTTTCTGCCATCAATAGAGAGTAACTATGGTAGACAGATAAATTAATTGAAATATCTTAGCATGTGAGCTGCTTGCGTAAAGATGGTGTCCTTATGCATGGCTCTTTAGTAGGCTGTGTCTGTGTTTAATGGATGGTTGAAAGGACCTCAAAATCAGCTGCACTTCTTTTGCAGGTAATATAACAAGGGTTTTTTTGAAATGCTTCCTTTAAAAATAAACTGATATTTCAAGCAGGTGAATTTCTATTTAATACTGAGATATTGGTCCATAGAACTTCAACCCTGCACCCTATAATTTCTGTGTAGCATATACTAGCCTGAAAAGAGGGTTAAGCTTCTGGTCCAACAGCACTGAGATAATTTTGATTTTCTATCAATGAAAGCTGAATACAGGGAAGAAAAGCAAACATGATTTTGAAAACTTACTTGTGCTTTATAATAAAAATCTTTAGCAATTCATTGTTCATTGTTAATATTAATGCTTATAGCCTTTACATTATTAAAGCAAGCAAATTTTATGACATGATCTTATTTTTAGAGACTTAGCTTTTTGTGGTTATTGTTGTGTCTTAAAGGAATGAGTCATTTAATGTCCTGAGTCTACCAGAATGCTGATCCTGAACCACTTGGGGTAGACCAATTTAGTCTACTTTAAATGAATTTTACTGAACCTAAACAGGTCTATCACCCAATGCACAGCCCAGAATGCTGCAACACCAGGACAGTGGCGGATAAAAATGAAGATTTTATCTCATGGAACAGAGCAAGGAAGATGGGAGATAATTCTCAAAACTACCTGCCTTCTTCTAACATAAAAAGGTGGAGTCCTTTGCAGAGGAACAATTACCCTAAGTTCTCATTCAGGTCTTATATGCAAATGAAGAGTTGGAACTGACACCGTTCTGATTGGTTGACCAAAGTCTTAGTCTGATTGGCTTCTGATATTTTCTATGCAAATAAAGATTCGAACTTGTGTAGTTCTGGTTGGCTGATCAGACTTTCAGGTTCTATCACCTCCTTTCGTACAGCTGCAGTTGGGGTCCCTCAGCCTTTTTGAGTGCATGTATCCTGCAGGCAAACTTACATAACAAATATTAGTTCTTTCCTAGGCTGATTCTGGCCAGTTACTAGTAAAAGAAAAACAAAACAAACAAATAAAGTGCAGTTTCTCAGAATAACCAGTTGAAAATATACCAAAGAATGTATTTTGGGGTGTCATATTCTGGACTCCTAGAGTGATATTTTGGTGTGGTGTGTCCTGAATCCCAAGAAGGCACAGAGGAAGTTTGTTGGTGGCAGCATTAAGCCTCCTTTAGGCTGTCCTCAATAACTCGGATCTGGCCCAAACTTGCATACCCCGCTCAGTAAAAGAGTTTCCGAAGTTCCTTATTCCTTGATACTTGAGCAGCTACCTATTGTTAGAGAAAAACGTTGTGGGAGACCAGAATATGTCCTTCTCAAATATGAAGAATTGTTTACTCAAAGGCAATGAAGAAGATGCACAAAAACTCTCTACCCTCCCTCTGTTTGCCCAAAAGCAGAACATAAATTTGCAAAGATGAAAGGTATCCTGTTCTTCTCTACCAAGGAGAAAAAAAAAAGTCAATCACTAAAGACAATTTTAGATTCTCATTGATGAGGAGATGTTACCCAGAGGAATCTACATTAACAAACTCTACTAACTAGCCTTCGTCTTCAAGTCCTTTGCTTTACCTCCAAGTTTCTATCTGTAGAGACTCAAAGTACGTTTTCTTTGCCACGTCTCTAAAATTTTTCTGTTCTTTGTTGAAGCTGCTATATAAACTGGAATTCAGCACATTCTCTGAGCATCTCCCATGTAACTGTCATGTATATGATATACACGTGATAATGTGGGTTTTCCCCCCCTTTTTTTTTTTTTTTTTTTTGAGAGGTTTTCGCTATAGGGCGCATGCACTCGCTAGACAGACAGAGAGAGACATAGAGACAGAAAGCGAGAAATCACCCCCCAGGGGGGATGGCCACGCCGCAATCCCTTCTCCTCCATTCTCCTCTCGGGATCTTTAGCACACACGCACACACGCCCGACGTGAGTTTTAAGCCACCAGGTCCGGGACGCAAACCGCGGTCGACTACGTAGGAGTCCAGTGACATAGCCATTACACTAACTGCTGGTTCCCAGTTTTTTTCCCCCTCTTGTTCATCTGTCTTTTTTAACAGGAATTCATTCCAACTAAGAAATTATAGGGCCTGTTTCTCCCCTACCTCTCCCCTTAGGGGACTGAGCCCTATGAGTGGCCTCAGTTATCAAAAGTGAATTCCTTCCTAGCTGTAACAGTGTAACCCCAAATATGACAGGGCTTGCGCTCATGCTTACCTATTCCGAAGAAGTCACCCAGAGGTCCAGCAGGCAAAGATATTGGATTATTTGATTTATGGGTAGCCCTGATGGCGGCCAGTTGGTGAAGAGTCCACCTTCAATGTGGTGCACCAAGCAGTTTTATTGCCATCAGGTCACAGGCTTGGGCATGTGTGGGCATTTAGTTTCCTCAGATCCTTACAGAGTTTTATAAATCAGCTGAGTTGCCTGCATTCCAAACTCATTTCTGCGAAGGTGTACATACTTCAGAGACTAGCCTTGGGAAAGTGTAGAGGGAAG
The DNA here is from genome assembly GCA_026018925.1 of Tupaia tana. Classification (NCBI taxonomy): domain Eukaryota; kingdom Metazoa; phylum Chordata; class Mammalia; order Scandentia; family Tupaiidae; genus Tupaia; species Tupaia tana. The sequence continues at coordinate 50,322,818 of JAKSZU010000005.1, read as the reverse complement.
TCAGATATGATGTGTGTGTGGGGGGGGAGAGGGAAGCCAGATATGATGTGTGTATGTGGACAGTCTATGTCCAGATAATGTCCCACACTAGTATATAGAGAAGTATGTATATTCTCTCCCTTTCTGTCTTATCTTTCAAATGTCCTGGGCACCAGTCCCTCAGCCCACTCAGTTTGTCTCTGTATGAGGTAGCATTGCAGTCATCAGTCTTTCTACAAAAAATAATTTCCCTTCTTATCACTGCAAAGAACTTATGAATTGTTCTATGTTAAATTGTCAACAATTACCAGTAGTCTATTAAAGAATTTGCATGTTGTTTTTGGGGAGGCTGGATCAATGATTAAGAGGGGTTTGTCTTTTCTCTTTTTAGAGATCTGTGCCAAAAATATGGATAGAGGAGTAAAAAGACATGTTGTTTGTTTTTTGCAAGTTAGCAGACAATTATTGAGAATCTACAATATACATGAGCATTACGCTAGGGCTGTTCTCACACATAATCTCTTTTAAGTCTCACTACAAGCCTATGTCTATGCAGTAACTGTCATTATCCCATTTTTACAGACTCATAAACATTAAGTGACATCTGGAGTGTGCATGTGATGTGAATAAGACCACAGGCTTTCTTTTTCACTCCTGTTGTTGCAAACAATGCAACTAATGTTGTTTCTTCTACCTGGAATGTTCTTCCACTTCTCACCAGACCAAATCTCACCATCCTTCAAATCCAGATCTTAGCTTCACTCTCTCATTAATATATCTGATATTTTCCTGCTAACTCCTATTGTTCTTTGTGTTTTAGAATATTCATATTTTTAATTTTGCCAGAGGACATGTGTACTCTCTCGAAAGAGACAGAGAGAGAAGGAGTGACAAAGAGGAGAAGTGAGAAAGTAGCCCTCATAGGTTAATAGTCATGCAACAATCCCTTCTCTGTTTCTTCCTCCCTTCTGGATTTTGGGCACGCATGCACACATACGCACCCAACATATTTTTCAATCTACTGGGTCCAGGACTTGAACGGTGCAGTTAGCCATGTGGAATCTAGCTGCCTTAACCACCATGCCACCATTGGGCCCAGTTCTTTGTGTTTTAACTTGTTACCTACCATCCTGTAACTGTTTCCTGAGTCTGCTAAGAGGAATATAAGCTGCTTTAGTAGAGGAGAGTTTGTGTTCTCTGCTTCTTTTGTATTGCCAAAGATGCTAAGTGTGTAGTAGGGGCAGAGAAGACAAGATACAGGCTTCTTGAACTCATGATTGATGAACTCATTGTGCCGTCAATCATGAGCATCTCTATAGCCCCACTTTCATTGTAGATGTCCATTGCTATTTAAAGTTCTTCATATTATTACACCAATTTCTTGCCGAGGCTACAAAGAATTGGGTGATTGGTGGGGATGAAGATGGAGCCAAAGGGGTCTTTCTTTTTGCATTGTGACCTTCCTCAGGTATATAAAATTCTATGGCAGAAAAATAACAGAACGGAAGAATTTGATGTTGAAAGATCAGTGATCTAGTCCTGCCTCTTCAGTAATTGTTTCATAACTTTGGATAAGACATTAGACCTTCCTGTAACTCCACATCTTTATTAATAAAACTGAAAAAAGAATAGCCATAGCGCCTATCTTGCAAAGTTAGTGAGAATTGTAGAGTTCAAGTAGAACAATACATGTGGAGCATGTCATAAAGAATAAAATGTAAGAGCATTTGTAAGTGCCCTTTGTCATGCAGGCAGTCAGTCAGTCTGCCCTGGCCCACGTTGAGCAGCTTTCCCACGCCAGCTCGTTCTTACACTCAGATCCAGCAATCATTGCCTAGGATTTGGTGCCATTTCCCGAACCAGCAATCATGTCTGGGGAAGATCTGAGGGCTAAGTGGGGCCAATTGGTGCTCTGGTTTCTATAGCAACCCAGATATTCAAATTATTTCTACTTTGATTTGACATTTCAAATGGTTTTTCTTCTATTGTGCTCCAGTGTAACATTTAGAGAACAAGTTTATCTCTTCCAACATCTTCTTTCTCTAAAGCAGAAGAGAAAGGAAAGGTAGAAAGAGAGTTCCCTTGAATCTCGGTTGTAATAGATCACTTTGTCCTTCCTGCAGGCAAAGTAAAAATGTCCTCTAAGTAGCAATGAATTAGAATCGCAGGGGCAAATCCGTCTTTGTCTCCTTTTCCACTGGAGACTTCTATGTTTTCCTCTGCCCAGTAGAGTTGATCGGTCTGTGGTGAGCCTCATGGTGAAATGAGCAGAGTCCAAGAAGACAGTGGCCTGTACATTGGGTTGTTTGGAGAGGCATGACACATTTTTAAATAGAAAAATACATCATGACTTTCCTGACAATATAATTAATTGTCTTCTTTATTTAAAAACCAAAAACCAAAACCATGACCAAACAAACAAAACACTACAAATATTTGAAGATCACTCCTATCTATTGGCCTTTTCTCTTAACTTGTAATCTTAACAGCCTAGAGTGTCTACCATTTGATCAGAAATCAATAAATTATTGAGCAAAATGTAGCCAACTTAAAACAATGAAAAGACTTAAAGAGAATCTCCAAGAGATATGTGTGTTATGGTAGAAAGAAAATTCCTCAATGAAAAAAGTGGTTCACTAAGCAGTAACATTTCAGATGGCAAGGACTGGCTAAGAAAGATAGATTTGGGGGTATGTGTATATATGTAGATATTTATGCACATATATTTTGGCATATAACTTAGGATGCATTTTTTTTTTTGAGAGGTTTTTGCTGTAGGGCGTGTGCACTCACCAGAAAGACAGAGAGACAGAGAGATAGAAAGCGAGAAATTATCCCCGGGGGGATGACCACGCCACAATCCCTTCTCCTCCTTTCTCCTCTCAGGATCTTGGACATTCACTCACATGTGCCCGGCATGAGTTTAAGCCACCGGGTCTGGGACTTGAACCACGGTCGACTACATGGGAGTTCAGTGACACAGCCACTATGCCAACTGCTGATCCCAGGATGCTTTTATCTGTAACTAGCAGACAACCCCAATTCAAGTAGGTTAAACAATAAAAAAACACAGAAAATTTGTTTTTCAGATGAGTAGAAACCCGGTGGTAGAGTAGGACTCTGGTGTAGTACATTAGGGCTTCAGCTCTGCTGCTTCTTATTCTCTTTTCTCTGTTTGCCTTCATCTGAAAGTTTTTGCCATTTGGGATGGCAAAATGGTCCTAGCAGTTCTAATCATCAAAACCATATACAACAACATATAGACAGACAAAGGGGCTATCTCTTTGTATCATTTTCTAAGAAGCAGGGAAACCTTTCCTTAAAGCATCCCAGATAATATATTTCTACCTATGATGAGTGAAGGGTCAATTCTTTTTTCTTTTCTTTTTTGAGAGATTTCTTCTACAGGGTATGTGTGCTCACTGGAGAGATATAGAGAGACAGAAAGACAGAAAGTGAGAAATCACCCTCAGGGATGATGGCCATGCTATAATCCCTTCTCTTCTACTCTGCTCTTGTGATTTTGGGCACATATGCACACAATGCCCAGCCACTGGGTCCAGGACTTGAACTGTCATCAGCCATGTGGGAATCCAGTGCCTTAACCACCATACCACATACTGGCCCCAAAGATCTCAAACTCTTAATATTATTTCTTGGTCCCGGCTTCAGCATGTCTTCGTATCAGTGTCTCCTTATTGTGGCCTTTCTGTGTAAAACACCCACATATCAGTAAACTAACTTTTTGTTCAAGCATCATGCTCACAAACAACATGTTTCTCTGTCTTTGGTGCTAGTCAGGCAGTTCTTAGTCTGTGACCTCACAAGTCCTTCAGCTGGGCTGAGACTGTTGATGGAGACAGGAATACATAAAGTTCTTTGCATTCTGAGTCAGGCTGAAAGATACAGTATATGGAGCTCCAAGTCCAGGTCCCTTCAAGGCAGAAGTCCTCTTTAGTCTACTACTTTTTCACTGAATACCTGCCAAATAGTGTACATGCATGCGTACGCACACACACACACACACACACGCACACACATACTCACACACGTCTTTCAAAACCAAACAAGTTACTAGGCTTATATGGGATAAGTTTCTTATGAAGAAAAGAAATACATTATAAGTTGTTCAGAAAATTTGCAAGACTCTCCCTCACCTAGAGTAAGAGGTACTGGCTTTGGAAGAGTTGACATATGTCGTTTTGCAGAACAGAGTTAACTTCTTTTTCCTTCTATAAAATGGTGTCGTTTTGGTCTGCTGGGAACAATGAAAGGGCCAATTGCTGATTTATATAGAACTTAATGGTGGCTTCATTAGCTAATGAAAGAACTTAGGGAAACTTTGGCTAGCAGGAGACAGTGAAGTCCTCAAAGGGGGACAGCTGCTGCTTTAGTGTGGTTGGTTGGTGTGGGAACTGGGGTGGGTGGGAGCTCTGGTTGATTTCAACATTCCAGAAATTGCTGCTTGCCTTAAATTGGAACAAATCAACTCTTATGAGAGCTGGTACCATTCTCATTCTTTATATGCATAGTCAGAACTCGTGTGATCCCACTGAAGGCTATGATCCTTCTGACAATGATCCCAGGATCCCCATTCTTCCCCATATGATGAACTGATAACAGAACAAGGGATTGTGATGAAAGACTAAATGTTGGTGATGCTCAGAAAACCTTTCAACTTCCATGAGGAGAATGATCTCCTTGGTTTGGATGCTCATTTTCTACCCTTGTTCTAGGTATTAGAAATAGATCAGATCTCAGGAATGCCACGATCTTGTCAGGTTTGCAACTCACAACTCTGTGTTGGAAATTTCTACCTAGAGGAAAGAAACAGGAATGGCCTCTGCAGGACAATTGTGGGTACCATCCTGAGCCAAGAGGCTTTGTGGCAAGTTAGCCCTCCTCTCTTAAGCATCTAGTAGTGCAGACAGACAGTGGCAACAAAAGAATGAACAGTAGACTGCCTGACTTCCAAGAACTTTGAGGAGGAAGAGACTGTGCATTTCCATGTAAAGTAGAAATAGGACTTTGAGATTTTGAGAACAGAGAAGAGGGGAGTGATGTTCATCCCAAAATGTTCAGAGAGGGCTTCCAGGAGGAGATGGCAGCTGTAACAAGTCTTAACATTTGAGTAGAAGTTAAGCACGTAAAGGATCCGAGAGAGAAGGAGTGGAGAGTAGAACTTAACTGGGAAGAGTTAGAAGTAAGTTGAAGGGCCAGCAGGTGATGTGGTGGTTAAAATGCTGGATTCCCATATGGCTGACCACAGTTTGAGTCCTGGACCTGGAGATTTGTTTTCTCACTTTCCCTTTCTCTCTCTGGTCAAATGAAAAAAATTATAATAACAAATGGAAATAAATAAATACATAATTCTTAAAAATAAAGAAAAAAATAAAACAAATTGGGGTACAAGGAAGCCACTGGGCAGTCAAAGTCATGAAAGGTAGAAGAGAGAAAGAGGGAGATGGCGATGGAGACACAGGGATGTGGACCAGCAGTGGACTCCAGCGTTTTCCTTGACCTGCTCTGTCAACATTAGGGAGCAGATTTTCACCCTACTTAGTAAAAAGTGGAGTCAACAGAAATATTTCCCTGATGAATGGCTTTCTTTGAAGTTCAATAGTATAATTTGTTCTCATTTCCTTGATGAAGGGTGAATAGTTTGCTCTTATGAAAACTGAGAGCGAGGTCTGTCCTGAACAGGTCACATAATGCAGATGCACACTTGGGAAACAGACTCTCTATTGAGGCCCAGTAAAACAGTTCCCCAAAGCATGGTATTTTGTTTTGCTTTTGTTTGTTTGTTTTTTGGAGAGGTTTTTGCTATAGCGTGCGTGCGCTCGCCAGAAAGACAGAGAGAGACAGAGATCCAAAGCATAGTGCTTTGGCCTGCTGGGAACTTTGAACTGCAGGCCACTAAAAGACCTCAAAGGAGGTTTTCTCTGTTTTTCTCCTGCTCTACTCTCTCCTGCCCTAGTTCTCTCCCAAAATACGTCATAAAAACCAGATTTCCTTTTCCCTAGGTAATGTCCTAGAAGCTAGAATCCTCTCCCCCTAGGGAAGCCATAAAACCTATGAAGTTCACTTTTTCCTTTCTCCTTCAAAGCTCTTCATTCCAGCATAGTTCTGCTCCATGCCTGAGAGGAAGGGATGCTATTCCGAGAGACTAAGAAGTAACTGAACAGACAAGCCCTTCTGGGTTTCCTTCCTCAGTCTATTGCCATTATACCCTTGTCCAATCACATTTTTACATGCTTGTCCTTTCTTCATCAAACCTAAATATGCAAATTTTTCCTTGGGCTTTTGGGTCTTAATTTTTGAAGGCTTCTGTAACAATAATAAAACTGTTGTGTTTTTTCTTCTAAAATTGTCTTTTGTATAGGAGTGTCAGCTGTGGCCTTTATGATGTACAAAGAAAGGCATCAAACCCTTTCACCTATACACCTCCATTGCCTGTTTCTTTCCAGGCAAAACACAGTGAGAAACTTCCCAAGGTCTTTGCTCAGTAGACACCTACCTCTGCTTTTGGAAGGTATGGTAGTGACTGCCAGTCTTCATTTACATTCAGTTCTCTTCTTTCCAACACAGATTACACATCTCTACCACCTTTTAAATGGATGAAGAGGGTCACATAACGAATTCTAGACCATAGGTTGTAGGCTAAGTGGCCTTTAATGCCTGGTGCCTAGAGACCACCTCTAGTGATCTTTTTCCTTTGCTACACAAATCAGTAGTTTTCCATGTGGCTTAACTTCCAACATTTTGGGTCTTGAAATGAGCACAATGTGGGGCAGAGCCTCCTACTCATACTCAATGGATGTGTAGCATAGATAATAAATAACCTCATGTTTTTTGAATTTAGGGTTGTTCATTGCTGCAGCACAACTGAACCTACTCTTCCAGGTACAGAAGGGCTGCCTCTTGTCTTGGACTTGAAAAGTTGCTGCACTTTATGGCTACTTAGCACAACTGGCCCCAGCTTGACCAGTGCCCTTTAGAGGCTCCCAGGGATGAAAAGAATACATTTTGCAATCCCCACAAACTGGCCTCTAGTCAGAAGGCAAACAAGAGCAGAAGGAGCTGTATGCTTAGCGTGTGGAGAAACATACTGATAAGGACATTTATACCACTTTTGTGTACAGAACACAAATGGGAAGGTATCTTTGCAACAAAAGCCCATTGAGCAGTAATCTACCCACAGCTGTGTGACCTTCACCTTCATCTTTCCCCCCGTACTTACTTGGATAACCAAGTAATGCTTTGGGGGCTAAATTTCCAGCATGTGTCCATTTTTCTGATATCAGAAATTCCCCTTAATAGTTCTGCCTGCTCTAACCAATATTTGGAAGATCTGAGATAAAGACTTTCCTTTAACATTAGCCCTTTTCTGCTTGTTGGAGCTTATTCAAAACTTGTTTTTTCAAACTCATTTGACTGCTCAACACGGGATTGATAACCATTTGGGGTTCCTAGATGATTTAGCAACTGCTTTTTAAAAAATTTAATTTACATTTAATCATATTTATCTTTACAGTGTATAACATTGCTTTTTCCAGCACAAATACCATACATATCAGTCACAATAAAAACACTACTATATAAATTATCATCAGCAAATGGCATTTCATTTTGTTTTCAATAAAATGGATTTTATTTTTTCTCCCTGTTTTCCTCCCTCCCTTTACTCCCCACCCCCGCATGACCCCCATCCTTCCCTTCTCTAGTATCTACCGTTGCTCTCCCTGCTTCTATACCTTCTAGTCTTTCCGTTTCTGCTACATAGTGCAATCAGTATATACGGAGTGGGGACATACAAAGTCTTTCTTTCCTAGTCTGGTTTGCTTCCCTTAGCGTTAAGTCTTTCATATTCATCCGCTTTGTACCAAATGTCAGGGTCTCATTGTTTTTTTTTTTACAGCTGAGTAGTATTCCATAGAGTACATATGCCACATTTTTTTCAACCCAATCATCTATTTTTGGACATTCAGGTTAATTTCCATGTCCTAGCAATTGTAAATAATGCTGCAACAAGCATGGATGCATAAACGGTTTTCGACTGAGGGTTTTCTATCCTTTGGGTAAATACCTAAGAGTAGAATTACTCGATTGTTTGATTACTCAGTTGTATGGTAGTTCTATTTGTAGGTTTCTGAGGAATCTCCACATGGTTCTCCAAAGTGGTCATACTAATTTGCATTCCCAACAGCAGTGTAGGATAATTCCCTTTTCAACAGAGCCTCGACAGCAGTTATCATTATTTATATTTTTAATTTTAGTCATTCTGACTAGAGTTAAATGGTATCTCATTGTGGCTTTGATTTGCATTTCCCTTATGATAAGAGAGGCCGAGCACATTTTCGTATATTTTTGGGATGCTCATATGTCTTCTTCAGAGAACTGTTCAGTTCATTTTCCCATCTTTCAATTGGATTGATTTTGTGTGTGTGTGTGTAAACTGCTTGAATTTCCTGTATATTATGGTTATCAGTCCCTTATCTGAGGTATAGTTTGCAAATATGTTCTACTCTGAGGTTTGTCTTCTCACTCTACTTACTGTTTCTTTTGCTGTGTAGAAGGTACTCAGCCTAAGATAGGGGCTATTGGGGCCAGCAGTTAGCATAATGGCTATGGACTCCCATGTAGTCGACCTTGGTTCAAGTCCTGGACCGGGCAGTTTAAACTCACGCTGGGTGCATGTGTGTGCGTAACCAAGATCCTGAGAGGAGAATGGAGGAGGAGAGATTGTGGCATGGCCATCCCCCCGTGGGGTGAGTTCTCGCTTTCTGTGTCTCTGTCTCACTCTGTCTCTGTCTTTCTGGCAAATACACGCGCCCTATAGCAAAAACCTCTCCAAAAAAAAAAAAAAAAAAGAAAAAGAAAGATAGGAGCTATTTTGGAGGCTATTGTCTGTGCTTTGGAGGTCTTTTCTTTATTCTTTCTCTTAAATTTTTATTTTTTTATTTTGAGGTTTTCGCTATAGGGTGCATGCACTTGCCAGAAAGACAGAGAGAGACAGAAAGCAAGAAATAATGCCCCAGGGGGGATGGCCATGCCACCATCCCTTCTCCTCCATTCTCTTCTCAGGATCTTGGGCACACATGCACATACACCCAACATGAGTTTAAGCCACCAGGTCTGGGACTCAAGCTGCAGTCAACTACATGGGAGTCCAGCGACATAACCATTATGCCATCTGCTGGTCCCTAGAGGTCTTCTTTAAGAAGTTTTTGCCAGGGCTGGCAGGTGGCGTGGTGGTTAAGGCACTGCACTCCCACATGCCCAACTGCAGTTTGAGTCCTGGATCTGGCGACTTACTTCCTCACTTTCCCTCTCTCCCTGTCTCTCTCACTCTGATCAAGTTAAAATAATTATAACAGATAAAATTAAATAAATAATTATTTTTAAAAATGTTTGCCTACTCCAAGGTCTACAAGAGTTGTTCCTGTGTTTTCCGCCAGTATTTTTTTAGTTTGAGGTTTTATGTTCAGATCCTCAATCCATTTAGAGTTAATTTTAGTTAGTGGTGAGAGATAAGGATCTAGTTTCATTCTTCTGCAGGTGGATATCTAGTTCTCCCAGCACCATTTGCTGAAGAGATTTTCTTTTTCCCACTGGATTGTTCTGTGCCTTTTATTGAGGATCAGTTGGCTGTATGTTTGGGGTTCATTTGGGGATTCTCAATTCTGTCCCAGTATTTTACCTGTTTTTATGCCAATACCATGCTATTTTAATTGTCACAGTTTTGTAATATGTTTTGAGGTTGGGAAGTGAGATATCTCCCACTTTATTCCCCTTTCACAATATTGTTTTGGTGATATGGAGCCTTTTATACTTTCAGACAAATTTTGTGATTTTTTTTCTATTTCCATGAAGAATATCTCTGGTAGTTTGATTGGGATTGCATTATAGTTTTAGATTAATTTGGGTAGGATTGACATCTTGATTTTATTAATTCTTCCAATCCAGGAACATAGGACATTTTTCCATTTTTTTATATCATTTTAAATATCTTTTTTTAGTGTTCCATGGTTTTCCTTGTAGAGATCTTTGATGTCCTTGGTAAGGTTTATTCCAAGGCATTGTATTAGTTTTGTGGCTATTGTAAATGGGATTTCTTTCTTCTATTCTGTCTCAGTTTGTCCACTGTTGGTGTATAAAAATGCTATAGATTTTTGTATGTTGATCTTGTATCCTGACACTTTACTATATTCATTTTACCATATCCAGGAGTTTTTTTGTGTGTGGATTCTTTTGTATTTTCTATGTACAGCATCATATCTGCAAATAGAGATAACTTCATTTCTTCTTTTCCTATTTGGATGCCTTTTATTTGGCTCTCTTGTTGTAATTGCAATGGCTAAAGCTTCCTGTACTGTGTTAAAAAGGAGTGGAGAAAGTGGACAGCCTTGTCTTGTCCCAGTTCTTAGTGGAAAACCTTTTAGCTTTTTCCCATTCAATATGATGTTAGCTATGGGTTTTTCAAAGATGGCTTTTATTGTGTTGAGGAATGTCCCTTTTATGCCAATTTCGCTGGAAGTCTTAATCATGAAGAGATATTGCATTTTATTGAATACTTTTTCTGCATCAATTGATATAATCATATGGTTTTCCTCTTTCCTTTTGCTAATATGATGTATTACATTTATTATTATTTTACATATGTTGAATCATCCTTGTATCCTGGAATAAAGCCTACTTGGTCATGATATGTAATCTTTTTAATATGTTGTTTATTACGATTTGCTAGTATCTTGTTGAGAATATTTGCATCCATATTTATCAGGATATAGGGCCTGAAATTTTTGTTTGTTTGTTTGTTTTTATGGTCATGTCCTTGTCTGATTTTGGAATTAAGATGAGGGAGGCTTCATAGAATAAATTTAGGAACATTCCTTCCTTTTGAATTTTTAGAAATAGTTTGAGGAGAATTGGGGTTGGTTCTTTTTAAAAGGTTTTGTGGAATTCAAAAGTAAAGCCAGTGGGACTTGGGCTCCTCCTTGTTGGAAAACTATTTATTACTGGTTCAATCTCTTTGGTTGTTATGGATCCATTCAGACTTTCTATTTCTTCCTGGTTCATTCTTGGTAAGTTATATATGTGCAAAAATTTGTCCTTATCATCTAGGTTTTTTGTTTTTTGGCATCTAGTCACTCATAGTACTCTCTGATGATAATTTGTATTTCTGTTATATCTGTTGTAGTAATGCCTGTTTCTTTGCTGATTTGATTTACCTGGTTCCTTTTTCTGTCTTGATTAATCTAGCTAATGGTATAATGGTGTGTCAAATTTGTTTATCTTCTCAAAGAACCAGCTTTTGGTTTTGTTTGTTTTCTGTATAGTTCCTTTATTCTCTATTTCACTTATTTCTGCTCAAACCTTTGTTATTTCTTTTCTCCTGGAATTTTGTGGATTTTTTTGTTGTTGTCTTTCCAGTTCCCAGAGTTGTGTCATTAGGTTGCCACCTTTCTGCCTTTTTCTCATGCACACTAGTTGCTATGAACTTCTCATTATTGCTTTTGCTGTGTCCCATAGGTTATAAACACCAATGACACTTCATTATCATTGGTTTTTATAAATCTTTCGATTTCAGTCTTAATTTTTCCTACAGTTGTGAAATCTCTCAGGAGTAGTTTGATTAGTTTCCATGTGTTTGTGAATTTTTGAGGGCTCTTTCTGTAGTTGATTTCAAGTTGATTCCATCGTGGTCAGAAAAGATGCTAGATATAGTTTCTACATGAATTTGTAAAGTCTTGTTTTGTGTGTTGTCATGTGGTCAATCTTCAAAACTATTCCATGTGGGGGTAAGAAACATGTATATTTTGTGGTAGTTGGGTGACATACTCTATAGATGTCTGTCAAATGTATTTCATGTATGGTTTCATTTAGATCTTGTATCTCTTTGTTTATTTTTTGTCTAGATAACCTGTCCAGAGGAGTCAGTGAGGTGCTGCAATCTTCTACAATTATTGTGCTGCAGTCTATCTCTCCTTTGAGATCTAACAGTCTCTCTTTAATGTATTTAGGTGCTCCAGTGTTGGGTGCATATATATTTACAAGTGTTATATCTCCTTGGTAAGCAAGTCCTTTTAGTACTACGTAATGTCCTTTTTTTGTCTCTTCTCACATCTTTCTTAACACTTTTCTTAAAGTCTATGTTTTCTGATACCAGAATCACTATTCCAGCCTCTTTTTGGTTTCCATTTGTGTGGAATATCTTTTTTTCAGGCCTTCACTTTTAGTCTGTATGTCTCCTCATCAGTGAGGTGTGTTTCTTGTAAGCAGCATATAGATGGCTTCTGTTTTTGTAGCCATTCAGCCAGTCTGTGTCTTTTAATAGGAGAATTTAATCCATTAACATTTCACATTATCATTGATATTTGTGGATTTATCTTTGTCATTTTGGTAGCCATTTTCTCAGTTGTTTTTTGTTGTTCTGTTCCTGTTTGTCTCTCTTTAGTTATCCTGATACAACACTCCTCTCAGTACTTCCTGCAGAGTTGGTCTATTATTGGTGAATTCTTTTAGGTTTTGTTTATCTAAGAATACTTTTATTTGTTCTTCTCATTTGAAGGAAAATCTTACTGGATATAGTATTCTTGGTGGAATTTGGTGTTCTTTTAATGTTTTGAATACATCTTCCCTTTCTTTACTTGCCAGCGTTGTTTCAGTTGAGAGGTATGACATTAGTCTAATGGGGTAATTTTCTTTTCTTTTCTTTTTTTTTTTTTTTTTTTTTTTTTTGAGAGTTTTTTTGCTATAGGGCGTGTGTGCTCACCAGAAAGACAGAGACAGAGAGACAGAAAGCAAGAAATCACCCCCCAAGGGGGATGGCCATGCCGCATCCCTTTTCCTCCATTCTCCTCTTGGGATCTTGGGCATGCACACACATGCATCCGGCATGAGTTTAAGCCACTGGGTCCGGGACTCGAACCACAGTTGACTACATGGGAGTCCAGTGACATAGCCATTACACTAACTGCTGGTCCCCTAATGGGATAATCTTTATAAGTAACTTGACATTTCTCCCTTGTCATTTAAAAAATATTGTCTTTGTCTTTGATTTTTACCTATCTGGCTATTATGTGTTGGGGGGAGGATCTTTTTATGTTGACCTATTTGGAGTCCTTTTTATTTCTTGGGTCTGAATTTCTCCTTGTTTCTGTATATTTGGAAAATTTTCATGTAGAATTTCATGAAAGAGGTTTTCAATGCCTTTAGCAATTCTTGATGTTCTGGAATACCCAGTATTTGGATATTTGGATATTTAGATGTTTCATGGTGTCTAGAATTTCCAAGATATTGTCCTCAAATTTTTTTGAGCAACTGTTTTGGATCAACAGCATAATTGCTTGAAATGACTAAAGAAATTGGTCATTAAGACAACTGAAAAACAAGTTTTAATTTACAATAGTTGGTTTTAGATCGGCAAGAATATCTGTCCAAGCCCTAGTTTACTCTTTTTACCCAACTCCCACTGCTTCCAGGCTTCTAATACTCCTTCATAGCATTCAGCATGACAATTTTCTAAAACACATTTACAGTCCTATCATTTACTTATACCAAAGCCTTATGTCATTTCTCAATGCTAACAGAATAAGTGCAAAATCTATTGGCTTCAAGCTTTTTTGGCAAGTTTTACTCTTGAAATTTGTCCCATGGCAGAGCTCTACATACTATATGTCCAGTGATACTAACATCCACTTGCTACCTCAACTGTGCATGCACTTTTGCACCTCTGTAATTGTGCATGCAAATTTGGGCAGTCTTTCTCTCTTCTCTGTCTCAGTACATGCTTCTCATATTTGCAGTAACCTCGAACATTTCCTCCCACATATAGCTTTCTTTATTCTCATGATAGTCAGTCAATGTTTCCTCTGTACTCTTGTGGCACTTAGGTTCAGTCTCATAAGTTGTATTGTAATGATATATTTATTTATTTATTTGTGTCCTCATTGGTGTTGAATTTAGAGTTAATTGTTCATTGTTGCAGCTTAACTGAACCTACTCTTCCAGATATAGAAGAGCTAACCAGCACAGTGGTCAGTAACTAGGGACTATTCAAGGAATATTTCATAAAAGAAAGAAAAAAGGAAGGGAGCATGGATGGAGGAAGAAAAAGTGGGGAAGAAGATTATCAGTTCAGGTGGAGTCTATACTAATCACAGGTAGGGGGAAGGGGAAGGAGAGATGGAGTTTGGGTGACATTTCAAGCTCCCTGAGCATGCTCTATTATTCTATCAAAATTTAACTGTTAAAAAACAAACAAACAAACAAAACCCCTCAAAGGTAAAATTGCCAAGAGCTTTAAGTTTGTGATGGTAGAGTCATAATCCCCAAGCATGGGGACCTTCTAGTGCAGGATGACTTTGTGTGACTGCACTGGTTTCAGGTATGTTCCCTGCTCTGACAGGTCATGGAGTCTGGTGCTCGGGGCAAGGCAGATTTGGTAGAAGGTGATGTTGGCTTAGGCTCTGAAACCTTTCAAAGGCAGTATCAAAGGACATGTTTCCAAATGTGTAGCCCCAGTTAGGTTCCCCATCTCATATTTACTTGTCCCTTCATATTCCCTTTAGAGAAACTGTGGTGACCTTTCCTTTTATTATTTCTTGCTGACCATCATGCATCAGGAAGGTGGGGTTTGATGGTGGTGATCTACGGCCTGAAGTTGTTATGCTAAGTAAAAATAAACACAAATAAATCTTGCCTTCTACACTGGGGTCACATACTGGCTTTGGGGATTGATTTGTATCTACCTATATTCTTTTCTGAGGCTTACAGTGGTGAAATAACATTATTCACATATCACTGTTAGACATAAATTTTATTAGACATAGGACTTATAAGACCATTACTCCCTAGCCGGCCTTAACCCTTCAGCCACTACGCAATTGTTGTTAACTTCACTTTAGGGAGTGCCTTGTTTAGATAGGTCCACTTTGAACCTGATTCATTCCTAAAAATGGCTTCTCAAAATGAATTGCTGTAGAAGTGGGTTGCATTTCTCCAGATGTAAGAATCAACTTATGTTTGACCATAGGTATAGCCAATGATATGTATTATCAAAGCACAGAACAGTTGTATCTTGCATCCAATCCCATGGTTATCTGTAATAGAAGAGCTCTTTATGCAGTTTAAATTTTATAAATACTGGTTATGAGTTCATTTCTGATGCATTATATATTTTATCTAAAATTATAATGTTGGCTATGGGACATACTAATTAAATTTAATCACATTTTTTGTTCACTTACGACATAATCAAACCTCTTAAAAATTATAAAGTTAAAATACATTAAGTTCATATCCTTTAAAAGTTCATATCCTTTCAGGGGCCAACAGGTAGTATAGTGGTTAAAGCACTTTACCTCCATGTGGCCAACTATGGTTTGCATACTGGACCTGGTGACTTGAAACTCACACTGGGCACATGTGTGTATGTGTCCAAAATCTTGAGAGGAGAATGGAGGAGAAGGGATTGTGGTGTGGGCATCCCCCATGTGTGTGTGGGAATAATTTCTTGCTTCTGTTTCTCTGTCTCCTCTGTCATTGGCAAGTGCATGTATCCTATAGCAAAAATTCTCAAAAACAGAATTTTATATACTTTTATGGAAAAATTCTAAGAGAAATTAAAATAAGAGATAAATATCTACATAAAAAGATGCAATGCATGTATTCTTTAAAAAACCATATTGTACACTGTTAAGATGTACAATGATTAACTGCAAAGTGAACAAAATATAGTCTCTATATAATTTTTCTTAAGACATTGTAGCTCTCTATCTTAGTAAACAAAGATCAAAACTGTACAAGATTTTATCACTGGAAATTCGTATGTCTTGTTTATCCATTTATCTACTAATGAACATGCAAACATATATATATATATATATATATATATATATATATATATAGTAAACAGTGCCAATGAACAGCCTTGTATGTATTAAAAAGAAGATGTTTATGGGAAAATTTGCAATCTTAAGACCAAGAAAACAACTGAGATATCCAACAGAAGAATGGTTATATCCATGATGGTCAGAAGGTTAAGAGTGTCTGGAGCCAGTCCTGAATTTACAATCTGGGACAAATTAGTAATCTAACGCATGAACTAGCTATTGCTAAATGAAGACCTGCCCCCAAACTCAGTGGTCTAATTGCAATAATAATTTCCATACCTCACATACGTGTAGCCTGGCCTTCATGACTGGGCAGCTCTGAGTCTTGCTGCAGGCACTGTCTGCAGTGGTGGTCCTGCTTTACTTGTCTATCATCCTCTTCTCTGTTCCTACTGGGAAAGACAGAGTGTGTCCTTTTTCGGCAATATAATGAGAGTGCAATGTGAAAACAAATGACAAAGTCACATTGTAATCTCTACCTTATTCTATTGGCTAAAGCAAGTCACATTGACCAACCCCCAAGTCAACAAGTAAAAAAGAAAAATAAATATCACACAGTAGAGGGTATGAATCTATAACAGAGTTTTTCAACCTTGGCACTACTGACCTCTGGGGCCAGATAATTCTTAGTATGAGGACTGTGGCCTTTGACCTGTGTACTGTAGGATGTTAAGCAGCATCCCAGGTCTCTCTCTGCACATTAAATGTCAACAGCATCTCCATAGTGTGACAACCAAACATGTCTTCAGGTATTGCCAGATAGCCCCTGGGGAGGGGCCAGAATTTGTCCCCTTCTATAGAAAGGGGAGAAGAATTAGGTACAAAACTAAAATCTGCCATGAGGAGCTATAATACTATTGACTTGATATTGTGTTTCAAAGGATTAAATTTGATTGCTGCTATCTTTTTTTTTTTTTTTTTTTTTTTGGAGAGGTTTTTCGCTATAGGGCACGTGCACTCGCCAGACAGACAGAGACATAGACAGAAAGCGAGAAATCACCCCCCAGGGGGGATGGTCACACCGCAATCCCTTCTCCTCCATTCTCCTCTCGGGATCTTGGGGATGCACGCACACGCGCCCAGCGTGAGTTTTAAGCCACGGGTCCGGGACGCAAACCGCGGTCGACTACGTGGGAGTCCAGCGACATAGCCATTATGCTAACTGCTGGTTCCCAGATTGCTGCTATCTTAATAAGTGTTTAATGAATGCTAGCTTCTATTATGTTAGAGCCATATAATGTGATCATTTAAAAACTAGATCATTGAAGGATCTCCATACTAAATGAGAGCTTGTCTTAGTCTCTTGGTGGCTGGGTCTGAAGGCATGTGTTACCATACCTGGCTTTTAGGTTAGGCCAGAAATTTAATCTTCCATGTGGTCTCAGTCTGATAGGTAGAAGTTTCCAGAACACACCAGCAAATCTAGGTCTATTGGTATCTTTCTACCTGAAGAAAAAGGAAAATGAAATAATACATACATTAAGAAAGTAAGTCTTAGAAAATATGAGTATAAATATTTAGGAAGAACAGGTGGATATACAATAAAATGTTGGAAGATAATTTTTCTGTTTTGGTGCAATTAAGGATGATTCTAATTTTCTTTAATTTTTTTTTAAAATTTCTTACAAATTTTTTAATTTGAAAACAAGTTTCATATATTATCACACACAGTCAAATTTATTTGGCTTGCTCCAGTCTGACATTTTTCTCCCCTACAAATATTTCCAAAAAGAACCTTGTTCTAATGCACTTTCCTAATGACTGATACCATACTGGGTAATTTATAAAGAATAGAGAGCCACATCTGGTGAGGGTCTTCTTGTTGAAGCAGAGTTCCGAGGTGTCGCAGGGCATCACATGATGAGAGTTGGTATCTGTGTCAATGTCTCTCTGTCTCATTTCCACTACTTATAAAGCCATCAGGGGTCAATAATAAGGGTTTCATACTGATGACCGAATCACCTCCCAACAACCCGGCCCATCAACACCATACTTGGATTAAGTTTTCACCCTTTTTTTTTTTTTTTTTTTTTAAGTTTCTGCCTTAGGGTGCTTGCACTTGCTGGAGAGAAAGAGAGAGACAGAGATAGTGAGAGGGGAAGTAAGAAATTACCCCCCCCCGGGGGGATGGCCATGCCACAATCCCTTCTCCTCTAGTCTCCTCCTAGGATCTTGGGTATGCACATATGTACCCAGTGTGATTTTTAAGCCACCAGGTCTAGGACTCAAACCGTGGTCAACCATGTGGGAGTTCAGCAGCCTAACTACTATACCTTCTGCTCACCCCAAGTTTTCACTCTTTAAATTATATCAAAATAAGAACCAAATCTCAATAGATGACTTTTGGGGAATTATTCAAACCATAGAATAATTTTTAAAATTATTCTAATTATCTTGGTACTTTAGAAAAAGTATAGTTATAGATGATTAATGAGTAATTATGGTTGATGATTTCACTTCTTGCAGTTAAAGGCACTTCAAAAGGCAAGAATGTAATAGAGAAGAGTTTTAAAATATAAAAATGTTAAGTATTGACGATTATGTGGGAAGGGAGCAGATTTGCATTCTGCTACTGAAATGACAAATTGCTATAATCTCTCTGGAAGGCAATTAGGTGGTCCTTTAAAGTGTTCAGACATAACATCTCCATTTCTAAGTATCTATCTCTCTTAAGTAATGATCCAGAGACATATATAAAATTGAAATGTTCAATAAAGCATTATCTATTGCAGCCAAAACTGGAAACAATGTCCAATGATAGAGGGATATGATAAAGTATTCTACAGCTGATAAATGTTTGTTTTTGAAGTCATACAAGGATATTTGGAAGTACTCATAATTCATTGGTGTGGAAGAACTCTCATTGCCCCTACCATCTATCTGTTTAATCATATAGCATGTAATAATAGACTCATGCCCACTAAGTTTTACATGTTCTCCTATCTTAAAATTGAGATGTGAAGAGAAACGATGTGAGCAAATCGAGAATCACGTCTGTCAAGAGAAAGGACTGCTTTGCCCTTACTTCTTATCTGCTTGCTCTAGAAGACTAGAATGTGGATGTGATACTAATGAGCAAGCTTGGGCCATACATCTGGGATGATACCCTGGTAGGTAAAGGGATAGTAAAACAGTAGAGACCCAAGGTCTTGACTGACGTCATAAAGATATACTTTCATTTCCCTAACTCCTCATTTTGTAAGAGAAAAAAAGCAATCTATTTTGCAATGCTATATTTTGGGATCTTTTTGGATCAAATCATAACAAAACATAACTTGATTTCAGAAATGGTATCCTGCAAGGGTAACAAAAATATAAACTATTTTCACTCTTGTTTAGTAATTTGTGATAAACAGCAAGGGCATATACGGTGCAATCGGGAAAGCTAGCGACTTTCCAGCATAGCAAAACACTTGTTAAAACTCTGATAACTTTGAGGAGAGGTTTCAAGCTAACCAAGACTGGAGCACTGGGATAAACAGTGAGACAAAATCAGAATGTTGGTTTCTGTTGGCTGCTCCTTGCTAATTTGGAGGGGAATGTTGAACAGAGAGATGAAGTTGGGCAAGAATTTGTCTGCAGGCAGAAGTGGAAGGAACTACAACTCTCATAAGAATGCTGCCTGTGCTTGGGACTGTAATCTGAATTGACTAGCTGTCCAGTAATTTAGGCCTCATGGAGCTGGAAAATTGAACTGCTTCAGTTCCATAAACAAAAAAGTTAATACTGTGTCTAGGAGCCTTGCTCTTGGACCTGTTGTTCAAGGAACCATGGGAGCCAACCCAATGGCAAATATAGAATTAAGTGCATTGTTGTCTTGCCCAAGTCTGTTATTTCAGATGGCCTCAAAGTCGCTACCGAGCTATAGAGAAAGTAGTTCAAGTACAAAGATGAGTAAATAAATGAATGTCCATAAACTTAAGATTTATGCAGACAAGATTTTTGGCTATCCTTACATGTTCATCGAAATGACTCGAAGTAAATAGTCCAGAAAACTGCTAAGCATTTTTAAAGAATTATGTGAACAAAGAAACCACAAACTTGGTCTTCAAAAGCTGTAATTTTCGGATCCCTAAAGCAATCTTCAGTAAAGTTGTGCATCCCCAAGGAAGGCATCGTCTCCCACACTCACTTTGTGGCCACTAAAATGAATGAATGAGTAGAATCTTCAAGTGGTCAATGGACAAAGGAGTTTCTACTAGGAGGAGAGCCAGTGTCTACAGACCAAAGAATTTTCTGCATTAGCGGAGACTTGTCACAATGCTTTCTCAGCAAGATTTCATCATTCTTTAGATTTCATCATAACCATTGTTTCCCACTCATTCCTTTTTCCAAATGGCAGTTTATATGGCAGCTAGTCTCTTTTTCTTTTCTTTTCTTTTCTTTTCTTTTCTTTTCTTTTCTTTTCTTTTCTTTTCTTTTTTCTTTTCTTTTCTTTTCTTTTGAAAATTAATTTTTCTTCTTCCATGTGCCTGAGAGATGAGAGAGAAGGAAAGAATGCACTCTCAACTGGGTTTCAAAGCCACAATCTAGCCCCAGCCTTGAACCTAGAACCCATGCATGTGGGTTTGCCTCATATTCTCTCTCTCTCTTTCCCCTCTATCTCTCTTTTAAAACCTCTGTGTTGTAGTCTGGCCACGAACTATTTTGTTTAGCTCCTATACTGAGCCATAGCGTGGAAACAGTGACAGAAAACAGGTCTACTAGTTTGTAAGTTCCCAGTTTTGGCTGTCTTCAGTCTTAATGTAGAAGACTTTATGTCTGGAAATCTTGGACTTTGAGTGGGAGTAGTTAACTGTGAAAATAGAGTCAAAATGTAATCATTTGGATCAACTTGTCAAACTTTGACTAAATAGAGCCAGAGAATGCTATAGAGGAGGTGGTCTCTCTGCTAATATGACTGATAACAAGAACTATCACAAGGACTGCTAGAACCACAATCTTGCATAAAGTTGCCCACAACCTTATGCAAAAAGTACTTCTGCAAAGACATCTATACCGAGACTGCCTGTCCAACTTAGAATCGACATCACCCTTGTTAATAAATATGATAGCCAAGGTTATCATCCCTAAACAACTTACGTAATACCTCCTGATTTTTTAAAAAAACCCTCATCATTCCTTACCTCTTTCTTACCGACAATTGTAGTTTACTAACAGTATATTCCACATTGCAGTACCTATTGCCAAACAAACATTTTTCTTCTAGAGAGTATTTTTGACTATTACTTCGAGGTTGACATTCTTTAGACTGTCTCCCTTTGAGGAGAGGTAGGAATTTTATGTGTGGTTAAGAGGGCACACATGAGCAATTGGATGACTTGAAGTATAGGCTGATAATTATCCTCTGTATCCACGTTTTCCTCTTGCATTTAGAAATAGGGAAATTTTAAACTGGGATTTTTTTTTTTTTTTGAGAGGTTTTTGCTATGGAGTGCATGCACTTGCCAGAAAGACAGAGAGAGACAGAGAGACAGAAAGTGAGAAATCACTCCCCAGGGGGATGACCACACAGCAATCCCTTCTCCTCCATTCTCCTCTTGGGATCTTGGGCATGCACGCACACACACCCTGTGTGAGTTTAAGCCGCCGGGTCTGGGACTCGAACTGCAGTCGACTACCCTGGTCCCAAGGGTTTTTTTTTTTTTTTTTAGAGAGATTTTTGCTATAGGGTGCGTGCACTTGCCAGAGAGAAAGAGAGAAAGAAAGTGAGAAATCACCCCTCAGGGGAGATGGTCATGCCATAATCCTTTCTCCTCCATTCTCTTCTCAGGATTTTGGGCACACATGCACACACGCTCAGTGTGAGTTTTAAGTCATCAAGTCCAGGACTTGAACCATGATCGACTACATGGGAATCCAGCTACACAACCATTAGGCCATCTGCTGGTCCCAAAATGAGATTTTTGAAGTACCATGTAGTACTGCTGGACCTGCTTCAATCATGGATTGAAAAAATGGATACAGAGGACAATTATCAGCCTACACTTCAAGTCATCCAGTTGCTCATATGTGCCCTCTTGAAGCAATGCTTCAGGCGATATGACACCACAAGGTGGTATAGATCCTGAACAACTGCAGGAGCAAAGCCGTTGAGGACCCCTGGCATACCTGTCCCCCTCTCCTACATACATGAGACAGAAGAAAGCTTACATTTTGTTGGAATCTCTATGTTTTTGTCTCTTTTTAATAGACAACTGCCCTAAAGTTTAATCTGCCCTAAAACTCAATCCACCATAATAAGCCAATTGTTCAGGTAAGAAAAAAAAAAAAATAAGCGACTAAGATTTATATTATAATGTCATTTTTTTTTAAAAAAAGTATGTTTCTTAGATAAAACCTGAAAAGCTAAGTATCAAAACATTTATTTCTGGGGCTGGCAGGTGGCATGGTGGTTAAGGGTGCTGGACTCCCACATGGTCAACTTTGGTTTGAGTCCTGGACCTGGAGGCTTGCTTTCTCACTTTCTCTCTCTTTCTCTCTCTCTCTCTCTCTCTCTCTCTCTCCACTCTGCTCCTCTCTGGTCAAATTAAAATAAATAAATAAATAAATAAATAAAATACTTCTTTAAAAACATTTATTTCTGGGTAGTGATATTAAGAATAATTTGCATTTTCTTCTTTGTGTTTTTCTATATTTGTACTTTTTAAAAAATTATTTTATTTTATTCATTCATTCATTTATTTTTTATTTTTACTAGAGAGAGAGATAGAGGGTGAGAGTGAGAGAGAGAGGAAGTGAGAAAGCAAGCCACCAGATTCAGGACTCGAACCCTGATCAGCCATGTGGGAGTGTCCAGCTCCTTAATCACCATGCCACCTGCTGGTCCCTATATTTTTACTTTTTTACTTAACATATATATTATTTTCAAAATTAGACAGGCACTAATATACACTATGTGCTATTTTTTAAAGACAAATAACTACTGATCCCATATTTCTCTCCCTCACACTTAAATACTAATATATTCTCCAAATGTCACAATTTTTTCAAAGCTAGGACCATTAGACCACCATTAGACCAAATAAATGCCCTGAGAAAGCTTGAAGTGATTTTTCTTATCTTTTAATGCCATAAGACATGTTCAACACTTGTTTGACATCTATCAAAATACTTCAAATTTCAAAAAAAGACCAGAAGAATAATTACCAGCTGATTACCATGGCTTTAAAGAAGCCCTCATACAGCTACTAAGGCATTCCCAGACGAACAGAAGGGGCAGTTAATTACAGGAGAACAAATGAAGAAGCTATTGAAGAACTGCTTGTATTTGCTTTCTCTCCAGAAACCTCTGGCAGACATGCTTCTCATATTTGCATATGGTTTTTTTTTTTTTTTTTTTTTTTGAGAGAGGTTTTTCGCTATAGGGCGCGTGCGCTCGCCAGACAGACAGACAGAGAGAGACATAGAGACAGAAAGTGAGAAATCACCCCCCGGGGGGATGGTCACGCCGCAATCCCTTCTCCTCCATTCTCCTCTCGGGATCTTGGGCACGCACGCACACGCGCCAAGCGTGAGTTGTAAGCCACCGGGTCCAGGACGCGAACCGCGGTCGACTACGTGGGAGTCCAGCGACATAGCCATTACGCTAACTGCTGGTTCCCGATGGTTTTTATGATTGCTTTTTAAAAAAGTGTTTTTATTTTTTTCCCTCAATTCTGATATCTTTTTATTTTCTTATTTTTTAAGCATTTAATCACTGTACATCTCCACGACAAAACGAATACACTGCACAAAAACATTAACATACACATTATTGGCAACAAATAATTTTCCACTTTTGTGTCCATTAAATGATGTCCCCCTTGATTCCCTCTATCTTGCTCACCATGGAACACCCTCCTCTCACTCTGTCTCCAGCATTCACAGTTGCTTTCCATGCTTTCGTTATTTACCATCTTTCAGTTTCTGCCATAAAATGCAGGCATTAGTTATAAATTAAGTGGGAACATACAATGTCTCTTCTGCATAGTCTACCTTGCTTCACTAAGCATGAAATCTTCCAAATTTGTCCACTTTCTGTCACATGCCACGGGGTCTCACTGTTTCTTATAGCTGAGTAGTATTCTGTAGTGTATATGTACCACACTTCTTCAATCCATTCATCTCTTCTTCGACATTTGGGTTGATTCTATGTCTTAATAGGTGTGAATAATGCTGCAATAAACATGGATGTGCAAATATTTTTCTGACTGGGTATATTCTTATCCATTGGGTAGATACCCAGGAGTGGAATTGCAGGATCATATGAGAGTTCTATTTGTAGGTTTTTGAATACCTTCCTTATTGTTTTCCACAGTGAAAACAATTATATTCTAATTATATTCTCACCAACAGTGTAGGAGAGCACTCTCCTTTGCCCATATTTTGATTGAGTTGATAATTTTTTTTTTCAAATAAGCTACTTGAGTTCCCTGTATATTTTGGTTGTCAGTCCCTTATCTGAGGCAGAATTTGCAAATATGTTCTCCCATTTCAGTGGTGGTCTTTTCACTCTCATTGCTGTTTCTTTTTCTGTGCAGAAGCTTTTGAACTTGCTACAATCTCACCTGTCTATTTTATGACTTATTACCTGTACTTTGGCAGTCTATTTAAAAATTCTTTGCCTACTCTGGTGTTTTCAAGACTTTCTCCTGTGTTTTTCACCAGTAGTTTTACAGTTTGAGATTTTATGTTTACATCTTTTTTTATTCATTCACGGCAACTTTATTATTTTCCTTTAATTTTTTAAAATTTCAATTTCTTTTATACATGTTACTTAGCTAGGGTAAATGAAGTTCACAGAAAAATGAAGAGTACAAAGTTTCTATATACCTTACACTCTACCCCCATCTCCCTAATAGCTTGAGTATTATGAACATCTTGCATTAATATGGTACATTTGTTACAACTGAGAGGCAAATACTGACTGAATTGTGACCCTATCCCTCTAATTTATATGCTGAAGCTCTAACTCTTTCCGAACATAACTATTTGGATATGAAGCCTTTAAGGAGGTATTTAAGGTTAATTGAGGTCAGAAAGGTGGGGCTTTAATCCAAAAGAACTGGTGTCCTTATAAGAGGAAGAAACCAGGGATATGCATAGAGAGGAAAGACCTTGTGAAGACACAGCAAGAAATTTTGCAGGCTGGGAAGAGATACCTCACCAGACAACAACCTTACTGGAACCTTTATCTTGGACTTCCAGCTTCCAGATCTAGGTGGACACAGTTGTGTAAGCCACCCAGTCTGTGGCATTTTGTAAGGTAGCCCAAGCAAACTGATAGAATGAGCACCTGAGTGGGTGAGTGAATTAGAGTGGAGGGGTTCAGCAGACAAAGCTCTGATGCGTTTGGAAGCCATTGTGTTTTGAAACCTTGGTAGTCTTGTTCATTACCATCTCTCCCCAAGCAGATGAATTTGAACAAATTACTGAAAACTCTGAGATTTTTCTTTTCTACATTTAGAAACAAGGGCTATGCCATTATCCTGACAGTCCAGGAATCTTTACATGTAGAATGGATTATTTGTAATACATCCTGAGCCCCAGTGAAGGTACTTTATAAGAATAAAAATTCTCTGTGGTGATTTCTCTAAATCTCTACATTAGAAAAATTCTCTTTAGTAGTAAAAGAGTAAACTGGGAATTCTTTGAACTGTACTCCACATGACAGCCCAGAATGCCTGCACTGTGGGTGAGAACACAAATGTTCTGGGTGAGCCACTTGTGTGCACATGTAGAAATCACTCTGAAAGAATAAACTTCTCAAATGTGATCCTTAGTCCTTTCATCAATAATTTTAGCCTCTGCCCTGCCAGACTCAATTGGCCTGACTGTAAGTATAGCTTTGCAGTCAAGCTAGTTCTGGTTCAAACAATAATAAATCATTGATGAGTGTGGGGGAACTGTTTTCTTCCCAGAGCCTGGTCTCAAATCATCTCCTACACATGCCCCCACACTGGCATATTTTAGCTGACAGCTGAAAAAAAAAGAGGAACATATCAGAAAGTCAATTGGCCTCTGACCCACACCCAGGGATAAAATATCTGACTCTAACGACTTTCATTTGAAGCTTGAAGAAGAAAATGAATGTAAACAGAAAATACAATAACATAAAGATTGGTCATGCAAGAGAATTCCTTCTCAACTATCTTCAATAGTTCTGTCATCTTTCTCCACATGCCCACCATTCAGAGCAGGAAAGCTATAGATTACAACCCTTCAGGTTCAGTGCTTCCAGTTTTTTATCTCTCATTTACTGGAGCAGAAGAGAATATGAGAGGTTGAGCAGCTGCCTCTGTTAGACAAATGTCTGTACAGACTATAGCAGGATTATTCATGTTGTAGGTTGTCGCTCATTGTAGATTCCAAACCCCAGAAATTCTTTTCCTTGCCTTTACTAGATTTCTTTCTTCCCATTAATGATTATGAGCTTAAAGAAGAGACAGACTACTTTTGATACAGCTTAATTAGATTAGAAAAAAAGTCCTCAAGCAACTCACTGAAAAGGATTTGCACTTTCAGGACATAAACATCCTCTGCTTATGAAACAGGGGCTGCTTGTCTGATGGTTTCTTCCTCATTCCTCTTTATCCTAACTCCTGCCAAGCAGATCATATCCCTGTCGTTAAACATGAGCCCCATTCCTGTCCACTGTAGAAGAAAGAATCCTTGAGGTGGTATGAAATGTGAATCTGGATCTGGTTTGTTTTACTCATTATCTGGCCTAAAATAATCCAGATCTGCAATTTCTTTTAAGACATATGATGATAGAGTATGTCATGTACAGGAGAGAAAGGGAAGCACCCTTCACAGGACTCAGTCATGCCAGAATCCTTTCCTCTAATCTTCGAACCCGCCAGGATACTGAGCATGGGCATTTGTTCCTGGTCTGTGTTCAGGCTGGCCAGGTGAGGGACTCTAACCATGGTAAGCATGTGGCTTCCAGCTCTGCAGCTACCAGCTGCATCCCAGAGGCTGGGCCTGCAATTGATGTCCTAATCTATGAAGAAGGGGGTGATCTTTGCTCTACTCAGCTTGTGAGGTCATTAGAAGTCAATAGAGCCAAGATTTTTATGTACTTTCTAGATCCTGAGGACTGTAGCGTGGAAAGGATGATGAGGATTTGCTGAGCAGTGGGGTGTACGTTGCTTTAATTTTCAGTGCAAGTGAGACCATGGTCATGGGACAGTTTTGCATCTCTGCTTCTTCATTTCTGAAGTACAGTGACAAGTTATTCATTGAATTGTTTTCTTTTTTCTTTGAGGCACACAGCTAGACTACATTTCCTATCCCCTCTTGACAAAGGATGTAGCTATCTCGTCAGCGGAAGGTGGATGGAGGTGATATAAGTTACTTCTGACCTTGGCCCTTAAGAATTTCTCAGCACAATCCTCTATTCTCAGTTCCTGGTGCTCTCAGAAACTCATTCTATTTTTCATGCACTCCTCAGCCAAATAAATACCTAACTATTTCAGTCATAAAGCAGTTAGGTCCAAACAACTTAATAAATATTTATGTCCTACAGCTGAGTGCCGTGGTGCATGTCTGTAGAACCAACTTCTTGGGAGATGGAGGCAGGAAGATGGTGACACAAGAACCTGCCTGGAAGAAAAGGAAATATTGGTGTACTTCCCAGGATTACCACATAACTTTGACCCAACACACCTGATTTTGCAAAAATCAGGCAAAGATCCTGTTCCAAAGAGTTTTTGTGAGGATGACATGAAAGAACACCTATTGGCGGTGTAGACAGCATAAGGACACCCTGAATGACACAGTCAGGCACAATGACCCTTCCTGTAGGAGGTCTGAGGCAGGAGGATTGAGAGACATCCTGTCTAAAACGTCTGTCACGTGCACATGTCTACAAACACACATACACACCCTCCCACCAAAAGAAAAAAAGAATTATTTATGTCCTGATAACTTTGTGCTTTTAAAAAATATAGTGCATGTAAGTTAAAAGCCAAATGCATATTTCTTTTATGCATAAATAACTACACTGACTAATGGTATGTACATTCCTGGTTTGGACACTGCATCCCTCCTTACACCTGGAAATTAGACTGAACACCAGTGACCTCATTTCCTGTTAATTTTCATGCTTTACTTGCCTTTTATCACAGCAATGGCTGAAAATCCAGATTTAAAAAGATATAGCTACATATTATTTATGTAGCATAATTTAATGATGATATTGAGAAATATCTAGAGTCAGTAGTTTATGCAGTATTCAACAGATGTTGAGGATTGCTGGGTTTCCCCCCAAAATTTTTAAAGACCTTGACATTCTTGTGAATTTACTGCAGCACCTCAAGGTGCACAATTTGGGAACCCTGGCTTACTTCTTTTTCTCCATCTGCTAATTTAATGGAGAGAACTTTAAGAATGTGGAGGGTGATGACAAAAGGGAGGGTAGGTCTCTGGATCTCAATAGAGAACAAGGCTTGCAGGAAAACCACTTAACAAAGATTCCTCCTCAGCCAGTGGCAAGACTGAGATACACGTTTTCTTTTGGCATGCCTCTAATTTGGAGGCTGTTTGTAACAGCAGTCTTGCTCTGATTCTTTGACTCTTTCCCACTTCATGGCATTTCACTAAAGCTGCTTTTATAAATCCAAGCGTTACTTCTCACCATGTCTGTCTTTCGTGGGCCTTGATGACTTGGTTGACCTGTGACATTCTTGGGAAGTGCAAATAATACCCTGAGCTGGGTTTTTTGGTTTTATTTTGGTTTTCTTTTAGGGACAGGTGTTGCCGAGTCAATGCAATATTTGTGAAGTGAGCAAGGGTAGTGCTGTTTCTCCTGTCTGTGGTTTTTCCCTCTGCTGTTTTGGGTACTTGCAGTAAACTTCAGTCTGAAAATTATGCAGTATAATATCACATTTTGAGAGAGAGAGGAAAAAAAGAGACTATATTCTGTACTCTTATTACAATATATTAGTAGAATTGTTTTAATTTATTGTTGCTGTTGTTAATCTCGTAGTGTACCTCATTTTTAAATTGAACTTTATCATAGTTGGGTATATGCTGGAATAATCACAGTCTGTATAGGATGTGGTACTCTCTGTGGTTTCAGGTATCTATGGAAGGTCTTGGATCGTATCCCCTCGAAGGATAAGGAGGACTCCTGTGTTCCCCAGTGACCACATTATAAGCCAAAATGCAGCTACTCTTGGGAGTTTGGGTGGTGCTTGTTTTCCAAGGCAACAAGGAAATTTTAAAAATGAACCATGGCCTTGTGTCCATAGCACGGACTGCACTGTGTGTGGTGAGGTGTAAAATGCACTTTCATCAGAAGCCTCGAATACTCAGGTTTTCCCGTTTCAGTCTCCCTGAAGGAAACACACAGCTCACATGTAAAACATCAGTGTCAAAGTCAGTGTTCAAGGATCAGTGCTTGGACCTTAGGGGCCATTGTCTTTGGAGTCAGCCACTTTTCCGCTGAGGTCTTGTTTCTTGACCTACCTGAAAAAGAAGGTAGTTTAAAATCAGGTAAACATTTCCGGGAAAGTTTCTATTTGATTTTGACCTCATTGGTAGCAGATGTGAGAATTCCTTCAAACCTCCCCACCACCGCCATTATTCTCAGGAAGCATAGAGCTTAAAAGGATGCATTCTTTTCTTTCTCAAAAATAATTAAATGTGACCACACTTGGGAAACCCTCTGAGCACACACACACTTCTAGATCATCTAGATGACTTGAGCAAGATACTAAGGCTCTTCAATTTCACATGCTTAGCCCGTATCTTTCCCCCTGATTAGAGACTATCTTCATGATTAGACTTCTTATTGTTTGAACAGGGATCACATGCTGTTCTTTGTGTATGGAAAACTAAGAAAGGGGCCTCATTGGCCCCATGGCTTTTGGAACGTGTTTTAGAGAATATGTGGTTTCCTGAAGGCATTTTTTTCAGAAGAGTGGTTTAGGAAGTCTCTCTGCCATGGACCTAATCACACTTTGAAAGCTGCCTCCATTGTGAGTTTCTCCAAAGAGAAAATAACTGTACATATTTTGTGATTTTTTTTTTATGTTGCACAATTGATCCATTTTTAAAAGGAAAATTTGCTAGAGGTCACGTAAGCTCACCAGAGAGAGAAGGAGAGAAAGAGAAAGTGCCACCTCCCCAAAGGGGATGGCCATGTCGCTGTCACTACTCCTCTATTCTCTCTAGGTTTGGGGCACGCATACACACATGCCTGCTGTGGTTTTCAAGCTGCCAAGTCTGGGGCTTGAACCACACAGTTGACCATGTGGGATTCAGCTGCCTCAACCACCAGCTACCAGCTGGCACATACAATCAAAGTTTTAAAAATAAGTTTTTCTTTAATTTCCTGAATTTCATTTCTCTTGTTATTGAATCACATTACTAGGTGGCCAATATGAAACCAGGTGGCTGGTTGAGGCTGAAAATATGCTTGAGGGGACCAGCAGTTAGCGTAATGGCTATGTCGCTGGACTCCCACGTAGTCGACCGCGGTTCGCGTCCCGGACCCGGTGGCTTAAACTCACGCCGGGCGCGTGTGCGTGCGTGCCCAAGATCCCGGAAGGAGAATGGAGGAGAAGGGATTGCGGCGTGGCCATCCCCCCTGGGGGGTGATTTCCTGCTTTCTGTCTCTCTGTCTCTCTCTGTCTGGCGAGCGCACACGCCCTATAGCAAAAACCTCTAAAAAAAAAAAAATATGCTTGAGGAGTAAAACTTTGGGAGTGGTTGACATGGATGTCACAAGTATATCAGAAATGTGTAGAGGGAAACTTGGTTATTCGGGTTCTGCTCCTGGACAGCTGGGTGTTCATAATTATTTCTCACCATCTTCCAGTTTCTCATTTGCCACAGGCAAAGGAGTGTGACCTTCCTCTTTTATAAAAAGTCATGGAGCACATCAGAATTTTGGCTCCCATGACCTCTGCCCGGGGTGTCACACCCTTGAATATGCTATGCTGCATGACAAAAGGGACCTTGCTGGTGCAATTAAGCTACTCATCAGCTGACTTAAAGATGTAAAATTGGGACCAGCAGATGGTGTAATGGCTACGTGGTTGTACTCCCACATAGTAGTTGACCATGGTTCAATTCCACGAATGTATGCTCATGCCAAGTGCATGTCTGTGCATGCCCAAAATCCCGAGAGGAGAATGGAGGAGAAGGGATTCTGGTGTGGCCATCCCCTCTGGGGAGTGATTTCTCGGTTTCTGTTTCTCTGGTGAGCACATGCCCCCTGTATCAAAATTTCCCTAAAAACCAAAAAAGATGTGACATTATTTCGAATTCTCTGGTTGGATCCATTGTGGTCACATGGGCTTTCTCCCAGTGAAGTGCAGAAGCCAGAATGATCTCAAGCACAAGAGGATTTGCTATGCCGTTGCCAGCTTGAAGACAGAGGGCCATGTGGACACCGGGCAAAGAAATGAGTTCTGTCAGCAACCAGTGAGCGTGAAAGAGAAACAGGAACCTTGGATGTGAACTGAAGCTAACACCTTGATTTCAGTCCTGGGAGACTCTCCACAGAGAATCCAGCCATGGAAGTGCTGAACTTCAAACCTGCAGAAACTATGGGGTATTAAATCTGTGTAGGTTTACGGCACCAAATTTGTGATAATCTGTTAAGGCAGCAAGAGGAAACAAATACACGTGATGAAGGTCATTTGGAGACAGGAATTACAACCTAATATTAGAGAAAAGTGTTGCCGTCTTGCTTGTGAGGATGTTGATGAATGTAAGATGAGGTGGAGGCAGAGATGAATGTTGTTCAGTTTTCTGTTCCTTCTTTAAGGTCCAGCGTACATTTGTTGGTCACCTACCATGTACCTTACACTAAACGCTTCTCATCTTTGCTATTGTTTAATGCTTGCACTCACCCTGGAGATAGTAATTTACCTTTTATGTAAGGAGAAATAGACTCTGAAAACTTAGAAACGTATCCACATTTCCAGAGTTGAATTTTTGAAATTTGAACCCAGGAATTCTGACTATAGCTAGGGTTGCTTCCTTCCTTCCTTTATTTATTTATTTTAAAAACTTTATTTATTGGAACCAGCAATTGGCATAATGGCTATGTCGCTGGACTTCCATGTAGTTGACTGTGGTTCAAGTCCCAGACCCAGTGGCTTAAACTCACACCAGGCATGTGTGCATGCATGCCCAAGATCCCAAGAGGAGAATGGAGAAGAAGGGATTGTGGCATGGCCATCCCCCCTGGGGGGGGGGTGTGATTTCTCATTTTCTGTCTCTCTGTCTTTCTGGTGAGCGCATGTGCCCTATAGCAAAAACCTCTCAAAAATTATTTATTTATTCTATTCCATTTGTTATTATTACTTTTTAATTTGATCAGAGAGAGACAGAGAGAAAGAAAGGAAAAGTGAGAAAGCAAGGCGCCAGGTCTGAGACTCGAACCACAGTTGGCCATGAATACAACACCTTTAACCACCATGCCACCTGCCGGTCATAGATTGCTTTTTTAATATAATGAGCCAACTCCTAGAACCGTGAGAGTGACCTGAATATTAATGTACAAACATAAAGATTAATAGAAGGTCACAGAAAAAGGGATTTTAAAACATTGTAATGGGCTATGGTAAATGTCCCAGATGAAAGATTCTGAGACTCTTCAGTTATTTAAAAACTGGGCTGTCTATCAGCAGCTTGAAGCTGAGGAAAACCAGAATTCTTATGTCTTGGTTGCTGGCTTCCAACTGTTATTTCCATGGAAACATAGCAGATCTGCAAAAACAAGTTAAGTGTCTTAATATTATCACCACCCAATGGCTGAGACTTCTGTTTCGGTCTAGCTAATATCCATTTTCAGGGGAAAAGAGTGAACTGGCATCCGAGACCAGAAGGAAAATGTACTTATTGGATCTCCGTAGTCTATTGCTGACCAAGAATGGGAATCATTGCTTTCTAATTGCCATCCAGTTTTAGGCAAAGACCAAAAAGATGTCTGTGCACTCTGCCTTAGGGGATATTAACAGGCATCTCCTACTTTTTGCACCATCACTCATTGTTAGTGGCCAGCACTGTTTACTCCTTGCTATAAATACTGAAGACCAATTTACATGTTTCAGACAATAAACACTACAGGAGTTTAAAAACGGAATGGCTACCACTGCCAAGGAAATCAAAGGAAGGCGTCAAGGAGCAGGGAAACCAGAGGTTTCTCTATCAATTGCCTTATGAATGTCACTAAGAAGCACATGCAAAGCAGGCTCCAGTTCTGCCAGTGGTTGCTCTTTTCTAAAGCGGGTAATATCACTCTCAAGCCACAATAGGAGGGTTAATAAGACAATATGTTCAGAAGGCTTTAGAAGCTACAAATTGACTTTCTTTTAAGAAGGTTGGTAAACAAATACTGTGTCATTATAAGACCATTACAACGTCTTGGGTGGGCTTTGGCTGTCTGCCCGGAGTTTGGAGGTTGAGACAAACGGCAGCTTGATTATACCCCTCTGTGGTCCATTGGTTTGTGAGGCTGTTGAAGCTTTCATTACAGTCATCACTCAGCGACAATGCTGGGGTGCCCACTGTGTGCAGAGCATTGAGCACTATGGGAAGCATCTGAGCAAAGAGAAGGCACAGCGTCTGCTCCTGAAGAGCTTGAAATTTACTGGGGCAGTCGGGAGTACACAGATGAAACTGTAAGGAAGTAAATAAGAGAAAAAACAACCCACCACCCCAAACCAAATCCCTAAGCACCACTGTCTTCCTGACATAGTTAGCTGTGTCAGGTCAGTTTCAGTGACTTGGTGACCAGAGTTAGGAATTCAACGGAAATGCAGAGGTTAGGAAGAGAAGAAATTAGAAAGAAGAGGAGGTGGAAGCAGGAGGGGGCCAGGGGGCGGGGAGGAAGAGGAAAAGGAAAAGGAAGAGGAAAGAGAAGAAAAGTCATAAAAGAAACTGAGGTTATTAGGGATGTTCAGAGGTAAGAACAGGAGGTGAGAAGTTGGTGAATCCAATGAAAGTAGTCTGGATTTGTTCAACTAAACTGAACCGGGCCCTGGCTGCCTTATACATGAGTCTTTATGTAAGTAACGAACTGTGACTTTGTACTAAACTAACTGAAAGCCTATCTTAGCAGTATCCTTTGGAACTGTGAGTCTCAGCCAATCAACAGCCAAGCTTCAATCCATCACAGGTAATCAACTGTTCAAACCCTGTTCAAATAAGGCAAAGGCCCGATTGTAGCCAGTGGAGTTATCTCTGTACCTCACTTCATTTTTGGTATTTCATTTCAGTTTTCTGTCTGTAAATGTCTGACTACATGGCAGACCAGTTCTTAGGACTTATCCTAGAATCATAAATAAAAAAACAATCTTACACAGCAAATTGTGTAGTAGTTATGTCACTGGAGTCCCACGTGGCTGACCATAGTTCAAGTTGTGGACCCAGTAGCTTGAAACTCACGCCAGGCACATGTGCATACGTGCCCAAAATCCCAAGAGGAGAATGGAGGAGAAGGGATTGCGGGGTAGCAATTCCTCCTGGGGTGGTGATTTCTTGTTTTCTGTCTCTCTGTCTCTCTGGTAAGCACGTATGCCCTATAGCAAAAACCCACCAAAAATAAGAAACTTACACACACACACACGTATGTATATATTGCTATAGGGTATATTCTCTTGCCAGAGAGAAGAGAGAGAGAGAGACAGAGAGAGAGAGAGAAATCATTCCCTGGGGGTATGGCCACACTGCAACCTCTTCTCCTCCGTTCTCCTCTCAGGATTCTGGTCATGCACGCACATGCCCACTGTGTTTCTCAAGCTGCTAGGTCCAGGATTCAAACTGCTCAGTCAGCCATGTGGGATCCAACTGCATTGTCCTCCATGCCACCTGCTAGGCCCCTGATTTTAATTTTATAATAATTTGTTGTAATTTTGTCTCTTAGCCTATTAGAGTCATGAGCCTGGCACTGGGGGTGAGAATAATTTGGTATCAAGGAGAGAGTAAGTTATGGAGTATAGATTCTGAAATTCTAGAATGACAGTTTTAACTTGTTTTAAGACAATTAAACATTTTTAAAGTTTTCTGATAAACATTAAAAAGCCTCTTAAAAACTTTAAAAACCTCTGCAGGTAGACTTGGTTTGATTGAAATACAAATGACCAACACAAATAGGGAAAACCACTCAACCTTATCAAGGACCCAATGAATGAACTTTAAAACAACATTGAGTAATAATTGAAAGGATTTAAATGAGAAAATTGTAGTGGAATACTTTCTAAATGATGGAAACTTATATTTAAAATGTTAACTCAGTGTTTAACTTTCTAGGTACAGCTTGTAATTCAGATATGAGATTTTTAAATGTGTGACACATTATAAATGGATATTTCCATATTAAAAGTAGCACACTATTCTGGAACATCAAAGTCAGACTACAAAGACTGCTTCAATGGATACAACTGAAGTCATGCACACACAAGATTATGACTCCTAATTGCTCTCTCTTTTGCCCAAGATAAAAACAGCTATATCACCCTGTGCCAAACACTGTACCGAGTCTTATCTGGTATTATCTCATTTGATTTTCATTATAACTCTTCTTTTCCTAAAGTAGGAAAGAAAATTTAGAGAAATTAAGGGGAAACCATATGAAATTGCTAATAGTGCACCGTTTTTGACCTACAGATATGGCGATATCCTACCTCATCTAGTTCAACTTGATCACACGTCCTAGGTCATACAAAAGACAAGTGGTGGGGCAGAAATTACTCGAAGTATCTCATTCAGAAGATTAGGATACATTTTTATTAACATTTTAAAAGGCTTATTTGTTTCTGGGACTGGCAGGTGGCATGGTGGTTGAGGCGTTGGACTCCCACATGGCTGACCATGGTCTGAGTCCAGGACCAGGTGGCTTGCTTTCTTACTTTTCCCTCTTTCTCTCTTTCTCTGAGAGTGCATGTGCCTTACAGCAAGTCGAAAAATGATAATAGTGATAAATAAAATTAAATAAATAAATAATTACTAAAAAAGGCTTCTTTTTTTCCTTCTACAAGTAAGAGAGACAGAGTGAGACACAGAGAGTCAGAGATGGAGAGACAGCATATCAGCATGGAGATCCACCTCCAGCTTCAGCCAGCTGCTGATCACGTGTGTGCCAAGTATGTCCAGGAAAGTCTCTGAATGCAAATCTGGAACATTCCCAAGTGAGCCAGCTCCACAGAACATTGTATTTTGTTACTGCGCCTCTCTGTAGTCCCCTGTTGTGAAATTCAGTCTCCATGTTGTACAATAGCTGTCTTGAACTTATCCCTCTGGTCTAACAGAAACCGTGTAGCCTTTGACTGATGTCTCTCCAATCTCTTCCCGCTAAAAGGGTGGAATTTTTAGTATGAGATGTCAAGTCTTCACAATGAAAACACTTATAAGACCCGGGGGGAAACTTATATGCCATAATGAGTAGACCTTGGTCGCTAGATGAGGAATGCTCTTATTTATTCAACCTTAAAATCTTTTCAGATTTAATATATAGGATTTTTTTGAGAGGTTTTTGCTATAGGGTGCGTGCGCTCACCAGAAAGACAGTGATGGAGAGACAGAAAGCGAGAAATCACCCCCCATGGGGGATGGCCATGCTGCAATCCCTTCTCCATTCTCCTCTCAGGATCTTGGGCACGCATGTGAGTTTAAGCCACTGGGTCTGGGACTCAAACCACTGTCAACTACATGGGAATCCAGTGACATAGCCATTACACTAACTTTTGGTCCCAATATATAGGATTTTTAAAGACTAAGTGTAATTATTCCTAGAAGGCTTATTGCCTGTGAATAAGAGGGTGCTCTACTTTAGAAAATCAGATTTCTTCACCTCTTTTCCAACAGCTCTCCTAATAGTTAATGGAGACCTCAAGGATTAGTTGAAGGCTCGGGGGAAAATGTCTTAAATTTACAGATTTTGATACAAAAGGGAAAAGCATAGGAATGTGGGAAATAACCAAAAGTTTCATTTTATAGATTTTGAATTTTTGAATATTTTTGCAAGATTGATCCAGGTAGTTGTAAATTTGCAAACACAGTATGCATCTGTGTGTAGATATTGAAGTGTGATCTTCCATTTGGAAACCCCTTATTCCAAGATCTATGTTAACAGTGATCAGTGTGACTATGGTCTTTTCCCCTTTCTGGTTCCTTCTAATTGACGGGGCAGTGGTGAAATGCATCCTCTCCCAGGGCAAGGTGGGCATAATGTCATTTTATTTTATTTTTTATTTATTTTATTTTATTTTATTGCCAAGAGGTATGTGCACTTGCCAGAGAGAGACAGAGAGAAGAGAGAGTGGGAGAGGAAGAAAGCATCCCTCAGCAGGATTTGATTGCAATCCCTTCTCAATCCATCATGTCAGGAGTTGAGGGATATATGCACACACACCCAGCATGTTTTTCAAGCTCCTGGGGCTGGAATTCAAACTGTGGTCATCATATGGGATCTAGCTCCCTTAACCATTAGGTTACAGTGCTGGCCCTTTAATGCAATTTTGTAGTGACAGAAACAGAAGAACTTGACAAGGTACTTACATATCACAAGGAGTCATATTTTCCATTTCATGACACTTCAATCAAATTGCTTGTGGCATCTAGGTCCAAAAGTCAGATTTAGCAGCTGGTATTTCTTTCTCAGCCATAATAAATATAGAAGCAAAATGAATTCATTACATCTGTTATCAAAACCATATCAAAGATATCCTGAGCCAATGGTAAGTTAATGCTACCTTTATACATTCAATTCTGTTAAACTGTGCCCAGAACCTGACTTTTGCTAAATGATATTCACGCTTACCTGTGCATATGAAGGGATGGTTGTGGAAAAGTTGTAGATACTATGTGTTGATCTGGATTCTGGTCTGCTTTTGTAGGCTGGCAGCTCACCCAAAGATTCCGGCTGAAATTCTGCTGGGTGCTCTAGTTTCTAAGTTGTGCTACTTATGGCCTTAGAGAAATCACTCACTGGGCTTTAGTTTCTATACATATAAAAGAAAGAACTTGCGGGACCAGCAGGTAGTGTAATGGCTATGTCGCTGGACTCCCACATAGTCAACTGCGGTTCGAGTCCCGGACCCGGTGGTTTAAACTCATGCTGGGTGCATGTGCGTGCGTGCCCAAGATCCCGACAGGAGAATGGAGGAGAAGGGATTGTGGCATGGCCATCACCCCTGGGGGGTGATTTCTTGCTTTCTGTCTCTCTATCTCTCTCTGTCTGACTGGCGAGCGCACGCGCCCTATAGCAAAAACTTCTCCAAAAAAAAAAAAGAAAAGAAAGAACTTGGACTCCCAAAATGTAGACACTGTGCTAAGAAATTTATGGCAAACTTGTATACAGACTAAAATTTCTTTGGCTAACCACAGATACAGTTGGGAAATATTAACCTCACAATGACTTTCTCTTCTGACTGATGCAAGTTGGTTCATAGGGAACACTCACAAATCCTTTGCTCCTAAACACTCATGTAGTACAGATCGGAGCAATGCAGCCACCACTTTCCTGTTGTCACAGGCAATTGTAGTCTTCCCAGAAGAGGGTCAGACACTCATCCTCACAGTTAATTCTCTTTGAATAGTTTCCAGAAAGTCCTCCAATAGGATAGGATGTAAGTGAACTAGCTCCTTTTCAGATCCCCTTTGGTAATTGGGGAAGGAAGCAGTTATAGAG
Organism: Tupaia tana; assembly: GCA_026018925.1. Taxonomy (NCBI): domain Eukaryota; kingdom Metazoa; phylum Chordata; class Mammalia; order Scandentia; family Tupaiidae; genus Tupaia; species Tupaia tana. The sequence goes on along the minus strand of JAKSZU010000005.1, from coordinate 50,284,313 downwards.
AATCGGCATACAATAGTTCTATTCAATAACATCACTTCAAAAAAACCCTCTTCCTGTTATTTTGTTGTATTGTCTTTTCCCTTTTTTAAATTTAAGGTTTTTTTCTTCCTTCGTCCCCTCCTATTTTTCCTTCCTTTCTTTCATGAGAGAGAGAGAGAGAGAGAGGCAGAGAGAGAGCATGCCAGTAGTGGTGCCTCCAACAGTGTCTTCACACCACAATCCATCCTCTGCCTCTGGCAGCCAGGATTACAGGCACATGTGCACCCAGTGTGTTCAGGAAGACTTTGGGACCTTTCCATGTGGCCTCAATGTCGCAGAATCTTGCCTCCCCACTGAGCCACTGCGGCTGATCTGCTATATTCTTTTTATGTCAAAGTTGAGGAGGGGTGTTCAAGAATGCTGAAATTCCACATGTGGAGAGGGTCTGGCTCCTACTTCAGTGTCTGACCCAGGAAGGGACATATCTGACATTCTGGCAGAAAGGCAAACCATTTCAATCTACATTGAAATTCTCCTCCAATCACTGGAAGAGATGCACATCTATACTTTAAATATCTCTTTAACAAAAAGCCATCTACCATGAAGTCTCAAGATTTCTATAATAATAATGTTTTCAAAGACTTTTGAAAGACATAGACCATTCAACCAAGAATCACACTTTCATTCCAATTTAAAATAACACCCCACGATTCAGAAGCCATTTAGAGCATCCCCAACCAGACATTTCAGAAAGCTCACTTATGTACTTAGTTCTATATTTTTGCAAGAATGCATCCTGCCTTTGTGTATGTGTTTAATATTTATTAATTGATTGCATTGTCATTCTTCATGTTCTCTCAGAGTGTGATGTTCAGTCATCTTGATGGGGCATACGGGAAAAAAACACACAGAGTAAACGTGAATACAGTTGCTGATTATAGAGATATGAACTGAGGACAAGGTCTCCTTATTCTACATTCAATTTAAATAATCTTCACAGGAGTAGGAATGTGTAATTCCTTCCAGCAGAGGGATGCAATGAAATAAATGGTTGTGACAGATGGCAACGCCGTAACCCACCCTAATTAGCATTCATTAGCATACCAGGTTGTATCTTGATCAGGCACCGAACACAGGGTGTGCACAGATATAGCCTCTCCATTAACCTCATCCTGAAAAGATGCATCTCTTTGGCTGGGTGGGGGAGCATGGCAGGAAAATGATGCCATGATGTTTGATGCTGAATCCTGTTCCACATGCAGAAGAGGTGTCAGGCTCAGGCTGAGCCAACCTACAAGCAGAAAATTATTCACAAAGAGAAAGGTAAACCAAATGGGACACAAAGAGATGGGAGATTTGGGTGACACAAAGGGCCTCACAGTAGGGAAAGGATTCAGAAGGGATGTAAGGGGGTGGGTAGAGATTATTTTCACTTTTATCCTTAAAAAAGTCATTCCCTAATATTGAGGGAAAAGATCTTGTTTACGTATCATTTTCAGGGTATCCATGTTGCCTGTGCTGTTAATGAAAAAAGCCTTTTACTTGAGTTGAAAAGAAACCAATGGAGAGGAAAAAAGAAAAAGGAAAAAAGAAAAAGAAACTGAGTGCACACCACCACCTCCTTTCTTGGGAAGATAGAAAACACGCAAATAGAATACATGTAAGGTGCTTAGGACATAATAAATATATATAGTACTGCCTTTCAAGATGATCTGGAAAAAATACCTTCTCCTAGTATTGTGTAAACATTAATTGAAGGGAAATCACTTCTGCCAACTTACAACAACACCCAAATCCGTATCTCTAATTTTGGATCCCTTTTTGGAGCTTGCACCCATATATCCAGGGCTTTACAGGATATTCATAAAGGCCTCCAAGTGTTTCTGAAACGTGTGCCCTGAGCCAGTTACTGTGTAGTGAAGAATCCAGACAGTTTGTTTGGTTTGGGAGAAAGACTAGTGAAAAGAAACTCTAATACAGAGGACAGAGCATGAAAACCAAAGTGAGGGGAGCACATAGCAGGAGTCCCACCCTATCTGGGGCCATGGGACTTGGGAGGAAATGACATGGGCGCTGAGACCTTGACGTATGAGCAGAAATTCCCAAGGAGAGCTCAGGGAGAGTAGGCTACCGAAAACACAGGAAACAGGTAGGCGCCACAGCCTTTCCAAATGCCGGGAGGGGACAGAGATTATGGACTATTTGATGAAGAAACAGTGATATTGGGCTTGGCAGGAGTCTAGCAAGTTTCAAGAATTCCTAAACCTAAGTCTGCTCCTTTTTTTGTATTCTGTCCTCTTGTGAATGACAACACAGTTTTCCTTGTCACCAAGGGCAACTACCTGCAATTTTCCTTTCTTCCTATCGCTTTCTCAAATCCAATAAGCTGCCACCTTTCTTCCAAGAGTATTGCAAATGGAGTTCCTCTTCTCCAAGCCCTTCCTCTCTCCTTTAGACTGCTGTGACCATCTCCAGGCTTGTCCTCCTGCCCTTACCTGTCTCCTCCAGTCCCAGGTTTATTTACATCCTTGCCAGAGGGCTCTATATACATATCATAAGATTCCATTATATGGACCTACCTTCAGTTACCATATTGCCCAACTCTTGAATTTTGTGTTTATTTTTTCCAGCACTGTCCTCACATTTCCTGGATAGAGGTGAAGGAATTTACCCAGTGAAGTTTGCCAAAAATCATTGACAACTGGCAGATTAATAATAGACTGATTTAACATGTACATATGTACCTGGAAGCTTTCAATTTGAAGACAGACACAACGGAAGCTATCTGCGTTTTTTCATAAGTTGGATGAAGCAGAGACCTCTGTGTAAAAATGATTGAACAACAGAAAGGGCATAAGCTAGTGGAAACAAACTGAGTGGAAAAGGTAACAAGGCCTGTTTAGAATGTTCTTGGCCTTTCTGTACAGCGTTTCTTCCTCCAAGTATGGGGAACCTCTGGATAAGGATCTTATTGTCTGATAAATGAGCAAGGTAGGTCAGAGTTCTTAATGGCCAACTCTTATACAGATAGACATGATATAAAGTAATATTTTTTAGGTTTTATGGCTGGCTTGAAAGGGGTTCTGGTGTCTATGGTTTGCCTCAGGGGAGGATGAGGGCGGAGGAAATAAGAGGGCAGGAGAAGGTCAGAGAGAAACTGATCTGAGGCTGCTTCTGAGGCCTTCACATTGAGTTATCATTTATTGTCTACTGAGCCCCAGCACTCATGGAGTTACTTCTATTTATCCTGTAATTCCTAGTGAGACATCTCTCTCTCTCTCTCTTTTTTTTTTCAAGAGAGATTTTTTGCTATAGGTTGTGTGCTCTAGCCAGAAAGACAGGGAGAGACAGAGACCGAAAGCGAGGAATCATCCCCTGCCCCAACCAGGGCCAATGGCCACACCGCAGTCCCTTCTCTCCCATTCTCCTCTCGGGATCTTGGGCATGCATACACAAGTGCCCAGCGTGAGTTTTAAGCCACCGGGTCCAGGACTTGAACTGCAGTCGACTACATGGGAATCCAAAGACATAATGGTTATGCCATCTGCTGGTCCTAGAGACATCATCCTTTTTGAAAAGCTTCCTTTGATACCTTCACTCCCAATCTATCTGCTTTCCCCTCTGTGCCTACCTCTCCCATAGAACAAGTCAAAGCATATTTTGATACTGAACCAGTCTGTGTCCCTCATCAGGCTCAAGGTTCCTTGGGGACAAGTATCGATTATTGTATCTTGTATTCATTCAGTCTACTGCAGTGTGTGCACTCTCTAGTTCTATACTACTTTCTTAATCAGATGGGATATTATCAGATATTCTACATAGTGTTTGCACCACTAGAAGACAAGCTTTATTCTACCAGGGAGATGGTTAGTTCAGTCTTCAGTGCTCACAGTGGTGCCAGGCTTAGACTAGGTACCAAAATAATTGTGTGTTTGTTGAATGAATTAGTGAATGAATTTAACATTCCTGCCCTTCCCTTAGGTTTGATTCATTGTTTCATCATGGAAACCACTATTTTTTTCAGTTTTTTTTTTTTTTTACATGAAATTTTTCTCTTTTAAGTGGCCACTGACTATGTGACATTGAACAAGTTCCAGATTCTCTGTCTCAGTTTTCTCTTTGATAAAACAGTAATTCTAATAGAACCTTCATTAAATTCTCATAAGGGTTAAATGAGTTCATACATGTACAATGTTTAAACAGCGCACATGGCAAATGCCCAGTTAATGCTATCATCTTCATCATCAACATCAAAATGACCTCCATTGTAATTTTATACCCCTGCTCCTTTGAAATCACCCTTTGAAACACATTTCCTCCTTCAAGGTTTTCAGGCAATTACTGTTGCAATCATTTCAGAGACTGTAGGACTGTATCATGCATGGTTCCTTGTATAGCGCTAGATGGTTATTAAACGCTTGACTAGACGGACCATTTTGGATTCCTCTTATTAAACACTAGCATGTTTATGTACAGGTCATTTCTTCAGACTGCTCAATACCGAACAGATCTGCATAATTCAACAGAAAATGAGGTTTGGCAAAACAGCTTTTTTTTGTCTATTCTCCCACTTTACTTATGAATAACAGTTATGAGTTGAATACCAAGAGTATTTCTATTTTTAACATGACATCATCCACCTGCTTTTCGAAACCTGACACCTGAGCCAGATACATTCTCATCCTAGATTTAGAAGAGAACTTAAATGGGAAGAAAAATGTCCTTAGGTGCTCCAAGAAGCAAATAAACATATGGCCTCCGTGGCATTGCCATGGAGATGTTAAAAAGCCAGCCTGAGCATGCTATTCCAGCTAAGTTGAACAAGTGCGAGTTACACACTATTTTTAGGCATGGTGCTTGCGTTCTATAATGCCAGTAAAAGCTTTTATGCCCTGGAAATTTACTAATGATAAAAACAAGATTATACTAGCATCTGTAATGGATGCTTATGGGTATTGAATACATAGCCAGACACAGGTATGGACGTCTATCTGTATATAAGCATCAAATTTACACACTGTCCAAAAGATGGCACTGTTTATGTTTTTATCATGCTTAATTGTAAACTTTATACTATCTGGGCACATTAATGTTCTAAATTAAGACAGAACGGAGATATCATCATCTGTACAAATCAAACTGCCACTTTATTATAGGCCTTTTCAAACTCTTCATCTTGTTCCTCAGCAAATGAATATACCCAAGCTGTTAAAGGCAGTAACTGCAATGTCAGCAAAGCATTTACTTATTAAGTACTTATTTTCTTCTGTATTAAAGGAAATTTTGGCATCCACTTTTGAAATCGTTACAGATGTAGTACGAAAGATGAGTAATTGAGACATATTTAACTTTTCAGTCTTGCAAAGCTAGATATTCAAATGGAAGTACTTCTTTTTTTTTCAGTTTATTTGTTTATTTATTTTGTAAGTGAGAGAGAGAAAGAGAGAGAGACAGATAGACAGACAGACAGACAACACAACCAGTGTCTTCACACTGTGATCCACCCCAGTCTCAGCTGGCCTGGATCAAAGTGCATGCATGCATGCCTGAAGGGCTCAGGGAAGTCTTGGAATGCAAGCTCGGGACCTTTCCTATGCCCGTCCAACTGTGTTACTGCTGCAGCCCTCCCAGCGCCATAAATGTAAGTGCTTCTTGATGCTCTTTATATTTTTTAGAAGTTGCATGTGTGCACCAGAAACAGACAGCAAAGACAGAGAGAAGGAGAGGAGAAAGCAATTTGTTCCTTCTAGTCATGCTGCAATCCTTTTCCCGTCCATTTCTTCATTCTAACAGGATTTTAGAAACACAAAAACATACACATATGCACATGCATGTGCACACACACACACACACACACACACACATGCCTGGTGTGTTTTCCAAGCCACTGGGGCCAGAATTTGAACCTCGCAATCAGCCATGTGAGATCCAGCTTCCTTAACCACTAGGCTGTAGGGCCGGCCTGATGATCTGTTAAATGCGACTTCATAGAGAACAGAGCTGGTAGTTGTAGGCCACTGGCTATTAAAAAGCATTGTTCTCTGAAACTATTTGTGAAGCAAAAAGTGGAAACAACTTTCACTTTAATAACTCTGACATAACTTTACTGGGGAAAATAGAAAATTTGTTCTGCTACACTGTATACTAAAATGTGCTGGGCATGTGTCTGTGTAGGAGTGAAACATGGTGATAGATGGCTTTTTAGGAGCATTTCTGATATGTTGATGCACCTACTTGTATGTATTTTTGCCTCTCCAGGACATCTTTAGGAAGCCACCTTCTCCATTCTTAAGTCCCTTTTGTTACAGTGTGCTGGCCCGTGCAACAAATGGTAATCCCAAATCTAGCCGGTCAGGGAAGTGAGGGAAGGGAAAGAAAACCAAATATTTAGATAATGAGTATACCCTATACCCAAATTCAGTGTGTGGTCTGCATAAACATGAGAGCAGAAGCCAGTGAGTGGTTTCACCAAGTTGGGAGAGGAAGTAATTGTTACATGTGGGGATAATAAAACTCCTGGCAGAAACCTCTGCCTAATGATGAGGAGTCATCGTGAGGAAATGACACGCAATGTGCACTCATGCGCTCCCGTGGCTGGGTGGGAATGGTTTTCACTTCAACCTCTACAAAGCTACTTACAGGGAAGCCTAGACTAGCACTCTACAGAGCAGAAAACATTTTTTTTTCTTTTAAGAAGCTAATATCCTTTCTGATACAATCAGAAAGCAATCAGTGTTTGGATATTTTTATTATGGTAGGTAGTATTTGAAATATGTCAGGTTTTTTTTTTTTTTTTTTTGGTAATGTAACGGAGTGGCAAGGGCGTAGGCTGCTACGAGTTTTGTAGCAATTAAGAATTTCCAAAGAGGCCTTTGGATGGGTGGTGTAGTCAAAAGTGTACTGAGTAACAGTGCTGGAAGCCACAAGGCTGACTGTAGGTTCGAATCCATTACCAGGTCAATCTGACACATGCTGGGTGTTCATCCAAGCACCCAGGACCCTGGCACACTGAGGAGTGGAGGATAGGGATTGTGGCACGATGAGACCCAGTCACAGGTGTTTCTTTCTCATTCTCGATCTCTCATTTACCCATGCATGCATTCTCTATTATGAATAAAATAAACTTAAAGAAAATAATTGTCAAAAAAATGAAGATTTATCTTCTGCATATTTAAAAACAGCTTTAATTTTATAAAAATGCCAGAAATTCTAATTGTATCTATGTGTCTTCCTTTACATCTTGCTTCCTATTGCAAACTCCCCTATCTATAATATTCTGTAATGGTCTTTCAGTCGCTTCAGTATAAAAACTTGCTTTGAAGTTATCTGTTTACTTTTTTTTTTTTTTTTCAGTTTTTGCTATAGAGAGTGTACATTTGCCAGAGAGAGAAAGAAAGAGAGAGAGAAAAAATGAGAAACTACCCTCAAAGGAGATATCCACTCCACAATCCACTCTTTTTTTTTTTCTTTTTTTGAGAGGTTTTTGCTATAGTGTGCGTGCGCTCGCCAGACAGACAGAGACAGAGAGACAGAAAGCGAGAAATCACCCTCCTGGGGGGATGACCACACCACAATCCCTTCTCCTTCGTTCTCCTTTCGGGATCTTGGGCACGCACGCATGCACGCGGGCCCGGCGTGAGTTTTTTTTTTTTTTTTTTTTGGAGAGGTTTTTGCTATAGGGCGCATGCGCTCGCCAGACAGACAGAGAGAGACAGAGAGATAGAAAGCAGGAAATCACCCCCCAGGGGGGATGGCCACGCCGCAATCCCTTCTCCTCCATTCTCCTCTCGGGATCTTGGGCACGCACGCACACGCGCCCAGCGTGAGTTTAAGCCGCCGGGTCCGGGACTCGAACCGCGGTCGACTACGTGGGAGTCCAGCGACATAGCCATTACGCTAACTGCTGGCCCCTCCACAATCCACTCTTTATTCTCTTGGGATTTTGGGCACACATGCACACATGCCTAGCATGTTTTTCAAGCTTTTGGTCCAGGACTCCAATCATGCAGTCAGCCATGTAGGATCCAGCCACCTTAACCTCCGCACCCCCTGGTGGCCCTATCTGTTTTCATTTTATATTTCTTGAAGAATTGAGTATAAGGAGAAAAGAATAGGGTTCATTGACAGGGAAACTACTTAGCTGCAGAACAAGCACTGAAAAAAAATTGAGAAACTGGAATAAATTTATTTCCTATTTGATTCTGAGAACATATTAGAGGACTTCAAAAAGCTCTGGAAAAGTAGAATTAAAATATTAGTTTATTTTAGGGCCAGCAGATGGCGGAATAGTTACATCGCTGGACTTCCATGTAGTTGACCATGGTTTAAGTCCCAGACTCAGTGGCTTGAAACTCACACTGGATGTGTGTGCATCCATGCCCAATATCCAGAGAGGAGAATGGAGGAGAAGGGATTACAGCATGGCCATCCCCCCCTGAGGTGATTTCTCACTTTCTGTCTGTCTCTCCGGCAAGTGCATGCACACTATAGCAAAAATCTCTCAAAATTTTTTTTATTTTGGTGCAAAATAATTTTGAGATCCATGCATAGTTTTTTTTTGATAATGTGCATCTTCTGTGAGCTTTATGAAAACCCCTTGTATAGATTAATATTGTTTAATTTTTAATTTCCCTGCAGCTGTATACCGAATGGAATCTGTTTTATGCCTTCTACAATGCATTTTAGGTAATCATTAAAAAGTGAATTTGGTCATATGGTTAACCTGCCTCTAGCTATACAATGAATATGAATTCATAATAAATTTTAATGTATTTGAACATACAAATCAAATCACAGGCTTTGGAATTTTACATAGCTCAGTTTGAATCCTAGTAATTGCTTTCTTGCTATGAAACTTTGCTAAAGTTTTTTCACCTCTCTAAGCTTTAATTTCCTCCTGTATAAAATGGCATCAACCTCATAGCATTATTTTGAGAATTACAAATATAATTTACCTTAAAAACCTGGCATAATTCCTAAGTATTTTTGAGTAGTCAAAAAGCATTAACTATTAAAATACATATTGTTTCCAAAAATTTTGCAAACTTTATCTCCATAAACCTCCTGATAAGTAAACAGGAAAGGTATCATTATGCTCCACTTGAGAATACTGAGACTCAGAGAGTTGAAAGGATATACTTCAGGTCACCTAGAGAAGGAGTACAAAGCCCAGGCATATTGAACAATTTTTTTAAAATAAATTCATCACTATATCATTATAGCTTGTAAAATGGATTTTCCCAGCATGCATACACTGTATATTAGTCCAGTTAGAGATATTATCATATATGTTATCATCAACAGATAATTTTCCATTTTTGTGTTCTTTAAATGTTTTGTTTCTTTCTTCTCCTCTTTGATTCCCTTCCCCTATTGATATCTGGCTTAGTGAAATTTTCCTATCACTGTGTAGATAATTACACTAATAAGCACTCCTATCTATAAACCATCTTCCTGTATGTGATGGTGAGTTTTATGTGTATAGATAGACCACAGTTCCAGTTATTTAATCAAGTACTAATCTAGGTATTGCTGTGAAGGTATTTTGGAGATGTGCTTAACATCTATAATTCACTGACTTTAAGTAAAAAAAAAAATACTCTCCAGTATATGAGTGGGCCTCATTTAATCAGTCAATGATTTTAAAAGCAAAAATTGAGGTTTGATGAAAGAAAGAAAAAAAATTCCATCTCACAATGAAGCCTCAACACCTGTCTGGGTTTCCCAGCTTGCTGGTCTACCATACAAATTTTGAACGTGGCCAGTCCCTATAATCACATGAGCCAATTCTTTAAAATCTCTGTCCCCACTCAGAAATGAATTATAAACCTAGGTATTTTCTAGTTAGTGAAGTTAGAGTTCTCAGGAATACTCTTATTTCTCTGGTGAACCCTGACTAATTGAATTCAAGTAAAATCCCTAGAATGATCTTTCTGGGGGATGAGGAGGTAAGACTAGGTGATCCTAGGCGCACAGTGTTACCCCGAGCTCCAGTTGTATGTGTTCACTGCAGGAGGTGGACAGAACAGCTGCCTCTAATTAGCTGCACTGTGTCAGACTGCCTTTTTAAAAATTTTTTTTATTACTTTTTTTTTATGTTAGTGTACCTTTTTATTATTATTATTATTATTATTATTATTATTATTTGTATATACGTTCAATCATATTGTTTGGCTTACAATGAGACCATTTCGATATGTGAACATTTCTCCCCAGACGTGTTGATCGACATATCTTCAACAGATAACACCACACCTCCCCATCCCGTCAATGCTCTACCTCTGTATCCCTTCTCCAAATGTCTTTCGTTAGGCCCCACTCCTCCACATACACCTCGTCTGACATTCACACCCATCTCTTGTGTTTGTTCAACTGTTAGTCAATCAGTTTCAGACATAGAATGCAGACAGACGGTATATGTTAAGTGGGGACATACAATGTCTCTCCTTCATAGCCTGGCTTGCCTCACTCAGCAGTACATCTTCCATATTCTTCCACTTTCTGTCAAAAGCCAGGGCTCTGTTGGTTTTTATGGCTGAGTAGTATTCCATAGAGTATATGTGCCACAGTTTTTCAATCCATTCCTCCATACAAGGGTATTTGGGTTGGTTCCATGACTTTGCAATCGTGAATAGACTGCCTTTGAGGTAGGATTTCATGTTGCCTCTTCAGAAGCCTAGCGTGATATTCAGTGACAATACTGACCCACAAATAATACTTCAATGACAACTCAACCCCACAAATGTGTACTCCCATGATATCTCAGCATGTGTAAACAGGTTCTTGACTTGAAACAAAAACATTGTATGTTGAAATGCCTCTCCACCCACACTGCAACATGTAGAACTATTCTGTTTCCCAGCCCCTGTACTTGTGTGATAGACAATCAGGAAATGAAAATGATACTTAATATCACCTAAGTGCACATGATCAAGAAAGTCAGGCAGAAAATCATCTTATAATTTCCTTTCAAACCAAAAAGCATCAGACTAGACTTTTCCTGCCCACACCGGTAAATGTCCTGTGTTTGTATCCCTCAGTACCTCATGGCTTCAAATCCAAGAGGAAGAAGTGTCTTTCCTGCTGCCCCAAGAAACCCCCTCTGCTCTCATTCACTGCTGGTAGAACGCAAAATGGTGTATAGCCACTTTAGAAGACAGTGGCAGATTCTTACAAAACTAAATACATGTTTACCATACAATGCAGCAGTCACTCTCCTTGGTGTTTTCCAAAAGGAGCTAAAGATTCGTGTCTACATAAAAATGTGCACACAATGTTTACAGCAGCTTTATTTATAACTGCAAAAACTTAGAAGCAACCAAGATGCTCTTTAGTAGGTGAATAAATAAATAGCGATTCACCCAGACAATGGAATATTACTCAGTACCAAAAAGAAATGAGCTATCAAGCCATGAAACAACATGGGTGAAACTTAAATGCAAATTAATATGTGAAAGAAGCCTATCCGAAAAGCTTACATATTTTGCGGTTTCAATTATATGGCATTCTAGAAAAGTCGAAACTACGGAGACAGTAAAAAGGTCAGTGTTTTCCAGGGATTAGGCAGAAGGGAGGGATGAATAGGTGAAACACAGAGGATTTGTAGGGTAATGAAACTATTCTGTGTGATACTAAAATGGTGGATACATAAAACATTTACCCAAACCTATAAAATGTGGAGTACCAGGAGTGAAGCCTGATGTAAACTATGGTCTTTGAATGATAACGTCATGCCGATGCAGGTTCAGCAGTGTAACAAATATACCATTTTGGTGGGGGATGATGATAATAGGGGACACTAAGCTTGTACACACATATGGAGGTAGAGGTATATGGGAAATCTCTGTACTTTCAATGTTGCTGAGAACCTAAAACTGTTCTTAGAAAATAGACTTAATTGAGTACCAGCAGATGGCTTAGTGATTACATCGCTGGACTCCCACATGGCCAATCATGGTTTGAGGCTTGAAACTCACACCAGGCACATGTGCATGTGTGCCCAAGATCCTGAGAGGAAAATAGAGGAATAGGGATTGCGGTGTGGCCATTTCCCCCTGGGCAGGGGGGATTTCTCACTTTCTGTCTCTCTGTCTCTGACAAGCACACATGCCCTATCACAAAAATCTCTCTAAAAAAATTGGACTTGGGACCAACAGTTGGTGTAATGGCTACGTCGCTGGACTCCCATGTAGTCGACCGCAGTTTGAGTCCCGGACCCAGTGGCTTAAACTCACACCAGGCATGTGTGCGCATGTACCCAAGATCCCGAGAGGAGAATGGATGAGAACAAATGGTAGCATGGTCATCCTCCTTGGGGGGTGATTTTTCACTTTCTATCTCTCTGTTTCTCTCTGGCGAGTACATGCACACTATAGCAAAAACCTCTCCAAAAAAAAAAAAATATATATATATATTAGATTTAATTAAAAAAATAAAATTTGCAAAAACGTTTATGGTTGCTGCTCTGCTGTCTCTTAAGGAGAAGAAAGCTTATGCCTGGGAGTGGGCCTCCCTGTTCTTCGTACTTCCGTTATCGAGGAGTGCCTGGTATGGGCCTGCCATTCTACACTTCTTCATGGTCACTGGCCACTATGGACTTTCTTCTCTGCCATAAGTGCTGTCTCATCTTCCTATGCTTGGGAAGTTTGTGAAAGTGAACCTAAAAAGCCCCACATTTGTAGTTAAGAGCATGCACTTTAGACAGCCTCCGGATGGAATCCCATCTCAGCCACTTACAATTTGTGTGACATTAGACAAGTTGCTTAACCTACCTCTGCCCTGTATTTCTTTCAGAAATGCAACTCTTCCCTGCCTCTGTGGGTTGGTGGAAGGGATATAGCAATTATGTGTGTATGGAAGCTATGTCTCTCAGTAGCAAACCCTCATTATATGCCATCTATTTTCATTCCCGTCGGATCCAGATGTCTGTACCAGTTTTATGTAAATCACCACCCTACTGCATATAGCCTTATGGACTCCTCCTACGGCTGCAGGAGCCAAACTGCATGCTCCTTAAAGTCAGGAGGGCGCTGCTTACACTTCAGTGCTGAATGTATACTAATTGCTCAATAAATACTCAGTAAATTGATTTATTGAGTTCCTACTGTATGTAGTATGTGGTGCATAAAATCAAGTATTAGATTACAGAGGTACCTATCTTTGAGGAATTTATAGCTTAATAACTTTTTTAAAGAGCTCATGATCTCATGTTTTTCTCTCTTAACCAGTTCCAAATTTATTGTTTGCTAGAAATAAATTGATGACTTAAACACACGGTATGTTTTCACGTTTCCTTGGAGAAATAGACAGGTCTAGTAAATTAGAACCGTGATCTGAAATGAAGGCAGGAAAACCTGCTTTGGATAATAGGAGTTTCCCTCAAGTACATCTGATTCACTGAACACCAACAAGGTGGTGAAAAGCACATTTATCTCTTAGGTACTGGGGTTTGCGCCTTTCTTGGGCCTGGCAGTTTACACATTGGTAAGATGGGTTACTACTACTGCCCATGTGAGGATCAAATTAGGTTTGGGGAAAAAACCACCTAGCTTTCTGCTTCTGTTAGGCTCTCAGTGAGTTGCAGTTAGTGCCTCTTGGCTTCAGCTCTCAGCTTAGTTTTGATATCCCTTGCCTGGCTGTCCTGCCCCTGTATATTGACTTCTCTCCTTCCATTCCCCTTGGCAGGGTTGGCTTTTGTCTTGTTTATGGCTGAATTCCAGCACCTATCTGTGTGTGGAACATGAATGGAGCACTACAAATATTTGACAGCCAAGGATTATATTACAGATACCAACGACTGTGTGACTGGCAGCCTGGCTTCTTCCTGTAGCAACTCTCTCCATAAAATAAAAGTTGTCAACCTGCTACAAAAGGGCTCCTCTAAAACACTTAGAAGGATTTCTACACTTTAAAATTCTTATTTATACGGCAGTTTCTAAAATAATTAAACAGAAAATTAGCATGTAATCCAGCAGTTCTACTTCTGGGTACATACTCCCAAAATGGAGAGCAGGAACTTGGAAGAGATATTTGTATATCCATATTCATGCATTATCATTCACAATAGTCGAAAGATGAAAAGAATCCAAATATCTATTGATAAGATACAGTGTTTCTATTGGGATGGTGGTGATGGTTACACAACAATGTAAATATACTTAAGGCCAGTAAACTGTACATTTAAAAATAGTTAAAAATTTTGCTATGCAAATTCATCACATACAGAAAATTCTATTTAGGAGAGCTCAGACCAGCAGAACAAAGCGCTCTGCTCAGTCAGAGCCAGGGTGGAAAGGAAGTTACCTCCCAGAAAGAGACTCCAATCTGGTTACAGCTCTCCGCAAAGCTGCCTGGCATTGTTAATTACCACTAGAGCCTGACTGTTTTTCAGTCTCAACTGGGGGCTGTGTCAGTCGGGCCCCTGTCAGATCCTGATTGCCCTGCAGAAGCTGTCTTCCTGGGCTGTAATTGTCTTTTCAGATTGCCTCCGTGGAAGGACGGTAATCATTTGCTTGAACCTGATTGTGTCCCCAGCATGACACTAGCGGCTGGGCATAATAGAGCGTGAATGGAATTTGACTGACTTGAAATTTGGTATCCCCAATTGGCTTTTGTCCATCCACAACCCAACTCTCCCTTCTCAGCAGTGTAGCTTCCACTCCTTTGTCAATATGGGCCAATTGTCAGAGTGGAAATGGCACCTTGGTATTCAGCTGAGTTTTCCATTGTTGATATTCATATCAGAAGAAGCCCCTCTATAGCGTAGATCAAAATGATTGCCCCCCTCCTTAGCTGCCAGGTCCTTTTTATCACTGAGAATCAAAGCTGTTCCATGAGCTCATATATCATCATTACCTGCAATACAAATTCTGAAATCAAAGCAGACCCGGCAATTTTATTGATGCTCGGAGTGGAACAGAGCCCGGGTCACCCTGAATCAGTTGCGCTGGTTTTGCCTTGCTGACAACAACAAACATGTCACTGACAAAATTACCGAAGAAAAGATGACTCGGTAAGTTCAGTGCAGAAGGTAACTTGTCAGTGACAGGGCTGGGATATTTTTATCCTTATAACTCAATGCTAATGAAATTGGTGGGGACAACAGTTGACTGAAAACGTGTCCCTTAGGGAGCACAGAGAAGCAGAAAGCACTGGAGTCGGCTTGTTTTCAAAGTCATTTTTCTCAATACAGTCATGATTTAATCAGGAGATCGTAACAAGAGCGGAGGAGTTAGAGACCTGAAGCAATAACCAGTAAGGCCAGTTTGGTCACTCTTAAGAATGGTCCATGAGCAGCTCATTCAGTTAAGTCTCTGTTTTCTCATTTGCATGGTGGAAAGAATCATCATGTGTGGCCCTTGGTCATTTGGAGGATTAGATTCACATCAAGTGATTAGAGATCTAAGAATAGATTATACATATGGATACACCTCACTCTGTCATTTTACAATTGTTAGCAAGGCTTGAGGTGGGGGAAGAAACATGCCCAGTAATGAGAATTTACCTTTTGACTCTTTAAGGGAATGAAGTTGAAGGAGGCAAAGGAAAATTGTAGGGGAAAGAAGCCAGCTGAAAGGAGGAAGATGAAGGGAAGAGGAAGAGTGAAGACATTGTACTGATGACCCCCAAGACCATGTCAGGTTTGATGATTCGCTGGAAAGACTCACAGAAAAGCTGTTACAGTCACAGTTATGGTTTATTGTAGTGAAATGATACAGATTAAAGCAGCAAAGGAAAAAGGTACATAAGTCAAATCATAGAAGAGATGAGACACAGAGCTTCCAGTTGTCCTCTCTCAGTGGAGTTGTGTGGACAGTATAATTCTTTCTTTCTTTTTGATATTTTTACTATAGGGTATGTGTGCTTGCCAGAGAGACAAAAAGTGATAAATCACCCTGCCCCCTGGGGTATAGCCATGCCTCTACCCTTTTTCTTCCATTCCCCTCTTTGTATTTTGGGCATGGATGCACATGTGCCTGACATGAGTTTCAAGTTGCTGGGTCTGGGACTTGAACCACAGTCGGCTATGTGGGAGTCCAGTGGTGTAACCATTATGCCATCTGCTGGCCCCAGTATAATTCTCTTAGCACAGATGTGTGACAATGTATGTGAAAGAACACCAGCCAGGGAAGCTCACTGAGTCTTAGCATCCAGGGTTTTTACTGGGAGTCAGCGACACACGCATATAGTGCATACATGACTGGCCTTACCTATTCAGGCTTCGGGCCCCCTAGAGGTCAAACTGGTACAGCACACCCCACAGCCTAAGGCATACAAAAACAGGAATTCACCATAAGACACACTGGTGTGGCTCTCTGCCTCAGGTACACAGACTCAGTCTTATCTGGCAGTATATTCCAAGGGCTTGGGGATTATCTCCTAGCAACTGGTTAAGAGTCAGTTTTTTTTCTCTGGAATGTGCTTCCTGGCCTGCAGCACACACATGGAAAGAAGTGGAGTCCAAAGTCCTTCTGTCTGTACACACTGAGGATATGTCAGTGTTAAACATGCTGAAACCCTACATGCAATGGCACTGCTAAAAAGTCAAGGTTATCACAAACACACAATGCATCCATTACTGCTTCTCTCTTTCAGGGGTCTGCCAATATTCTTTATTTTTGGATTTGATTCACTAAATTTCTTTCAGAACTCAAGTCTAAGAAAATATTTACCTTCTTATGTACCTTCTCGTGTGCTATTTAAAGCCAACGAGAGCTAGTGTGAGCCAGCATCTCTCCCTATCCATCGCTGCCAGGGTGTTCAGAGCTAAGTTTTGGGCTTATTGCAAGTAGCCTGTTTTCTGACATAATTACTCTCTTTTTGTCTGCTCTTCAATGTGAGAGAGTAGAAAGGGTGTAGGTCTGGAGTCCAAAGATATGGATTCACATCCTGACTCTTCAACATGCTGGTTGTGTGGCTTCAAACAAGTCACCTAAGCCCTTTAAACATGTGTTGGCATTGGTAAGGTTATCGTAAGGATTCAAGATAAGGATATAGTGTCTGGTGCTTAGTGGGTGCTAAATAAAAGGTAGCTATTCTTATTGCCTTATGGGTTTTTTTTCCCCCGCCTTATAGTGTAATTTCTTCACCTCCTTAAGTTCCGTTAACAGCTGAAAAAATACAAACATTAATAACTTGCAGGTAATTGGGCTAGTCACTTTATACAGGGGGCATGGGAATAGGTGTCCCAGGTCTCTGATTGCAGGGAGCAAATGGACCGATGGCCCCAACTGCTGTGCTCTGAAATTTTCTGCCATGTTCGTGCTGAAGCCACTTGCCCACAAAATGCTCCCCAATGAATACTACAGGAGTAGTAAGAACAGCGTATTTCCAGGGAATGTCCTTCAGTTTTGGCCCAGTGGTCTTCCTTGACCTTCCTTAAAACTGGACTGTGATCCAAGATGCTTCCACTCAACCTTTCCTTCCACTGACTCTCTTTCGATAGAATCAGACCTGCATTGTGTGGTCTGATGGCTCTCCCAGTCTCAACCGTATTTTCTCTCGGGTGTTTTCTGTAATAATTTTCTTCCATGTTTAATCTTATCTCAGGATTTGCTTTTTGGAGGCTCCAGAGTTGACATAGACAGTTGGCCTAGAATGTGGGACTGATGGAGTGGGATGCTCTTTCTTCTCTCTTCACCTGTTAGGAACCCAGTGTAGTCCTAACGCCTTCATTATGCTGCCGTCCTAGCACTTGCTCTGTAACAAACATACATGTGTAGTAACTGGGGACGCTCGTTTCTTGGCATGACTGGTTTTACATTCTAGAAGGAAAGGGTGGTCCATACCTTGCTTCTAGAATTGGTCACCAAACTATCCCAGACAAAAGAAAACAAAACTAAGACAAAACAAAACATCAGAGAGGATGCCTGGCCCTTGGGGAGGTGGATTGGGCAATTTAAAAGTTTTGATATGCGTGTTTATCAAAACACGTTTTGGCATTTACATTCTTGAAACTGAACACTTCTCACCAAGGAACATTCCTCCTTGACCGACTAAATTACCTTTTAAAGCAGATTCTCAGCTGTTTACCTTTCCTACCTTAATCAATAAAGCACAGGGAGCAAATGGCTCCATATCTATTAGTGAAATCAGTGTGAAAGCATTGTTGAGCTTATTATTGCACTTCCAAGTCTGTTCAGAGAACTGAAACTAATTGAAAGTATTTTAAGAGCCCATGAATTTGGGACAGTTTTGATGCTATCAGTTTCAGCTGGGACACTGGTTCTTTTGAACACATCTATACATCCCTGGAACATCTCTTGCAATATACTAATAATCACTGGAACTATTTACCGGTTTCTAGTTAAAAGTCCCAGTTATAACCATGGCTTAGGCAACTTCAGAAGGCCCTTCAGCAGCACTGAAACCCAGAGGTCCCACCTGAGGGGAGAGAGGGACAGAGTAAGTATCTGAAGGGCATTTTAGACAAGCCAGAGTCAGGCAATCAGCTATAAGTTGCAGATACATGAGAGGACTTCAAATAGTTCATGGAAAAATAGAATTAAAGTACGAGCTTATTTTGGTGCAAAAAAAAAAAAAAAAGGAAACCCCTGCATAGTTTTTCATACTATGCATTTTTCATGAACTTTTAAAGGGTTTCCCTCTCCACCGCCTACCCCACTACACAACCAGCTTGACCTGCAGGAGAAGCCGTGGGACAGGGATGTCTGGCAGCTGGCGAAGGACAGAAGTCCAAGCACAATGCTGGTCATTGTGAGAAAGCTGGTGGGTAGGTGGGAGGTGGTGAGGCTCCATTTTCTGAAAAGGAAGGATCTTTGTCAGGAAAACACAGCAGGGACACAGGCAGGGGCAAAAACCAGGGAGCCAGATATTAGCAGGAGACTGGTTTAAAAATAAATAAATACCGTACATCTAAGTGTCCTCAATTGGATTGATATGGAAGTGTATTCATGTTGGGAGAATTCACTTTACAAGCTAAGCGATGTATAGTGATTGAATGTATAAAATAAATTAAATAAAAAAAGTTGAGGATGCCGGATATGTTAATATCCTTGACATTTTTATTATACACCATATACATGCTTTTAAAGGTCAGTCTGTACCCTCCAAAGATGTGTAGTTATTGTATGTAAATCATGAATTACAATTAGTATTTATATATATGTGTGTGTGTGTGTGAATATATATATATATATATATATATATATATATATATATATATATATATTTCTACCAAAGCATAAATTCATAGTAAAATGACTTAGGAATGTGACTTTCGATCTGCGACTAAAAAGTGACATATTTATTAATTATAATAAAGGCTATGGTTAATTTTTCTGAAAAAAAAAATTAGGCAGAACCCCTGTGCTGGAAATACATTCTGAGGTCAGACTGGAAGCAGTAGCAGAGTGATAGTATTCCAAGGAAAAGCTTTGCATCCTCCCAATGGTGTATCCAATTACAGAGTCTAGGAGGAAGCTGAACTTTAAGCCTGTGGGTGAGGCTGGGAAAGGAAAAGGTTAGAGAAGGAAGGGATTAAAGCTAAAAATAAAAACCTAAGAAATTGAGATACAAGTAAAACATCATGCCAAAAATAAATAAATAAATAAATAGAAATCTGGAAAAAAATAACATGGATGGTCACACCACCTGTTTACTGTTAAAAAAACCATCCAGAATATGGATTTTCCTCCTCTCAGCCCCCCAGCCCTCTGAGTAGGTGGATTTTCCTTTTCTCAGCCCCTCCACCCCCAGCCCTCTGAGCACGTGCAGGGGTGGTTTCTGCATAAGGGACATGAGTCTGCACGGTTTCATGCCACAGGCCAGCCTCCTCGGTAGCTAATTCAGCTTTCAGGGCCTCAGTGATTCATCTCTCCTGCTAGTTAAGCCCCACTAGGCTCATTGTGTTCCAGGCCCAATGCAGGCCTGTTGCTGCCCCCAGATGACAATGCAGAGACTAAAGCTTCCATGACACCTCAGCCAACTTGAATGAGATACTGATCTTAGGAGATTTGCAAATGGTGGCATCATTGTCCATGTGCCACCAACATACCAAAGTGGCTTCTTTTTAGAGGCATCCAAGCTGGTCTGTTTATTCTTTTTCCTTAATAAAGAAGTCAGGGACTTTTCCTTTTGCCATCAGCAGCTCCTGCAAGCAGGAGTACCGTGAAGGTGAAGGGCTCTTGCTCCACCCCCCCCAACCCACCATCAATTCACTCTGCCTTACCCAGAGTGGGTGCTCCAGGTGTTCAGTCAATGACACCCCATTGTCATATCTTTTCTAACTTTTCCTCCTTCCTGGGAACTTCAATTTTAGCTGCTCATTTGCTTAATTACCTCTATTGCTGATACTCACAAAAAGACTGAAGATGTAACAGATGGTGCCTTGGGATGGATGGATGTTATGGATGCAAAACTGTCAACACACCTATCTCGATCCCATTTTAACTTTCACGTTATGTCCCCCTGTGGACTGTTGGCAATGAGCTAAGCTGATGCGTGCTGCTGGCGCCGGAATCATGTCGAGCTTAGTAATTCTTTTTCTTTCCTGGGTATCTTCCCCCTCCCCCTATCTATTTGACTTCCCAGTGCTTTTGTAATGATCTCTGTAGCATCTTTAAAAACTATTCCACCTCATTTAAAATGTGGCTAAATGATGGGGTTTTGACAAATTAAGTAATAATAAGAAAACATTTTCATTATTCTGCATTTTTCCATTAAGCTCCCAAAAATAGTGATTATAGGAACAGCATTCTCTCTCCACAGTTAACGATGTGTTAGCCCTGGTTTCATTAAAAACCTCATTATTCAAAGATTTATAACTCAGCCCAGGAAACCTCCTCTGAAGATGGAAACAGATCCAATCTTAGTTAGAAACTTACTTTCAAAGTATTTGAGTGAGGACTGAGTATCCAGTGAGGAGGTTGGTTAATAAACAAATGTCTCAGGAAGTTGAATTGACGGGCCAAAATCAACAGAATGAAACTTAACACAGATATTGTTGAGTGTACTATATGAAGAATGAAAGATTATAAAGTAGAAAGAACAGATATTTTGAAGTTAGAAGACCCGGCTTTGGTCTTGGCTCTGTTTTCAAATAGCTGTTTGAGGAATTCACTGAGCTCTCTGGGTTAAGGTAATCTCATCCAGCTAAAGAAGGAACTGCTATGTGATCTCCAGATCTTCAGGAACCTCAAATACCAATTGATTATAAAGCACAGATTTAATTTCTCACTAAGAGGAACAAGAGCCTTTGGAGAAGTGACTGATTCTAGACCTGGCATGATATAGGTGACCTTGAGTATACGGCTTTGCCAGAAGAAAGGAAGAACTTAAAAAAATAATAATAATGGGGATGCAGTTTGCAGAGCTCTCCCTGGTCAAGCCTGGAGAAATTTGCATGACAGCACAAGTAAATATGGTAGTAAATTATGATAGAAAGAGAGAAAGACTAAAACTGATAAAGCAGATAGAATAAGATTTTAAAATAGCGAATCAGAGTAAAGGACGTGTGAACTTTCTTTGCATTAAGTTCTTATAGATCTAAAACAATTTTTTAAAAAAGAGAATAATTTGTGAGTGAGTGTTTTATTGTGTAGATTCAGAGCTACCTGGTTATTGAGTTCAGGTAGAAATGGAAAACCTAGGTGATAAACTGTGCAATATGGAGCCAAAGTGCAATGTGCACTAAAATATTCTATTTACATGTTAAAACACATATCTGGAGCGTCAGAGTTAATCCTGCTGAGTTTTGCTCATTACATGAGTTCTGAGAAACTGGGGTATGTTTGCAGAAACTGACTAGAATAAGAAGTTTTGGGGAAGGAGCTATAAGAGAAAATTGAGAAGGTTGTGGGGGAAATGAGAATTGCTATCAGATATTTGAAGGACTGGAATACTCCAGAAATAAGATTTATTCACATTAGCTCTATGGAACAAGAACACAGATAGATTTGACTCCATATGAAGAAATTTTTTTCCTACTAGATATTTTCATAAATGAAATAGGTACTCTGTCAAGTAGTGAATTTTCTTACTAAAAGTTTAGAAGTTTAGCTTATATAATAACTAATCAGCAATGCTATCCAAAGAATTAGCACTGTAGGGACCAGCAGTTAGCATAATGGCTGTGTCGCTGGACTCCCACGTAGTCGACTGCGGTTCGAGTCCCGGACCCGGTGGCTTAAAACTCACGCTGGGCGCGTGTGTGTGCGTGCCCAAGATCCTGAGAGGAGAATGGAAGAGAAGGGATTGCGGCATGGTCATCCCCCCTGGGGGGTGATTTCTCGCTTTCTGTCTGTCTGGCGATTGCATGTGCCCTATAACAAAAACCTCTTCCAAAAAAAAAAAAAAAAAGAATTAGCACTGTAGAGGATGGTTGGCCTAAACTGATGCTTGCAAACCATTTGGTTAGATAACCTTAGAATTTCTCAGAATTATTTCAAAGGACACTCAAATTCATACATACCCAAAGTATAATTTTTAGATCCAATAAATACTGTCTTTTACTTGTATTTATTGTTTTCCAAATGAATGTAGATAATACTATTTGATTAATAAATACTTTCACTCAAAAATCTTTCAGAATGCTTATCACCCTGTGATACACATTTTGTTTCAGTATTCTTTATAGTGTTTGTCCACACAAATAAAATCATGCTGCAATCTGTTTTTTTCTTCTTTCATTTTGTAAAATTAAAAAATATGTTATTCTATTATAGAAATCTTAAAGACGCAGGCAGACTATTCTTCAACAGGAAGATCTAATATTATAAAGATGTTAGTTTATCCCAGAAA
The DNA here is from genome assembly GCA_026018925.1 of Tupaia tana. Classification (NCBI taxonomy): domain Eukaryota; kingdom Metazoa; phylum Chordata; class Mammalia; order Scandentia; family Tupaiidae; genus Tupaia; species Tupaia tana. The sequence continues at coordinate 50,261,576 of JAKSZU010000005.1, read as the reverse complement.
TGATTTATAAATTTAATGGAATTTTAATTAAAATATCAAATATTTTTGTAATGGGCTAAATCAGGAACACTGACTGATTCCAAAATTTGTTTTTGAGAATTAATGTTCAAGAATGCCCCGCCCCACCCAAAAATGTGTAAGAGTTTTCTTGTTCTACCAAGGAGAAAATTCACTATAAAACTAGTGATTATATGGTGTAGTAATGAATCTGAAGGAAACATTGAGTGAATGGAAGGAGAGAGAGGATCTTAAACCAGACTCATGTAAGAGAATTCAGCAGGTGCCCAAGATATAGCAGCTGTGTTTTGTAGAGAAAATAATATAGCAGCTATGTTTTGTAGAGGAAATAAAAGTCTCTTAAGGTATTTTAAGCACAAAAGTGTTTTACACGATCTTTGAAAGGACCAAAGGAGCAATTTTGGGGCAGAATCTCTGAAATGACTGTCACAATTCTGCAAGCCTGACTGCCGGGAGTCCCACTGTGTCAGTCCCCACTAGCAAGGAAGGTCAGAAGGCCATCACTGTAACTAGGGAGTTTAAAAATGTTCTACATAGCTGCGATCTGAGAATCAGCCTCAATTCTTAGCCAGAGAATTAACAGTGGACTATTACTATAGACATGTTCCATTTTGCAGACCTTCAAAAACCTGTAGGAGAGCACCTAACTAACTGCCATTATTTGTACTGAGAATTCTAGCTGCAAAATCAGCGCTTAGTTAGGAAAGGAGATGGAGGAGAAAACTCACACCAGAGTATCTGCAGCAGGTATTGTCAGTAAAAATTTATCACCAGGGAAAACAATAGCTGTTCAGTTATTTCCATTTTGTAAAGAATGTCAGGGCCTCTCATACTTAAAAAGGAAAAAGTAACAGTAGTAATTGAGAACCTCTGGTCTAGATCAGAGGTTGGCAAACTTTTTCTGTGATGACCAGGTAATTCACTTTTTGGACTTTGTGACATAGTCTTTCAAAACTACTTCATTCTGCCACCATTGTCATAGGAAAGTAAACAATACATAAATGAGTAAGTGAAGCTGTGCTCCAATAAAGCTTTATTGGAAATACAGATGGTGGGTCAGATTTGGCCATGGGTCATAAATTGCTAACTCATGGTCCACAAGACGATCATTAAAATACCTTCTTTTGTTAAGTTTCCAGAACCCTATGTAAATGTTGATAAGTGCTTACATATTGAAATTTGTTTTCTTATAATCTCTTAGCTCAAAAATACTACGTGAAACAATTTTACTTGACCATAGAATAATCCATTCATTCCATGTGTTGTCAAGTTCAAAAAAGAAAAGAAATTCTTAAAATGTCAAGTCACTCAACTTTAAAGGCTCTTTGAACCTGAGCAGTTCATTAGTTGAGACATTTTCACAGGGATATGTGCCAGATCATTGGGCACCTTGCTCATGTCTTTGCCCTGAAAGAGGGAGTAGAGTAATCTACAATTGGTATGTGGGAACCAAATCATGACCTTTTATAGAAATGTCACATTCTATCAACATTGCCAAACAGCCTGGAAACAGGGTTCCTTTGAGGAGAGCCCTAGCTTTTTTCATCATGCCTGTACGAATATTCTCACCTTTCTATAACATCACAAGCACAGTCACCTACACATAGTCACACATACTCGCACACACTCACACACACACACACACACACACACACACACAAATACACTGTGATGTTTTGATGTCCCCAGTGCAATGTTGACATGGTCAATTTCAGATGACAAGTTAATATGAACTCACATATTTTTATTTTATAGTGCTCAAGTTTGCTAATACAGAATTACAGAGCATACTGAGGCTAAGAAGTTGCTGATGTTTCTGTTATGTTGGGTGATCTTAGCTTACCATTTATCTAACTAATCAGGAATTTTATACCAAAATGGAAATGCTAGAATTGGATGTTTTTTTTTTCTTTTTTTTTTATGTGGAATAAACTACAGAGCTTTCAAGAGCAATCCTTCCTTTATTGCAGCATAAGAAACCAAGGTTCAGAGAGGTGAACTTAAACAGCTTGTTGGTAGAACTCAAATTTGGAATACCTCCTCTTTTGGTGTTTAAATCTTCTAGTAAAGATAATGTCCTCATACAAAAACAATTACTTCAGAAATATTTTAATAGTATGAAGTATTGAGAGAAAAGCCCACCCACATTTGTTTAGAAGACTTAATTTTATTTGTATCAGTGAATAAGCTATTCACTCTTTTCTTGTAAATGTCAGATAAATCTTCTAATTTCAGTGAGTTAAGGTAAATTTCTCATCCTAACTTTGTGATATATTCACTGTTTGGGGGATTTAGTAATCTGTAAAAGACTAAAAAGTCTAGACAATAAATAAACCTCAAAAAATCATATTTTAAATGTGAAGATCATGCAAAAAATAATGCTAAGAATAATTTTTTCATATTTTATGGTTTATGTAGACAAAATACAATAAATTCCAAAAAGCTATACGGGTCTTTTACTTAAAACCCAATTATACACTTCAGAATTATTTCCATTTTCATCAGTTCAGAGATTGCAATAACTCACATTCTTCATATTAAGAAAGCTGATCTTTAACCTCGCTGTCTTCTTCTCTTAAGAGGGTTCTTGCCAACCTCTTTGGTATGAACATTTGAAAAAAGGATCTTGTCAGCAAAATCTGGGAACTAGTTATCTTCATGAATAATGGGAACATCTTGTCTCAGTAGAGGAGATTAATGCTACCTCTGTGAAATGGACTCTGATATCTGGAGAAAATTTAATACCAGATGCCAAAGTTTCAGTAATGCACCTTTGAAAAACCCAGCATTCACTGGAAAATTGTAATGCTCAAACATATAATGTAGAAAATAATTCTTTAACATAGTATAGTAAAAGACCTACCTTCTCACTTATATTTTTTAATTATTAGTTTCTCTAAAAGTGAAACAAATTTCATTTGTGTGGTTTAATGTGTATAGCAAGTTTGAGGATAATGCTGGACTTTTAGAAAACATTTAAGTGGAGATTATTGAGAAATGAAGACTATTATATATCTTTAAAAGGGTTTCTTCCTTTTCTTTCTTTCTTTCTTTCTTTTTTTTTTTTTTTTTTTTAAAGGTTTTTGCCATAGGGTGGTATGCTTTGCCTGAGAAAGAGAGAGGGAAAGTGAGAAATCACCCTCCCGGGGGAGATGGCCATGCTTCTATCCCTTCTCCTCCATTCTTCTGGGATTTTGGGCATGCACGCACATGTACCCAGCATGATTTTCAAGTCACTAGGTCCAAGACTTGAAGTGAGGTTGGCCATGCAGGAATCTAGTGCCTTAACTACTATGTCACCTGCTGTCCTAAAAGGATTTATTTTTAATTGAGGATTTCAAAAGCAAGAATACTATCACATGACTTCTCAAAGTCCATATGAACCCAAGAGTTTATTAGTGAGCTTTGAAATATCTACAAAATCAACTATTTTTACTATTTTTAATTTACATTTAGTAAACTGATGTCAAATTATAAGAATAGAATATAGAAGTAAAACAATACACGGGCTTAGCTTAAGTGTGTAATTTTTTAGGGAATTTAAGAAATTGACCTCTGTTTGAAGAAGGGAGATTAAGCATCGTTTTTGTTTTCTTTCTTCTTTCTTCCCTTGCATTCTCCTCAAAGCATAATACTGATAAATACAAGAAAAAGGCTCAACAAATGAGAAATATTATTGAGCTTATGAAAGATATAATGCAAATAAAAATTTTGTTACCTGTATGATATATTGCCTAAAGGACACAGCCAAAATATTATCTATATTTGAAATTGAAATAAGATATTTTTATATACTTAAAGATTTTTACAAGTATTATTACCATATCAATTATGAATAAGTTACTTGAGAATGTAGTCCAGCTGAACAAAAAAGGGAACTAAGAAAATGAGGGATCAGGGTTCTTAGAAAAAGTGAAGCTAATTAAAAAATAAAAGAAATTATAGTATGGAATCTGTAGCAACTACAAAACAAAAATGAATGCAAGCAAATCTTGCATTAGCAAGAAGTTGGAGTGCTCCTGGTGAACATCTTCAAGAAAAAAATAGAATTCTTTGACTGAAACATGACTGTGTTAAATAAAGGCATATGACTATTTTGGTAAGAAGGGAAAATGACCGTTAAAATTTCTGATGGTGAAAAAAGGTTACATAGGAAATTTAAGATCCATATATCAAGAAACTAAACTATATCATGATTTGAGTATCTTTTGAGCAGAAGAAAAGAAATTTATCATTATCTTAATGAGTTGAATATGCTCTTTGAAAAAGTTTAGGCATAGTTAAGTAGTAATATATTTCCCTTTTTATAAAACCAATCATAATTTGTCATTCTTTAGTAAGTACAAATAAGGGTAGGCTTGTTTGATGTTGTCTTCGTAATGCTTAGGCCAACATGTGGGACATCATAAATATTCATTAACTATATTCAGTCTGGGTGATTTTGGCAGTTAATATTGATTGCTTATACAATAGCTAGTTACCACTCCAAACTGTCTTTTTAAAATTATTTTATTTATTATTATTTTTCAATTTGACCAGTGAGAGAGAGAAAGGGAAAGTGAGAAAGCCAGCAGCCAGGTCTGGCTGGCCATGTGGGAGTCCAGTGTCTTAACTACCATGCCACCTGCTGGACCCCAGAATGTTTTTAAAAGTTGTCTCAGAACACTAATATTTTTAAGCCACAGACTTAGTCAACTCTGAAACCTTTACACTCTGTTGAATGAGACAGTAAGTCCCTTTCGTTAATCCTCTTTTGAGTAGTTAAAAAATGTCAGTGGAAGGCCTCCTAGCATATATAAGATTTGTTCCTAGATGCAGGATACTGGAAGCAACAGGGACTGAAGTGTAGAATTTGGTGAGGAGAGTAGTCATTAATGTAGAGGATAGAGAAAACCTCTGTCTTCCAGGCTGGGTCATTGGTAGTCCTTGTGGGTGAAACACTGTCAACTTTTATCTCTTGGAGTCAGATTATTTGCTTGATGTAATAAAAATATTGAGCTATGGTGGGGAAAATTAGAGTATTACGGAGGCTTTATATTTGTCTTATAATAATAAAAAAGAAGACAAACACAATCTGAAAGTAACTCACCTCAAAAGCTTAGAAGAAAGAAAATATAGCTTTTGCTAATAGAGGCATTTGCTGTTGGTGGCTTGCAATATAAGGTAAGTACCATTAGACAAGCTCATCTGCAGGGGCAGGGGAACTCCCCCCAGCCAAAGTCTGATTTACATGCCAAGATTAATGATGCTACACACACATGCACATAAAGATTTGTTATGTTCATAACTGAAGTCTTTGGGGAGAGCAGGGCAGGCCAGTAGAGCAGGTCCAAAATGGCTTGAGAGGAGTTAGCAGGTGGCATGGTAGCTAGGGTGCTGGACTCCCACATGGCTGATTGCTGGTCAAGTCTTGGACTCTGTGGCTTGAAAATCACTTTGGGCATGTGTATGTGCATGACCAGAATCCCAAGAGGAGAATGGAGAAGAAACTGCAGCATGGTCATTGCTCACTTTCCCTCTCACTGTCTCTTCTCTCTGCAGAGCACATGATCCCTACGACAAAAACATTAAAAAAAAAAAAAAAAGAAGAAGAAAAAAAGAAAGGCTTGAGAGATTAAGAAAAAGGCAACTGACTTGGGTCTTTATTGTAGTTAAGGGCTGGGCTGAGGCAAGGTTTTATGCATGGGGAGGGGCCTACATTATTTGATTCTCCCACTGGCATCCAAGGAAGGACCATCCTGGCTCTCTTAGTAGCTTAGCCAGATGTGGGGCATACGAGGAAGAGGGAGAAGTGAAACTTAAAAGTTGTCCATAATAAATCATGAGAAAAAGGAGTTAGATTTCTCATTACAAAAGCCAAAACTTTTTATTTGCAGGAACAGGAAAAAGCCCATGACATCAAATAAAGAAGCCAGATACTATGACAGACCTTTCCCTGCTAAATATTTATTACCAGCTCTCACAATAAATATCATGCCTAACCCCATGCCCAGTGCAGTGGCCTCTCTCTGGTAGCTACCCACCTGTATATACCTTTCTGGTGTGGGGTGTATGTCTTTTTCTATTAAAACATCTTTACTTTCTTATTAAAACTTCCCTTTCCCTACTTTATAAGTGTTTGTGGTTTTTCATTCTTTCAAAGAGAGCATACTCAGAGACTTGAAGGCAAATGAGCAGAAGAAATTCTGAGGGCAGGTCTAATCTTAGAGATCTGGACCAAAAGTATTGAGGATCTTACACAACTCAGCTCAGTTTTTGCCAACCCATTTTCCAGGACCTGCTTCCTGCCTGGGAGCTCTGTTCTTCCTTTCCTCTCTTAATAAACTCTCTATTTTTCTACCCCTTTTCTGTGTCCGCATCTCTAATTCTTCAAGCATGTGAGACAACGAATTGTGTTCGCTGCTGTTCCTGCACTGAATATTGGCCCCACGCACTCCAACTCCGTGTGTCAGCTCTTTAAAAGAGATGTAGGCAGGGCCGGCATGGTGGCTGAGGTGCTGGACTCCACATGGCCAACCTGGTTTGATTCCCGGACCTGGCAGCTTACTTTCTCACTTTCTCTCTCTCTGTTTGTCTGTCTCTGGTGAGTATGGGTGCCTTATAGCAAATTAAAGAGAGAATAATAATAATAAATACAATTAAATAAGTAATTCTTTTTTAAAATTAGAGACATAAGCAAAGACTGTTTCCTTTCTGACTTAGTGCATTGTTTCATGAGGATATGATATCTGAAGCTCCTATAGTTATATTGCAATTCTGAGGGGGAAATTATAAGAATTATAGAAAATCATACCCAAAGGCTAAACAGTTTTCAAATTCAAAATGACTAATATAACCTACTTATTATGTGAGGCAATAAACCATTTACTGTTTAAGAGACTTTTAGCTAGTGTCAAAAGACAAAATTACAATAAATTTAGTTTTAGATTGAGTTGGCGTTTACTCACCCTTGATGAATAGGACAGTCTCTATTATACAAAATATAGAGAGCTCTCACAGCACAACAGCGGAGCAGTAGGTTTTGTAAAGTGGGAACAATGACACGGAACAATAGGAAAACAAAGCTGGGTAACAAGAGGTTAATTCAGATTAGTATTTTTGTAAAGGCTAAGGTTGTGGGTATTTACTTTTTACACTGATTCAGATAGACTGGAATCTCCTGGTTCGGGAAGAAAATGGGCCTGTTTGGGGTCTGTCTGCTTTTTAAAAAGTTTCAGTTTGAGGAACCAGCAGTTGGCGTAATGGCTATGTCACTGGACTCCCATGTAGTCGACTGCGGTTCGCGTCCCAGACCCGGTGGCTTAAAACTCACGCTGGGCGCGTGTGCGTATGTGCCCAAGATCCTGAGAGGAGAATGGAGGAGAAGTGGTTGTGGCGTGGCCATCCCCCCTGGGGGGTGATTTCTCGCTTTCTGTCTCTCTGTCTCTGTCTGTCTGTCTGGCCAGCACACGTACCCTATAGCAAAATCCTCTTAAAAAAATAAAAAAAGTTTCAGTTTGAGTATGTGGCATTTAGCACAAGTGACTTCATTTTGTTTGGACTGGTCTGTCACAGTCTGGTGTAAGAACTCAATCCAAAGTAATGAGTTCCAGAATTTTGATTAATGCTAGAGATTCTGTTATTGTAGCCAATGGCAACAAAGACATTATCACAATCTTATAAATGTCGTTTGTTCCTTTTGATATTTAGAATCACATATGGAGAGAGCATGGAATATTTAATAGTTACACAGCGCAATATAAGTATTGTAAACCTTGACAATATTTTTCTAGAGCTGATGAATCAAAGCATAGCCAAAAGCAGCACCTAACCAATTATTCCAGAAGAATAAGCAATAAACACTAGTGTTAGATGTCATTGGGATATCTCAGTTGTTTGTTATACAGCATCATTGATTGCAATAAGTAACTAATACAGTCTGCTCTCATATGTTCTGATTTTTCTCCTTTCAGGCACCTAGTAGGATTGTTTTTCCTTGACCTCTTGAAGCTAAGCACAACTAGGTGATTTGTTTTAATAAGTGAAATGTAAGTAGAAGTAATGTTGTATCCTCTGGGGAAGCTCTGTCCTATGCAGTACAAAGCAGCTCATCTTTCCTCTGAGTAGTGAGGTTGCTAGTCCGTGTTACAATGACTACTATTAACCTAGGTCCTTGAGTGAATAAAGCAAGCAACCTGGGTAGATGCATAGCTTGAGCTAGAAATAAATTTTATTGTGCATAAGTCACTGAACACCGAGGGTTGTTATTATCACAGGATAATGTAGCTTTACCTGACTAATGCACATTGTCCTAATAGGCTTCTTTGAAAAAAATGACATTTGAGCTTAGACTTGAGGGTGGAGGGGTTATCTGTGTTACATCTTGACGAAAAATGTCCCAGACAGAGAGAACAGCAAACACAAAGGCCTTAGGGCAGGAGTATGCCTCCTGTGTTCAAGAAGACAAAGGTGTAAAGTAGAGTGAGAAAAAGAGTAGTAGGAGGATAGGTTAGAGGGATAAGAGGTTAGGGAGCAAAAGGGCAAGGCTGCAGATCATGGAGAACCCTGTGATTTATTCTAGAGATTTTGGCTTTTAATCTCGGAATTTTCAGGAGTTTGAACAGAGAAATGATATTGTTTGGCTGAGGTGTCATCAGTGTGCAGAATGAGGTGCCATGATAGAATCACGGATAGTGGGGGAAAGCTGTAAACCAGCCCAGAGATGACAGCAGCCGAGACCAGGTAGTAGTTGTGGCAATGACCGAAGTGTTGGATTTGGTATATATTTTGAAGGTTTTCTCAGCAGGTTAGATGTGGCAAGTCAAGGAAAAAAAAAAATGCAGTAAAGGAAGATTCTGGGCTTGATGGCCTGAGGCAATGGAAATAAAGAGACAGATCATGAAAGTCTTAAAAACTAAGAAGGGTTGGATCTTTTTTTTTTTTTTGGAGAGGTTTTTCGCTATAGGGCGCGTGCGCTCACCAGACAGACAGAGAGAGACATAGAGACAGAAAGCGAGAAATCACCCCCCAGGGAGGATGGTCACGCCGCAATCCCTTCTCCTCCATTCTCCTCTCGGGATCTTGGGCACGCACGCACACGCGCCCGGCGTGAGTTGTAAGCCACCGGGTCCGAGACGCGAACCGCGGTCGACTACGTGGGAGTCCAGCGACATAGCCATTACGCTAACTGCTGGTTCCCAAGGGTTGGATCTTTTGATGTAATAATAATAAAAAAAGAATAAGTAAATCCATCAATCCATCTTGGCCAATAGCAAGATTTGAAGCTTGTGAAGTAAGGAAAGGGATATTGAAGCGCGACTAATTTACAGCACACAGAGAGAGTCGTGGCAGGTCAGAGGAAGGCACTGCTATCAGAAGGGTCCTGGTTAACAACCAGGATCATTAACCTCCAGAAATGGCTTGGACTAAGAGGAAAGTGACAAAGAAGGAGGTGAGATGAGAAGTCAGGAAGAGGATAATAAGGAAGGAGAAAGATGGCAAAGGGGTAGCTCTGCTTAGAATGAAAATGTACTCTGTAGGAAGAAAAATCATTGTTACAGCCACCCAGATGTTCAGAGAGAGGTCTGCTTTGTCTTTCCTTTAAGCTGAAGGTGCAAAGATCTCTTAGAAATGAGTGACAAAAATGGCAACAGAGGCTCACTGTAGAGGTTTGCTGGTCTTTTGGTGTCATGCTGCTTGAGTTTAGATAATGTTTCAATGACAAGCAGGAGAAGACAAAGGTACACAGATTCACTGATTTAGACTAGAGTAAGCTTAAAATAAATAGACTATACTCAGCAATAAAGAAATAAAAGGAACGAATCCAGGAGTAAAAAAAAAAGCCTGAACCTTATCAAAGCAGTGATGATAATAATCTCTTACCTTTGTAAAGTACTATATGGTAGAAATAAAACTGTACTGGAAGATTTTAAAACACAGAGATATTTTATAATCCAAACCATATTTTATTCTAGGTAAACATTACAAACTAAGCCTTTCATAAAATGAATAACAATGATAGCAAAACAAAATAAAAAGATTTGTGTTATTTGTAAGTGTGAGAACTTGTGAGTTAAGTCATAGAATAAATTCCACACTTCTTAGATGGCCTCACTGGTCATGGCCTAATGGACTCCCCCTGCTTACCTCTCCAGTGCCACCTCACGCCACTTCCATTGACTTAAGGACTTCAACCACACAGACCTCCTCCTAGTTCCTTAAATAATGCAAGCTCTTTTCCATATTAGACCCTTCCTACACGCTCCTTCCTCTCCTACATGATTCCTACCAGTGGTCAACTCCTTTCTGTAACAGGTTGTGGCCTCCTCTACACCAGGGAGCCCACGTGTAGAGACTTTAGAGACAAAGGCTACTTAGGGACAAACAATAAAGGGTGAGGCCTCCAGAGACACTAGGAAACGATTTTCATATCACGGCTTAAAAGAAAAGAGAAGGAAGGAGCACTGTCTAAGCCCAGTGTGAGCTGGAACCATAGGGAAGGGGTCTTTTGCTAAGAGCTGTAGCTGTGGAGGGATGCAGCAATAGCCATGGGTGTATATGCAAGCATGGAACGCTAGGGTCTCTCTATCCTTCCCTTGAATCTCTAGCCACTGTCTGACTTTGTCAGAACTCACCAGGAAGCCTGAGGGCAAAAAAGCAAAGGCAGTGTAATCTTCAGGTCATGGTCCATTTTGAGCCAGACCAAGATTGGAGTTTTGATAGGTAGGCAGGAAATGGGGATTAGTCAGTGCACATCCTTCTGTTCTCTGTTTAATTATCACCTCCTTTCGTAGATATGTCGTGGCCATCTTGTCTCCGTAGGTCACTTTTAGAACTTCTAACCCATTCTATTTTCCTCAGAAACTATAGATGTGTTTAATGATTTATTTGTAAAATACTCCTTCCTCCTAATAAATGGAAGCATCGTGAAGACAAAGACCCTCTGCTTTGCTCATCTCTAGATTATTGGTGCCCAGTTCAGAGCAAATACTGGAATATCGGTGGAAAGAAAAAAGAGAGGAAAAAGGAAAAAAGAAGAAATAAAGCTCTTTTTAAAAAGAAAAAAAGATTGTTTATGTCTGTGTAGCTATGTGTCTAATTTCAAACTTTTCACCTATCACATTAGAAACAAAAGAGAAATGGTTTTAAAAAATTACAAAACAGAAAAATATAGCAACCAAGTTGCAGAAAGATGATAAAATATTGATAGCATGTATGTATTTAGTACCTAATAGTGTTGCATAATATTTCATTTAATTTCTGTGACAGTCCTGAAGGACAAGGGAAACCAGTCCCATTTCACATATAAATGAACTGACTTTCAGAAATACTGAGTGATTTATTAATATTGCTGTAGTCTTGGGCGTCATTTAAACCCAGTTCACCTGGATTGACATTGGAGCTCCTTTTAACTCAGGTTCTGTGGGCATTCTGTGGAATATAAGGACACTGTGCACTTTCTTCTTTTTCAGAAGACTCAGCCTTGAGTTTCTCAGGCTTTTACCTTAAAACATAATACTTAGTTATCTGTCTGAAAGTGGCTTTTGTGAAAGATAATTTAGCAAGATGTTTTGTTTACGGGGAAGAAACAAAACCAATCCTACTATAAGATGTTCTTCCATGAGAACAAAAGTAGACGAGTAATACATTGGACGTTAATTGAGGCAGATGCCTGGGAGAATAATTTAAAGTAATTTGTGAATAATAAAATGAAGAGTCCTCTTTCCTCTCCTCATCCTTCACCCACCTGTACCTTCTCTCTTGCCCTTGCAAGAGGAGCAAACACCCCATGATGCAAAGGTCTTTTCTCTGTCCAAAAAGAGATTCCTTCCAACCAAACCAAAAGTTCAAAGTCCTTAACTCTTAAATGCCATGAAGAATGTACAAAACATACCTACTTCATTGTCATTGACTTTGTTCAACATCATCAAGTATCTACAGATTCAGTGTGTTAGGGGCCAGGAGTGAACACACACCTAGTGTGAAGGCAAGATTTTAAAATTTCAAATTATATGTGTGAAAAAATAAAAAAATGTAAATATATATATAAATATATATATATATATATATGTATACACACACACACACATATATATGTATATATGTATGTATGTATGTATGTATGTATGTATGGAGGGGGAGAGAGTCAATAGCAGTAGTAACTTTTTGTTTTTTTGAGAGGTTTTTGCTATAGGGCACATGGGCTCTCCAGAAAGACAGAGAAAAACAGAGAGACAGAAAGAGATAAAGCACCCCCAGGGAGGATAGCCATGCCACAATCTCTTCTCCTCCATTCTCCTCTTGGGATCTTGGGCATGCATGCACATGCGCTCGGCATGAGTTTAAGCCACCAGGTTTGGGACTCGAACCAGGGTTGACTATATGGGAGCCCAGTGACATAGCTATTACGCCAACTGCTGGTCCTTAGCAGTAGTAACTTATATAAGTTGTGTACTCATTATTAATCCAGTAAAGAGAAATACGTTGGTGTATTTGATGTTTCTATTATCCTTTCTATCCCATTCTAAGTAATTCCCCATTACATTACACTAATTATTAATATTATCACTTTATTCCCCTTCCTTGGAAATGTTAGGATAGTATAATTTTGACATCAGAGAATTTTCTTAACATAATTGTTTTATCTTGTGTTTTAAGTATAAAATAGTTTACAATTTTTATTTTTCTTTGTTAAACCTCAAGAGTAAATGTAGGCCTATTGCCTTTTACTGAAAACTCACAGTGTGTAAATACCAACACTTGGGAAAGTTATATTGATCTGATTTATTTACTAATGCTAATAAGATAATTTGAGTTTCAAAAAAATTTACTTACTCAAAACACGTCTCAGTGTCTTTTCATAATATCTCAAATTATTGAGTCATTGGAAAAGCCATGACATATTTTTCTATGCAAAAATGTGTCATGACTTTTCTGGGGACCCAGTAGAAGGGTTAACTATAACTTTACTTGCCAGATTTACTTCTCAAAAAGTTACTTTCCAATTTCTGAATAATAACTGATTATTAGAAATATAATTGCCTCAATAGCAACTCAGGTGACATATAAAACTTTGTATTTTGGCTCTATTCATTGTTGTTTACCATTTCATTTGATCTATAGTTTTCCACACAGGTAAGTTATCACAAAAACAGATTATGTATCTAGTAGTTATCACATATTGTATGTTCCAAAGTTAATTGCATACATATATGTTCTTTTTTTTAAAAAAATATTTAACTTTGTTTATTATCATTATTTTTTAATTTGACCAGAGAGAGACAGATAGAGAGGGAAAGTAAGAAAATAAGCTGCCAGGTCCAGGATTCGAACCATGGTCAGCCATGTGAGTCCAGCACCTTAATCACCATGCCACCTGCTGGCCCCCTCTGTTCTTTTCTTTCCTGTGAGATCTAGGGCTGTGTCTCTTTCCCCTGAATGCAAGCAGGTCTTGTGATGGTTCTGACCAAAACATCAGTATAATAGAAGTGGTACTGTTTGACTTCCAAGTCTAGGTCATAATGACAATATGGCTCTGTGAGTTCTTGCTCTCTTTCTAAACTCTATTTGTCTTTGAAACCTAGTCACTTTGCTGTGATGACACCCAGACTAATTTATGTAATTCGTGTGGAGAAACTACATGAAAAAGCTTACATGTAGGGGAGCTGAGGCCTCCAGCCAACAGCCAGCATCAATTATCAGATGTGAGAATGAACAAGCCTTCAGCTGATTCCACAACTCTCCGAACTGTCTTAGCTTCAACAAGTAGGATAGAAAGAAGCTGTTCTTATTGAGCCCAGACCAGCCTCTAGGTCTATGAACAAAACGAATATTAGGGTTGTTGTAAGTTAAGTTTTGCTGTGGTTTGTTGCACAGTCTTAGTAACTGTTAAATAATGTAACCTATTAGGAAGGCACCTCAAATTGATTGGACAAAGGCCAATGCACTTTTCTTCTAAGATAACCAAGTATTTAACACTTAGTGCTTTCCTACATCCCATTAGAATTTGTGAGAAAGTAGGAATGGCAATTTGGGAGCCGCTTCCTAAAACAACCCAGGTTGGGATTGTTTGTTGACAGTGATTAAGGAGATAATTTGTAAGAAAAAGTAAGATTTTTTTTTTTAAGCAACTTCAAACATTAGTTATAAAACATTTTAGTTTTATTGTCGAGTTTTTATTCATGAATGTATCTTTTTTTTTTTGGAGAGGTTTTTGCTATAGGGAACGTACGCTCGCCAGAAAGATAGATAGAGACCGAGAGATAGAAAGCGAGAAATCACCCCTCAGGGGGGATGGCTACACTGCAATCCCTTCTCCTCCATTCTCCTCTTGGGATCTTGGGCATGCATGCACACGCTCCCGGTGTGAGTTTAAGCCACTGGGTCCAGGACACGAACCGCGGTTGGCTACATGGAAGTTCAGCGACATAGCCATTACACTAACTGTTGGTCCCATGAATGTATATTAAACTTAAAAAATAATTTCCTTTTACTTACAGCCTAAAACACAAGTGCAAGCTGTTAAGTGGTATGCAGTGGTTTTTATGTTTGAGAATTTGATTAACTAGTTCACATTAACCCTATCCACCACATTGGTCTCATTTTTTAGTCACTTACAGCCTTATCCACTCATATGTCCTGTTTGTAGAAGCCTAATTTGTTAATCTACCTCCAACAGGATCTTATAATTTTCATCAAATTAGGCATCATGTCTGAACTCTTCTAGCTCTGTCAGGTTTTTCTTTGGATCGAATAGCTAGAATTTTATAGTTTTCAGTTCCCACTCAACTTCCTAACAATTCATCATTGAGTGCTAACTATCTGTTAAGCACATTTTAGAAACATGAAAATAAAAAAAAATAAACAAGGTCTCCGTTTTCATAAAACTGACCATCTATTGGGTCATCAGAAAAGTTATGATGCATTTTTGCCTAGAAAAGCTTAGAAATAGACATCATGACTTTTCTGGCAACCCAACAGTTGGGGAAAACATGAAATGGGTAGTAATATACATATTTAGTTTCAAATTGCGATAAGAAGCATAAAGGAAAATCAGTGATGGGTAGGATAGTGTAATAGGAAGAGTGTGCATATGGCTTATTGAACAGGTTAAGCTAAACAAAGTGCAAGCAGAGAATAACTTTTTTTCTCTCTTAATACTATCCCTTTAAACTTGCTCTGTGGAGTTGTTCTTTCTTGATCCTGGTTAAAATTCTGTGCTGGCTCCAGAGGTTTCCCTGTCATTTTCAGATACTAAATGGTTTAGAAACACAACCTTAATTTCTCATCCTTTTTCCTTTCTCCAGCTGACTTAGGCTTTGAAATGTCACTGGGAAGGAATGGAGGTTTAGACATTTCTTTCTTGGGGTCGGGGGTGAGTGCTAGTAGGTGGCATAGTGGTTAAGGACACTGGACCCCCATGTGGCTGAATGTGGTTTGAGTCCTGGACCTGGTGGCATGCTTTCACACTTTCTCTCTCTCGTTCCGTCCCTCACTGGTTAAATTTAAAAAATAGTTAAATAAATAAATAAAGTTAAATAAAATAATTCTTTAAAAAAAAAGAATTTCTCATTTCCTTTTTCTACCTCCTGCCTGACTGGAGGACATTCCTGTGTTCTCTGGCTTTGGGTCTATTGAGGAGAGGCAAAGAATTCCTTTTGCTGTTTCCTTCTATTCTTCTTTCTGATGATGTCTACCACTTTGTGAGGCTTGAATGTGGCCAGAGGCAGGTCAGTGTCCCCAGGAAGTGGTAAGCAGGCATTCCTAGACGTTCTTGATATACCTTGATTGTAGCTCACATGTGCCTAGTTTTGTGGAAACTTAAGATCACTCCACTTTATCTTTGTTGATGTAATATTTAGCACCAGGAAGGGTCTAATATGTCAGTATCTTAGGATGCTCCCACGTTTCGACCACTTATGTTTAATAGTGTGAGTACTGACTCCTGTGTCATGGTGAGCTCTAGCCTTACATTATCACGTCCAACTCTTCCTGTTCTCAGCTTCTTTCTCTACATCAACCCTTATCCTAGATTAAACAAATGTTCAACATTTCTTTTTAGACTCTACATAATTTATACCCTCTATTTAACACAATCCCTTTCCTTATTTATTCTTTCAGAAGAAAGACAAAAACAAAAACAAAGAATTAGATTCATATTTGTCATCTAGAAACCACCTAGTTTTCCACTAAATAAGGGGATGGTGAGGCCTTGTTGAAGGTACTTGTTTCTTTTCCCACTTCTCTCCATTTAAAAAAAAATGGAGTAAATGCACTTTAAGAAATCCTAAGGTTGCATCTATACTCTCTTCTATGAGCATTTGTCTCTACTAGCAAGCTGCAACCCTGGGGCACTGGAATCATTTGTAGTGAAGGTTGCAAATTTTGGCCAATAGTTACATAACTTCATTATTCACTTCGTTCAAAATTTTCTGGGAGTAGTTCCCCCAACTGAGTCAGTGTGGTGAGTGGGTAGGTTTTAGGGTGAACAGATCCAGATTTCCATGCTGCCTCTGCCATTGGGCATATCGGATTATAGGCACTCAATAATAGTAGTCATTACTGTTTTTTTTTTTTGTATGGTAAAACATAGATTAGCTGTAGAACATTTCGTATACCAATATAAATTTAAACTAAGAATAACAACTTTGTTATTCAAATGTTAATCTGGGTGTAGAATCTATGGTAAAGTCTTATTAGCTAACTAGCATATTTGTGCTTTTTTTTCTTTATGTATTTTAAGAGGTTTTTTCTTTAGGGCATGTGCACTCGCAGGAGAGAGAGAGAGACAGAGACAGTAAGAAGGAAAGTGAGAGGGGATGGCCACGGATGACTACTCCACAATCCCTTCTTCTCCATTCCCCTCCCAGGATTTTGTGCATGCACACACACATGCCCCTTGTGATTTTCAAGCCACTGGGTCCAGGACCCGAACCTGTCTCCATGTGGAGTCCAGCAATGTAACCATTAAGCCCTCTGCTGTCCCCATATTTATGCTTTTTAAAATGTTCCTAGGCTGGATTTGCCCTTGGACTTTGACAAATGATAGTAACATCATCTATAGTGAGGGCTCATTGTTAGAACTAGACCCTTTAAAAAAGGCTACCTACCTAGGATTTTCATACATGGACATAGGATCCATCTCCTCCTGAGATTTGCTTACAATAACATCTGGAAGGACTGGAACTTTATGAAACCAGAGTGAATAATTGTGATGGGCTGACCCTGTTGCCTAGTGGTTAAGGGAGCTGAATCCCACATGACTGAGTGTGGTTTGAATCCTGGCCCTGGTGTCATGAAAAAACTTCCCAGCTGTACCAACAGTTGGTATAATGGTTATGTCACTGGATTCCCATGTAGTTGACTGCAGTTCGAGTCCTGGACCCAGGGACTTAAACTCACACCGGGTGCGTGTGCGTGTGCGTGTGCGTGTGTGCCCAAGATCCCAAGAGGAGAATGGAGGAGAAGGGATTTTGGAGTGGCCATCCCCACTGAGGGGTGATTTCTCGCTTTCTATCTCTCTGTCTCTCTCTGTCTTTCTGGCGAGTGCACATGCTCTATAGCAAAAACCTCTCTCTCTCTCTCTCATCTTCCTGGTGAGTGTCAGTGAGTGCTGGCAACAACAACAACAACAAAAACAAAAAACAAAAAACAAAAACAAAAACACAAACCTTCATCCCCAAAACCAAAAAAGTTAATCATGAATATACCATGTAAGATATATATTTTGTGTAAATAATGTATATAATAAAATAGACTCTGGTAGCATTTTGATATCTGATACTAGTTTTCAACTTTTAATCCCTACAAGTTGGGACCTATGCCCGCTTAAGAGACTTTTCTTCAGTTTTGGTGGATTCTTCTTTTTAAGTCAAATGTGTTTTAGTAACCCGTTTCTGGTTAATGTGTTGCAATTTTTTCAAGCCTTATACAGTTACATAAGAACTTTTTTCAATAGAATTCTTGAGTAAGATTTCTGTTTCAGTGTTACACATAAGGGGGTTCATATCTTACAATATATTTTACAAATGGCTCCCAGTAGTCACTTACCAATCAACCTAGAAATATTGCAGCCCTGCTGTCTACCTGAACCTTCATGTGATAGTCTTCTGTTCCAGTGTGTCCTGGGATGAAGCAATGATGTTTTTACTTTCTTTCCAGCATGAAACATATTTTCATGATTAAGGCTCCAAATCAAAAATAGAATCCCCTTCAAACAGAAACATGAATGTCACTATACTTTCAGCTTAATTCTATTAAAGGTTCATCTAGTTTGTTCAGTTCATTCACACCCACTATAATGTGACTTGCATTTTAAGGTTCAGTGTGTCCCAGGAAATTTTCACTGAGATGCATATTGAAAAATAATTTCTGGGACCAGCAGTTAGCGTAATGGCTATGTTGCTGGACTCCCACGTAGTCGACCGCGGTTCGAGTCCCGGACCCGGCGGCTTAAACTCACGCCGGGCGCGTGTGCGTGTGTGCCCAAGATCCCGAGAGGAGAATGGAGGAGAAGGGATTGCGGCGTGGCCATCCCCCCTGGGGGGTGATTTTCTGCTTTCTATCTCTCTGTCTCTCTCTGTCTGTCTGGCGAGCGCACGCGCCCTATAGCAAAAACCTCTCCAAAAAAAAGAAAAAAAAATAATAATTCCTGGGGCCAGCAGTTGGTATTATGGTTAAGGCATTGGACACTCCCACATGGCTGGTTATGGTTTGAGTCCCAGACCTTGTGGCTCACTTTCTCACTTTCCTTCACTTTCTCTGTGTGTCTCTCTCTGGTCAAATTAAAATAAATGAATGAATACATAAAATGAAATAAATAATTCTTTAAAAAAAAGAAAAAAATAATTCCAAGATGAGGAGCCTTCATTCTTTTAAAAATCCTTACTGTACAGTAGGGACTAAAGACCCAAGAAAGTCCTATAGTAGACACACTTGACTTAACCTAAAACTTCTCCTACTTAATTTAAACTGGCAATTTGATTAACTTATTTTATTTTTTCAAAATAACTAGTAATCTCTTCAGTGTCTTCTATCCTATGGGACACATTGGAAATGCTGGTGTAGGGTTTTAAGGTAAAAAACACTCTCATAAAGGCATCATCTACCTTCCTGAGGTGTATTCACAACAAAAATTTAATTTTACAAAAGAAACTTTAGTTACATAAAAAACAGACAGCTTTCATGTTGCTGGCATCCAGGTAACTGCTCTGTAGGTTAAAAGAAGTGTTTGTTCATGTGGCTCTGTCTTTGTAAAAAATATGAATTTTTTTTTTTTTTTTTAAAGCAGAAGTCAGTAGGTGGCATGGTGTTAAGGTGCTGGACTCTCATATGGCCAACCACAGATTGATTCCTGGATTCAGTGGCTTGAAAATCATGTTGTATGTGCATGTGTATTCAAAATCCCAAGAGGGGAATGAAGGAGGGGATTGAGGAAAGGCTATCCCTCCTGGGGGCTAATTTCTCATTTTCCCTTTCTCTTTCTCTCTGTTTCCAATAAATACACACACACTATGGCAAAAACCAAAATAAACAGAAATAAAATGTAAAAAAAAAAAAAGAAGTATGCTGGAGCTCGTGTGTGTGTGTGTGTGTGTGTGTGTGTGTGTCTGTGTGTGCGCGCGCATGCGGGTGTGTCATTATTTCTGGGTGCATAAACTTCAGGTGATCGCAACTGAGATTCTGGAAGGCTAGGGATGGTTTAACCCAGTGTCTTGTCTGTTCCCTTCCAGTCCCTTCTGACCCTGTGCTTTCAAAGTCTCCAACATCATCAAAACCATCATTGCGTTTTGTAGCCTAAGAATTAGGAGTTCTACTGGTTTGAGCACGAGCCCAGAAACACAAACCTTCTTGTTACTAATTCAGTACTCAAGGTCCTCAAGAAACATTAGGGACAGAACCTCTCTCCAACTTGGATACCATTCAGAGAAAACAAGTCATTGTCTCCTTTCTGTTTCATTTTCCTTCAATGCAGAGGAACTATGGGGCCACATTGAATTTTGCAACCCTTACGTATGCAGCCGTGCCAGAGAGTCATGGCAGAATTTCCGGCAGTAAATTTCCACCACCAAGGGACGTGTGGTCTTAAAGGTTTTCCATGTCAGTCAGTAAGTGAAGTGCCTGGCTTCCTGGTGCAGCTTATGAATAGGACAAAATCTTGTTAAGTTAGAAATTTCCCCCATATAGTCTATGGCTTCTGCTGATGGAACTTCAGCAATCCAATTGTTTTTTATGACTTTAAGTGATATTTAGCACAGCTTCACTGCTTTCATAGCCAAAAGTCGTTCAGAATGGAGCGATTTTACCCAAATTCAAGTCTGATGAATATGTTTACATGCCTATTATATAGGAATTTTACTAAGTAGAATCATGTTTTCATTATGTCTAAGCTTATTTGAATGATTCATGGCTATTGAAGACTGATGAGTTCTGTGTTCCTTCTTGTTTTTACTACATGATATGTACATCTATAGATACGAAGAATTTGGTTTAGAATCCCACTGAAGCTCATAAAATACCAGGTTAAATATTGATTTTATGAAACACTTGTGTCCAGTTTTCTAATGTGGAGAATTGGAGTGTATTGTTCAGGTAGCCTAGGCTATTCTGTCATCAAAGCAATTGGGTAAATAAATGGTCTGACAGATATTTTTGAAAAAAGACTTTCTTTATTGACGATGCTAACAAAGTACTAACATATTCATGCTAAAATGGATCTGAGCTTGCTACACAGCCAGGCTGGCTACCGCCACCTTCCATTCCACTTACTGTTTTTTATATTTCACAAATCCCTCCCTTGTTTTCCTTCAACACTGACCTCTTAAATAATCAGATATAAAATGTAATTTATATTTAATTATAATTAGAATTAACATGTGCTACAAATGTTCCATGCTGTGAGGAAAGAACACTGTATGGAGGAAGCTGATCTGCCTAAGGTCACCCAGTTATGAGGTGGCAGAACTAAAATAAAGTCTCTTAATTCTCAGGTTAGTTTTTCTCCCAATCTACCATCCTGCCTTCTTATATCAATAAAAACCACAAAGTAAGGGATAAAGATGGGAGTGAGGAAACGTGTATATAGCAGGAAGGGAACTGCTGTGTGATTTTTAAATGTAGAGAATAAAGAATTGCTAGAACTCTACGAGATCTCTAGATTAAAAATAAAACACATTAGGAATAGTACACTAAGGTGCTTACATAAAGGGGACTTTTGATTTAAATAAAATGGTCCATATTTTGTTATCCACTAAACTATAATGAAAAGAGCTCTGAAAGTGGAAAACTTTTTATTGGGTTGCAGAAAAATTATTATCATTTTCATTTGATATTACCTAGCCTGAATTGAGTTAGAAAGGCTAAATATAGCTTTAATTTTCCCTTTGTGTGAATATTCATCATTTCACTTTAGTGATATTAACATGTTTGATTTTGGGGTGCTGGCCTAGATTGCCAAAGGATATTCCATTAGTACCCATTACCTTTCAAAATTATGAAAAGTTCTCATTTTGAAATGCGTCTGGCCCTGAGGGTTTTGAATAGTATTATGGGCATGATTTTACAAAAGAAATGATAAGCTAATTATTTTTACAAGAGAAATTATACATACCCATTACAACTAGTTAAGCAATATAGAAAAATAGAAGGAAGAAAGTTAAAAATTATTTCACATCTTATCACCCCGAAATAATCACTGTCTACATTTGGTGAACATTATCTGTCTCTATGCATTTATACAGAGTGTAAGATGATTAGGCATAATTTTCTAAAATAAGATCATACTACATAGTAGAAGAAAATATTTCTTCATCATGAGAGTTGTTAGTTTCTAAACTATTTCCCCAAGTTTAGCGGAAGATAAGGAAAACAATATGAAGTTAGAGTCATGGAGTCATGATGTGAGGTGTATTTAACTACATGTTTCAGTTTCAGGTCATGTCAATTGATTCCCACTATAAAGACAAGAAATTAATCCTCTTGTACTTACTCGACTTCTTCTCACAGCATCCCAGTTTTTACGTGTGCATTCTGTTCTGTTCTTATGTTCCCTCATTTTCTACAAAATTTAATACATAGAGTCTGTGTTGACTGTGAAGCCTATTACTATAGCATCTTCATTTTTTTCTTTTCTTTTTTTTTTTGAGAGAATTTTCCTATGCAGTGTGTGCACCCACAGGAGAGACAGAGAGACAGAAAGTGAGAAATCATCCCCCTGGGATGGGAGTGGGGGGGATGGCTACAACACAATGCCTTCTGTGTAATTTTGGGCACCTACACACATACACCTGGCCTGAGTTTCAAGTCACCGGGTCTTGGACTCAACCGTGGTCGACTACATGGGAGTCCAGAGCCTTAACCACTACACCACCTGCTGGCCTCATCTTCATTTCTTTTTAATTTTGACTTATGTATAATTGAGTCCATATTGTCCTCAAGTATTCTTTTCAAGTGAGGCTTACAGTACAAGGTTCCTTTTGTTTTGGAGTATGTCTGCTTCATATTTGTATACCTGACTCAAAGGACAACTTGGCTATGGATAAAATTCTTAGGTGTCATGTCAAAGATGTATAATGAAGTTTTATACACATCTTTGTGCATTAAATGCAATTATGGAGAAATCTAAAAGCAATCTAAATTTTTAAAAATTTATCAATAATTTGTTATGTATAAATAATTATTTTATCTAATTCTATTTTATTTCATTCTGCAGAAATTTCCATGGGCTCCTTTCTTTAATCCTTGAATTTAATTAACTTTTTAAAGATTCAAGAGTATTTTAAGACCAGTTTGTAGTATTATAGTAAACATTTATACCATTGGTTCAGTTATTATTTTTAGAGATATTAATTATGTAATGTTGGAATTGCTTTGTCTTCAATATCTATAATCTCATTTTAAGTTAGTTTCCTTACTTTTATCTTGTTTTGTATGATTTTCTATAGTGTCCCAAACATATTGCTGTTTTCAGTCATGTTTATTGTCCTAGTTGTTTTTCATCTCTATAACAGTTTTTATTTTTCTATTTTATTTCTTTCCTGAACTGTGCCAGCTTCATCTACTATTTTATTTATTTATTTATTTATTTATTTATTTATTTATTTATTTATTTATTTTAGTTTTTTTACCACAGGGTGCGTGCACTCACCAGAGAGAGACTGACTGAGACAGTGAGAGGGGAAGCTAGAACTTCCCCCCCCCCCCCCAGGGGGATGGCCATACTGCAATCCCTTTTCCTTTCTCCTCTTGGGATTTTGGACACTCATGCACATGTGTCTAGCTTGATTTTCAAGCCTTCAGATCTAGGACTTGGAGTAGGCCATGTGGGAGTCTAGCACCTTAACCACCACACCACCTGCTGGCCCATTCTTCTGTTGTTTTGACACCTCTTTCTTGTGCTTTTACAAATTTTCCATAAGTTGCCTTTTAAAAAAAAAAAGATGATATTTTAACTTTCTCTTTAATAAATCATTTGTCCCAAATCCATGCATTCTTTACATTGACTCACTCTGTGCTGTTCTCAGGCAGATGCATGTCTTTGATGCACAGTCTCTCACCTTTAGACTTTACCAGATATAGTAGTCAAGCAGTTGTATTGGTATCCCACCAACTCCTATGGATACAAACCAAGTTATATCACTGATCACCCTGAGGAGCCAGAAAATGGCAGAGCAGTAAAACACGGTCACCCCATGAGGCTTATCTATATGGAAGGGTTCAGGTTCACATCTGGAGACCTCCCTGTGTACTCATTTCTTTTTAATTTTTATTTATGTATGGTTGAGTCCATATTGCAAGTTGTGCATTGGTCACCTAACACCTCACTTTGGGTATGTCAGGAGATTTGGCTTTTTGCAATCTCTACCAGAACTGAATCACAGAGTTTCCCATTTGGATATTACGTTACCTTTTTAGAAATATCTATTTCATGCTTGAGATATGATACACTTGTGCCAGCTCTCACTATCCTTCCTAATGTTAGTCCAAATTTCAAGGCATGTGGTGGATATTTATTATGACTTGACTAAAAGTTTGGTATTATGACCTTTTTTTTTGTTCAAGGAAATAGTGGTTTGATTGTATTTTTTTAAATCTGTCTTGTTTGTTTGTTTGTTTTGATGGATTCCAAGAGAAGAGAGAGTATAAAATCCCCACCATTTATAGCCATAACCCCTTAAGTATATTTTATGGTAGTTTTATTGCATATATATTTCCTGAGGAGGCTCAATGGAAGACAACCTTATGTTGCATTAAAATATGGTCAATGATGCTACCTTATAAACTAAGTTCCTTTGTTTCAGATCATAGCACTCTGGGTGGCTTAATACTCTGGACCTGTTACGTTCCATAGACCATATGGTTTCCATTGGCAGCAAAGAAGAAGAAAGAGATCCATACACTAAATAAAACAGGACTGGGGCTAGCCTGTGGTGTGGTGGTTAAGATGGCTAGAGCTCAGGTGGTTGACTGTGATTATAATGCTAGACCCAGTGGCTTGAGAAACACATTGGGTGCTTGTGCATGCATCTCCAAAGTCCCAGAAGGAGAGAAAGATAGTGGGGAAGGGATTGTGGCAAGACCATTCCCTACTGGGGATGCTTTCTCTCTCTCTCTCTCTCTCTCTCTCTCTCTCTCTCTCTCTCTCTCTCTCATCAGGTGAGTGTACCTGTCCTTTGGCAAAATTAAAAACAAAAACACAACAAAACAAAACAGAATGACTTGGTAATTTTGCACTCAAGATGCTTCTTGATAATTATTTAAGTAATCTATTAAAATCTGCTTTGTGGGAACCAGCAGTTAGCGTAATGGCTATGTCGCTGGACTCCCACGTAGTCGACCGCGGCTCGCGTCCCGGACCCGGTGGCTTAAAACTCACGTCGGGCGCGTGTGCATGCGTGCCCAAGATCCCCAGAGGAGAATGGAGGAGAAGGGATTGCGGCGTGACCATCCCCCTTGGGGGGTGATTTCTCGCTTTCTATCTCTCTGTCTCTCTCTGTCTGTCTGGCGAGCGCACGCGCCCTATAGCAAAAAACCTCTCCAAAAAAAAGAAAAAAAAAATCTGCTTTGTGTTAAATCTGTGGTCCTCATTTTTGTCTGTAGTCCATGGAACAGAATAATTAATCTTCTATTTTTTCTTCGTTAGGATTTACGAAGTAATTAAAATACTGCATGACTAAATTAGGTAAATGGATGTTTTAGCAAAACATGTCTAAAACTGAATGCCAACTATTGCCCCCAAATTTAATTTTCTAGTTGTTCCAACCTAAAATTTTTGTTGGATAAAATAATTTATTTTTTCTCTTTCATTCACTAAACACGCTGATCCATCAACAATTTCTGTTGTCTTTATCTTCATGAGTGTATTAGTATCTTAGGCTGCTATAACAAAATATCACAGATTAGGTGGCACAAAACATTAGGAATTCATCTCCCAGAGCAGAGGGAATAGATGTCCAAAATTAAGGTGTTAGCAGGGCAATGCTTCTTCTGTTGGATCTAAGGAAGTATTCTTCCTTAACCCTTCTTAGTGCCTGTTGGTTGCTGGAAATCTTTGGTGTTCCTTGGCTTGTAGATGTATCACTCTTATCTCTGCCTCCATTTCTGCATGACATTCTCCCTGTGTGTCTGTCTATTCACATAGCTTTCATAAAAGGGCAATAGCCACTATTCAAAATTATGACTCTCTGTCCTGACTCTTCCAGTCATTCCAGTCATTCTTTCTCATCTCATTTGCATTGTAGTGCCAATTATTACTTAAGGCATATTTATTTATACTTAAATAATATAATATAATATACTTAAATAATATAAGTACTTATTTATCGTTTAAATATATAATATTTTATATATCTTATTTATCTTCTTTGTTGCTTGTCGGCACTCCTGGAATGTAAAATCCTATAGAGACTAAGTATAGTCTATGTGTTCACTGTTATATTGATAGTGTCTAGAAAAGCACCTGGCACATAGTACTTGCTCCACAGATAAGTATGGAATGAATGAATGACTGAGTCACATAGATAAATGTCACTAATTAGGGGTCAGCAGATGACATAGTGGTTATATCACTAGACTCTCATATTGCTTATTGTGGTTTGAGTCTCAGACCTGGTTGCTTGAAACTCACACTGGGTATGTGTGTATGCATGCCCAGGATCTCAGGAGGAGAATGGAGAAGAGATTGCAGTGTGGCCATCTCCTCATGGGAGTGATTCCTCATTTTTCCTCTCACTGTCTGTCTGTCTCTGTTTCTCTCTTTTTGGTGAGCACACATGATCTGAGGCAAAAAACCTCTAAAAAAATAAGATGATGTTACTAATCACATGTGTTACAACAGAACAGTGGATGAAAACCACTTTTATGTCACACTTCATGGAGGGCAGACTAGATATTGGTTTGTTTTCAAGGCCCCTTTGAAACTGCCAGTCAACTGCCATATTTGCTCATGGTTACCCCTCATTACTCTCCAGGATGAAACTTCCCTATAAGGCTGTGTGGGGAACATGAAAGTGAATCAAGATTGTTTTTTAGGGGGAGTGGAGGGAAGGCAGTGGGTGTGAAAGAAACTTCTTTTTTTCCTCCATGATATTCAATTGCATTTCAGAAAAGATTCCCATCTACAGAGCAGCTAGGAAGTGTCTTTACCCAAAAAATAATCACACTTAGAATTAAGCCTGTCATCATTAGGGCTGGCAGGTGATGTGATGGTTGGGATGCTGGACTCCCACATGGCTGGCTGCGGTTCGAGTCTGGGACCTGGCTGCTTGCGTTCTCACTTTCCCTTTTTCTCTGTCTCTGTCTCTTTCCAGTCAAATTAAAATAAATAAATAAATAAATAATTCTAAAAAAAATTAAGTCTATCATCTTCAGGCACTGAGAGGACTTCTAAGAACAGTAGACAAAATTTTGACATTCGTCCATGAGTAAGGGAAAGAAGTTGCTAGAGGGTACATGTATTTCTGTATATCTGTATATCTCAAAGGCAGGATGAAGGAAGAGAAAACAAGATCAATTAGATAAGCGGAGGATGCATTAGCCATTTAATCAAGTACCTAAGCCATGAAGAACACGGTTTTTCTAAAAGACACTATTACGCTTAATGGAGTTCTTTAGAGCATCCTCAATTTTTAAAATGAAGACAGAAAGCCCCATCTTTAGTAAAGTGCTTCTCTTTGCTTGTTTGACCACAAGATTTTTCTATCCCATTCAATCCTCTAGGGAGCTGATATTCTGCCCTTTGCGCCTCATAGAATTATAAAGAGAGGGAATCTGTCCAAATTATTTAATCAAATCATTCTTGCTCTGGCCAATATAAGTGCTTAAATATCTACACTTAATACATCTCCGTCTAATGATATTCACTTATCTAAAATTACTTCTTAATTGATAAGATATATAAATGAAAATACTACTAGGCAAAATGTTAAATGAACTCAAGCTATTTAGGATGTTTTCATTCCCTACCCTTGAATTTATTTAATCTCCAGTGAACAGTCTAAAAAGATAGAATTTAATCTTCACTATGACTAGCCCCCAAAACAAAGAGAAACGGGTTGAACAAGAGGTAGCAAACAAGAAGTGAATAATTTGTCTTTAATGTTCTCATTGCACAACATTGTATTATTTTTTTTTAAATTGGTCCTTGTATTTCTCAATTTTGGAGGGAGAAGTATTCTAATACAACTATAAAGAGCAATGCTACATATTTCATACAAATTGGCTAAAATGATGTTAAAGATACTAATTACAATCACCATTCATTCAAAGTTAGATTTATGAAGTATAATTTAAATACAGTATACATTACCTTTGTGTTAAGTTTTGTAAATTTTGACAGATGCAAAAGTCTTTAACCACTGTCACCCTGATAAAGATGGGAAAATTTCCCTCACTCTCCAGAAGTTTCTCTTGTCTTTTTAGAATCGACCTTCCCCTTTGTCAGATTCTGGCAACCACTGTAGTTTTTGCCTTTTCTAGAATGTCACATAAACAGAATCATCATTAGGTAGCCTGTTAAATCTGGCTTCATTCTCTTACTATAATACATTTGAAATTAATCTACATGATTGCATGTCGGTAGTGGATCCCTTTTTATTGTTGAAGAATATTTTATTTTAGGCACACCACAGAGATTGCTTGCTCATTCTCCAGATGATGGGCATTTTATAGGTTTGTAGTTTTTTTGAAATTATGAATAAAGTTATTACTATAAGCAAGTGTATACAGGCTTCTCTGTGTATATATATATGTTTCCATTTTTCTTACCTTAGAGTGGGATTGCTGGATTGTATGTTACGTACATGACTCACCTTATAAGAAACTACCAAACTGTATTGCATGGTGGCTACATTATTTTGCATTCCCATCAGCAATGCATGAGTTCTGGTTCTGCAGCCTCACTAGCATTTGGTATTGGCATTAAAAAAAAAAAAAAAAAAAAAAAAAAAAAAAAAAAAAAAAAAAAAAAAACCAGTCATCACTTAGGTGTATATTTACAACTTATTATGGCTTAATTTGCATTTTCCTATTGATTAGTGAGATTGATTATCTTTTCACATGCAATCCATGTAACTTATTTTGTGAGGTCATTGTTTAAGTCTTTGGCCCATTTTTCATCGGAAGTTTTATTTTCTTTTTCCTTTTTCTCTTTTCCTCCTCCTCCTTTTTTATTTTAAGTTTGTTTATTTGTTTATTCTGTGAGAGAGAAAGACAGAGAGACAAACACCACCAATGGGGACTTCATTACTGCAGTTCGCCTCTGGTCTCAGTCAGCCCAATCCATGGGCAAGTGTGTGGTGTGGGTGCCTGTTGTGCTCAGGGAAGTCACAGAACACAAACACAGGACGTTTTTCAAACAGGTCTAGTTTCATTACTGTTGCACCACTTCCTGGACCCTGTTTCCTTATTATTTTCTTTAATTGCCACAAGTCACCTGAACTCATCAAAGAATGAGAGAGAGAGAGAGAAAGTACTCTTCAATGGAGCATGATCATACTACAATCCTTTTTCTTCCATTTCCCCATCCTGTCAGGAATTTGGGCATGCATGCACGCGTGCCTAACATGTTTTTCAAGCCCCTGGGGCTGAGATTCAATTTGCAGTTAGCCATGAGGAATCTAGCTCCTAATACACTGTGCTTAACCATTAACCACTATGCTCCGGTGGCTGGCCCTGTTTTGTTATTGAGTGGTGAAAAGTCTTTATATATTCCAGATACTCATTCTGGTAACTGCACAGACACATGGCTGTTCAATCCAAAATTTGGTGATGATGTTGAGACTGGTGATGCCACACATGGACCAAAGACGGAAAAGGTTTATTATTGATATAATAGTATACCAGGCATTCTGGGGATAGCAGGGCAGGTTCCCATTAAGGTCCAAAAATAGTATGGAAGAAAGTGTGGAAGAGATTCATTTGGGATTTATGGTGTTAGACATTGAGATCACTATGGGTAAGAAATGCCATACCCCTGAATGGATGCTTTCAGAGTTGATGTTTTGGCTAATGCCAGAAGAGGAAGCACCCGTGGTTTTTAGTCAATGTATGCACAGTGGGCAGAGAGGAAGAAAAGCGTGGTGCTTAAAAGCTGTCAGCAAGCAGACAGCAAAAGTGGAAGCCTTATCAAAGAGGAAAATCACATGTTTACTATCTAAAGAAACAACTCTGCACCATCTAATGTAGAAAGTATATCAAGTATATGTTATAATGCTCTCAAATATACTTCAAAATCTTACAAAAAGAATATCATTTGGAAATGTATTATTTGGGTCTTTTCTGAGGGCAATGTCCATTCCAAATGGACTAGATTTCAGTCATAATAAAAGTGACTGTGAATATAGGTAAGGAAAGAAGGTCTGACTGCTTTTTCCTATTTCCAAAAATCCCTTCCAGAGGGTCTGGGGTGAGTCACACCCACAAACATTAACAGACCATTTTGACTCATTGATAACTGTTGATAATAGGACTCTTCCTACATCCTGTCCTTGGGATAGTATCTTGTGATGTATGCAAGCCCCCTTATCTATGCTAAAGTACGCACTTTTTATTTTAACAGAGATTTTTGCTATAGGGCATGTGTGTTCACCAGAGAGACAGAGGGAGACAGAGAGACAGAAAGCGAGAAATCACCCCCCAGAGGGGGTAGCCATGCCACAATCCCTTCTCTTCCATTCTCCCCTAGGGATTTTGGGTATGCATGCACACGTACTTGGTGTGAATTTTAAATTGCCAGGTCTAGGACTTGAACTGCAGTTGACTACGTAGGAATCCAGTGTTGTAACCATTATGCCATCTGCTGGTCCCGTTAAATTACACTCTTTACTGATCCTTTTCTGAAACACAGAAAACTCACCTATAACCTACAAAGTCCCTGCTTCCAGATGCTTCCCATCTTTTTGGGCCAAAACAATGGGAAATCTCTTTCTACTAATTACAAACCTTGTCTCCTGCTCTCAAAACCAAATAAAAGAAATCTGTATCAGAATGTCCCGGGAAGGGTACCTTTACCTTTCTCCAGGTTTGGTAATTCATATTTGTGTTTAGAAATAAACTGCATTGATTATTATTTCTGCAGAGTTGATTGTAGGCAATAAAACATGGATAATTAAGAGAATGGTGAAATATCTTTCCCTTGCAAGATATCCAACTGACCACTATGATGACAACACCACCCATGAATGATGGGTGACTCTGTTTCAGGTTCTGATTTTTATGAAAGATTTAGGGTCCAATTGATTGAGTGGTTGGTTGTGAAGCAGTGGGTCACATGGGAAAAGATCTTAAAGGATGATTTTAATTCAATTGCAAAAGTATCATGCAAATTTCCTTCATTGTCAAAGAAGGAGTCGAGCACCTGCTATGTACCAGACACTCACTAGGTTCTGAAGAGTTAAAGTTAAATAAAACATGATGGAAGCTGTCAAACAATTCAAAGTTTATTAAGAATGAGGACCCCCCAAAAAATATCAGAACCAAATCATCACTGAACTAGCTTGAGATTTCTTTTGAAAGTAATATAAATAAAAGAGTAGCCTGGCCAATTATTCTTACAACTTCACTTCGAACCAAATAATTCTTAATTGGGAAATGCAATGGAATATATTTGGACCTTTTTCTCAGAACTGCACAAGCTGGCAAAGCATTTGAGAATTGTGTTTTCAAAGAGAGCACTAACAATTATAATGATGTATATGCTATGTGCTAATGAAATTTAATCATTGGAACAGATAAAATGTGTTTTTATATTTAATTACATTACTAAATTATAAAATTAACATTTTTGTCAAGTATTTTTCTGTGTTAGTGCCTAAATCCCTTTTCTTCTCCTGAGTGATGTAAAAGTAGCCATTTTATGATCAATGCCACAGGGGAAATATAGGAGAGAGGAAGAAAGGAGGGAAGTAGTAGCTTTATTACTTAATAGTTTTTAGTTATGGCTAGAACACCAAGCACGCTAATAACATGGCATCCTTCAAACTGACTATTTTTTTTGAATAATTATTTTTAGAAGGGAGAAGTAGGAAAGTAGGACTACTGGTGATTTATGAGCATCTTCTCTCTGGCAGATGCTCTGTTAGAGCAATGGTTTTCAAAATGTGGTCCCCAGATCAACAGCTTCAGCCTCATCCCAGAACTTGTTAGAAATATAGTTTCCAGGGTCTCATCCAGATCTCCTGAGTCAGTAACTCTGGAAGTGAGGCCTAACAATATGTTTTAACAAGACTCCAAGGAGATTCTGGTATATGCTGAAGTTTGAGAATCGTTAGTCTAAAACAGTGCAGCTCTGACCACAGAGTCACATTCTCCATTCAGAATAAACAAAGTCCCTCTTACAAAAACCATCTGCTTACAAATCTCTGAAGATGATGCAACCAACACCTATTATTCCTCAAGCATGTGTTTTTCACAGTGTATAAGTCAAAAGGGCATTTCAGGGAGCGGGGAAAGCATGAACAAAGACACAGCTGCTTCGGAAGACATGATATGTTTAAGAAATGATGAGTTCTCTCTGTGGGGAGAGTGATGGGTGAGCTGAGACTAGAGTGATTAGATGAGATCAGGTTGTACAGAGATCTGAATGCCATGCAAGGAATCTCTAATCCAAATGATAAGAACGGCAGAGAGAATGGTGAGTACAGAAGGAACTGGGACATATTTGGGTGGTAAAACTGACCTGACTTATTGATCAAATGGTAAAAAATGGAAGAAATCTTTAGCTGAAACGATTGAGTCTGATGGTGTTGCCTAAGTTAAGGAATAAAGGAGAAACAAGTTTGGGGGCAGAAAGAACTAATGTGTTTAGTTAAATGTATCAAGTTTTAGGTGCCTGTGGAAAAAATTTAGGTGAAAATGTCTGGTTGGAAATATAGGCTGAGCTGCACTGGCCAGGTAAAATGAGAAGGTATAGATTTAAGAGTCATCACCAGATCAATAAAAAGTTTGGCCTGTTGTAACATTGCAAATGACACTATCACCCGCGGAGAAAATGTAGAATAAGAAAGGAAAAAGAGCCTTTTGGAAACTTACCAAATGAGAGAAATAGAGAAAATGCATAACACTGTGAAATAATGCTCAGAGAGGAGTAAGACTATGAAAAGACAGTAATACCAGAGTCAAGTGAAGGGACAATTTCCAGTCCCCCACCAGACCTGTGACAGTGCTGGGTTCATGGAGCCTTGAGTGAACAGGTAATTGAACTGACACCAAAGCCCTTACTTTTTTTTTTTTTTTAAGTTATTACTATTTTAGTTTTTTGCTATAGGGCATGAGCACTTGTGTGTGTGTGTGTGTGTGTGTGTGAGAGAGAGAGAGAGAGAGAGAGAGAGAGAGAGAGAGAGAGAGAGAAAGAAAGAGAGAGGAGAGAAAGAAATCACCCCACAGGGGGGATGACCACACTGCAATCTCTTTTCCATCATTCTCCTCTCAGAATTTTGGAAGCACACACACTTGCCCGGCATTATTCTCAAGCTGTCAGGTCCATGATTCAAACTGCCCAGTAAGCCACGTGGGACCCTCTGCTTAAACTTCCACACCATCTGCTGACCCAGAACTCCTACTTAATTCTATAAATATCCTGATCTTTTCTGAACCTTTCTTGTTACTCTTCATCAGCAGGGTGCTGGCCAAAGTAATACTGGAGAACTTCACATTAATAATTAGAAGCATGTTAGTCCTAATCGAATCGACAGGTAATCCAAATCAGTTTTGTGGTGGGAATCTGAATTTTAAAAACAACATCTAAGAACTCAAATCCATTATATAGTGTGGTGACAAAAACTCATGGTTAATGAAGAATTGTCAAGCAAGGCTTGCTTTAATGGGCAAAAAGCAGGTAATCCTTTGCTTTTACAAACAGACTACTAGCAAAATATGTGAGGCATTTTTAGATATAGATTAAATAGCAATTTTGCTTACAGGTTCTTTTCTTATCCAGCAAGGGAACACTAACTTGTCTCCATGTAGAGAAATATTAGAGGATATTACTGAAATGTCAGAGAAAGAATTTCAAATATTTATGGCAACAAAATTCTATGAGATGCAAGAGAATAGAGACATTGAGCTCCAAGAGATGAAGAAATCCTTTGCCAAGGATATTCAAAGACAGTAACCTCTTTTTAAAAATCGTAATTGTTTTATTGTTTAGCCCAATTTGATGAAGTTTTACTATTTATGATAAGTTCTGCTTCATTGTGCCTGTGTACATTTTTTTCCTCTTCATTCCTTTTTTCTCCTTCCTTACCCTCCCCAAACCTTTCTCACCAACCCTTCAGATTTAGACAGGCCAGCTCTTCAATTCTGATGACAATATTTTCCATTAAATAAATACATGCTCTGGTGTTGCCTCTCACATGTCTGGGTGATTGGCAGATTCTTGTCTAGAGACTTGGAAACAGCTACAAGTGACATTCAAGGATTCAAAAACAACTTCGTTGGTAAATAAATCATTGGCTGGGGAAAAAATGACTCTCTCTTTGCCAGGCAATAGCCTTATAATTTATCACTTATTGGAAAAGAAGAATGCATTTTGAGCACCGCATCAAACTAAAACTGATTACAGATATTAAGCAATGTCTCTGCGAGCCATTACTCACCACGTATGTGAAAGCCAAGTGCCTCTGGAAGGCGGAAGCTGATGAGTCACTGAGTGTGATATTGCATTGTCGTAATTGTTAGTATCATAAACAATTCTATATGGCGGTTAGAGCAGATTAAAGAGAATGAAGTGTTTTGTGCAGTCTCCTCTAAAAAGAAGAAACAAGGTATTATTTCACTGTGACGTTAACTATTGATTTGGGTTTTTGTTTGTTTATAGTTCCTAATGGTTATGATAGCTCAAGAGAAGTATTCATGGCTTATTCATTTCAAAAGCCACCATAAATGATGGCTTAAGCTGTTCCAACTTTGTGCTATTGCTTCTGGAATAGAAATACTTTCTTTTCTTTCTCCTTGATCGCTTCTTTTTTCTCAGTGTAAGAAAAACAGAAGAGATTTAAGATAGCAGAACCAAGTGCTACATACTTAAAATCCCAAAGACCTTACTTAGACCTGGATAAAAACTATAAAAAGAATCAAGTGAGGGGCCAGCAGATGGTGTATCAGTTACATCGCTGGACTCCCACATGGCTGACCGCAGTTCTAGTACCGGACCTGGTGGCTTAAATCTCACACCAGGTGCAGGTACATGCATGCCCAAGGAGGAGAATGGAGGACAAGCGATTGCAGTGTGGCCATCCCTCCACCAAGGGCGTGATTTCTCACTTTCCATCTCACTGTCTCTGTCTCACTCTCTCTCCCTTGCAAGCACACACACCCTAAGAGGCAAAACCTCTTAAAAAAAATCACATGAGGTTAGAATCAGAGGATCAGAGCAACTTTCAGCAGTGAATTTATAGAACATTTATTCACACTCTTATTTAGCATTGGTCATTTTTTTGTCTGTTGCATTTATTATAGATCAAGTGTTAGTTACTATGCTCAGCTGTATCTCAAAACAGAGGTTATATCTTATAAAATTTTTCTATGTCTTTAGAACCTAACTTATTCAATAACTTGCTATATGCTGAATAAAGACATTAAATTATCAATAAATGAATGACATTTATCACTATATTAATTATACCTCATCTTTATTTTCTTAATTCTGTGAAAACACCAAAGCTAGATTAGTAAATGCTGCCCAACAGTAATCTAGAATGGTTCTTAGAATGAGTATAGGTGGGGCCAGCAGGTGGCATGGCAGTGAAGGCATTGGACTTCCACATGACTGACTGTGGCTTGAGTCCTAGACCCGGTAGTTTACAACTCATGCCAGGTGTGTGTGTGTGCGTGCCCAAAATCCAGAGAGGAGAATGGAGAAGAAGGGATTGCAGCATGGCCATCCCCCTGGAGGTATGATTTCTCACTTTCTCTCTATCTTTCCCTGGTAAGTGCATGTACCCTATGGCAAAGACCTGAAAAAAGAAAAAAAAAAGAATAAATAAATGTAGTTGTTTATATTGCTTTCCACTAGGTTTTAATTTTTATTACTTAAGGAAATAACAGTACTTATTGATATAATACATATACATCATTTGGAAAAGGTTTTGCTTTTTCTTTTAAAAAGTATAACTTTGAAAAAGAACGTTTTAATAGCATACCCTTCAGAAACCCACACATTGCTTTTCAGAATATGAGGCAATGATGAGGACTACATAATTTCTTCTGGGGCAGTGAATTAAATGTCATATTTCTGAATGAAAAACAGAGCTTGTGAGTATAAACCCTCTCAATTCAAATGCATAAAGATTCACAAGCCACATTAGTGAATTTCGTTAGACAAATTTTTACCAACAGTGGAGCTAGACCTTGAAAGTAACTGTAGAATAGCCAGAAAATATCTTGAATATTTTTCAAAATGTTCTTTCTGGATATCTTTCCTCCCACCTTAACACTACCTACATGACTCCAAGTCAGGATAGTTGTGTGCTGTGTGGCAGGACTTGCTGAGAGACCTACTCAATGCAAGGTTCATGAAATTTACATAGGCAAATGATTATCAACCAAATACTTAACATGTTAAATTTTCATTGAGACACAAGGACATAAAGACACTCTCAAACAAAAAAGGACAAGTCACTTCCCCCCAGGCTTTTATTAAAAGAAAGCCTAGAGGACACATTTCAAGAAAAATAAAATCTCCTCCTCTTTCCCACACACAAAGTCAGATATAAGAAGAAATGTTAATAAAATAGATAAGTAAACATGTAGGTAAATCTAAAGTTCCTCCCAAAAGACTGACTACATAAAACATAAATAATATTGTCCAGTTTGCTGAGAAGGGAGAACAATAATGCCCTGCAATAACAGCATGTAAGATGTATAGGAAAGGGTGATTTAATTTCAAGTATCTTAATTCGATATATTATTCCAAAAGAAGATAGACAAATTGATAAACTTTAGATTTTTTAAAATATTATGTAAGTAAACATGATGCTCTGTGAGCTGACTCACATGGGAAGGTTCTGGGTTCACATCCAGAGATCTTCTTGAGCATGCTGGGCATACGCATGCCCATGACCTGGAGCTGTCTGAGGCTGGGGTGAATTGCAGCATTAAGACCCTGTCAGGGTAGAATAAATAAATAAACATGAAAAAAACTGAAAAATTTCATATGCAATTCATATAAAATGCACTAAATATGCACCTAAAGATATGCAGTGTTCAAAAGAAACCAATGACCAAGCAGATACACACACAAAAAGTAAGAGTATTAAAAAAATTTGACCTAATATAGCATATATTAAATTTTGAAATCTGTAACTTGATTGTAAACATTCTTCCCAAATATATATGAAAAAAATTGCACACTTTATTTATGTGCTAGGTTGTAAAAACAAATTTCATCAGTTTCAAAGAAATGGAATCATAATCATGAATTTTTTGGTACTTTTTAAATTCATCACTTATATAACCATTTCACAACTATTTTCAGATTAATATCACATTTGCATAAAGTCCTCATCATGATGTATACAATACATAGATTTTTTTTCAACAGAAAATTCTCATCCTACTTCATATATTGAGAGGGGAGGGACTGACTACTTTTCTTCTGGAATATCTTTTCATGGATGCATATATAGTGGACAGCCTTGGAAAGTAGTAATATTGTCTCCCTCTGGAAGAAAGAGCAGGTTTTTAATATTATGGTACAATAAAATAAAGACAATTCCTTCCCCTGAGACAATCATTGGGCAAGGCCTTATAAAAGATATGAGTTATTTAAACTCAAATTCTTTTTCTGTAATATAATCTACTGCATATAAAAGCATCACCTGGTCATTTCTGCATTGGCCTATGGGAATTGGAGTTCAAGGAGCCAGCAAAAATGCAAATACTCTGGATTCAATTACTACTGTAATAGTCTGTCCTTTGTCTCTGACCCAAAGGTCTCATAGCTTTTGTTGCATGTAGCATCCTAGTAGGCTAACTTGTTAGCTTTAAGTGGACAAAACCTCAGACCCTTCACTGTTTTTGGCACATTATTTTAACTGGCTATATATATTAAATGACATTAGAAAATACTTGTAACCACACGATGGCAAAATTTTCTAGGATAAAGCAAAAACATAATCTTTAAGGGAATACATGCAGAACATGTTTATATATCAGAAAGGAGAAAAGCAGAAAATGAATGAGCTAAGTACTCACATCAGGAAGTTATATTAAAAAGAATAAAACCAAATAAAATAAATTAAAATTATTTTAAAGTAAGGGCAGAAATTAAAGAGAGGTAGAAAACAATGAAGATCACCTAAGTAAAAGGAGCATGGAAAGATTAATATAATAAACACATTCTGGTAAAACTAAGCAAAAAATATCAGAGACATAAAAAATAAAAAGTGTTAACTATTAGAAATAGGAAAGGGGACATATTATGTGGGAACAAATAAAAGCAATGAATCTTTAATGCTGGAGTTCAAATATTAGTGATAGTCTACTTAGATCACAGGGAGATTTCTTTCCACGTAGAATTCTTGTTTTATGCCTCACTTCATAGCCAATAAATATATTGCCTCCTCACAAGCCAAGAGGAGTCCATTATATTAAAAGGACTGAAGCTGAGGAAGAGGAGAATTAATTCTCTATAAAAAGTTTATAAAAGAAGCTGAATCCTAATAGAAGATTTGCTAACATGAAACTAAATATGAAGCATTGTGTCATAAAAAGACTACTCTTAAGGTCTTTCAAAACTCTAGTCATTGAACAAGCTATTTTTCAAAGGCCATGAACTTCCTCCTGCTTTCTTTGATCATCTACTAGAGACTTTTTCTCCTGCGAACATCCATAGCATCTTATGTTTGTTTCATGAAACAGAAGCAACATTTTCCTCTTCATCTTTATGATCTGATAAGCTTTTTTGCAAGGATTGACTGGATCTTAATCATCTAAGTAATTCTAATAATAGCAGACAAACTACGAACAGTCGGCAGTGGTCAGAACTTCACTTGATAGGTGGTCAATAAATTCAGTGGAATCGGATCACTGAAAGTAAACAGGAATTCTGAGATCTTGAAAATGACAAAATCTTAGAATAAAAACAATCCCTAGAGCATACTTTGTGATCTAATTAAAGCAGAAAATCAGATCAATACTCTCACTTATGTCTTGGCCTTTCTGGTGCACTTACAATGACAAGCACACACTACTTCATAGAGCTCATGTTATGATTTGTCAGCATGGGACCAGCAGATGGCATAATGGTAACCATTTTACTGGACTCCCATGTAGTCGACCATGGTTCGAGTCCCAGAGCAGTGACTTAAAACTCATGCCAAGTTGTGTGCATGCATGACCAAGATCCCAAGAGCAGAATGGGAGAGAATGGATTGGGGTGTGACCATCCCCCCAAGGGGTGATTTGGGGGTGGTTTCTCACTTTTTATCTCCCTGTCTCTCTTGTGAGGTCATGTACCTTATTAACAAAAAATCTTTTAAAAAAATGGATCGGCACTCTCCATTAGCAGGGTGTTCCTACTTACATCATTATCTGTCCTTAAGTCATAATTCTGCCTTTTCTTCCAAATTCTGCTCAAATGTCACAGCCTCTGAAAACTCTTTCACAACTAAGTGTGACTTAGATGTCCTGCCATGTGTTTCAACAACAAATTTAACAACTGCTTATCACCTTGTGTTGTAATTGCATTGGATCATAGTTTATGGGTCTATCTATGCTGCCAGACTATGCACTCTCAGGCCAATATTACATGTCATTAACTTGGTACTACCAGCATCCAGCACTGTATCTGGAACAAAGTAACCACTCAGTAAAAGTGTCTGGAATTAATGGGACCAGCAGTTGGCGTAATGGCTATGTCGCTGGACTCCCATGTAGTCGACCGCGGTTCGTGTCCCGGACCCGGTGGCTTAAAAAACTCACGCCAGGCGCATGTGCGTGTGTGCCCAAGATCCCAAGAGGAGAACGGAGGAGAAGGGATTGCGGCGTGGCCATCCCCCCTGGGGGGTGATTTCTTGCTTTCTGTCTCTCTGTCTCTCTCTGTCTGTCTGGCGAGGGTATGTGCCCTATAGCAAAAAACTCTGAAAAAAAAAGAAAGAAAGAAAGAAAGAAAGAAAGAAAGAAAGAAAGAAAGAAAGAAAGAAAGAAAGAAAGAAAGAAAGTGTCTGGAATCATGGGATGAATAAATTTGGAAGTTTGCTGTGCTGAAAGTTTTGGATTTATTCTTTTTTTGGGGAGAGGGGAGAGGTTTTTGCTATAGGGTGTGTGCGCTTGCCAAAAAGGCAGAGAGACAGAAAGTGAGAAATCACCCCCCCTGGGGGGATGGCCATGCCGCAATTCCTTCTCCTCCATTCTCCTCTTGGGATCTTGGGCACACAAGCACACGTGCCCGGCGTGAGGTTTAAGCCACCAGGTCCGGCACGAACCGCGGTCGACTACATGGAAGTCCAGTGACATAGCCATTATGCTAACTGCTGGTCTCTTGGATTTTTTCTTCATTGTTATTTGGTTCATTAACTGCTGAACTGTCCCCCATTTGTTTCTAAGTGTTTGATTTGTGTGGTTTTTACATGTTCACTGTTGAAGCATCTGGCCTGGACATGGATTGCTTTTGTTATGTCAATTTTATTTTTTCTTGTTGTGATATCAGTTGTGCATGCGTACTTTCACTTACTCTGGGTCCTGAAATGCACTAGTCTGCAATTTGCTCTCTGGATATGTTCTAGATTTCCAGGCAACTCCAAACAGGCATCATGGTCTGGGACAAAGGCGTTAGTGTATTAGTTTTTAATGGCTGTTATAGCAAATGACCACCAGCTGGGTGGCATAAAACAGGTACGTATTCTGTCACAGTTCTGAGGACTAGAAATCTAAAATCTACAGGGCTACCACAGATGTTCTGGGGAGAATCCTGCCTTGTTTCTTCTAGCTTCTGATGACTGCTAGTAATCTATGCTTGTGGCTTCACCTCTCTAATTTCTGACACTGCCTTTACCTGGCTTTCTCTTCTCTCTGATTCTTTCCACTTCTCTCTCTTAGAAAGACACTTGTCATTTACATTAAAGCCTACCTAGGTAATCCAGAAAGATTTCATCTTGAGATCCTTAACTTAATTACATCTGCAAAGACCATCTTTCTAAATAGAATGAAATGTATAGGTTCGGGAGATTAGAATATGAGCATTACATTTTGGTGGTGCTGTCATTCAGCCCATTGCAGTTGGTGACTGATTTCCATGTAATGTTATCTACCAGCCTTGCAGTGCAGAAAAACCTCAATAGTGCTGAACATTTCTTTACAAACTTGTAATTAAACAGCATTTTACCTAACTTTCATCTGCTTAGTATCTGTTAGTGACCTTTTTTTTTTTTAAGAGGTTTTTTTTTGCTATAGGGTGCGTGTGCTTGCCAGACAGAGAGATAGAAAGCGAGAAATCACCCCCCCTGGGGGGACGGCCACACTGCAATCCCTTCTCCTCCATTCTCCTCTTGGGATCTTGGGCACGCACACACACGCACTCGGCGTGAGTCTAAGCCACCGGGTCCGGGACGCGAACCGTGGTCGACTACGTGGGAGGCCAGCGACATAGCCATTACGCTAACTGCTGGTCCCAAGGAAGTGACCTTTGAAAACTTATTTTTAGTTAAGACTTTAGCAATATCATTTGGTTCTAAATTCCTGGGGAAATACTAATAAGGTTTGGGGGATGTAAGTTACATTTATATTTTTAAGCAAGTTTTTGAAAATTCTGATACAAAATATACTATAGTTGTTTCTAATAACATTAACTCAAGAGCCTACAGATACACGATGAGCTGATTTCCTTTTAAAAAGCCAACATAGTGTGCTGTGAGTGCTTTGTAAAATCACCCTTCTTTGATTAAATAATTCAATTCTGAATTCTGTTACCAGGAATAAGGAATTTTCTTCATTTTTAAATAAAGAAACTGGTGCCTTGGACATGATCTTTTACTTCCCCTGAGAGGAAATATCTTGTTAGGTAATTGGTTTTTGGGTTTTATTTTTTTGTTTTTATTTTGTTTTGTTTGTTTGTTTGTTTTTTTTTTTGTCAAAGAAACTGCTACTATAAATTTTTAGAAACAGGATCTTTTTTTCTTTAACGAGAGAGATTTTTGCTATAAGGTGTGTATACTCTCTCAAGAGACAGAGGAAGACAGAGAGACAGAAAGCAAGAAATCATCCCCCAGCCATACTGGAGTCCCTTATCCTCCATTCTCCTCTCAGGATTTTCGGCACACATGCACACGCACCCTGCATGAGTTTTAAGCCACTGGGTCTTGGACTTGAACCGCTGTTGACTATGTGGGAATCCAACGATGTAAACATTACGCCATCTGCTGGTCCCTAGAGTTAATATTTTGGTTTAACATTAATGTTAAATGTTTGTGAAGGAGAAGAATTTAGTATCATGGATAATGTATGAATCAATGACAGACTGAGTGTGTATTCTGTAAGATGTGACCTTCATTTAAAAAAAAAGATACACACACACATACACACACACACACACACACACACACATATTTTTATTATTTAGAAGACAAATAAGTATTTAGGAAAAATTTCAAATGATAAAAGACAGTAAATTTAATGTAACATATGAGATTTAATTATAGTGATTGGTATATGTTCTATATCATATATGCATACATTTTTGATAGACAGTTTTTATTAATAATTTCATTTTGTTGAAAATGTCTGTTAACCTTAGTGAATGTGAATATAGATACAAATTAATGCTTAGAAATATGTATCTGAGATGATGTGATACCTTGAACATAACTGTTTACGAGTGTTAAAGTCCTCCTTCTTGGCTACTATTATGTTGTCCCAAAGGAATATCACAGATTGTTGGCAATCTGGTTAATTACTGATTGAATTAAATACTTAACTAATAGCTTCATCATGCAGCACATTAGAAAAGTAATAACTCGATCTGTCTGTTTCCTAAAGTACCCACCTTTTTATTGTCGGGCATCAACCATCCTCAGGCTCTTTCTCCTTTGGGAATAAGTCCATATTTTGTTAAAAAGTCGGAATCACACCAGATTCAGAATTATCACACTGAAGTGGCTTGACCTCATCTCTGTCTTCTTCAAAATTTTGAAGTCATTAAATTTGGGAGTAATTAATTTTCAAGAGGACATCCTGTACCTGTAGATCTCACTGATCTCTTCTAGGACATCCAAGTACTGGAGCCACTTTAGCCCCTCTGAGGGTCTCCTTTTATATAGATCACCATGCTTGTGTTGTATCTTCTGCCACTCTCGCCTCAGCACACTGGACCAGGGATAGATCCCTACCATAACTACCAGTCGACTGGGGGCCCTTAAGTTATCTAGTGCAAGATCTGTGTGCAAGAAGGATTCACCATATGCAATAAGAATATAGGCTCAGCAGGATCTCTTTGGGGAAGTTTGAATGAGATACCTATGAAGTTGGTAGGGTGCAGAGTGATTATGAGGAAACAGAACACGAAGTTAGTGTGAAGAGGCTGTGAAGCACCAAAGCCACAAACAGGCAGAAAGTGTGGTAAATAGGAAGCAAAAGAAACAGGAAAGTGGAGGGAAGAATAAAGTTGATATCAAAGTGGCAAAAAAGAATCAGGTAAAGGGAAAAGCAGATGGAGGAACTGAAACATAAGCTTGACCTAGAAGTGAATGTTCTGTCCCTGCCCTCAAGCTATTGTCAGATGTTCAGAGCTGGTGGTGTAGGCTGCATTTGATGAATGGTGTGCCAGTTCTCTGTGGCCCTTAGCTCTGTGCTTTGAGATAGCATTGAGTTTCTCATACTTCCTTTTGTATTCTGTGACTAAAGTAACCTGTACCTATTTCTATTCTTTGTATCTGAAAAAGCTTATCAAACAAGATATCTTCAAGATGAAGCAAAGAATATTGATAAATTAAAATATGAAGTCATAATTTTGACATTGAAGCATAATCATTTAACAATATTGTTATTCAAGTTCTGTAAGTCTGGAAAACGTGCTTTGATGGCTCATACATGGGCAAAGGATGTATTCTGGGAAAGGCGGTTCCAAAAACCAGAAAGCTTGTTTCAATTCTGCATTTGAGTCACAAGTGGCTACTTTTGAGGCTGAACCACCCAGATGTAATTAGATTGTTTCTCCAAGGAGCTTTCAG
The DNA here is from genome assembly GCA_026018925.1 of Tupaia tana. NCBI lineage: Eukaryota > Metazoa > Chordata > Mammalia > Scandentia > Tupaiidae > Tupaia > Tupaia tana. The sequence goes on along the minus strand of JAKSZU010000005.1, from coordinate 50,217,924 downwards.
ATAAACAGGATGGTCACCTTTGGAAAGAAAAGCAACAAGAGAGGGTTGCCCCAGCAACATTACGTTGAAGTCCTAATGAGGCTCTTCCCATCTTGCATTATAAAATTTATATCCTTTTGTCCCTGCAGAATAGTCAAGAGCAATTTGTGCACGATATCAGTCTGATGCCTTCTGATCAGCATTTCTTATTAAAGCTCTTCAGATGAGATGGGGAAGAGGAAACAGTTCTATCGCTTCCTTAACATGCTAAGGTTTCCTCTCTTCTGAGTCTGACCTACAATAGCTCTATTATTTCAACAGTGAAAGCACACATTTTGTGTTCTGCTTTATATCTTTGTCATCTTTGAATCAGGCTCATTTCTTCACAGACAAAATTAATAAATAAATAAAAGAAGAAAGGTATTGCTTCATTGACTCACTTAGTCGAGTTCACATTCACAGTTGAAAGAAATTATTTACATTTATTAAATAAATTTGGAACAAATTTCATTGTTCCATGCAATAAATAGCTTATCTATCCCTAGTGGAGTAGACTATCTTCTTCATTAGGAATAATTCCATTTTTGCATGCCTCATTATGTTTTGGGTATACAGCTATACTGTTTTCCAAGGTGAGCACAGAGCTAGGAAGTAGTGATTCCTAAAAATTATTAAAAACTAAGGCTAGAAAGTACTGTTAACAGTCACACATTTTTATTCATAATGTAATAATTTTTCAATGAGAATTTCAAATAATAGATGTTAGAGTGATCGCTGCGATACTTTAGAGTAATCTTGCTCATGGGCTGTGAAAGAATTCACAAACTCAGAAATGGATAGAAAAGAATTTATCCACTTCAAGGTTTCAGGGGCCAATGTGGAGAGTTATATTGGTCCAGAAGGTTGGGGGCCAAGGAGCTTTTACTGGGACTTGAGAAAAGGAGGGTTATGGGACCAGTAGTTAGCATAATGGCTATGTCGCTGAACTCCCATGTAGTCGACCATGGTCTGAGTCTCCGACCCTGTTGCTTAAACTCACGCTGGGTGCATATGCATGCATGCCCAAGATCCCGAGAGGAGAAGCGATCGTGGCGTGGCCATCCCCCCGGGGAGTGATTTCTCACTTTCTCTCTCTCTATCTCTCTTTGTCTCTCTGGTGAGCACACACACCCTATAGCAAAAAGAAAAAAAAAAAAAAAAAAAAAACTCTCAAAAAAAAAAAAAAAGGAGGGCTATGATTAGGTAATTAGGGTAATCTATCAGTTGGTCCTTGGGTTGTTTTGTTGTTATGTTTGGATGTCATATCTGGTTGCCATAGTTTGTCATCTATTCTGTCTTTAGTTCGGGTGCCAACTGCTGACAGCTATTACAATCTTTACGCTTGAAGGCAAGAACTTAGAAAATATAAGGTTGGCCGTTTGCATTAAAGTCAAGAAAAGACCATCTAACTTGAGAAGGAAAAGGGAGATGGAGAAAGAATGTCTGAAGCACCTGGGAGTTTTAGATGGGTCTTCCAATTCAAATATCTAAGACTCCAGCAAGACACTGAATTCACCTTATTTATTTATTTATTGATTGATTGATTTGCCCATCTCTCTCTCCCCATTTCCCATCTTGCTCCTAAGCCGTCTCTGGTGTCGATGGTTGCTGTCCATGCATTCCAATATTTTAGTTTCTGTCATAGAGTACAGATATTTGGTATATGTTAAGTAGGGACATACAATGCCTCTCTTTCATAGTATAACTTGCTTTGCTTAACAGTAAATCTTGCATATGCATCCACTTTCTATCAAATGCCAGGGTCTCATTGTTTTTTTTGTTTGTTTGTTTGTTTTTTATGACTGAGTATTATTCCATAGTGCATATGTGTCACACTTTTTCAATCCATTCATCTGTTCTTGAACATCTGGGTTGATTCCATGTCTTAGTTCACTCTGTTTCATTTCTAAGGTGTTTGGGGAATCTTTAACCCTTTCAGTAGAGATGGTAGAAAAAGAGGGCATAAACTGAACTTCCAGTTTTATTTCCTAGAAATGTGACCTGTGCAGTCCCTGAACAGCTCAGTTTCCTCCTCTATGGAGTAGTGTGTGTGTGTGTGTGGGGGGGGGGTGGGGAGTGGGGGTTGAGGGGGTGTTGGGGGTGGGCAAAGACATGGGGAAGGAAAGAGGGGATGTTAGCAAGTTTATCTTGTCTTCCAATCAGCCAGTTGTGAAGCTCAAAGGACAGAACCCTGTGGAAGTGCTCTGCAAATGGACATCTAAAAACAAGATATAAGGATGGTGAATGTTGGGACAAGAAAGCAGGCTTCAGTTCCTTGTTCCTAAGAATAGTTATCTTGGATGAGGTTGGTGGTAGAATGAGGATATAACATAACAGGAATTTTCAGAACAAAACAAAATGCTCAAGAAGCAAAGTGACAGGTATCACTTCTTTCAGAACTCTGTATTTACATATTCTCTTTATGAAGTTTTCAAATTAAATTTGAGGGCAATCATTCAGCTTTGTTCCTTCAATCCACATCTCTAAAGTATTGACAGAAATGAGCTAAATTTAACAGAACAAAATAGTAGTAACATAACTTAAGTCTTGAAGACAAAGAGAGCAAATAAGATTCATTTTTTGGAACCAGCAGTTGGCATAATGGCTATGTCGCTGGACTCCCATGTAGTCGACTACAGTTTGAATCCCGGACTCGGTGGCTTAAACTCATGCTGGGCATGTGTGCGTGCGTGCCCAAGATCCCAAGAGGAGAATGGAGAAGGGATTGTGGCATGGCCATCCCCCTGGAGGGGTGATTTCTCACTTTCTGTCTTTCTGTCTCTGTCTTTCTTGTGAGCGCATGCGTCCTATAGCAAAAACCTCTCAAAAAAAAAAAAAAAAAAAAAACATATATATGTTTTCTGCTTTCTTTCTGTTTTTCTCTCCTCTACATGAATATTTCACATACTTTACATTTTGAAATAATTACAATAATCAGAATCTGACTTCTTACAAATATCTCACTATAAATTTGGGGAAGCTATTTATTCATATAACATCAGTGTAATTTTAATAAGCTTTATCTTCCAATTAGATGACATTATCTAATGACACAGAGCTACACTAACCTGTGTTTAATCGATATTGAATATGTTGGACTTGGTAATATAGACTATACTGCAGATCTGAGTAAGTTATGCATAAAAAGCCCTAGAACAGGATGAATATTTTAAAAATATACCTTTTTTGGGGAAAAAGAAACAGAAATGAAAATGGGTTGTTTTGTTTGTCTTGAATACTTTGTTATTTTCAATCATATACCTGTTTGGTTTTGTTTAAGATACAGACCCAGACTTGGGAATGGGGTCACAGTCATCTTTCAGCTCATTTTTTTTCATTGCCAGAGAGGGTGTACACTGGCCAGAGAGAGGCAGACAGCAGGAGAAGGAGAAAGCACCCCATAATGGGGCATAGTCACACAGCAACTCTTTCTCCATTTTTCTGTCCTGTTGGGAATTGGGGCATCCCTGCACACAAGCAGGGTGGTTTTCAAACTGCAGACCTGAGATTAGAACTGCAGTCAGTCATGTGGGATCCAGCTCCCTAGACCCCTGGCCACAGGGCCAGCCACAGTTCTCTGAGATGTAGAAGTTACTAATTTTTCTGGTCCAAGAACTAGCTTGATATTTGGATTCTATTTCCTACTTGTAAAGAATTTTTTTCATATTATTCCATATTATTTATTTAAAATGCAAAATGTTTATCTTAAAACTCATTTGAAATACCCTATCCCTCCATTATAAAAAGTATAGAGCGTGCATTACACATTTAAAAAATATTATCTTTAATTCTAGTTATTCCTGAATAAAAGCAAAAACATTTCACAGGTAGTAGTGTGTGAATGAGAGAGGAGAAATATTTTTTATACCAAGGAGCAAAGAACTGAATGTATATGAGCAGTGGTTTAAAATTTTCCATCTGCCAAGAATGCAATCTCAGACTTATTTTCTATGAAATGAAAGTCTTTGGTGATCTCTAAAGTCCCTTCCTGCTCTAAATTTCTTGAATTCTAAATATTCCTCAATTTTAACTTTTGCTTTATTTATCTATGGCCTGTGTGGGTTTGAATAGTCAACTTTATTTTTCTCTGTTTATGTTTTCTCTTCTTCTGAATAGCAGTGTGACAAGTTAGCTTTAGTTGTCAGGAAAAAAAAAAATCAAATACTTAGAAATGGGCAGAAAGAGAAAGCTAGGTGTCCATTCTGGGTATGTTGTCCATCAGAAAATTACTGGGTTCTATAGAGGCTGTTTCTTTGGTTGGTTTCTATTGACTGGACTATTTTGGAACTACGTAAAAGTAGAGTTAAGTTGTAGAAAATTGAAAGTAGTAAACATACTTTTTATACATAATAATGTAAGTCTGTTTTATCTGGTAAGTATGCACATGATTTCTAACCTATAGAAAAGATTACTCCAAATACCACATTTTATCAACTTAGAGAGTATTACCCAGCTTTGCATTTATTTAGCAAATCTATTTCCACATTCCTGTTTGCCCAACCATCAAATTGTTCAAATTCTCCAATAACATCTTAATTTGTCCCCTTTTTTAATAGAGATAAATAAAACATTTGACCTCTGTTCAATTTATGTAAGTCATAATTTTTATTATTTTTTTAAAAAGTTAAAAAATGACAAGAGAGAGAGGGAGAGATACTCTTCAGGGCATTCGCAATAGTCCTCACACCACAACCCGTCCCCGCCGTCCCAGGCTCAGCCAGTGTAGATCACAGGCATGCAAATCCAGGACCTGCTCACGTGAATCCAGTTGTGTTACCACTGTCTGGCCCTGTCATTGTTATCATTTCTAAAATTATACCTCAGCAGCAATTTAGCTAATGAAAGATGTATGTGTGAGGGATGTGCGTGAAAGAGAGAGGAAACAGAGAGAGAGTGTTTGTGCAGTTACTTAAATCTTTCTTGCTCATTTGTTAACATTTATAATAACAAATAATCAGCTACCCCCTGGCTTTAGCTGTAACCATATTAAACCAATACATTGCATCTAACTTGGAAAGTTCATCAGAGCTTAGGTGGATTGCTTTGCAGCTTTACAAGGTTCAAGAGAGATCACAGAAGCTGGCATTTAATGTAATTACAGAATCACGATTACCATGTGTAAAAAATTTCTGAGCAAAAGAAGCTAGAACAAAACTTGTCTTCAAACTAGATGGAGGTTATGAAATCACTAATTGGTTCAATTATCATTTCTTCCTACTCAAGATGTTCAATCCTTGAAACTTCCTTGCCAGGATGAGAAGTCTGTTTAGCAGAAGTAATCTCAGTGGGAGGAGACTTGGTGAGAGATACAGATATGAAATAGTTGCTGTTGGCTGAATCTGAGAAATCTGAGAGGAAGGATTGTAGCCCCATGTGGCAATTTTGCTGCTCATGGCAGAGCGCAGTAGTAAATAATGCAATTCTAATGTAATTCTAATCTCTTATGAATTGCACAAGGCTTTAACGTTTGCTTTTGCTGCAGGCTTTCAAATAAATGGGTATGAGATAATTACCACTCATAGTTTGGAATCAGAGACATTGCTGCTTCAGCTAATCGAACAGCATCCCCAATCAGAGAGGCACGTAGCTGAATCCTTCTTAATTCAATCCAATCTCCATTTCTTTTTAAAATGTATTAATACTGTGTGTATCCTGTACGATCTTCATTCAGACCTTCCTCCATTATCTGGGTATAAACATGAATTACAGATTAACCTCCCAAACCACTCTTCACTTTCAGTTAATAGGTTTTTGATTCACATACTAGATATTTAAAAGTCAACTCCTACTGAAATGAAAACCTTATAAAACAATTTTCTACTGGGGAAAGAGTGATTTGGTGAGGAACTAGAGAAGAGAGAGAATCTATTTTACATTGCAGTGATTATAATAGGATATACAAATTTTATAATACAAAACCCTAAATAAATAAAATTTATGGAATTATTTTATTTATCAGAGATACTTTTTCTTTTACATCTTGTTTTGAAATCTGAGAACATGGTATTTTATTGTTAATTCACTAATAAAGTAGAATATAGAGACTAGATTTTATTTCTCTTATTTGATTACTGAGATCTTACAGTGCTTTTGGTTAGCATCCTAAACATATGTGATGGACAATGGTCACTTGGGAGGCAGATGATATGAGCCTGGAAAAAAATATCCAGGACCATCATAATACAGTGGATTTCCAATAATGTGATTGAATATATAAAAGAAAATGAAATAAAAAAAAAAAAAAACAGTGTATTTCCTAAAGTTGTACAGAGCACAATCTGTATAACTGTATCTTTCAGTCCTGGGTGTTGCTAAGCTTAGCAGTAAGGACTGGACTTCAAGGAGAGTGATGTGTGATCCTATTTGGGAGGGCCAGATCTCAAAGACTTCTGGATTGAGTTCTTTAATACAGTCTGCATCCTCATGCAGTAGCACGTTCATGCTAGCTCTTAAGCAGTTGAAAGATATGTAAATACCCCTAAGGGAAAATGCACTTTACCACGATGCAGTTGAATAATAATTTGCTCCAGGCAGCACCAGAAGCGGTGGACACATAGGCAGAATTTCTTTCTTTGTTCAAAGGTGTATAGAAATGCCACAGAGGTAAAAAGACATCCTAACCACCCCACAAACACGTCCAGCACCACATGCTGGGAAGACCCAGCACGAACTCTGGAAAGACCTAACCACATGGCCAGCTCTGTGAGGTGGTATCACCATAAATTTTGCCCTGGTATGGGAAATGTAGAGGCTGAGGAAGGAAGCTGCTTCTCTAAGAGCTTGCTGTCAGGCCTCCTGCCCTGTGCCCCAGTCTTCTGGCAACCAAGTTCTTGCTTGAATTCCTTAAAGGAAAGGAATTTATATTCTTCGCCTGTGTCTGCTAGCAACGTCCAGTCAGTTACCATCCCCCTGAGAAAACCACCCACCAGCACATCCCTGGAACTCAAAACAATGTCATCATCATCTACATCCTTGATGAGAAGTTTTGTTGTGTTTGTTTCTTTGTCCTAAAAATAGCAGAAAATGAGGGAGAAGGAAGGTGAGAAAGGGAACTTTTTTGAGGATTACAATTCATTAGAATCCTGTGAATGGAGATTTTACATATTCCATCTTTTTCTTTTCTTTTTTGACATTTCTGCAAGATTGACTCTGGCTGTTTCAGACCGTAATTATTGGCCCATCCTCAGTGATATAAGATGTTGATTTACCTTCTTCCGGTTTTAAATTCTTAGTGACAGGAATTATCTTTTATCAATTTCTTTTGTGTATGCCCAGCACATGGCTGGAAACATAAAACAATTTTGGATATGTGTTTTGATTATAAGATGATTTAGAACCAATTACTTAACTTTCAGTTTCAGTCTATGATAAAGAAAGCATAAATATTTATGGGTGAAATGTTGTACAGTCTTGGTTTATATTAATTTTTGCAGTTATTAATGCATAGTGGCTGGCAGATAGTAGGCAATCAATATGGAGCAGTTGTAATTATTAATGTTATTATTAATGTAAATTGAAAATGCAAGGATTAGTCTTAAGAGAGTATAAGTAGGTCAAATACCTTGTACTGATCTAATGATAAGAAGATCCTCACAGTGGGATCTAAGTCTTGAACCTACTCTCTGGAGCAAAAAAAAAGTGTCTTAGCTTTGGAATAATAATAAAGATGAATGTTGGGACCAGCAGTTGTCATAATGGCTATGTTGTCGGACTCCCATGTAGTTGACCGCAGTTCGAGTCCTGGAACTGGTGGCTTAAACTCATGCCAGGTGCATGTGCATGCATACCCAAGATCCCGAGAGGAGAATGGAGGAGAAAGGATTGCAGTATGGCCATCCCCCCAGGTAGGAGGGGGTGATTTCTCGTTTTCTGTCTCTCTCTCTCTCTCTCTTTCTGGTGAGCACATGTGCCCATAGCAAAAACCTCTCCAAATCAATCAATCAATAAACAAACAAACAAACAAACAAAGATGAATGTCTTCAATTTATTAGATATCTAATATAAACCTTTAACCTTTTCCTAATCTAATTTTACATGACAAAGTAATTATTTTTCTCATTTTTTAGTTGGTACACTGAAGCCAACAACTTGTCCAGGACTACACAGGTAGAAAGCAATGAGAATGGGCAACATGAATCCAGACCTATCTGCTCTGGAGTTCTAAACTTTTCCTTTATAGCTTGTTGAATAAAAAGTGACCCATATAAGACTTCTTCAACCTGTACCCCCAAAAAATATGACAATAAGGCTCTCATACTTATTTATACTGTTGATCTCCAACTTTAATGCTTTCTCTACATTGTCAAAATAATATGGTGTGAGTTCACTGGTGGAAGACTGTAACATCAGCCATGCCTAATACAGAGGAGGAAAGGCAACTTACCATGCAAGGATGGAGAAAAGCTGCAATAGCAAGATGGTTCTCCAAATAAAGCTAATTTCCACCCATCTGTCCACCATCAGATCTCCTCATTGGAATAAGAACTCTCTCATTATTCCACTTTCTTATGATATTTCTGTTGTCAGATTTCTACAGCAGCAAGATCTAAGAGTGTTCTTACACTCTTAAATATATATGACCTTGTATTATTTGTTAACCAGATTTTTAAACAGAGTTCTAAGTAGCCATAGGTCACATACATAAATGAAACCTTTTACAGATACAACAATAGTGCTTCTTCTGTACTGGGCTAGTCCTACCTAGATTAGAAGTTCATTGAGGTTGAACTTACTTATTTCTTACTCACCTTTATAGACCTCCCCCTCATACGTAGTACATGGTAGGTACTCAAAATATACTGGATATATACAATTACTTCCATATTTTACCAGGAAAACTATATTCATAAAAAAGAACAGTATTTCTTCTTTATCTTAAATCTTCCCGTTGTTTTGCTATCTTGCTCTGGGGAATGAATATGTTCCACTCAGGACACATCAAGAATCAATGTGAAGTGTTTTATGGCCTCCCAAATGTCCTTCTTTCTTTGCTCAATAGGCACACTGGGGAACTCTTATTTTTCAGTACTTATCTGTGGTTGAAATAACACTGCCGCTTTTCATTAATGACAAATTGGCAATGTTTCATAACAAGCTTTAGCTTCTAAAAGTTTTATTTTGAATGGGTAATACATGCATATAAATCAAAAATTAAAATGCACAAAAGGGTAAACAGAAAAGAAAAATCTCCATCCTACCTTGTTCCTCAAACCTTCAGTTGCTTTCCTCAAGAGTAATCACTGTTGCCTACTCTATCATTCCAGAGGATGCATGTTATTTTAATATATGATAATACCTGGCTGTTCTAGCAGAGTACCTTAGAATGGATAATCTATGAACAACAGAAATTTATGGAGTCCTTGGAAAAGTCATGACATATTTTTGTATGTTTTTCTATGCAAAAATGCATTGTGACTTTACTGGCGACCCGATATTTCTCACAGTTCCACAGTCTCGGATGTCCTAACATCAAGATGCCAGCAGCTCTGGTGTCCAGTAAAAGCTGGCTCACTTTTTCCAAGATGGTACCCACTTACTGTATTCTCACATGGCAGATAGGCAAAAAGGGATGAACTGTCCCCCTAAAATCCTTTTCTAAGGGCACTAATCTCTTATAAATCACCTACTAGAGGCCCCATCTCTTAATATTGTTGCATTGGGGATTTTCAACATGAATTTTGGAAGGACACAAACATAAAAACCATTGTATATATGCAGGAACAAATACATGTTCTCTGTCTCTCCCTTTGCTGTTTATTCTCTAACAAATGCAATACTATAGAAGTCTTAATTTTTTTGTAAAAATAATTTTGCAAAAAAATTGTGGTTTTATTTATTTAGCTGTATATCTTGATAATTTTTTGTTAACACAGACAGAGGTAACTGAGTGTTTTAATGATTGAGTATTATTCCATTTTATCTCATTTTTCTTTCACTTCCAAAGAACCGGATATGAACTCTCTTGTAGGATATTTTGATATTTCCAATTTAGGGGCATTAGAAACTGCTGTAGTTAATAATCTTTGTATATGTGTAATTTCAGACATATAGAAATTCCTACCAGATCAAAAGTATAAAATTTTGAAAAACACTGACAAATTATATTTGAAAATTGTTGTACCTAGTTATTTCGCCATTGGCAACATATAAGAGTACTTTGGCAAGAGAATGTGTTATTACAATTTTTTATCACTGGCAATTTAATGGATTAAAAAATGATTTTGTGTATTTTTATTTTCATTTATCTTACTATAAGTGAAGTTGAATGTCTTTTCAAATGTTGAGAGCATACATAGATTTTTTTGCCTTTGAATTTTTGGATGCTATGTCCATTTTCTTACAGTATTGTTTTAGTTGTTACTTATATAAACTCTTCATATGTTAAGGAAATTACCTCCTTGGGTAATGCATTGTAAATATTTTGCTTTTTTTCCACTTTGCTTGTAAAATCTTATTCAATATATATTCAATTATTTATTTTTCATGTAAATTTACTTTTAAATTTTATATAATTAACCAGTCTTTGTTTTAATGGCTGCATCATGTCATAATCTTTATCCTCCCAGATTATTAAACAAATGGCACAAAATAAAGAACTTATGTTTTTGTTTATGATTTTTATACTACCTAGGTTTTGGAATGAGCGTATTCACACATAATTTATTTTTTTAAAGATTTTTGCCATAGGGCACATGTGTGGTCAACAGAGAGAGACAAAGAGAGAGAGAAAGCAAGAAATCACCCCTCAGAGGGGATGGCAATGCCACAATCTCTTCTTCTTTATTCTCCTATCAGGATTTTAGGCATGCATGCACACGTGGTTGGCATATTTTTCAAGCTGTGGACTGGGACTTGAACTACAGAATTGGCCATGTGCGATCCAACATCTTAACCACCACACTACCTGTTGACCCTTCAGTTGTAATTTTAATGATTTACCTTGAATAGTCCTTTACCTTATATATACCTGTGAGACTATAGTGTGTGTATATGTGTGTGTGTGTGTGTGTGTGTATAGTAAAAAGCATTACATAGTAAAAGTATTATATGTAATTATATATAAATTATATAATTATATATTAACTATATATAATTATATATGTATGTATATATATAATTTTTTAACTGTGTAATGCTTCATAGATAGGAAGCTATACTGGGTCATTGGAAGTCATGATGCTTTTTGCATAGGAAAATATGGAAAAAATATGTCAAAACTTTTCCAATGACCCAATGTTCAATACATAGAAAAGTTTTGATGGAAAAAATTAATATGTGAGTACCTACCACTCAGCTTAAGAACTAGAACATTATTAATACCATTGATAGCCCAGGTGTGTACCCTGCAATCACATCCTTTCTCTTCCCTACATCCTAGGGTGGCAATGATCCTGATTTCTAATGATTTAACTATCTTACTTATGCTTAAAAATGTTATTCCGGGAACCAGCAGTTAGCGTAATGGCTATGTCGCTGGACTCCCATGTAGTCGACCGCGGTTCACGTCCCGGACCCGGTGGCTTAAAACTCACGCCTGGCGTATGTGTGTGCGTGCCCAAGATCCTGAGAGGAGAATGGAGGAGAAGGGATTGCGGCGTGACCATCCCCCCTGGGGGGTGATTTCTCGCTTTCTGTCTCTATGTCTCTCTCTCTGTGTCTGGCGAGCGCTCGCGCCCTATAGCGAAAAACCTCTCAAAAAAAAAAAAATGTTATTCCATGTGTGTACGCACAGGACCAGCTCCACGGGCATGCACTCAGTACACTCAGTACAGTGGCACTCACAGGGGAGTCCTGTGATTGGGGCTTAAGACACTCTGGTTGCCCTTCTGAACTTCATAGTCATTTTGTCCTGTAATTTCTGCTTTTTTAGTGGTGTCAGTAGGACAATGAGCATGATCCAGGGCTTAGAACCTTAGATCATGTCCTGCCTCCTGCCACCTCCCTGGGATGGATTTTGTGACACCTGTTCCCCTTCTTTTGTTCAGAGGCTGCTGCTGCTCTCTGCTTTTGGCAGAGGTCTGGGTGTGCCAGAGGGAAGGGTCAGTGTCAGGGAGTCCAGGGAGCCTGTGAGGATCTGTACTTCCCATTGAGTGTTCTCGAACCTGAGAAAAGCTTAGATTTTCCTTTACACAGACTGACAGATGGAGAGAGAGACTGAAATAAAGAGAAAGCTTTCTTCTGCTTTTTGACAAAGGACCCACATTTTAATTTGTCATTGGGCCTCACAGATTACACAGTCAGCCCTGGCTATCCTCAATGACGTATAGTACGGTTTTGTTGTGCTTTAAAACTTGATATAAACCAGATTATATGTACTCTGCATCTTCCTTTATTAAAGTTTCTGTTTGTAGGTTTCATTATTGGTCATCATAGTAGTTCAGTACAGATAATGCCTCTATGAACATTCTTAGGTATATCTCTGGGTGCCCGTATGTAAGAGATTGTCTTAGCATATGGGTGTGTGTGTGTGTTTGTGTGTGTGTAATTTCCTGGTCAAGAGATAAGCAAATTTTTACTTTACTAAGAACAAATAAATCATCTTCCCAAGTGGTTGTAGAAAGTTACCTGGTATGGGGGCTAGCAGGTGGTATGGTGATTGAGGTGCTGGACTCCCACACGGCCAACCATGGTTCGAATCCTGGACCTGGAGGCCTGCTTTCTCACTCTCCCTCCCTTTCTCTCTCTCTCTCTGGTCAAATTGAATAATAAAATAAATAAATAAAATTAAATAAATAATTTTAAAAAGGAAGTTACCTGGTATGAACATATACTGAATGTATTTCACACTGATTCCATCTTTACCAACACTTCAGCATTAAAGAGGTTGAGCATTTTCCCCTCTGTTTAAATAGCTATTTGGGTTGGCTCTTTGGTGTTTACTTGTCTATTTTACCACCATCCTTTGGGGGAGAGGAGTTTTATTTTATTCTTTATATTTAGGAATTTTTTTTTTGATCAACAGATGTTTTTTATTTCAACTCAGTTGAATTCACCAATCTTTTTAATTTATGGTTTGTGCTTTTTGAATCTTGTTTTAATAATTTCTCCCTACCCTCACATTATAGAACTACTTCTCTATTTTTTTCTCAAAAGTCTTAAACTTGTAGTTTCCTATTTAGATTTTTTCCTCCCTTTTAATTTATTTTTATTTATTAATTTTTTTGGAGAGGTCCTTGCTATGGGGCATGTGCGCTTACCAGAAAGACAGAGAGAGACAGAGAGATAGAAAGCGAGAAATCACCCCCTCCCCCCGGGGGGAATGGCTATGCAGCAATCCCTTCTCCTCCATTCTCCTCTCAGGATCTTGGGCATGCACGCACACTCACCTGACGTGAGTTTAAGCCACTGGGTCCGGGACTTGAACCATGGTTGGCTACATGGGAGTTCAGCGACATAGTCATTACGCTAACTGCTGGTCCCCCTTTTAATTTATTTTTATGTATGCTTTTTTACTTGCTCATATGGAAAACAAATGATCACATTCATTCAGTAATCCATTCTTTCCTTACTGTTCTGCAATGACATTTCAGTCATATATTTCATGCGTGGGTGGGCCTGTTTCTAGGTATTCTGTGCTAATCCACTGGCCTATTTTATTATATTCCTATACAATAGAATGCCCTCTTAATTAATCAAAAGGTATTACGATTTTAAAAATTATTATTATTATTATTAGTTTTGCTGTAGGGCACATGCATTTGCTGGAGACAGAGTAAGGGAAAGTGAGGAATAATGTATGTTTCAAAATTGCTAAGAAAGTAAATTTCAAATGTTTTCAACACAAAAAAATAAGTATGTGAAGTGATCAATATGTTAATTAGTTTGGGCTAATTATTCCACATGCATACATATATCAAAGCACCAAATTATATACCATAATTATATGCAATTATTATTTTTCAATTAAAATAAAGTAAATAAGTAAAAAGAAACTAATATTACATTATTCCTATAGCTCTTAATCAGTGTGCTTCCTGTGTCTAATGGATAAATTGGCCTTCATATTATCTCATGTCTCCCTAAGCTCTTTAAAACATGTTATCAAACATAGCCTCTACCTGCTATCTCTGTTTATTAGTTTTTTTTGCCCACCTGTGTGACCACTGCTTTTTATTATAGCTATTTATAATAATATAGGGAATTTCTTCCTTCCTTCCATCATTGTTACCAATTGTTGGTACAATTTTAATATCAATATAGGAAACCCATGCATCCTCTGGCCTTGCAATTCCTTGGTCTTTCTACTAATGGTCTTGTCTTTTATTTATCTAAGCCACCAACACCCGTGGTAAGATTTTAGTTTTTGTCATTACCAATTACTGTGCAGCCCCCAGAATCTTACTATCAAATGTCCCAGAAGCTTTCCTCCTTATCTGGTTAAAATTCCGTGATTCTTCATTACAATCACTTCTTTACTCAGACTCTGAACTCCCTTGGCCCTCTTCCTACTTAATTACATTTACTTGGAAACAATTCAACTCTTGTGAAACCCAACCCTCCACCCACTGCACCTGGAAAGCTGAATGTGACTGGAAGAAAAGCTAATACCCATAAGACTGGATTGATTTTAGAGAAGTGAGTTAACTTTTAAGTGGGCCCCCAGTCCAGTGCAACAATTCTACTACATTTCCTCAGTTCTCCACGAAGTACCTCCTTCATCCTACCAACGTCCTCTCCAACTTCCTCATTTTCAGGTGAATTTTCTTCTTATCTCAGTGAAATAAGAGAAATAAATAAAATAAGGACCATTTTGTCCTCCCACTCCTATTCTACAGCTCTCCACCTGTTACCCTGTCACAGTGCTCCTATGCAATATTAACCCTTCTTGTTTGCCTCTAGTTTGTCTGAGCGAGAGACAATTTTGGAATTCTCTTCTCATTCTTTTAAGTCATCAGTTATTTCCTTTTTATTGCTTTATTGCTATAAACATACAAACATATCTTACCATCACTAATAAAAAGTTTTCTTTATCTTCAACCACAATCCATTTCTTTAATTTACAGCAAACTTTGAAAGATTTGTATTTGCCTTTCCCTCATTCTCTCTCTAAAAAATGTCAGGAAATATGGCCTTTAACCATAAGAAAGAATGCTATAGCAAACATCCATTTATTAATAATCCAGCTTAAGTAATTAGATATTTTCAATTAAGTTGAAATGAATGAAAAGTTTCCTTTCGTCCAGAGATAAACTCTATCCCTAAATCAGTATTTATTTTTTGATACCAATTGTGTTTCTTTTTCACCTGTATTCCAGGTGTAGTAACCTCAAGCAATGTGTAGAATTTTGCATGTTTTTAAACTTTTTAAATAATTATTTATTTAATTTTATCTGTTATTATTATTTTCTTAATTTGACCAGACAGAGAAAGAGGGAGAGAGAAGAGAGAGAGAGAGAGAGAGAGAGAGAGAGAGAGAGAGAGAGAGAGAGGTTAAGCAAGAAAGCAAGCCACTAGGTCTGGAACTTGAACCACGGTCAGCCATGTAGAAATCCAGTGCCCTTAACCACAATGCAACCTGTCGGCCCCAACATGTTTTTAAACTTTACATAAATGGCATACCATATTTTGTCTGCAGTTTTTATCCCCTCACAATCATATTTGTCAGGTATATCCATTTTATTATACATAACCTTAACTCAGGCTGCCATACAGTATTTTGCCTTTTGAATACAGTACAATTAATTTTCAACTTTTATGCTGATAGGAATTAAGGTAGACTTCAAATCATTGCTATTTCAAGTACAAAGATTTCTCTACGTGTATGCTTAGAAATGGAATTGCTAGGCCAAAGAGTACTTTCTCTTCCCACTTCTAGTTTTATTGGGATATAAAAATGGTATTTATTTCAGGTGTACAATGCAATATTTTAATATATGCATACATTAGGAAATAATTACAATGATGAACCTAATTAACAAATCTATCACTTCACACAGTTATCATTTTCTTTTCTTTGTGTGTGTGATGAGAACACTTAAAATCTTCCCTCTTAACAAATTTCAAGTATAAAATACAGTATTGTTAAATATAGTCATATTGTTGTACATTAGCTGTTCAGATCTTATTAATTTGCATATGTAAAACTTTGTACTCCTTAACCTTCATCTCCCCAAACCCCTTCCCACCCCAAGTCCCTAGTATCACTCTTCTTCTCTTTCCTTCCATAAGTTTGACTATTTTAGATCCCACTATATAGTACATACTGTATCTATAGTATATGACTTTGGTCTTATGTCTTCTCTCTGTAAGTGTGTGTGTGTGTGTGTGTGTGTGTGTGTGTGTAGCTATGTATATACATTACATATATGTGTATATATGTATATGTAGTTATATCACATTTTTTGTCTACTTATCTGTCAGTGAACATTTAAGTTATTTCTACATTTTGGCTACTGTGACTGATGTTTCAGTGAACATGGGAGTGCATTAATGCTTTTGAGATACTGATCTTATTTCCTTGGATAGATATCCAGAAGTGAGATTCTGAGTCATAATGTTCTATTATATTTCTAAAATTTGAGGAAACTCCATTATGTTTTCCATAATGGCTATATCAGTCTATACATTCCCACCACAGTGAGCATGGCTTCCACTTTCTCCACACTCTCACCAAGACTTATCTTTTTAATAATAGACATTGTAACAGTGGGAAGTGACATCTCATTGTGGCTTTTATTTGTATTCCTCTGATGATTATTGATTTTGAGCATCTTCCCATATACCAATTGGTCATTTGTATGTTTTCTTTTTTAAAGTTTGCTATAGGGTGTGTATGCTCACTGGTGGGAGAAGCAGGGGGAGACAAATCACCCCCCTAGAGAGGATAACCATGAACAATCTCTTTTCTTGCATTCTCCTCTCAGGATTTTGGGCACACACTCACATGCACCCAGCATGTGTTTCAAGCTACCAAGTCCAGGACTTGAACTGCTCAGCCAGCCATATGGGATCTAACTGCCTTAAGCTCCACACACACACTGGCCACAGTATTCTTCTTTTGAGAAATACGTAATCAATCCTTTGTCTATTTTATAATTAGGTTATTAGATTTCTTGCTGTTAAGTTGTATGATATACACACACACACACACACGCATATATATGTATAATTACTCCATTAGACACATGACATAAACATAAAATCTTGTAAATTTTTTCTCATTCCATAGATTTCCTTTTACTCTGTTGATGTTTCCTTTGCCATGCAGAAGCTTTCTAGTTTGGTGCAATCCCACTTGTGTGTTTTATTTATTTATCTATTTATTTTTTTGGTCTGTGACTTTGGTATCATATTCAAAAAATCATTGTCCAGATTAATATCAAGAAAATTTCTCTATGTCCTTTTCTAATATATTATGGTTTCAGGTATTACATTTAAGTTTTTAATTGCCTTTGAGTTGATTTGTATATGGTGTAACTTAAGAATCTAATTTCATTCTCCTACAATTGATATCCAGTTTTTGTTGTTGTTGTTGTTGTTTTTTGAGAGATTTTTGCTATAAGGCGCGTGTGCTTGCCAAAAAGACAGAGAGAGACAGAGAGATATAAAGCAAGAAATCACCCCTCCAGGGGGAATGGCCATGTCACAATCCCTTCTCCATTCTCCTCTCGTGAGTTTAAGCCACTGCGTGAGTTTAAGCCACCGCGTCTGGGACACGAACCGCGGTCGACTACGTGGAAGTCCAGTGACATAGCCGTTATGCTAACTGCTGGCCCCTGATAACCAGTTTTTGAAAGCCATTTACTGAAGAGATTTTCCTTTCTTGATTGTGTATTCTTGGCATTCTTATTGATGATAAGTTGACTGTAGATGTGTGGATAAGGTACTTTCATTTTAACATTACTGGACATCGACAAACTTTTTTTTTAAGTACCAATCTATTTTCTACAAACCCATTTTAATCAGGCATTTATCTTTATTCCACTTAAAAGAGTCTTGTCAATGTCACTATATGTCTCTACATTGCCAAATCCATTATCAGTTGTTTTCCTTTTTCTCGCTTGTTAGAATCACCCAGTTTTATGACTTCTCTCTATATTGGGTCCCCTAGCCCCAGGCCATGGGCCAGTACTGGTTAGGAATTGGGACACACAGCAGGAGGTGAGCAGCAGGCAAGTGAGCAAAGCTTCATCTATATTTATAGCTGCTCCCCATCACTCACATTACTGCCTACACCTCCTGTCAAATCAACAGTGGCATTAGATTCGCTTAGGAGGCTTTAGATGGAACTGTCTAGTTGCAGGAAAACAAATTGAAGACTCCCACTGATGCTGCATTATGGTGAATTGTATAGTTATTTCATTAATATTACAATGTAATAATAATAGAAATAAAGTGTAAAATAAATGTAATGCCCTTGAATCACATTGAAAACATCCCCTACCCCTACCCACAGTTCAAGCAAAAATTGCCTTCCATGAAACCAGTCCCCGGTGCTAATAACATTGAGGATTGCTGCTCTAGATACTTATTCCTTAGGTGATTTCATTTAGCCGTACAGATTAGAATAGTATTTATGTACAATGAATCCCAATTTTTTATTTTTAGCATCAACCTGTTCCGGAACTCCACTCTTAAATAACTAACCAGCTCTTAGTCATCTCTTATGGGATGTTTTCTCAGCAACCAAAACTTCACAAAACCAAATCTGTTATTTGTGCTCCTGCCCAAAAACTGATTCTCCCCAGCATTCCCATCTTAAAAATAACCAACCACCCAGTTGCACAGTTGAAACTTTTGAAATGATCATTGGCCCTTCTCTTGCTTATCTATATCTAAGCCATCAACAAATCCTGTTGGCTTTACCTTCAATATATAAAATTTGACCTTCACTTACCACCTCCACTTCTTTTTTTTTTTTTTTTTTTGGAGAGGTTTTTCGCTATAGGGCGCGTGCGCTCGCCAGACAGGCAGAGAGAGACATAGAGACAGAAAGCGAGAAATCACCCCCCAGGGGGGATGGTCACGCCGCAATCCCTTCTCCTCCATTCTCCTCTCGGGATCTTGGGCACGCACGCACACGCGCCCGGCGTGAGTTGTAAGCCACCGGGTCCAAGACGCGAACCGCGGTCGACTACGTGGGAGTCCAGCGACATAGCCATTACGCTAACTGCTGGTTCCCCCACCTCCACTTCTATACCCAGTAAACCTAGAGAAAACTAGAGAGACGATGTAGGCAAGTGGGTAGAACATTTGTTCATGTCCCAGTCACTTTTTTCAACTCTAAATGCTTCATCTTCCTCGTCTATAAGGTGGCGATTACCATAGTAAATTCCTTATAGAGTTTTGTTAGAATGAAATATATTAATATATGTGAAACACTTAAAATAGTTCTTAGAGCTCTGTTTTTATAATCACCATTACTTAGTAATGATTATCCTTACTTGTCCTTAATTTTTCAGCTCCTCTACTAGCTGTACTTCATACAACAGCCATAGGGATCTTTTTAAAGTATAATTACAACTTATTCTCTAAGCTTCAGAATGGCTTGAAAGTCCTGAAAAGACATTCAAAGTCTTTATATGACTTTCATGTTTCAGCTACCCCTGCTGGTCTGTCTGATACCACCTTCTATCACTCTTCTCTTAACTCACAATGTCTGGTTGGCCCCCTTGTTTTCCTCAAGCTCAGCAAGCAAGCCACTACTTCAGAGTCTTAACACCTGATGTGCCCTCTACATGAAATGACTTTCTCTAGAGAGGTGTGGCTCTTTCTATCACTTCAACCAGGTCTCTGTTTAAATGACACACTGTCATAAAATACTTTTCTGACCTTGTTACCTAAAATAAGCTTCTATTACTCTTCATTCTTTCTTTTTTCTATTTTCATTCATGGCACTCACCACATCCTGACATTATTCTATGTTCATTGTTTCTGGCTTTATTGCCTGTCTTTTCAACTAGCATGTAAATTCCATGTAGTCAGGACTCTTATCATATCTATTATTATACTTTCCATGCCTCGATCAGTGCCCGGCATATAATATGAATTCCGTAAATGTTCATTGAATGAATGGAGAGATTTTATTTCATGCAATTCTCCTTTCATTACTCTATAGACAAAGGAATAAGGAGAGAAACACTTCTACATAGGACCTGGACACACTGCAATTCTTTTTTTTTCATTTCTCCATCTTGGCAGGATCCTGGATGACCCTAACGTGCTGCTGTGAGCATTGATATTTGAACCATGGTCACATAGATGGTATCTGGCTCCTTCTACACAGCATTTTACCACTGGGCTATGGGTCTGACTTATCAATTTATCTTCTTTTTCTTTTTCTTTTCTTTCTTATCTTGAGAGGGATTTTTTTCTATAGGGTGCATGTGCTTGCTGGAGAGACAGACAGAAAGCAAGAAATCACTTCCTAGGGGAGATGACCTTGCTGCAATCCCTTCACCTCCATTCCTGTTGAGATCTTGGGCACACATGGACACATGCCCGTGCGTGAGTTTTACGCTGCTGGGTCTGGAACTCGAATAGTGGTTGACTACATGGGAGTCCAGTGACATAACCGTCAATTGGTCCCCTCAATTTATCTTCTTTAAGTAAAAGGGTTATTTATTGTCTTCTAAGTCTACCTTGTCAATTCCCTCGTTGTTCTTTTCCCCCCAGTCTACCACACTTGGAAAACTCTCCTCTGGCACCTTCTCAAGTATTAACTCTCTCTCTCAAGATTCTTAAAACCTCGCCTGTTTGTGAAATTTTCTTAATCAAAATCAAAACAAAATCTACACACTCTGAATGTTTATTGCATTTACTATAAAAGTCCTTTGTCTCTATCTTTAACTTTTGCATTTGCTAATTATATGTCTATAGGGTCAGTATTTCATATGTCTTTGATTTTATGCCCTTTTAGAATGGATTCTATGTCCTTCCTTTGCCCAAATTCCCAAGACATCCCATCTGTATGTTTGTGATTAATATTTATTGAATAAACTAATGATAATAAATGAATGAATAAAATAAAAAGCTGTCTTAGTGGGACCAGCAGTTAGCGTAATGGCTATGTCACTGGACACCCATGTAGTCGACTGTGGTTCGAGTCCCGGACCCGGTGGCTTAAACTCATGCCGGGCGCGTGTGTATGCATGCCCAAGATCCTGAGAGGAGAATGGAAGAGAAGGGATTGCGGCTTGGCCATCCTCCCCCCTGGGGGGTGATTTCTCGCTTTCTGTCTCTCTGTCTCTGTCTGTCTGGCGAGCGCACACGCCCTATAGCAAAAGCTTCTCAAAAAAAAAAAAAAAGCTGCCTTAGTGATGTAAATGACAAACTTTTAACAAATCAGTTATCAGTTTTAAATTTATTGCAAAGTTTGAGGAGGCGATGACTAAAATTAAGATATTGTCTCTGCCTGCCAATTTTTTCACTTTTCGTGATCTAAGCCATACTTTACATGCTCAGTTTCATCCAACTATCCATTCTTTCATTCATAATAGAAATATTAGTTGTGATTTGAATTTGTGTGCTCTCCTCACATTGCTCTATTTTGTAGATGAAGAAACTGGGTCACAGAGAGATTAAGCTCATATTCTAAAAGGGTAATAGAAACATCAACAAGTAATTACAAAACAATGAGATTATTGACTAAAGAAATTTATGGACTACCTTAAGATCAGTGAGGATAATGCACCTAAACCTGCCTATCATTTGGGAGGCCGGTGTAGTCACAGAGGATTCACAAATAAAAATGACCTCGCTGAACTTCATTGAATAATTGGAAATTAGACAGTTGAAGAAACCTAGGGAAGAGGTCTAGCAGCATGATGTTAGAACAATTTCAATGTAGTAATGGGAGATAAAGTCTCTTAACTGCTCCCATCGCTATTTTTTTTTAGAGATTTTCGGTATAGGTTACGTGCACTCACTGGAAAGACAGAGAGAGACGGAAAAACCAAAAGCAAAAAATCACCCCAAGGCAGATAACCACACCACAATCCCTTTTCCTCCATTCTTTCAGGATTTTAGGTATGCACACACACGCGCCTGGCATCAATTTTAAGCTGCCAGGTCCAGAACTCAAACATCGGTTGACTATGTGGGAGTCCAGCAACATAACCATTACACTATCTGCTGGTCCCATCCCCATCACCTTTTTGCAAATACTTTTATTACAAACACTTAGTGTGCCATCTTGTAATCATGAGTTCAGGAGTCTGTTACTGTTACTAAACAATGCTCTTTATTTATATAATCGCCTTCACGCCAAGCACCATTTCTGACCCTGAGTTCACATTCCCCAATGTCTGGCTGGTTTTAGGCAGCTACTGACACAGCTGGCTGACCGAATGCATCTAGGTGTGATTTCTAGCTTGGCCTTTTTTGGGCATCTCTTTGTATGTACATATTTCAGAGGCAGCCAGAGAGTGGTTTGGACAGGAAGGAAGACATTATCAGACATGTAATTAGACAAGTTCTTATCCTTTAGACAAAGCGCAATCAGATACCAGGTCTTGGAGGACTGCATCATCTGTAATAATCCCTGTATTAATCTGGACCTTTGGTAATTGCAAAACAATAACTACACAACAAAACACCATGATAACGCATAGATAAATAACAAGATGTGATTAGGAAAACACTTTGAAATACCTGAACTGGAGGATGCTATGAGGATAAAATATGCTTATTCTATGAAAAGCAGAGAAGCCAAAATGTCCTGGTTCACTAATTAAAGTATCTTTCTATTTTCAAATTCCTTTCCTTTCAAACTGAGGGGTGACTGCTGGTGAGATCTGCCCTGCATTGCCAGCTTCTGCACAAAGTCAAGAAATCAACATTATAATCATGTATTGTTTCCATAGCAAGCTCTCCCACAGCTCTGAGCAAAACAGCACTTTCTAGATCCTGCCAGGGTGTATGTGGTGAAGAAAGATTAATTAGTCGCTCACTAATTGACAGTATTTCCCTCCACATCTGCTTGGGCCTGATGTGAGTTTAAATGTCTCTATTTAATGCCTAAAGCTGATTGAACATGTATAAAATTTAATCTCCCTTCCCAAACCTCAGAAATGCCTAGGACCTGGGTTCTGTTTCTTGAAAGGTAAAGATGTCAATGAAAGGCATAGCTGATATAGATGGGAAGGCAGCTAGTGGATTTAAGAGTTAGGGACAGGCAGTGTTGGACTTGGGTGGGGAAGGTGTAGCAGGGACCTGAAGTGTGACTTCAGTTATCTGCTGTGTGGCTGGTAAAAACCACACTTTTTTGGGGACTTTTCTTTTTGCTCAGATTAGACCAGTAGTTTTCTAACTGTATTTCCCAGCATCTCAGAGGTTCCAGAATCCTGTTCAGTATCTCCTAGACTCTAAGGGCAGTATTATTCAATAGAACCTTCTTTTTTCCTGTAGAACTTTCTGCATTGATGGAAATGTTCTACATACATGCTGTCTACCAGGTAGCCACTCAAAACTTATAGCTATTAAGTACATGAAGTGTGGCTAGTGTATCTTAAAAAGTAAATTTTAATTGAATTTTAATCCATTTAATCTAGATAGGCCCATGTAAACAGCTACTATATTGGACTGAGTAGCTCTGGAGGGTCTGATTTGGGTCTTAGGGGACAGGGACCAGAACTCATTTCCCTTGCTTCAGTCAGAGCACATCTGAATTTCTCTATTTTTAATAATATGCTTTCATGAGAACTTCCTCTCTGCATTGTAACTAAAGGACATTTGGAAACTACCATACTAAATGATCTCCAAGGTTCTTAAACTTTGAAAGATATTAACCTCGGTCCTAATCTCCTTTTGTAAATAGTAGAAACCAAACCCACACTCTGGTGTGGAGGAAAGAGAAGATCGCTTACCCTGTTATCACGACCCATTTTGCCTGACTGGGCAGAGGCAGGGAGTTGCTAATGCTTCTGATGTGGCTCTAAACTGAAGAGGATCCTGGCAAAGGCCTTCCATGGTGTTCCTAGGTGCTCCACCCAACCAGTTCCCTAGAGGCTGCTCCTGGGTCTTTGGAGCTCCTGCTGATTCTTTACACTCACACCATGGAGAGAAAAGGAACCAGAGGACAGGAAAGACCTGCATGAAGTGCATTTTCTCAGCCTTTGTCTCTATTTCTAGATAGCAAAAAGCTGGGACATAGGATTTCTCAACTAAAAATGTCAGGGCTCCATGAATGCTACCCCAGGACACTTGGAGGTTCCAAATCCAGTGCCTCTGACTACACAACCTTCAGTGACTTTTCCTCTGGAGTGAGGATGGAGTGTGTTGTACCTGTTAAGAAAGGGTGATCAAAGCAGGGACTGTGTTGCACATGGTAAGATTGGGTGGGGGGGTCATAGAATTCTGTCAAGGTGTGAGCCCTGCGATATGAGCCCAGTATCTATAAGATAAAAATCTCACCTGACTCCTGCTGGTTTTGTTTTTGGTATAAGGCATGTGCGCTCACCAGAAAGACAGAAAGTGAAAAATCACCCCCTAGGGTGGATGGCCACGTTGTCCTCTCGGTCGCTGGCGTGAGTTTAAGCCACAGGGTCCGGGCCTCGAACCGCAGTCGACTACATAGGAGTCCAGCGATGTAGCCATTACACTAACATTTTTGGTGTGTGAAATGACTATGACATGAGAATGAGAACATTTCATGTCTCAAAACCACCTACAAAATGTGCAACTTGTACAATGTAAGCCTTGTCTCATAAAATTATCAGTTCTCTATAACGATTGGAGAGAAGGGAGGAAAAGGTTTCACAATTCCTAGAGCAGTCATGTGGGTGAGGGGTATAGGAAAGGACTGTCCAATCCCTCAGAGAGGCGAAAGCTCACACAGTCCTTCAGTTACATTTCCCCAGACTTCCTTCAGTGCTTTCCCCAGGCGAAGGTGAGTAACCACCAGTAACCTTCCAGAACCTTTGTAAAAGGAAACGGCTGTGCGTTTTCATCTTTTCCAACCACACTAAACAAACAGTGGGGACTGCTGAAGTTTAAGTCAATATTTTAACCAAAGAATATGGTTGAAAGGACCATATTATTGTATACATTTTCCCAACCCCACATTCTCACTCAGTTCTGAAGTTGTTGACATGAGTTTTGTCTTGACTTTGGATGACGACTTTGTAAAAACACTGTGGCATTTTGAAGAGGGCTTGTCCCAGAGCCTCATTTGCTGTAGTTTTTCTTGGCATTATCACATTTCTGGTTTTCTCTGTTTAAAGATATGTTAAATCACTTTCATCAAGTAAACAATTAATGAATATTATGTTTTTCTATCAATAAGAAATTTACTTGTTTAAAAAAGTCCAAATGCTGGCATTATCCAGAAATATTTAATAGGTTTTTTAATAATTGTTATAATTCTTTTTTGAAGAGAGATTTTTGCTATAGGGTGTGTGCACTTTTCAGAGAGATAGAGACAGAGACAGAGGAATAGAAAATGAAAAATCACACCCCAACCCCGGGAGGAATGGCCCCATCACAATCCCTTCTCTTCCATTCTCCTCTTGGGATTTTGGGCATGTATGCACATGTGCTTGGCGTGAGTTTTAAGCCTCTGGGTCCAGGACTCAAACCACGGTCGACAACATG
This sequence comes from Tupaia tana, assembly GCA_026018925.1. Taxonomy (NCBI): domain Eukaryota; kingdom Metazoa; phylum Chordata; class Mammalia; order Scandentia; family Tupaiidae; genus Tupaia; species Tupaia tana. Next base: position 50,192,376 of record JAKSZU010000005.1, on the reverse strand, counting down.
GGAGACCAGCAATGTAACGATTATGCCATCTGCTGGTCCCATAATTGTTATAAATTTGAACTGCTTAACTTGTTCACTGAAACATTTTGACTTGCATTAATGCTTTACATCCCCACATTTATAGTAAAAGTTCACACACAAATGAAAATGAAAAACCTGCCAATATGTGATTTCTATCCACTATTGTCTTAGTGAACTGGTACCTTTTGACCCCATAGTGAAAAAGAAATCTAACTTTCAGAACTACCAATAACGGGTAGAAAAGAAATAAGATTTTTTTTGATAATGACGTGTTTCCATATAGTGGATGCTTAAGCACATTCTCCACATAGGCAGCATGCTAGCTGGATATTTTTTGGCCTAATTGTGTATTTGGCATGACTAGCACCAAGTATAATATCTTCAAAAAGGCCAACCAGATAGGGCTCACTTGCCTCCTACAAAGCACCAATAGCTGCAGTCTGGAAGCACAGTTTGGTTTGGAAGTCCTGAGAAACTGCTAGCACAGACGCTGCAAAAGAGGCTTGAGATTCAGAAGTTCAGTGGACTTCTGATAACATCTAATTCCACCGAGTGCCACAGTTCTGGGTCTATGACAATGAGGTTTCTTCACTCCTCCCATAGAGGGCGCACTCTTGAAAGTGGATTTTGTAGCCAGTTGTGTCCTGGGTGTTGTATCACCGTGGATTTGAGGGCTGTCTGCTTTGTAGGCATCATGGTCTATATACCTCCTCACTCCGCTTCTCCTTCTGCTGGAGCTTGGCAAGCTAGAGGAGGTGCTGGTGTTGTAAAGTGAGGGGTGGTGGCAGCTGAGAACTGAAATACTACTCTTTTAAAAAAAATTTTTTTAAAGATTTTTTTGTTTTTTGGCATAGGGCATGTGCAATGGCCAGAGAAAGTGAGACAGAGACAGACAGAGGGAAAGTGAGAAATTCCCCCAACCTTATGCTACCACAATCCCTTCTCTTCTATTCTCTGCTTGGGAGTTTGGATACACATGCACATGTGCCTGGTGAGATTTTCAAACTACTGGGTCAGAGACTCGAAGCATGGTTGACCATGTAGGAGTCCAGCACCTTAACCGCCACACTACCTGCTAGTCCTGAAATACTACTCTTAATTATAATAATTAGCATGCACACTTCCTTCTCTCCTGTTCTCAGGACTTCCCTTATCCACTGTAGTCTCTTTCATCTCTGTTACACACACAGCAAATAGTCATCCTTCTCTACCTCCCTGCTCATGATATGAATAATCTGTACAAGTTAAGCAGAAACAGAAAGTTTGAGATCTGGCAATTACCTTTGTTGTTTGGTTTGAAAGAACATCCAGTCTTGACATCTTGCTTTCTACCTCTTTATCCACCCACCAGTCCTCAGGAGTTTTCTTCAGAAGCAAAAGTTGGTCAGATACTTCCCCCATCCCATCATTGACACCAGACCCTAATTCTGTAGGAATTTCTACGAATCATCTCCTCCCGGGCAGTTGCCCTCAATTGAATACAACCCCACACAACTCAGGGCCGCTTGTTCAGGGTGTGTCTCCACTGAACTTACATCTTTAGAATAACAACACATTCTCATTCAGTTAACAAATTGTTTCCAGAAAACTGCAGCAACTGCAGTGATATTATTTTAAAGGAAATTCTCAAGAAAGAGGAAATATAATCAATGAAAAGGCTACCTCTCCCCTCCTCCTCTGTAGCCTGTGACTATTTTATCCTTGTTTCCTATTCTATCTTCAATGCCTAGCACAGCTTCTGGTACTGGTGAATGAATGAATTAATGAGTGCTCTAAGCTTGGCACAACAGGAAAACAGACAACTTTTTCATATTAGAGGGTAAAAAAAAATAGGATAGCTCCCTTTTTTTTATTATCCTTAGGTTTTTGTTTACATCATAGTGAAGTTACAAAAAATTTCTTCTTGGAATGGCTCAAGTACACTAAAATAAGCCTACTTTGCTTATGCTGCCTATCTTCACATTCAGCAGCTCGAAACTCATTCCCGCAGGACTAGACAATGAAGTTTTCTGTCTGTAAGGATGGGACTGGAAAGGCCATGCTGTGAATCACGTCCATTGACAGTGAAAACTCATGTGGGTGCCTTGGCTCAGTAGTGGTGATAGCTGCTTTGGGGATTGCTCCTGTTGGTGGGTGGCTCAGCAGGAAGGGCCTGGTTGTTGGTAGGAATATGCAAAGGTAGGCTATTGACGTCCATCGGTTAAGAGCTATGCTGTCCTGTAGAAACTGGACTTTGGCATGTCCATCTCAGCCCTGTTTAAAATCCCACATGCCAAAGCAGTGCATTCTACCTTGTTTCTAAGTTTGCTATTTCTAAAAGATGGAGGACAATTGCCCAGTCTACTAAGAAAAGACTCTAGACTGATTATAAGTTCAAATAATTGCATGTCAAGTCTGGGGTTACCCTACAAGGACTTTTCTTTTGTAGTGTGAATATCTCATATTCATCCTGTGGAGCTGGGTCACAACTAAGTAAAAGCAATTTAGAATTAAAGGGTCCACAAGACTCATTACTTTTCCCTGTGCCATAGACCTCCAGTTTAATAAATCTAACTCCCAGGGCAGGAATTATTCCTGAGGAAAAATAAAAAAAAACTGTAACCCCTGTTGAACTGGGGACACCTCTTTATGTCCTCTATCTACTGAACTCTATTATGGTCTACAAACTACAAATAAACTCCTCAGAACTGTTTCCCCTGATTGATTGAAATGATAAAAACTGAAAGTTATTGAGATTTTAAAATGAAAGGAAAAATATCTCAGGTAAGAAAAATGGAAAACTTTTTTTTTTTCTATTCCATAAAATTACTTATATCCTCACAGGAATCAACAGAGGATAATGCTTGATACCTACCTGCAGCCACATGAAATTCATTTCCCAATTGTTCACAAAGCAGTGATTAATGATGAGCCAGAAAGTCGTTGCTCAGGATGTCTGTTCTTTATGACTTTGGCCTACTTTCTGAAAATGGACTCAAAGGACTGTGTCTCATTCTAACTGCCTCAAAGAGAAAGTAGTTTACCCGATTCTTATGACCCAGAAGCACTTGGAAAAGGGAGACTTCATGAGTAGAAGGTAAGGTAGAAGTTTGGATTGGATAAGAAGTAATTACAAGTACAGAACAAACAAAACTCAAGAAGCGTGTGTCAGGAGAACCACTTAGCAAGACAATGTGATGGTATATGGGCAATGATGTCCGTAGAGGTGGAACAACCACTTCACTAGGAGTCCACGATCCACATTTAGGATAGAGGCTCACAACTGAGTGAGGAAAAGAGCTATAGCAATTCATCATAAGAAGGAACATGCTACTGAGGTCGCTCTTGGGTACAGTTTGTCGTTTTAATCTCACCTCAGCAATAACATATGCTTTTGTGTTACACAGAATGCTATCTCATTGATAAAATGAACTTTGTTTGTTTTCAAGGAGGTCTATGCATGTTTTTAACATGGAAGCAAAGCTGCCTTTTGTGATTACTTAGCAATAGGTGTTAAGTGTAAATAAAACTACCGCAGCACTTCCAAAGTCTTGCTGACTTGTGGGGCATCCCACTGGCTGTAGGAAATTTCCTCAACCACCCTTCCCATGCAGACTATGCTCTTTTTTTTTTTTTTTTTTTTTTCTTTTTTTGGAGAGGTTTTTGCTATAGGGCGCGTGCGCTCGCCAGACAGACAGAGACAGACAGAGAGATAGAAAGCAGGAAATCACCCCCCAGGGGGGATGGCCACGCCGCAATCCCTTCTCCTCCATTCTCCTCTCGGGATCTTGGGCACACACGCACACGCGCCCGGCGTGAGTTTAAGCTGCCGGGTCCGGGACTCGAACCGCGGTCGACTACGTGGGAGTACAGCGACATAGCCATTACGCCAACTGCTGGTCCCCAGACTATGCTCTTAATGAACTCTTGTTCCACCTTCCCACTACTCCACGCTGTGTTGAGGGTGTAAGCAGCTGTAAGTTATGTCTGAAGCAGACCTGTTGTTCTTTAGTCTAACTTTGGTTCCATCCAGGGAGGGGAGGAGACGGCAGCCATTACATCCTGGATACACGTGGACAATTAGGGAAACAGGAGCATTACATGGAACCCCAGCAACTTAGCACATAATCTAATAATTCATAGCTGAATGGTTGTTGCAGCTGTGAAAAACTGAACCTATTCAGAGGAGATAGGAGGTCAATAAGAATGCCAATGACCAAGAAATGCTTTCCAGAGTGAACAGAGGCAGCATAGCTCAGTGAGCAAATATGTGGCTTTCGGAGTCAGCCAGACCTAAGTTGAAGCCAGCCAGACAACACTGAAATAGTTATTCAGAGTCTCTAAGCTTTGGTACTTTTGCAGACTTTTGTTTTGTTTTGTTTTGTTTTGTTTTAAATAAGGAATATGATGATACTCACCCCACTATGTTCTAACAATGAAATGAAGAACTGCACTCAGTATCACGTTTGGCACATAGTAATTGCTCAATAAGTGGGACAATTATTCTTATAGAACTCTGGTTGCACCAGAAAATTAAAATAAGATTAGGATAGATGGATGGCAAAAAAGGATCACATTCCCAGAGGGATCAGAAGCAGCACAATCCTTGTTTATATGCATGTTCATTTGTACTCATATACGCGCAAGATGCACTTTTTAATGACCAAATGGTTGGTGGCAGTGAGAAGACCAGGCTCCTGTTGGGCTGAAGGGTCTCTGGATAAACTGAAGACAAGCACTGGAAAGGTCAAGGGTAGGAGCTGTGGGGCGAGAAACAAATTAAGCATTCTCACTGTATTACTCTACTTCATGCCCACCCTAGAGCACCAATTGGCATAAAAGGGTAAAACCTTGAAAGTCGTTCTTGCTACTCATGGTACCCCAAAGAATAACGTTAAGTCCTGTTACCGAATGTACCCCACTGTGACAAAACCAGGAAGAATTATACATAGATGGATGCATCGCGTTTCTGACAAAACAAACAAACAAACAGGATTTCTTGAGAAAATGAACTGGTCTTGTTAAATCATTTCTTCGTTCACTCTTTTAATAAGTAATTTGTAGATTATCTACTATCTGCCAAATGTGTGCTAGAAATGTAATAGTAAGAAAACCCTGGTCTCTTCCCTCATGTATTTTAAAATCTAATTGACTACTAACATAGTTAAATAGTTATACAAATATAAATTTATGAATCATGAAAAGGATCAGGCCAGACAAATTATTTGGAGTGCTCAGAACATGTATGGGGATGGATCTGATCAGGGTAGTGAGAAAGGACATCAAATCTGTGAGTGATGTGTTGGTGGAGAGCTGAAGGATTCAGAGGAATTCGGTGGGGGGTGGAGAAACTGGTTCAAATTGAGGGCAAGATAAATGCAGAGACTCAGAAGAGATGGGAACAGGAGCAGTATGAGAGCCTGAGAGACAGTGATAGCCATACTGGAGGAAAGGGATGAGATATGGCCAATGATGCATGTAAACCTGGGCCATGAGGGCTGTGTGAGATTTGAGACTGTTCCAGGGACAACGAGAAGCCATTGATGTATTTAAGATCACCCATACTTGGTGGGGAGAATGAATTAAAGATAAACAAGAATAAAAGTGTGGAGACCAAACATTTTAAATATCTGAGCAGTGATGATGATAGCTGGAAGGATGGAGATGATCAGAGGTGAATAGACTTATGAGAAGGTTAGGAGATAAATCAGAAAGACATTGGAGGTGAGAGAGTGTCAAGATAGAAGAATGATGATGAATTAGGCCAATGGCCAGAGAGGTTGGAAAGTCAGGAGAAATAGGGGATTCAAGACTTTTCCTTGAGGGAAGCAAGGAAAAGCAAAGGAGGAGGAATCTGGCATCTAAAGGGAATCTATTGTCTTTCTCTACAAATAGATGGATCCTTCGGAAGTTCTGGAGTATCCTGGGAGCCTGAGAAAGAGCCTGAGGTGAGAATATAGGTACCTGTCCATCAATGGAAGTCTTGGAAGTTCCTTAAAAGTGATGGAACTCAGGGAAGTACAGTCCTCTGGGGTCTGAGGGTTGATCACTAGAAGAATTCAGTGGAGCAACACATAAAGAAGAAGGTTACAGGCTAGTGTGTGATTCTCAAAGACCCTTTTCCATCAGGGACTATTCTTCACCTAATCTTAAACGTATTGGCTTTGGTTTTTCAAGAGAGGTACCATGCTCCTTGGTACCTGATAACAATTATTATAACTGGGGGAGGGGGGAAGGGGTGTTGTATCTACAAGTTTTCCAAAGCACTGAGTTGGAAACACTTGCCAGTGAGTGATTTCTCCAGGTCATTAAGAGCATCTTCAGGACAAGTCTATACTATTTGCATCTTTGTACCTGCAAGGTTTAGCTGGACTGAGTGAATAAATGCAGTCCTGGTTCTAAGGCGAAGTAACATGTGCATTGTAAAATATATTGTCCAAGTAATTAATCAATAAATTAACAAATCTAAAAAAAAAATATCTTTTATTTCTGTGAATGTGTGTCTGTGACACCCTGGAAGTCTAGTAAAATAGGGCATGAAGGCTGATTTCAGCCCTGTTTCCATGTCTCGCTCACTTATTTTTCCTTTAATCTGAAATAAAACCACGAGAAAGAGCTCATGACTAACATCCAAAGGGTTTTTTTATTGTGTTTTAAAATGTGTATGTGTGATTTCTTATTTACATTTAGTCATTATACCTCTCTACAGCATGCAATATGGTTTTTCAAAATATGCATGCAGTACATGATAATAAAATCAAGAGAGAGCCCTCCTGCACTGTTCGTGGGACTATAATACAACCATGTGGAGATCAATGTGGAGGTATGGTGGTTCCTCAAAAACCTACAAAAAAACCTACCATATAACTCAGAGAGCTTGCTCCTTGGTGTTTACCCAAAGAGTAGGAAAATACTCAGCTGGAAAAACATCAGAGTTTCATTGCCCCTTAATCAACAAAGGCTGATTCTTTCTCATTGTCGGGCATCAGAAGACTTGCACCATCAAGTTAATGGCAGTCTTGTCTGCGATTCAGTCTCCACAAGACTGTGAGCTGGAGGGCAGAGCACCCCAGGTACAGGGGCTGTTGGGGCTTATCCTCCACCATGCAGGGAGCAGAGATAGGTCTGAAGGGTATTAGAAACATGTGGCAAACCAGCCTATGAAGAAGAGGTTCATCTCCCTTGAAAATCCTTCAACTTCAACTTTGTTTCCAAGCATTGAGCTTTGGCTGCCTCAAACTCCCAGACAAGCCCATTTAAAACGCTGCATACAATAATGAGATCAGGTCCAGAGGGACAGTTTTTATACTTAAGAAGTGTCATTCTTCCAAACCTTGTCTTTTCCCATCAGTTGCATATTTTATAACTCTGTCAACTTTCATTCTGGATATTTTTTTCACTAATCAGTCTTCTCTTTCCTGGGTCAGTGGTACCACATGATCCACATATGTAAACATTTATTAAAAATCCACATTTTCAGGGACCAGCAGTTAGCATAACGGCTATGTCACTGGACTCCCACGTAGTCGACTGCAGTTCGCGTCCCGGACCCGGTGGCTTAAAACTCACGCTGGGCGCGTGAGTGTGCGTGCCCAAGATCCCGAGAGGAGAATGGAGGAGAAGGGATTGCAGCATGGCCATGCCCCCGAGGGGTGATTTCTCGCTTTCTGTCTCTCTGTCTCTCTGTGTCTGTCTGGCGAGCGCACGCGCCCTATAGTGAAACCCCCCCCCCAAAAAAAATCCACATTTTCAGAAATGCAAATTAAAATAACTTCTTTCTTTTGCCAATCAAGTTGGCAAAATATGTATTTTTTAATGTTAATAGTCAGTGTTGTCAAGTTTTCAAGAAAATAAATACTGTTTTACACTGTTGGTAAGAATATAAATAGCTCAACCTTTCTTGAAAGTAATAGGGAAATTTTATCCTGTGTCATCAAATTATAAATGTCATTTGACACATTGAAGGTCTGTGTTAAGTCAATCAAATTCTCACAATAATTTCATGAGATATTTATTATTATTATTATTATTATTATTTTTATTTTTATTATTATTATACTCATTTGCCTATGAGAAAATGAACATTCAGAAAGGGTAACTTGTTCAAGATTACATGATAAATATGTGACCAGAAGGATACCCAAGTACAGATTTAAAAGGTGATGCTCAAAATTTATGTGATGCCAAAGATTGTATTCTTCTACTTACTGTAAGAATTTTCATCAAGTCTTTATGGACATAATAGAGGAAAATTGAAAGTTGAATATCCCACTATAGGAAGTTGAGTTTTAAATTATAGTACAACTGTAATATGCATATGCCAAAAGAATATATGTAACAAAATGTGTATAGTCTTTTTTTTTTTTACGAGGTTTTTGCTATAGAGCATGTGTGCTCACCAGAAAGACAGAGAGACAGTGACAGAAAGCGAGAAGTCACCCCCCAGAGGGGATGGCCACGCCATAATCCCTTCTCCTCCATTCTCCTCTTGGGGTTATGGGCACGCACGCACACGCACCTAGTGTAAGTTTAAGCCACTGGGTCTGGGACTCAAACCATGATCAACTACATGGGAGTCCAGTGACATATCCATTAAGCTAACTGCTGGTCCTAATGAGTATAGTCTTTTTTATTTTTTAGAATTATTTTTATTTAACTTTATTTATTATTATCATTATTATTTTCCAGTTTGATCTGAGAGAGACAGAGAGAGAGAGAGAGAGAGAGAGAGAGAGAGAAAATGAGCAAGAAAGCCACCAGATCCGAGACTTGAATCGTGGTCGACCATGTGAGAGTCCAGCGCCTTTAACCACCATGCCACTTGCCGTCCCCAATGAGTATAGTCTTTAAAATGACATGTAGAAGAATTTCTAATGATGTAGAAATGTTTGTAATAGTTTAGTGAAAATAAGGTTTGTACAATAGTACATATGATATAATCTCAACTTTATAAAATAGTTGTATACAAATGCATAGAGAAAGGATTAGATTTCCTGAAAACATTAACAGTACTAATTTCTCACTGCTGGAATTATGAGAATCTCTATCATCCTCCTCCTATCCTGCAGTTTCTACAGTTCTTTTAGACCATGCATGTATTTTTTTAGCAAGAAAAGTAAATTCCAAAAAACGGTTTCAAAGGCTGTGTCCTTCTCACTCCTTTAGCCTAGATGAGCTCTAAATACTTCATAACAAATAGCAGCCTCCATTTATTAAGCATCTGATACCTGCCCTGGCAGGGAGTGTCTATGAGAAAATTCACTTACTTCTTACTATCAACCATATTAGGCCCACATTGCAAATAAGAAATCTGTGGTTCTAAAGTAGTGCATAAACTTGTCAAAGATAATGCAGCTAAAACATGACAAGGAAGGGACTGCAAGGTCTTTATCTGATACCAGAGCCTGTGGTATAATGGTTGAGAGTAAGGACCCTAACATTCAGATTCCAGGGGAGCTACTTAAGAGCCATGTGATGAGTTAGTTCCTCTTTGTATCTCACTTGCCTCTTCTGTAAATTTGGATAATATCGGTGTCTTTTTTATTCATCTTTTTTATTGTTTAAAACATATTTCAATGATTACCATCTGTGTATTCTTCCACAAATAATGTCAGCATTTTTTCAAAACACTTTAAAAATTGACATTTAAGGGACCAACAGATGGTGTAATAGTTATGTCACTGTGCTCCCACGTAGTCGATTACTGTTCAGATTCCAGACCCAGTGGCTTAAAACTCATGCCAGGCATGTGTGCGTGCATGGCCAAAATCCTGAGAGAAGAATGGAGGAGAAGGGATTGCAGTGATGCCATCCCTGTGGGGTGTGATTTCTTGCTTTCTGTATCTCTGGTGAGTGCACGCGTCCTCTAGCAAAAATCTCTCTCTAAAAAAGCAATTATTTTTTTACATTTAATCATTATACATCTTTACAGTAGAATGTGTTTTTTTCCCAGCATAAATACAGTGCATATTGGTCAAATCAAAGATATTACCATACACATTATCATCCACAGACAAATTTTCATTTTTGTGTGTATTAAATGTTTTGTTTGTTTTTTTTTCCTGATCCCCTCCCTCCCAACCCCTATTTTTCACCCTCTCCTATACTATCTCAATTATCTACAGTTGCCCTCCCTGGTATTATACTTTCCAATATTTTGGTTTCTGCTATGAAGTGCAGACCTGCAGTACATATTAAGTGAGGACATACAATGCCTTTCTTTCATAGTCTGGCTTGCTTCGCTTAGCATTAAATCTTCTATATTTGCCCACTTTGTATCAAATATCTACCGTGCAATGAGGAGGATTCAATGAGTTAATTATAAAAGGTGCTTAGAACAGCACCTGATAGGCAGTACTGAAGTAGTATCATGAAAAGGGCCTTAAATGGTGCAGAGAGATAGCGTAGAGTGGTTGAAAAATGTGCTGGCAAATACATTTGGAACTGCAATCGGTTTTGCCCACTTAAGTGGGTGACCTTGAGCAAGTTACTGATCTCTCTGTGCCTCTGTTTCAATGTCTTCTGTGTTAAGTGCCTGGTTCACAGCAATTGCTAATGATGGTAATTGTTCTAACCATTCTGCCTACCCCTCTTTTTCTCACACACAGTGTGATGCAGTTAGTGGCTAATAGGTTACCCTTTGCTTGAGATGAATTTTACTCCTGGACAGCACTAAGGCTTACTACTAAAATCCATATAGGAATGCTTAAATGCGAAGTTTTGTGTACTGTGCTCCAGATATTTTTTTTTTTCCGGGAGAGGAATCTGGATTCTGAAGCAAAAAAAGAAGTTCACCAATTTAACACCTTTCTCCTTTACTTATAAAACAAAACAACAACAAAAACATCTTCAGCTTTGCCAGAGTCAAGAAGAACCAGACTGTTTTGCTTCTTTTAATAGTACAAAAAGAAAAAAAGAAAGAAAGAAAGAAGAAAGAAAGAAAGAAAGAAAGAAAGAAGAAAGAAAGAAAGAAAGAAAGGAATCCATCTGCTCGACTTTTACCTCCGGAACCTAGAAGCACTGCAATTCCCAGAACAGCAGCGACAAAATAGAAGCAGCAGTGCAATGGCTGTAAGGGTGTACAGCATGGGAACATAAACACCAGCCGCCATTAAGGTGTCTGCCTGTTCCCAAGAGAGGGAAAAGGAGGAGAGGAAGAAATGATGTCAGCTTCTCAGAGTAGCAGGACTCATGTAGGATTTTTTAATTTTTAAATTAGAGGACTCTCATGCTTGCTGCTTTCCCACCCACTGTTCCCTGTGCTCTTTCTCCTGACTGTGCCAAGACACATAGTTCTCCATTTCCTGGACCACCCAGAAGGTGGTTCACAATGGCACTGACCAAACAACACCTCCTTGAGCCCCCACAGAGCATAAGCCCTGAGAGAAAAGCTCCAGATGGCAGTGGCTGTGAGGATGTGATCTGGTCCAAGATCTTCCCACCTCTACTCCACACTTTTGATTTATTTGCGGCCAGCGCCCGGGATCCAGCTCAGTATGGACAAGACTACTGGCCTAGGGTGTAGGGTGTCCTGAATAGACTCCCATCAAGGTTGAGCTGAGTTGAGTCAATTCTCCTGTAGGGAAGGCAGAGGGGCCACATCAGACCTCCCTTGGTCAGACCCAATGACCCAATTAAGCCATTTCCTCAAGACAAGGCTTCAGGGAAGACAATGGCTTAGACAGTATAGGACATCTCTGGGTGCATCAAAAGAAAAGATTGCTGAATTAATGATGGGGTCTTTAGCAAATGTACCCTTGGTAAGAGCAAACCTGAGGTGTTCCAGGGGAGGGGGCTGCAGACTAAGACCTGCGAGCCATATCCAGCCCACTCCCTGCTTTTTTGCAGCCTGTGAGCTAAGAAGAGATTTCACATTTTTAAAGGTTATGTGAAAAAAATTTTTTAAAACAATATTTTCTGACACTTAAAAATTATGTGAAATTCTAATATGAATGCCCATAAATCACATTTTTACTAGAACACAGCTATACATATTCATTTACATATTATCTGTGTCTGCTTTCATGTTATTACAGAATTGAAGAGTTCCAACAGAGGCCATATGGTTCACAAAGCCTAAAATATTTACTGTCTGGCCCTTTACAGAAAAAGTTTGCCAATCCCTGTTCTGGGGCTATGATTTTCAGACTTTAATACACATCAGAAATTAACTGGAGGGCCTGTTGAAATAGACTGCAAGTTTCATCTCAGGAGTTTCTGCTTCAATGGGTCTGAAATGGGGTCTAACATTTGCATTTCTCTCTTTCTTTTTTTTTTAAAAAAAAAAAAAAAAAAACAAAAAAACAACTTTAGAACCAACTGATGGCATAATGATTACATCACTGGACTCCCACCCAACCAACCATGGTTCAAATCCCAGACCCAAAGGCTTGAAACTCATGTCAGGTGCATGTAGATGCATACCTCAAGTCCTGAGAGGAGAATGGAGGAGAAGGGACTGTGGCATGGCCATCCTCCCCGGAGGGTGATTTCTCACTTTCTGTCTATCTCTGTCTCTCCAGCAAGTACACATACTTCATAGCAAAAATCTCTCAGAAACAAACAAACAAAAAGTTCATTTATTTCTTTCTTCAGAGAGCAAATGAGGCATCCCCAATTGGGTCTTCACAATACAATTGAGCCCCAGTCTCAGCCAGCCCAAATCACAGGTGCACACACATGTGGGTCTAGTCACATTGCCACTGAGCTTCTGCCTAGCCACTGAAATCAGTATTTTTCACACGTTCCAGGGTGCTGCTGCTGCTGGGCCAGTGCGCATACTCTGAGAACCAGAAACTATGATGGTCCCCAGGACAGAGGAGCGAAAAGGAAAATGGGGGGAGAATAGACTTCAGGAGAGTATTAAAGCACATAGGCAGGTAAAGGTATTTTCTAGGGACTGGACATGTGGTTGAGTACACTTCTCAGCGAGCTCACACAAGAAATCAACAGAGAGAAACATCAATCATCAGGAGCTTGAATGGAAAAAGGATCCTTTGATTAAAATATGTGAACTGAAAAAAGAAAAAAAAAATCCCTCTAAGACCGTTGCTTCACTTGGCTTTTAGCAATCTTACTGTCTCTGATAATGATGTGGAAGAGCTGACTATGAAAAAACTAGTATGAACACAAAGAAGTTGATTCTTTTTTTTGGAGAGGTTTTCGCTATAGGGCATGTGTGCTCACCAGACAGACAGAGACAGTCAGAGAGACAGAAAGCGAGAAATCACCCCCCGCATGGGGGATGGCCATGCTGCAATCCCTTCTCCTCCATTCTCCTCTAGGGATCTTGGGCACGCACGCACACGCACCCATATATCAGTATATGTGAGGTTTTTTTTTTTTTTTTTTGAGAGGTTTTTCGCTATAGGGCGTGTGCGCTCGCCAGACAGACAGAGAGAGACATAGAGACAGAAAGCGAGAAATCACCCCCCAGGGGGGATGGTCACGCCGCAATCCCTTCTCCTCCATTCTCCTTTCGGGATCTTGGGCACGCACGCACACGCGCCCGGCGTGAGTTGTAAGCCACCGGGTCCGAGATGCGAACCGCGGTCGACTACATGGGAGTCCAGCGACATAGCCATTACGCTAACTGCTGGTTCCTAGTATATGTGAGTTTTAAGCCACCGGGTCCGGTACGCGAACCGCGGTCGACTACGTGGGAGTCCAGCGACATAGCCATTAGGCTAACTGCTGGTCCCAAAGAAGTTGATTCTTAACCCTTTAAGGGTAAAGTTATTTAAATTCATGCAAAATGTCTTAGACCTTTCTCTCAAGCAAAGGAACCCATTTGTATGTGTTATCTATTGCTATATAACCAACCATCCTCAAACACCATGACTTGAGACATAATACCTGACTTTTTTGCTCAGGATTCATAAAGTAGTTGGGCTGGGTTTCCTGCTGATCTTGCTAGTGGCTATTTGCACTGCTTCAGGAGAAATACTGGCAAAGGTGGAAAGCCAAAGCCTCCTCCTTGTTAAGAGGCCTCTTTCTTTGGCCTCTCCATATGTCTTTCCAACAGGGTAGCTAGACTTTCTCCATGGTGGTTTAGAGCTCCTAGGATCACACACACAAGCAGAAGCTTCCAGACCTTCTTAAGGCTTAGGCAGAGAACTGGCACAAGACTTCATGGCCACCACATTGCACACATTGCATCGGTTAGTGTGTTTCAGACCAGTCCAGATTCCATGTGAGGTGACCTCACAGGTGCAAAGAATGATAGGCAAGACTCCTTGGAGGTTATCAATGTGACAGACTAGGACAGTATTTGTCTGGAGAAGATTTACACAAAACAAAAGGAAGACAAGAAAGCCCCCCCCCCCCCACCCCCGGGAATAGACGTCTCTGCAGGGACAAAACCAAGCTTGATGACAATTTTTTGGGTGGTATACTAGGACTGAAAGCATTGGAAACTTTTCAAGAGCTCTAGCAGATGTTTTCTTTTATCTTTTTCTTTTTCTTATGTAAGTTTTACTTTTAATTGGAACATAATGATCATACATGATAAATATGCTAATTACCCCAATTTGGTCATTCCTTTTTAATTTTTTAATTGTGCCTACACAAGTTCTAAAATGGCAAATTTGACTAAACCAGCCTAGTTACTGGTAATTACCTTAATTGTACATTCATGAAAAATTCATCAAAGACGTAAAATAAGATTACCTTTAAGCTATGTACTTGGTGGATGTTTTTTTGCTATTGTTTTCATTTTTAACACAAGCACACTGGTGGGTCTCCTTTAATATATTCCACAGGTATTTATCTGTATATCAGAGAGAAGGGAAGAATCAAAGTATTTTACTCTTTTTTATTCTTCATTCTTTCTTGTTCATATTTATCCATTTATTTGTTTGTCTTTAATTACAAAAGTTTATTCAATACACATAGTAATGCACTTTATATTTCCATTTAACACTCTGGCCATATGAGCAAATACAACCCTACATTATTCTTTTTGAATGTTCCATACTATTTTATTACATTATCTGGTTAATCTCCAATTGTAAGAGAATTAAAAGCATATGTTCACACAAAAACTTGTACATGAATATTCATAGCAACATTACTCATAATAGCCCCAAAGTGAAAACAACACTAATGACTGTCAACTGATGAATGGATAAATAAAATGTGGTATCTCCATACAATGCAGTTTTATTTGGCAATAAAAATAAATAAAATCCTGATACATGCCACAACATGAATGAACTTTGAGAACATAATGCTAAGCAAAAGAAGCCAGACAGAAAAAGCCACATATTTTATGATCCTATTTCTAGAAATTGCAAATCCAGAGGGACAGAAAGTAGGTTGGCGTTTCTTCATTGCTAAAATGCTCTCTTTCCTGGATGCTCTAGTAGCCCTCTCTCCTGGGTCTTCTCACTGCCTTTCTGACTTCAGGCGTGCTACCTCTACCTGCTCTTTGAACACCATGGTCCTCATGTCCCTCTTTCATGATCTTTCTTTCCACATGCATCTTTTTGAGAGCTCATTACTGCTGAGACAAACTTGCTGATACTATGACTTGCAAATTCATGCCTCTAGTCTTTGCTCTAGACCTTCTTGCCATTTATTTGTGGGCATTTTTTAGACATCCCACATTCCATTCAAACCAAAACTCATCATTTTCTAAAGCATTCCGTGTCTCTATGCTTTTGAATATGTTGCTCCCTACTAATAGAAATGTGCTTCTCATGTCTCTATCTTGTGAACTCTTAATCATTTGTTGAGATATATTTTATATTTTATTTCTTCCCTAAAGCCTACACAAACTACTTGGTTTAGATAATTAGCTGCCTTCTGTGTTCTTAAGCGCTTTACATATAACTTTTTGCACATTCATTACATTTCGTTTAATTATTTTGTCTGAAGGCTTCCATCTTGTCTTTGTTTTATATTCAATGTTTAGTATAGTTGCAGACAATGAGCGTTCATTGTTGAATGGAGAAGAAAATAGTAATGAGAGCTAATACTTTTATTGTATTGGCTGTTTTATTTAGATTAATTCACTTAACCTGTGCATAAACCCTTTGAGACAAGCACATTACTATGCCAATTTTTAAAATAGATAAACTGAGATAAATAAAATTTAGAAAACTTTCCCAAGGTCACACAGTTACTAAATGGCAGAGAAGGATTTAGAACCCAGACATGCTGGCAACAAAGTCTGTTCTTAACCACCATGGTACACTGATATTAAGAGGAGACTTGGGTATTACATTTCCCTCTCTGGAGCCTTCAAAATTCCAATTTTGCTAAAAGAATACACAGATTTTCTGATCAACTCTGTAGCGAATAACTTTCTTCTGAGTCATTGAAAGTTTATTGTTTGTTGGCTGAGGTCTTGATCAATAGGTTATATAGTCTAAACCTAACTTTTTATGTAGATAAGCATCCTTGTGAATGTATTTAGCACTTCTTCTGTGACAGACATAGTCTTAGGCATTAAGGATAGATTGCTGAGCCAGAATCAAGCTTACCTTCTTGAGGCAGAACTTGAGAATAGGCATTTTTTTACTTCCCACACATACTTAACAACAGATTACACAGTCTGTCTGCCAATTAACTTCTAGTTAAACAAGGTTTGAGATAAATCTGCATTGTTGCCTACATTGGGGTTCTCCAGAGAAACAGTACCAATAAGACAATAGAATCTCTCTCTCCCTCCTCACCACCTTTCACACAAATATGAGGGCCGAAATTTGTAGGCAAGTTTGGCATACTGGAAACCCAGCTATAAGTAGAGTTTGATATCACAGTCTTGAATCTAAAATCCACAAGGCAGGCCAGAAGGCTGAAAATCTATAATGTTTCTTGAAGCAAAATTCCTTCTTCAGAAAACTTGAGGCAAAATTCTTTCTTCAGGAAACCTCAGTCTTTGCTTTTAAGGCCATCAACTAATTGGAGAAAGCCCAACCTCTTTAAAGAGGGTAATTTGCATTACCTAAAGTCTATAGACTTTAAAAATTAGTCACATCCAAGAAAACTTTCATGACAGCATCCAGACTAGTGTTTGACCAAACAACTGGGCACCTTAGCCCAGCCAAGCTGACAAATGGAATTAAGGATACACTGCCTGTTAACCGTAGGTATCCAAGTGGGAAGGTTTGGTCTCAGTAGCAATAAATATATAAGTTACCTCCAACTAAGAACAAATATTGTTAACTTGGAGGCTGTTTTGTATACCATAGTCTAAATTTACCAAGAACATGCTTAAAGTTGCCTTATCTTATTTGATTTTTAAATTAGCAAATATCTCATACTACCTCTTTTCATTAATCACAGATATTCTCTCCTAAAAATTGAACATTGGTTCTGGCATTCTGCCTCCTAGAACACCCTTCCTATTTCTCATCACTAACAATGTGTCTTCCTTATGAAAGGCATTAATGAAGACATTTATCCTACACTACCTTTTTTGTGACTCTTTTTACTTAGGTCCAGGCTTCCCAGATGCTCTGTGGCTCATAGAATTATGGGACTTTAGAATGTGAATGGGGCATTTAGTGGTTAATAGAGTTAAATGTCCTCATTTTACTGACATTCAGTGATTCTCCTGAATTTGAGGTGAATCAGGACTAGTATTCTGGTCTACCATCTGCCAGTCTCAGCCTTTTTTTTAGAGAGAGAGAAATTTTTGCTATTGGGCACATACACTCACAGGAGAGACAGAGAGAAACAGAGAGACAGTAAGAAATCACCTCCCAGGGTAGATGGCCATGCCACGATCCCTTCTCCATTTTCCTCTCGGGATTTTGGACACTTACATATGTGTGCCCTGCATGAGTTTCAAGCTGCAGGTTCTGGGACTCAAACTGCAGTCAGCCACATGGGATCTGCTGGTCCCAGTCTCAGGAATAAAACTAGCCTGATAGGAGATAAAAGATATTGCCTTGAATATCTTGATAACTTGATCAAGATTGTTACCCTCCCAGAGCCTTAGTTAAATGACTTAATCAGAATTTCTCATACCTCAATATGCAAACAAATCATCTGGGGATTTCTTTAAAACACAGACTCTTATTTGATAGGACTGGGTGGCACCGTCTGCATTTCCCACCAACTTCCAGGTGATGCCAAGGCTATTGATTCATGGACCATCTTTGGGTAAAAGGGTTTAGATAATCTCTAAGCCCACTTTGAGCTTTATTACTCTCTGCTGTGGTGATTCTCTGATTGGGGATGGCAGTGTCAAAGGTATATGAAATGGACTGTAGGAAAAAATTATTAAATTTCATCTATACTTTTCTGTACACTTATGTTCATAAATTTTCTTCTATATAGGGTCACCATATGTTCTGGTTTTCCTGAGAGTCTTGGATTATGCCTGTTTCCCACTGCGATGAATAACAGAGACCATTTCCCTCTCAAAAGTGTACCAGTTTGGGCAATCAATTATGTGGTCACCCATCTTCTAAGTTTCTTTTGCTTATTATCTGCTGTTCACAGAATACAGAATGCATTAGATTTCCATGGCTTGCATATTTGTAGCCAAAAAAAAAGTATGTCCCAGATAGTTTTCCTATACAGTATGTCAGAATCCGATGAGTTGTGAATTTCTGTTTTTTTTTTTTTTTTTTTTTTTTTTTTTTTTTTTTTTCTACTTAAAAACAGCATACTCAGTTTAGGGAATTTTGGCAAAGGTCTTCTGTGTTCAGCCCGCCCAAGATGTGGGACCCTGGGAAAAACTGCTTGCTGTTTGTTTTGTGGTGACCAGCAGCAAAACTCACTCAGAAGATTAAAAGCTGAATGGAAAATACTTCATGAGTGATATTCCCACTTCCTATTCTCACAGAATCATTCTGAGTGTACAGTTCCCAAGTTCAGGGGCAACCTCAGGCCTTTATGTTACCTCCCTGACTAAAGGCATTCCTTAAAGCACTCCATAGGGTAAGGGACAAATTAAAAACCCATCACCTACCGTCTTCCAGACAACCTTATGTGTCGCCTTGTAAGTGCGTCTTGAAAGGATCTCCTTCAGGGAATTATATTTCAAGAGGCTTCAAAATCAGTAATTAGTTATCTCTTTCTATTACTAGTTAATGGCCTTTGTTCATTTATCCATTAATTTGCTAAGTGTCTACTATGTCCCAAGAAAGGATTATTTGACAGTTGTAATTATGAGTTGGATATAGGCTTACTCTATACATCTTGGTCCCTGACTGAGTGATTAGATAGAGTGGAGGATAGTGGTGGTGATGATTATGTGTGTGTCTGTGTGTGTTAGGGGCAGGGATAGGGGACCATTGGAAGGGTATGTGCCATCGTCTTTTACTACAGCCAATCCAGAACATGAAACATAATAGCCATAACATAGTATAAAAAGGGGAAAGAGAGACAATTATTTAATATCAGTCCCAAAATTTGGACCAGCAGATGGCATAATGGCTATGTCACTGGACTCCCATGTAGTCGACCACATTTTGGGTCCTGGACCCGGTGGCTTAAACTCACACCAGGTGCATGTGCATGCGTGCCCAAGATCCCAAGAGGAGAATGGAGGAGAAGGGATTGTGGCGTGGCCATCCCCCCTGGGGGGTGATTTCTCACTTTCTGTCTCTCTGTCTTTCTGGTGAGCACATACACCCTATAGCAAAAATCTCTCCAAAAAGAAAAAAAATATATACATATCAATCACAAAAGTTAACTCACTGCTCACCTTCTTCAAGTTCTTTCATCATTCATCAATGATGCTGGGTCACTGAGGCTACTTTCACCACCTTATTTAAAATTGCAACTTATCCCCTAACCCAGAACTCCAAGTTTCTATGTGCCTCTATTTTTTCCCACTAAGAGTACCTTGTAATATATGATATAATTCACCTGTTTATAATATTTATTGTCATTCACCCTCCATTAGAATGTGTGCTCTATAAATTTTTGAATAAATGGCTTAGAACTGTATAATCATATTAGGCATAATTCCAG
Source organism: Tupaia tana (assembly GCA_026018925.1). Taxonomy (NCBI): domain Eukaryota; kingdom Metazoa; phylum Chordata; class Mammalia; order Scandentia; family Tupaiidae; genus Tupaia; species Tupaia tana. The sequence continues at coordinate 50,172,444 of JAKSZU010000005.1, read as the reverse complement.
AAGGAGCTAAAACTTGAAAACAACATCAGAACAACAGAAATGGATTTTTTAAGCTGTGAGAAGTAAGAATAAGAGACAGATAAGCACACAGGGGGTTGAATAATGCTGAATACAATTTAACAGATGACAGAGAGCAGAATTATTCAACTTCTGTTTTGTTTCTGTCTTCTCCAATAAGAAAATCAAAATGGAAACTTGAAAAGGTGGGTCATAACCAATGATATAAAGGAAGAATTGCAATTTGGAGCATGAATTTTGCACATGCTCACACCTTCAGACCCAGCTGAAGTGTTAACAGCACTTTTGATCAACATCAGAGCCACTGTAGACACTCCTGAACAACAGCAAATCTGGGAGAGATAAGAAAAGTATCCTAATTTTCAAATTAAGCTTATTTATTTTCTTGATGAGTGTGAGAGACCCAGAGAGAAAGAGAAAAACAAGCACTGTTGACAGGGTCTTACACTGTGATTGTCCTCAGCCTTCCTTGCCAGCTAGAATCACAGGCAGGTGCACAGGTCAAACTGGGGACTGAATCTGTGACCATACCCCATGGACCTGTCATCCTTAAGAGGCATCACCATGGTGCCACTGAGTTGACCTGCTTGCAGGATTTTGATGCAAAATTGAACAAGACAAGATCTAAGATTGAGTTTTATGTACTTGTATAGAGACATCACCTAAGTTTACCTAAAGTCATTCATCAGCGTTTTGGGGATACAGATGTTTAATAAGCTAAGAATTCCCCTAGCATGCACCATCCTAAAGACCGTAGTTCATTTTTTTATTCACAGCAATATAGAGATTTCGTTAAGCATAATTTGTGTACGGCATTCCTGCTACTGACTAGTAACCCAACTGAAAAGGAAATGAGATCAACACAGCATAACCTGATCTCACTGAGCTCATACTGGCTCTGAGTGATCACTGACGTTTTTCCTAAATAAACATAGACTATCTGCCTGCCATGGAAATCTAGATTTTTTGCAAGGAATCAACATCATACACATAAAATGTTCAGATTATGCGAACATTTGGAAGTAGCTAATGTAAAAGATAATATGATCCATATCAAATCAAAATTATTTTGACAGCATTGATTTTGATTGTAAAATTAATATCATAAAATCTAGCAAGATTAAGAAAAACAAAAACATTGCAGTATAAAAGTGAGTAGCCCTGGAAAATTTTCTTGGGATGCCTTAGTTGACTGTAAATTTAATATGACTCAATGTGGTTTACCCATATATGGCTTCTAAGAGAAACAGTGTGTTGTAAGGCAGTATAAAGACAGTGATGTCCAGATCATGGGGAGTAATTAGGCTCACGAGAGTCTGTTCTGGCCACTCATGTGATGTGGAGCTCAGAATGAGATGTCTTGAAAGTCCCCTGACTATCTAAGGCAGTCCATAAGAACAAAACAAGAGGTAGGAGTTTAGCAACCCCATGGAAACTAGCTCTAATTGGCCTTAAGCAAGAAAACTATCAGTTTATGCCTCAGGCACTAAAGTTAAATTAGAGGCTCAGAATAATACTGGAAATTCCTAGTGGGGTGGGGAAAAGGGGAAGCTGGACATAAGGCTCAAGGCAAAGAGAAGAAGCTACACATTTATCTTTGCACAGGAAAGATGAAAGGGGAGAATGAGTTAGTTGTAAACAAACAAACAAACAAAACAAACAGGGAGAATGAACTTGTACTAAAAAATGGAACCTTTTCCCACTTTGTCCTCAGTTGAGGTTATGTAGGTATGGACAGTAACACCAACAGTAAGAGCTACCAACTTGGAGCAGCCTAGCATAGTGGGCAGCAGGGCAAACCCGGGGCCTATCCTGCCTGGGTTTAAATCCTGAGACTTTAACTTTTTTTTTTTTTTTCTCTTTTTGGAGAGGATTTTGCTATAGGGAACGTGCGCTCGCCAGAAAGACAGAGAGAGACAGAGAGATAGAAAGCAAGAAATCACCCCCCGGGGGGATGGCCACGCCGCAATCCCTTCTCCTCTGTTCTCCTCTCGGGATCTTGGGCACGCACGCACATGCACCCGGCGTGAGTTTAAGCCACTGGGTCCAGGGCGCGAATTGTGGTTGGCTACATGGGAGTCCAGGGACATAGCCATTACTCTAACTGCTGGTCCCCTGAGACTTTAACTTAACAGCTATATGATCTTGCTTGTGTCATTAAACCTCTTAGTGTCTCGGATTTTCCATCCATCAAATAGGACTAATCATACTTAGCTCATAGGGTTAGTATGAGGATTAAACAAGATTATAAATGTAAAGTTCTTAGACTAGTGCTTGACACGTAAATTCTATGCAAATTCACAATGAACTGAGCACCTGCTGTGTTCTTACATTTTATCATTTATTGCTCAAAACAACACTGTTGCACATTTAGGAATTTTTTTTTTTTTTTTTTTTTTTTTTTTTTTGCAGAGATTTTCGCTATAGGGCACGTGCGCTCACCAGACAGACAGAGAGAGACATAGAGACAGAAAGCGAGAAATCAGCCCCCAGGGGGGATGGTCACGCTGCAATCCCTTCTCCTCCATTCTCCTCTCGGGATCTTGGGCACGCACGCACATGCGCCCGGCGTGAGTTTTAAGCCACAGTGTCCGGGACACGAACCACGGTTGACTACGTGGGAGTCCAGCGACATAGTCATTATGCTAACTGCTGGTTCCCCACATTTAGGAATTGTTGATATAACTGTCTTACAGATGAGGACGATAAAACTTTGAGAAGTTTAAAAAATCTGCCCAAAGTTGCTCAAGTAAAATAATAAAATAGAAAGATAATCACTCTATAAATTCAGGTTTTTTTAAATTAAAAAATATGAAATATTAACTTTGGAACTTTTTTGCCTCTAATTTGATATCAAAATAATTAGGAGCCCAGCTCACAACTATAAACAAACTGCTAAACCAAGATGGTATTATCACCTTTGTGTTTTGGAAGGACTGAAGATGATACCCGCAGATTCTAATCTCCAATGTTAGATGGAGTGAGGGCCTGGAGGTTTTGTTTTGTTTTTAAATTTAAGAGAGATTTTTGCTATAGGGCACATGCACTTCCCAGAGAGAGAGAGAGACAAAGGGATAGAGAGACAGACAGCAAGAAATCACACCCTGGGAACATGGCCACACTGCAATCACTTTCTCTCCATTCTCCTCTTGGGATTTTTAGCACACACTCAAATGTACCCAGTGTGAGTTTTAAGCCACTGAGTCTGGGACTTGAATCATGATCGACTATGTGGGAGTCCAGCAATGTAACAATTATGCCATCTGCTGGTCCCAGCGGCTGGAATTTTGATAATGGTGCCAGTGGTTAATGAGCAGAATTCTGGGTAGATGATCAAGGAATAAGAGGCAACATCATAAAAGAGTTCCAGGTCACCTTCACCATGATGAGCTCTTTGGAACTGAATCACAAGATCCAAATACAATAACTTAAAAGGCTAAGTCAAGATGAAAAGCCATTTTTCATTATCTGCAAGCAAAATAAAGCTGTGTCCCCTTAAGCTATTTTTCCTTAGGTTTCATGTTGCATATGGAATAACTGATGAATGGCTTAAGGTTCAAAACAAAAGTTATAAAAGCAAAAGGTGAAAAAAAACTGGAAAAGAAGAAAAATAAGCAACAGGCCTGATGAGGAATTCGACCACAGAATGAATTTCAATTCACAACATCTGTGATTTGGGTTGAAAGGGACTTTCCTTAGGTCATGGAGATTCCAGGAAACATAGATTAATAGACATTCTCTCAACCACTTATTTTTATGAACTCTCCTGGTTAACTAATGGAGTTCCCAGTTGTACTGTGTACTTAAAGGTGGATGTGCTCCCAAAACTGTGTATGTTATTGCACTTGTTATTGTAAGTATGACACAAACTAATGATGAGAGTAACTTCTACAAAAACTAAATTGAATGAATGACAGGAGGAATTAATAAGTGAATCAATAAAAAATGTGTTCCTCAGGTAGATGTGGGTAAGACAATTTCCAAAGAGGAAAAAAAAAACATTATAAACCACTTGTTTCACAAGTGTCTTCCAAGATCTCACTCCACTTTAAAGACACAAAACTGAAATCATAAACAATCCATTAAAAGTATGTTTCGTATTAGTTAAAATGAAAAGCATCAACTAGATGATCCAAGTCTTCTCAATGAGTCTTACTGACATCTTGAACAAGCTGTTTCACTTAGCAAGATTTCCCAACAATGTCAAACATAGGCCTTCTGGTCTATCCTTGCTGAACACTATGGCAAGCCCTTAGTCAAAGAACTCCTCTTTCGTAGTTCCAAATGCTCCCGTAATAGACATAATAGTGTAGTGTTCTCTGCTAAAATTTATTGCTTATACACAAATAAAAGATCTTGATCCTACCTCAAAAGGTTAGAAAATGAATTTTTATTACTTAAATTAAAATGAATATTAAGCATATATGTCTTACATGCTTAAGATACATAAGCATTTACAAAAATGACGTCTGGTTCAATTATACTTCTGTGATTAACCAGCTAGCTATTAGTCCTGATTGTGTTGGTTAAAGATTCTTTTACATCTGACTACCCAGGCCTCCTAAAAAATGGCAACATTATGTATCACACTTGTCACACACATAGTGAAAGGAATTGTTGAAGAGACTACTATTTTTCATGTGATGCAGCAATAACTTACATAGCATTGTTCTCTCTCTCTCTCTCTCTCTCTCTCTCTCTCTCTATATATATATATATATATATATATATATATATATATATATATAGAACCACCATGTTCTGAAGGGAATTAAGTTTCTCCTATGAGACTCTGCAGAGAATAATCTGTGGAAATAATTGTTAAACAAATTTAAAAATGTAACAAAGACAACATTGTATAACAGGAAAAAAAAGGAAAAAAAAAAAAAAAAAAAAAACAAAACCTTAGTACCAGATGAGCCTAGGCATAAATCCTGGTTCTACCTTATACCCTATATATAAATTTTCAAGTTACTTCTCAAAGTCTCCCCTTTTTCCTCTATAAAACTATAATGAGGATGTTTATTTCAAAGATTATGAAGAATGCGTAAAATAGTCTATTTTAAGTTTGAAGCACAGTTCCTGGCATGTACCAGACACAGTTCCCATCCTCATCTTTTCCCTGTCCCAGGAGGTACAAAACCAAAAAAGACAATTATCCACTTAAACACTGTGTACCTTAGTGCTTTTGTCTTTGAAGATGTGACCAGAACTATAAAAATTCCTTCCGGATCAAACCCTCCTCTTGTAGCAACACTGTTCATGACTAAAAGCCATTTTCCTCTTCTTCCATATTAACTCTCCTTCATGTTTGTTTAGTATTGAATGAATATCTGGGGCCAGCAGATGGCATAATGGCTATGTTGCTGGACTCACATGTAGTTGACTGCGGTCCAAGTCCTGGACCTGGTGGCTTAAACTCACACCAGGCGCATGTGTGTGCATGCCCAAGTTCCTGAGAGAATGGAGGAGAAGGGATTGTAGTGTGGCCATCCACCTGGGGGGGGGGGGGTGATTTCTCGCTTTCAGTCTTTCTGTCTCTCTCTGTCTTTCTGGCAAATGCACGCACTGTATAGTAAAACCTCTCAAGAATAAAAGAAGTTTGGATGAATATCCTTTGGCTTCTAGGTAGATGAGTCTAGCCCTTGGTTTAGGAGTTGGCCAAATCCAATCCTTTTGTGGTAGATTAGATTACCCATCAGCAAATATTTACTTTCTCCATTACCTTCTTGAAAATAGTATACTTTCCTGCCTCATTGATTTTGGACTTGAAATGTGGGGAGAAGTAAGGGTGTACCAATTTCAAGTCTAGGCTTCCCTCTCAGGGAGCTACTGACCTCTCCCATGAGAAGACATACCCTGGGTAGCCCAGGTCTCACAAGAATGAGAGACACACAAAGCAGCTTACCTGGCTGACCTGTCCACTTGTAGCCTAAAGCAAAGCCTTCTCAGTTGACCTGAAGATACATGAGAGAAGTAAACGTGTATCGTAAATCCCTGAGATCATTTTGGACCTGTTTGTTCTGCCACAACAGCAATGGCTGTGTGATATACCTGCTAGTGAGATGTTGGGGAAAATTGGCTGACAAGCTTCTGGGAAATAGTTTTGCTTTCTGGTAAGAGAAAGATGCATAAAGATAAATTCTCTGCTTTGAGCTACATCCTGATTTTTAATAAAGTAACCAGTTTATGCCCAGCAGAAGGGCAAGGGAATCATGGACACCAACCCGAAATCAATAAACAAATACCAACAACCATATTCTTTTCTTGTCAAGTGTCAAGAATAAATTCCATCTGTTTAAACCACAATTTCTTTGCCATCTCTGTTATCTGCTGCTGAGAATATTGTAACCAGTACATGTTGATATTGACAGTGAGAACTACTTAGCTCTAGGAATTTTTAGTTTTTATGACATAAACTAACATATTTGGTAATTCTCTGAGTCATTTCTAGTTTGTGACCAAAAGTTAGTTGTTATGTTTTACTTGTGACTTGACTGGCTTATTCAGTTAACATTACCTGCTAATTCAGAGAAAAGTCAGGAATTTAAGCTATACCTCCAAAGAACTCTATTCCTATTAACTGTGTTGATGGGTACAGAACTTAATTTCCTTCAGGGAATCTTCCTTTACTTTCAGGTGCACTTCTTTCCACATTGTAATAGTCTATGGACAGTAGAGATTACTTCTTGGAGCTTTTGATTTGGCCAACTGGACAGGATCAGGAAAGGGGAGGGTGGTACAGTGGGGATGTGGTGAGAAGGGACACTCTGGCTTATATATGGCTTTGGGAATAATGGAATACTGTAGAGTTAGTGACAGAATGTAATGATTAAATACTCAGTACAATATTCTCATCAAGTGAATCTATTTTTTCTTAAGGCTTTGGAAATGGGGGACTGATTCCTTCCTAAGGTTGTTCATGCTATCAGAAAGTCGTATCCTTGTAGATTCTACTTATTAATCCAAACCTTTACTTTACAGGGATATATACAGAAAACCTAACCTCTCTTAAATGTATCAATCTTTTAATATTTTTGCAGTGTTATTGCCCACTCCCAACCCTTTCTACCATAGGCCCTTTCCCGGGTCAACAGGTCTGACATGTGTACCAGCTCATCCTATGACATGGCACCTCTAGCCTAGCCACATGGCTCAGTTTGTCTGTGTCCCTTGTGTGGACACAACACTGCAGCACAAAGCTCAGCAGAGTAGTCCCAGATTCTCTCTTATTTCAGAAATATACTTCTGTTGATGCAGCCTGCACACTCATCCATTCTTCTAGCCGACTCACTAACTCATTCTGCATTTACTTCCACTGTGCCTAATTGCCTCTGAACCTCAAACTCCCTTTGTTTGTCTAGCTAGGATGAAGTTTCAATGAGACTTCTATTTTTATTATTATTATTATTATTATTATTACAGTTCATCCTATTAAATGCAGTTCATCACTTTAAACTGTCAAGTTCTTGTATCCTGAGTCTGTCAGCCTCGGGGTTTTTCATTCCATTTAAATCTCTGTAATCTGAAATTTTGATAAGCTTGACTACCATGTCTTCATTCAAGTCTTTTGTAAAATGTAAGCATAGATCAGGGCATGCCACCAAAAATCTGTCCAGATTGTCATTGATCTATTAGTCAGCACCTTTTAGGATAATATTTTAACAGGTTTCAGATTGTATTTTTCTATCCATGAGAATTTTACAAGGCACCTTGTCAAATGCAGAAACACCAGGTCTACAAAACACCTGGTCTAAAAATTCCAGAACCCTATCTCTATTAACAATAATAACAACTAAAGGAAATGATACCATTTAACAACAAAATATTGATATTTTTAAAGTTTACAAAGTTGCATTGATAATCCATGGTTAAGTGTTGCATAGTATTTTTGCCCAATTCACTTTTAAGAATATAAAGATTTTTTGAAGAGTGTTTTAGTAAAGAGCCTAAAATTCACACCTAAATCCACTTTGAATCTGGACATGCCTGAGCAGGTTTTAGAGCTGATGGAACTGGCCCACTGGATGCTTATTTGCATACAGACTTCCCAGGAGCTTTATTAAAAGGTTAGTGACTGGTCTAATACGAGTAATATTCTGCTCCAGAATCATGACTAATAGTCATCATGAAACGGAAACCTCCCCTTATTCAACCAAGCAGTGTTTCAGGTGGGAACAGAACCCACCCCAAGGACAGAAAGAATTGAGATGCATGAATTTTGTCTGCAGGTAATAGCTAGATAGGAGGGATAATTTTCTATTATAGCAGGGTGAGTGTTGCTTGAATTCTCTTTTAGTTCCAAAGACAAAAGGGAGAAATCAGAGATTCCAGAGAAATATGGATTCGAGTCTTGGCTTTACTACTTAACAGCTGTGCCACATAATCTGTCTTTTTTTTTTTTTTTTTTTTGGTTGTTGTTATTTTTATTTTAGAGAGATTTTTGCTATAGGGTGCATGTACTCTCTGAAGAAAGAGATAGTCAGAAAGACACAGAGAGACAGAAAGTGAGAAATCAGCCCCCAATGGGGGATGGACATATCACAATTCTTTCTCCTCCATTCTCCTGTGTGCACCAGCATGATTCAAGCCGCCAGATCTGGGGCGTGAAATCGCAGCAGGCCATGTGAGAGTCCAGTGACATAAGTACTACACTAAACAGAATCTGTTTTTAGAGAATCATTGCTATTCCCTAATGAAAAATACTTTTTTTTTGTAAATTCTTACGAATTATTTTAATAACCTTGTCTTAAGACCAGAATTATTTGAGAGCTACTAGTGTACCTGCTCTGGTTTCTTTTGACATCTTCTTACCTCTTTGTTCTATAGAGCTTATTTGAGATTATAGGATCAAAATGAAATCTCTGGACATTCCCTTCTTGAGTTATATTCCATTTTATATTGTTTTCTAAATTAAAAAAGAAAAATAATGTTTTGGGGGGAATCCTTTAGCACATACCTGATCATATTCAGCTTTTCCTTTATTGATAGTCACTGCTGCTAAGTGTCCAGAGTAGTCTTTGCCAACTAAAAGTGATTCTTACAATCCAATCTGGGACTCCTTATTATGGAGACCAGTGACTCCACAAGGGTTGGTATGTGGGGAAGATTTTGTTTGTGATTTTGGAAAAATAGTTTTCTGCAAACAACAGAGAAAACAACAACAACAAGGAATAACAAGGAAATAATAATAAGGAATACTTGACTCTCCCTCCTTCACCAGACAAAATTGAGCTCCAGGAACTATGTGGCCTGATGAGAAAGCAGAGTCCAACAAAGACTACATGAGACTCAGAGTGCACTCCAGGTAACAAATAGCAACATGGAATTGGGAAAGAGACAACCCCTTCACTTTGCTACAGTACACTGAGGTCCTTTGAGGGACCAATCAAGTTCTTCCCATGGAGATCTCTGCAGCTAAGGAGATCCTGGAGAAGCAGGGACAGAGGATAGGAACAGATAACCAGGGAGAGACTTACTCCCAAGGCTAACAGTGATACTCCATGAGACTAATGTATATCAGTTAGAATATACTCTCATCTTGGATTCTAGTCATGAGTCCCTCTGCACTTGGTATCACCCATGAGATTGCGTTTATTGCATGCCATAAAAACACTTGATCGCTTATGTTATCAGCATTGGAATACAGACATAACAATGGTTTAAGCATTGTGTCTCATTGCTACACAATGTTTAAACTGTGAAATAGCATGCATCTTGTCTACCGATAGGGAACATTGCATATTCTATAGGAGTTAGATTGATTAAAAATTCAAAGTCTTTTTAATTTTACTTTAAAAAACTTTCTTCCATAAGAAACAAAGTGACAAAGAAAAAGATAGTATTCTTCAACAGGGTGCAATCCACACCCAGGCCCAGCGAGTCTCAGATCTTGGGCACTCACCTGCCCAGTGTACTTGGGGAGGTGGGGTTTGTGGATGTTACCCCAGAACCTTCTTCACACGTGGGTCACATTCATAGACAACGGGCCACATTTTATAGCTGTGCCACCATTCAGCCCCTAGATGATTTCTTTTCTTTTTCTCCTTTTCACTTTTTCTTCTCCTTTCTTTTTTTTGTAATTAGTCTTAATTCTTTTTGAAATATCAGTCTTTTGGAAAACTTGGTTTTTGTCCCAAACTGAGGTTATGTCTTGTTTGCCCATTCTTGAATCTTAAGTTTTATCTAAATGTTTATATCTCATTCTTTGATATTATCTATATAACTGGTCACTTATTTTATTTTGTTCTTTTCTTATAAAATACTAACCTTAGTGATATTAGGCAAACATTGACCATTATGTCTAAGTCCTTTCACCTCTTGCCTGATTTAATGGATCCTAGAGTACCACTTAGATTCGTGTTGATGTGTGCTGGAGAGTGTCCATCATCTCTCAGCTCCATGGGTATCCTCAAACTTTCTCTATACCACTGTAGTAAGAAGACTGCAAAACACAGTTCTGAGAATCCTTTGCCAGCTGGCATTCAATGGGGACAGGAAATGAAAGACTGGAGAAAAGAAGCCAACTTTTCTCATACCTTCAGCTTGCCCTTGTGGCCGTGTCAAGAGCAGCAGCAGCAGCAATAGTGGCAGCAGTAGAAGTAGTAATATTAGGGGGGAATAATGTAGAGGCAAGGGTGTCTGATGAGTGCAGATTCCAGAGGCACCACTCGGGCTGCAGCAATGTTCCAACAGAAGCAGCCTCAGTGGCACAGTGTACATGGACTCTGGGTAAAATCATTTTCCCTTCCATCTTCCAGCTGTAGCTGTGATGGTAGTTTGGTGTAATTGCAGATCCTTGGATAGCCTAGCCTTCATCATTTTACTCCTCCAGCCCATTCTTAGACTTTCATAACAGGTTCCCCCTACTTCAAGCCCTCTCTGTAAAATACCTAGATCTGTTATGATTTTTCCGATCAGGCAGAGACTAATGCAAGCTGTTCTGAATCATCTTGTGTGTGCAGCATCAGCAGATGTGGTCTGCCCTACAACACATTTCATCATGTCCTGGAACAACATTTAAGACTCGACTGACAATGTCAACTCTACGCACAGCTGTTCTTTATCTCTTGGTAAGGAATCACCAATCCCTCCAATCCAGTGAGGGGTTTTGTGGCATTTGCACATGCTTGCTTGTGCCATGTTTATTTCCCAGAAGATCTGCATTCAAGTTATTGAGGTGGGGAAGCAAAGCTTTTTGTTTATTGTTTCTTCTTTTCTTCTTCTTCTTTCAGGTTTTTGCAATAAGGTGAGTATGTTTACCAAAGAGACAGAGAGAAGAAAAGTGAGAAATCACCTTCCAGAGGGGATGGCTACACCATAGTCCCTTCTCCTCTACTCTCATCCTGGGATCTTGGGCAATCACACACACATACCTGGAATGATTTTCAAGCTGGTAGGTCCAGGACTCGGACTGCAGTTGTCCACCTGGGAGTACAGCACTTTAACTACCATGCCACCTGTTGGCCCCACCATCTTTCTTCTTTAATATGTACAATTCACTACTTTCATACATTTAATTTTCTTTCTCCTTAGTCTCATGAAAATTTTGAATTCATGGTTTTATTTTGATATTTCTTTTTCCATTTTCTTTAGGAACTCTTCATCCCGCAAATAAGTTGGCATTCAGAAAGCCAATTCTCAAGAAAGAAAGAAAGTCCGTAATATACAGTTTTACAGAGGAAGGAATGAGGTCAATTATGAGTAATCTTATGCCATAGGATCATTATCGTCATCTATTGTTTCTAACTGAGATCAAATATGTAAACTAACTTACCTCCCACAAATGAGAAAAGAACATTGTCTTGAACTATGGGATAATTCCATAGGTCTCTATACTCAAATTCATGCCCATACTTCTATACCTCTATATTTAGCAACTGCTCCTTCATCATCCTGAGCAATGGAGAAAGTGATCACTGACTCCCAATTTGTGACTGATGCCTCTGTGTTTCCTACCTTTAATAATTAGCATCTCCATCTCCACACACTTCTCCCATGTGTGCATATGATGTAGATATGGTAAATGAACAAGTTGACACTTGGTTAGGCACAAAATTTGGGGAGGAAATGTATTAAACTGTAAAGTTGAATGCTACCCAGAAGCAGAGAAAGGCGTGTAGCCGAATTTCCCCAGCTCTATTTCATCACATGATGTTGCTTGGATATCAACTTATCAACAGACTGAATTTCCTCCACTGCCACCACAGGAACAAAGAGCTCTTGTAAGAAAACTGCACTGAATATAAATGCCATCTTTTTGAAAAGGAGGAACGTCAATACAGGGTAAGTTCCTTTTAGGCAAACCTGACTTTTTGTTTTAGATATGTTATTTTTTAGATTCTTTTTTTCTCAGAATTCTCAAGGCATTTTAATCAAACTTTATCAGCTATAGACCACTTGTATAGGTAGGATGGATTTCTTCAGCAACAGCCCAAGAAAATCGTACTTGACTTATTGTCACAAGATACCTCATCAGTCATTTTCTTATACTATTTGAGGAGAGAGGAACTCTTTCCAGCCTTGAAGAATATTTATTTTCTGCTCTACAGATCTGGAAGATAGGAGTAGGGATATCAAGACAATTTGAAAACAGGATAGAGCATAGGTTTCAATCACAGAAACTGTTAAAATGGTATATCTTGGTTTGTATGATTTTTAGAGTGCACATTGAAGGAAAGCAGTATAAATAAAGTATTTGTAGTTTAATTTATAAGTTGGTATAATAAAAACAGTACACACAGAGATGCTGACTAATGTTTTCCTAAGAAACTTCTCTTCTGGAAGATCCTCGCCTTAGATTTGTGAACTCAGAAGCAATCAGTCTTCAACACATATTAAGAAAACTTCTTAGGCATGTGTATGTGTTTGTGTGCATGCATAAGCACACCTACGGTAGGGTGAAGAGAAAATAAATAGGTGTAGAGTAGGAGTATTCTATAGCTATGATACCAGTCAATCTAATAATCTGATGAGGTAGACATTGCAACCGCCATCAATGATGAGAGTCTTGAGGTTAACAGAAGGGGAGGAACTCATCTATCGGCTTCTACAGGTGTTAAAACCTCTATTACAGATTATTTTTTCTGTTACTATGTGGAAGCATTGTTAACAATAGTTTGATATGTTTAGAGAATCTGTTATTGTGTTTGATTTGTCATGTTCTTACTTTCTATCCTTTGTTAGTTTACACTGTTGTTAAGGGTGAGGGAGAGACCAGAGGAGGAAATGTTTGAGAGTTCCACGCTGTGCCTTGGCAACCATATCCCAATATGTCTATTTTTCCTGGATGTTAAATGTTTTACTATTATATACACCACCTCGGACTCTAAACTCTAAACTTTCAGGAAAGGAGCCTTCATCATAGCAGGAGTGACTCCTTCATTCTGTATTTTCATCAAGCAAGTGGAAACATGACTAAGTTTAATAGTTTATTTTATAGTAATTTATTTTATAGTACAATGCTATAAAATTACAAAACTAAATGTGCAAGAAATGGAGAATGATGTAAAGGTATACTTCACTGCTTTTAAAATCATTATTTTTGAGGAATATTTATTAACCTCGGAAAGTGCATAGCACGTGTATACGATGATCTTTCTTCTCTAAATTCACACACAGTCTACTCAGAAAAAAAATTGAAAATCAATCAAATGTCAATAATTGTTATAGACAGCTTGATATAGTTCCTCTTACTTTATTTTTTAATTTTAAAAATTTTCCAAAAAGATATGTATTATTTTTAGAATCTGATAATAAATGTTATTTAAAATTATCAAGAAATAATTGTTGCAGAAATAGCATCGCTCTACTACCCACCTGTTCCAAACACAGAAGCAGAAAGACAATTTAAAATTATTCTTTAATTTCATAAATAAAAATAATTATTTCTATATATAAGAGTAAGAATGGAAAAAGGTACAGAAGTAGTGTGATGATGTTCAATGACTTGGAAGCATGTGGAATAAATGCTCTTATTCCTTGAAATGAGTAACTTAAAAATTTACATATTTGCTTACTTATTTAGGTATATCCTCAAAACTGGTTGAGCAAAATAAAACTCTATGCTCTGCTTTGTTGTTCTTTGGAGGTACAGGATAAAGAATGAGAGAAAACTGGAAAAGACAAAAAATCTCTCAAAATGCTGCACGAATTCCCTGCATTCGAGTCCCTCCTTCTGTCGCTGGCACTTCCTTACTGAAGGTATAACATTTTATGGAGAAAACTTGTCTGTCTCTTCGTCAAAGCTCCAGAACTTTTTCTACTGTCTTTATTTACCCAGCATTAGGGAGAAGAGTTGACCCCACTTAAGTCCTTGATGCTTGTTGAAAGCATGCATGGGTGAACAAATGTGCAATGCTCTTGGGTGATCTACATCAGTCCCCTTTTAGGAGTTCTGGTGGGCAGCCACCTCTTCATGGCTGACCCATTGCTGTGATGGGACACTCATCAACTGACCACACGCTGTGGTTCCCTGTTGTAGAGCTGCTAGCCCCTTTGGGTCACATTTAGTTTAAGTCATTCTTATATATATTCCTTATAAAATTTTAGCTCTTTTCCATCCCCCAAAGGAGAGGCAACAGGGAAATATTAAGAATGTTACCTGTTACTTCTCATTTCAGAAGTTTAAAGTTTTACTAAAGTAGGGCTGGTAGGTGGTATGGAGGTTAAAGCACTAGACTCCCACATGGCTGACCACAGTTCAAGTCCTGGGCCGGTGGCTTGCTTTCTCACTTTCCCTTTCTCTCTCTGGTCAAATTAAAAAAAATAATAATAAAATAAATAATTCTTTTTAAAAATGTTATTTTAAAAATCTTTATTAAAGAAAAGAAATAGGCATTTTTTTCTTTGTAAAATAAAACTACAATTTTTTTTTTATCTTGCATTGTGAAAATTTCCATTACATTTTGGAGTTTCACTCTTGAAGTTGGCTTGTAATTTTTATACTGTCTTGTTCTCAATCATTTGAAAAAGATTAATTAGTTATTCATGAGTAGAATTCATTCTCCTCTCCACTTACATTATTCTTTAAAATATATATTTCAGAACCTGAAAACTTAAAATTGTTAGGTACTCGACTTTGCTATTTTCAGACTGGATATATTCTCAGCACTGAGTTTAAGGTCTTTAGGTGTCAAAAAACATCTCAGTCACATATTTTGGTCTCACTCAAATGTTCTAACAGGTAAAAGTCACCTTACTTAATTACTCATGGGTATCAACTAGTTTTAAAAATTCTATTATTAAGATTAGGAAACTAGACCAGTAGGTGGCATGGAGGTTAAGGCACCGGATCCCACATGGCCGACTGTGCAGTTTAAGTTCCAGACCTGGCAGTTTGAGAATCATGATTACACCAGGCATGTGTGTGTGTATGTGCCCAAAATCCTAATAGGAGAATAGAAAAGAAGGGGTTGCGGCATGGCCATCCCTTCTGACAGGGATTTCTTACTTTTATCTCTCTCTTTTCAGCGAGTATAAGTGCACCCTATAGCAAAAACACAACTAAATAAACTAAAAAAAACTTTCAAAAAGCAACAAGGTGGGACCAGCAGTTGGCATAATGGTTATGTCGCTGGACTCCCATGTAATCGACTGCGATTCAAGTCCTAGACCCGGTGGCTTAAACTCATGCTGGGCACATGTGCGTGCATGCCCAAGATCCTGAGAGGAGAATGGAGGAGAAGGGATTGCAGCGTGGCCATCCCCCCCCTGGGGGGGGGGGTGATTTCTCCCTTTCTGTCTCTCTGTCTCTCTCTGTCTTTCTGGCAAGCACATGTGGCCTATAGCAAAAACCTCTTCAAAAAAAAAAGTCACAAGGATCCAAATTAGGACTGTAAGATAGATATTTAATGATTTTCCTTCAAAGCTTCCACAATATTGCCCTTATTTAATGAGAGGAATGAGTGGAAGCATTGCCTTGATGAAGAAAGACTCTGGTGAATCTTTCCTGGTGTTTTTTTCTGTGAAAGCTTTGGCTAACTTCCTCAAAGCACTCCCTCAAACACTCAAACACTCTGTTAGAAGCAGATGTTATTGTGCTTTGTCCCTATCCCAGAAAGTTGTTAAGCAAAATGCCTTGACATTCCCAAAAAATTATTGCCACGATCTTTGTTATTTATCTATCTTCTTTTGCTTTGACTGGATCATTTCTACTTCTTGGTAGCCATTGCTTTTATTGTACGTTACCCTTAAGATCATATTGACAAAGCCATGTAGCATCTCCTATTAAAATTCTTCCCATAAAGCTTCAAAATCTCAATCCCACTTGTTTAAAATTTTCACCGAGGGCTCAGTTCTTGTCTGCAATGGATCCAGGCACAGCAGCTTTAGCACCTATCAACCAAAAAGTTTGCTCAACTTTGATTTTCAGTCAGAATTGTGTAAACTAATGTCTCTAGTTCTGGCTGTGGTTTCTGCCATTAATCAGTTAGGGTACAAACCATATTAATTTGTTTTTCAGCAGTAGATGTGGATGTTCTACCGCTGTTGGTGTCATCTTCAGATCATCTCATCTCTTTTCAAATGGAGTTATCCATCTGTAAATTGCTGATTTCTCTGGAGACATTGTCTCCATAAACTTTTCATAAAGCATCAATTATTTCCCTATTCTGCCACCCAAGTTTCTCCATAAATTTGATATTTGTTTTCTATCAATTTTAGCAGAATTCATGTTGTTCTGGTAGGAACTTTTTTCAGACTGATACCTTATCCTTCTTAGTGTCCCAAACAAGATTCTATTCAGACATGTTATAACAAGTAAGTACAAGTTTATTTTAGTGCAAAATAAATTTGAAACCCATGCAAATTACTTTTCATAATACATATTTTTTGCAAACTTTTTGAAGACCTCTTCTATGCTTGGCAAGAGAATGATCTTATTTCTGTGAAAGCTAATAATGAATACAACACACTCTAACCATGTAGAGCTCCATAGATTCATCAAAATCACCTGTTCTTCTCTGACAGGACCTAACCCTAGGACAGCAGCGCTACTTTTACAGCACCATGAGAATTTACAACTCTGGTCCCCTATGGGAGGCCCTGCAGACCCGTTATATTCACAACCTTCAGTACCAGCAGCTGCTCGGTGAGTGTGACTACATCAACCAGGCACTTCAGGAAGGAACTTGTGTTTTGGAAGTCAAGTTTCTAGATGAGAAATTCAAGTAGAATGGCATCTGTGAATGTGTTGTTTCATCAATATGGCTGACTAGCCAAGTTTGAAAGTGATTATTCCTGGTAATAGGAGCAAGAGTTTGTGGGTAAATTAAGAAAGTTGAAAGAAATTAGATTATGGATTGTTATCAAATGTTAACAACTCTGAGATTTACGGGAACTTGATCTAGGAGATTGTTGGCCCTAGGCTTCGAAAACCAGCGTTAGCTCGAACCACTGCTCAGCCCCTTGCTATTATGCAAACTTGGAGCTTGGTTTGATCAGAAAAGTAACAGTTATATTTATTGAGCATTTGCCATGCTCCAGACATTATATTAAGAGCTTAATAGGTAACATCTCATTTTTTTTCCCACTTTGTGATTGTGGAAAACATGAGCTTAGGCAGGTAAGTGACATGATCAAGATAAGGTAGAGAGTAAGTGTCAGTTAGGATTTTGTGTCAGAGCTATCCTTTCCAAAGACCCCAAATTTTCAAAAACCTTGTTCTATTGGCTCTCCTCTCCTACCAACCTTTTCATACTTTAAAAAACATCAATCAAATAAAGGTCATGAAAGACCATCATATTTTATATGTACCAATATACTGAAAGACATAATTGTCCTATAAAAAAGTTTATTTTCTTATAGGAAATATTTTCCATTGCCAGTCCCTCTCTAATATAGTTTTTCTAAACATTTATAGAGTATTTTTAAAAAATAATCCACTCACTTGGCTTTAATACATCTTCCACATAGTGTTGTTTCTTTATTTACACAAACAAAGATGTGCTTTCTGCAAATGATTTAACAAAAAATAACAGGAGTTTTTGTTTTTTTTTTTTTTTTTAATTGAGGACTTCTTACCCAGCAGGAACTATTCTAAAACTTTGCATGAATTGTTTTTATTTAAATCACATATACCTCTATGTGGTAACTGTCCTTATAACCTACATTTTGCAAAAAAAGAAAATTGAAACATGAATATGTTAAATAAGTTGACCAGGGCCTTGAAACTAGGAAACAAAGAATCCAGTATTTAATCTGGTGTCCGTAATTATCTGGTGTTTCAGAAACATCATCTAATACCTCTGTTTTCAGAACAAAATTATCCAGAAGCTAATGAATTTAGAGGCAGAGTTATTCAATTTTTAGTGTGCATAAAAGTCACCTGTTACCTTATTAAAATGAAGATTTCCAGGCCTAATCCCGTGAGTTTCTGATTCAGAAGGACTTTGGGATAGAGTCAGAAACCTGTACTTTTAATAAGCACTTTCAAAAAATATAGGGCCTCAGTCAGATGATTCCCTAGTTGGTAGTCTGCAGACTATACTGAAAAATATCAAAGGTATCTTTCTGGTTTAAAGAAAGCTTTTAAATTAAAGATAAGTAATTCAAGTGAAAATTTCTCATGGGTCAAGTTCTTTCCCAAATGATTTGACATGTTAATCATGACTAAATATTAACTTATTGAATGAGGAACTCAAACAAGAAAAAGATTTGTATAAGCTTCTGGTCCTCAAAGATTATATAATATGGGTAAGGCTAATCTCAAAGTAAAAGAAATTTATATTCATGTACATATGTGAATATTTGAAGTTTTGTTTGCTTATTTGTCTTGTAAAATTGTTGACATTGAAGTTTTTCTCATCTTTCCCCTAGGATATATTACTCAACAGGAAGCCTTATCTTGGGCTATTTTAGTTAGAAATTCAACCAAGAGAACCTCAGCCAAGGTAGCTGCTCAAAGAACCATTCCCCGGAAGTCTTCAGTCATGACAAGAAAATGTCTGTCAGCTCTACCTGGGTCTGTGGTTCTGCCCAAGGTCCAAAGCACAAGGTGTGGTCAGAAGCAGACTTTGCACAATCTCTGAGATAGCCCATGTTTCCCTGGTATCTATGAGTGATTAGAGCACATGTGTTGAATGATAGTAAATAAATGGATAACTTCTAAACAAACCCCATATCTAGAAATAATCTCTCTTTTTGTCAATAAATTTTAAAGTCACTTTACTCTATAGATTATATGTGGAAAAGCTTGCTTTGAATTAAAGCATTTAAGAGAAATCCTAAAAGTAATAAAGAAGGATGGTGACCAGAGGGTGCCAGGTTCTCTATTACTCAGGGACCATCCCTGAAAGCCACTCATTGTACATAATGAAAATACGTAAACCAACACGGAAATAACACAGATCATGGAGGACTCCATGTCATCTCAGCAATTGTCCTGTGCATTTCCTTCCTTTCCTCTTCATCAAGCTGTAACATTCCACTTGTCTCAGAAGCTTCAGGTTTTCACCTAGATTGATCATTTTGTGTCATCTTGAAATTTGTATTTATCAGCCTGTCATAGCTAGATTGATTCTACACAGCTATAATTGGTCTTGACATGAGTTAGAAAATTCATGCACACACCTCCCCTTGGATATTGAAGAAACACTCTAAGCACAATGTGAAATAGCTCCAAATAATTAACTTAAAGTCCAACCACTTCATGGCCTCCAAGGTTTTAAGTAAGGCACATAAAAGTATACAAATAAGCAAAAAATGAGATAAGAGTGAGTCAGATTATTGTATAAATGGTATATTGTTTTATATTTGCTGTATTTATTAGTTATTTTCATTGCCAGTGACTTTTGTGTGTATGTTAAAAATTAGTCACATATTCACGTGAAGTCAGTGGTCACACAAATTCAGAATAAAATATCCTTCTTTTTTTCTTTTTTCACTGTTTCACTTCATTCAAGTCAACCAATGGTTGCCATGCCCACAAAAATAAGCTACTTAGCTAGAATAGACTCTTACTTGACAGGTATATATAACATTGATTCAAAAGGAAGATACACAAATGCTACCAGGCCAAAAAAAAAAAAAAAAAAAAAAAAAAAACAGTCATAGATGATTATTTTCTCCCTATAACCATTAACATCTAAGAAATAAAAGTTGTCATGACAGTCTGAAATAAATTAGTAGTAGTATTGAGATCCTCTTTTACTTTTCTTTGGGAAGTTATAAGGTATATGACTGTCTCACTAGTCCAGTGGGAAGTCTTGGGGAAGCCAATACTAACTTCCCTGAGGTCATTCACTTAATCATAAAAAGGCCTTTAGGGACCAGCACTTGGCATAATGGCTATGTCGCTGGACTCCCATGTAGTCAATCGCAGTTTGAGTCCTGGACCTGGTGGCTTAAACTCACACCAGGCACGTGTGCATGTGTGACCAAGATCCCAAGAGGAGAATGGAGGGGAAGGGATTGCAGTGTGGCCATCCCTCTTGGGGGGGTGATATCTCGCTTTCTGTCATTCTGTCTTTCTGGGGAGCACACACGCCCTATAGCAAAAAAAAAAAAAAAAAAAAAAAAAAAAAAAAAAAAGAAAGAAAAAGAAAAAAAAAAAGCCTTTAGACCTTTGCAAAACTGGCCTTGATTCATGTATTCCAAATTGTATTACAGTTCTAAAGCAACTAGGACAATTAGAAATTATTAGGTAGGCTTAAAGAAGAAAATAATTCAACTAGAACTGGAGTGAGCTATGGAAATAGCTGCCTTAAGGGATAGAGATTGGGTGGACCTGATTTGGCCTAGACTAACCTTCTCATTGTTTCTAGGATGAACCTTTCATCTCTCTGAAATGCCTGCATGCACTTTTATCTTAGCCCTTTATTCTTTTTTGGATGGGCATAGATATTTGTTGTGTAAGCCTTAGCTAGTAATGCAGAATATCAAGGAGACTGCTTACAATTCTGAGCTGCATCCCTGCATCAAAAATCTCAGAAACATCTTGTTTCCAACAAAAGAATTTAAGAGCTGGTTGACAGTTGAATGTCACAGGCTCATAAGAGAGACAAATAGATTCAAGTTGGTGAACAAGGTCCCATTTGTTGGCTTTCCCTTCTGAGAAGATAATGCCCTCTTCTTTGAACCTCCTCTTGAAGCTTATAAAGAATGTGATAGGTTATGCAGCTTGAAGAAAAGTGCTCACCTGGGAGGACGTTGAGAAAAATGAACAAAGAGAAATAAAAGACAACTTGTAGCTTTTGGCATAGTCTCCTACCTCACCCTGCTCGAGACTGTGTTGCTTGTCCCCACAATGTCAATAGATAGTATCATAATTTGAAATCCTGGAGATCAGTAATCATGTCAACTGAAATTGTAAGCAATTAGGACAACCCTTGATCTGTAGTAGGCAATTAATAATACTTGCTGAATAAAAATGAAGTTTTCAAACATTTTGAAAGACAGACTGGACTTTGACTTTGTGATATTATTCTAGAGTTTCAGGAAGCCAAAGCTACTCATGAGAAGTAGCAGTAATATACAAAGGATAGGTGAATGAATCTACCCTAAGTATAAGCAATAAGAATTTTAAAACAACAATAAAAAATGAAGAATTGTAAAACAATGATAAACGTGACCTTTACAGTTTAGATCATTGTTTGTCCCTGAAGATTTCTGTAGTGAAATTTGGTACTCAGTGTAATGATGCTACGTGATGGTGAGACCTTTAAGAGGTAAGGTCTAGTGAGAGTGTTTGGATGATGGAGGCCTCACCCTCATGATTGAATTAATACTTTCTTGTGAGACTGAGTGCAAGTAGCTCTCTTGAGGAGGATTAGCTCCATAAGTGTGAATTGTTACAAAAGGAAAATGGCTGTCCTCAGGTCTCTTTTTTTGCATGTACCTGCCATCCTCTCTGCTTCAGCCAGATGCCAGTCCCACACCTTTGGATTTCCCAGCCACCAGAATCATAAGCCAAAATAAGCTTTTATATAAAAATTCTTTATACATCACTCAAACTCAGGTATTTCTGTTGGTAACACAATAGTGAACTAAGTACTGATTAAAATTGATCTACTTTAAATTATCACCAGGAATCAGCCATTCTGAATATTGTCAGTGATAAAGTACTCCCTGTCCCCCCAAAAGCTTTCACTGGTCTAAGTTCTAACAATAATCTCAGCGGGATCAGCAGTTAGTGTAATGGCTATGTTGCTGGACTCTCATGTAGTCGACAGCGGTTCGAGTCCTGGACCCGGTGGCTTAAACTCACGCCAGGCACGTGTGCGTGCATGCCCAAGATCCCGAGAGGAGAATGGAGGAGAAGGGATTGCGGCATGGCCATCCCCCTTGGGGGGGGGGGGTGATTTCTTGCTTTCTGTCTCTCTGTCTCTGTCTGTCTGTCTGGCGAGCGCACGCACCCTATAGCAAAAACCTTTCCAAAAAAAGAAAAATAAATAATAACCTCAGCAATTATTTGTAACTTAGACACACACAGACACACATATATGTATGTATATGTGTGTGTGTGTGTATATATATACATTTCAAAGTAGCACATTTTTACTGTTTTTTTTTTTTAGAGGTTTTTGCTACAGGGTGCGTGCGCTCGCCAGACAGACAGAGAGAGACAGAGAGATAGAAAGCGAGAAATCACCCCCCAGGGGAGATGGTCATGCCGCAGTCCCTTCTCCTCCATTCTCCTCTGAGGATCTTTGGGCACGCACGCACACGCGCCCGGCGTGAATTTAAGCCACCGGGTCCAGGACGCGAACCACGGTCGACTACGTGGGAGTCCAGCGACATAGCCATTACGCTAACTGCTGGTCCCCTGCTTTTTTTTTTTTTTTAATGATTACTTTATTCTACATGGAAAGTAATTCAGAGAGTCCCTGCTATATTCAGTATTAGCTCATATTCTCCAACCACTGTGTTTTATCTGCTTGCATTCAAAAAATAGATTTTAAGGGGCTCGTAGGCGGTGTGGAGATTAAAGGCACTGGACTCCCACATGACCAACCCACAGTTTGAGTCCTGGACCTGGCAGTTTGATTTCTCACTTTCCCTTTCACTCTCTGTCTGCCTCTCTCTGGTCAAATTAAATAATAATAATAATAATAAATAAACTTAAATAAAATAATTTTTAAAAATGTATTTCACATAAACAATGATTGCATCATAATTCTAAAGACAAGAAACAGAACTTCAATTACTTCAACTCTTTATTCTATGTGGCCTCATAGAGTTTTTCTTTATTTAACAATTTTTTTTGAAGTATAATTTATGTGCAGTAAATGCACTCAAAGTTCAGTGACTCTTGACAAATGCATACAGTCACATACCTATCATTATAATCTTTACAGAGAGCGTTACGATTACCCCCAAAGTTCCCTTGTGTCCTTTTGTAGTTAATATGCTCCTCCAAGCTGAGGTCTGTGGCAATCACTGATCTGCTTTCCATTGCTATGGTTTTGCCTTTTCTAGAATTTTGCATAATTAGAATGATAGAATATAGACTTTTTGTCTGTCATTGCTCATCTAGCATGATGCTGGTGAAGGTTATCATGTTACATATGGTCAATAGCTTGTTCCGTTTCATTGTCTCGTAGCATTCCATTGTATGAATATGCCACAATTTGCTTATCCATTCACCGGTTGATGAACATTTGTATTGTTTCTGGCTTTGGATTATAATGAATAAAACTGCTGCTATCTGTATTGAAAGTATGCCTTAGTGTGATCATATAAGTTTTTATTTCTCTTGAATAGGTATCTTAGAGTATGGTTACTAGATCATATAGTAAATTTAACTTTATAAGAGCCTGCCATAGTGTTTTCCAAAGTGGTTGCACCATTTTTCATCCTCCATAATGATCTGTAAAAGTTCTCCACATTTTTGTAATGTCAGATTCCTTACGTTTTTTATTTGAGTGACTGTGGCTGCTTGGAAGAGGAGAACCTGGGTTGTGAAAATGTTTTTCAGAACCCAGGTTTGTGACAAATATTGGCACAAACCCGAGTTTGTGAAAAATACTGATTTGTGAAAAATGTTGGTTAAGTTACCTTCGTACTGGGTAATCCAGCTTCTTCTTCAAAGAAGAGGGTGACAGACATGGGGATAGTGATGGTAGTAATCCTAAAGATTTAAAAGAATAAATTTTAAAGTTTAGAGTTGACCGTGATAAGGCAACTCTCCAGCTTGTTTTTAGAGGAAGAATGGGTTGGAGGAGGTCAGGAAGAGGAAAAAGCAGAAATGCCTTCAAGAAGGACCAAACCTGGAGAAAACTGTGGTGTGAGTCTGTGGTAGGCAGTTAGCTACTAACGAGCAGTGGCCCTAAGAGAATGGCAGAAGGACACATGTCACATCAATCACAATTTATCAGAAGTTACAACCAGACCCTCCATGAAAATGCCTTCTCCCAACCCAGCTCCTGGCACCAGGAAGGTGAGGCAAATAACATTTTTCTTCCTTGGTACCTGAGGAAGACACATAAGGATGATTGTAAATTTCCCTTTTATCATTCCTCGTAAATATAAAAAGACCCAACCAGACATTTCGGTCAACATTCTGATTCTCACTGGGGCAATAAACTAATTGGGCAGTTCATCTTAATAAGGATGCTCTGATTACATGGCTCACTGGGCATGTACAGTTAGGTAATAAAATTCCTCAAATTCTTCACCTGTGAGAGAGAGAGAGCTGTGTAAGTGCAAGAAGAAGCTGCAAATTCAAACAAAGAACATAGATAGTATGACAGACCTCCCACTGTTAAATATTCATTATCACCTCTGGTAATACCTAGCAACCTGCCAGCCCAAAAGTCTTCTGGGTGTACATCTTTTCTAAAATCTTTCTTTCCTAATAAATTCTCTTTTCTAACTACTTTTATTATGGTTGTGTTTTATTTTGCGCCTACGGATAGGTCTCTAATTTTAGTGATCTGGACCCAAAGAACCAAGGATTTGACTTAATGCAGCTCAACACTCCCACCCTATGACAGGTCTCTGCATCCTTATTAGCTTCTAACCTTTTTTTTTTGCTTGTTTATGTTGTTCTTCTGTTTCAGCAACCAACACTGTACCACCATCTTTATGCACTGTATTAGTTATCTATTTATCTCTGAATAAATTACCCTAAAACTTAGTAACTTCAAGCCATACTTACTATCCCATAATGTCTGTGGTCAGGAATCTGGGCATGGCTTAGCTGGGGCTTCTGACTCAGGGTCCCACACAAGGTAGCAATCAAGGTGTTGGCAGAAGCTGTGGTGTCTTGTGGAGATTCAAGCAGTAAAGAATCCACTGCCAAGCTCACTCATGTGTTGTAGGCAGAACTTAGTCCCTTGGCCCTGGTAGACTCAAGGTTTTGGATCCTTACTGGCTATTGGCTGGATGCTTCCCCCGGTGTGCTGTTATACAAGCTTCTCAACAGAGTAGCTCACCAATGTCAGTCTGCTTCATCAGATTTAGAAAATAAAAGAAAGTGACTGTGAGGTGGAAATCATAGACTTTTATAACTTAATCTATTATTTTGCTATGTTCTAGTCATTAGAAATAAGTCACTAGGTCCAGCCCACACACAGAGTAAGGGATCACCAAGGAGCACAGATACTAGAAAGTAAGCTATCTACTAAATCCAGGAATAAAGTTAGGATGAGGTACAAAATTGAAGGAAACATTTTTAAAAATTTAATATTTATTTCTTCCATGAGTAAGGGAAGCAAAGAGAGAGACAGAGAAATACAGGCAGAGAGAGAAAGCGAGAGAGAGAGAGCACTGCCAGTGAGATTTTGATGCCACAATCCAACACCAGACTTCAGTCAGTCCCAGATCATGTGCTAGCAAATTCTCAGTGTAGTTAGGTCTTTGGACGTGAACGGTGAATATTCCCATGTGAAATTTCCTTGCAGAGTATTGCTACACTACCATCTAGCCCCATCATTCTGGCATAGCCCTGAGAGTGAGTCTGTCAGTTACACTATACACTACACCCTAGTCCTGGCCCTGCTGCCTGCCGCATGCGCATGATACACTTTATGTTGACTTCTGCTCATCCACCCCAGGCTTCCTGCTGAGACACCCTGACTGAGCCTGTCTTCTCAGGCAACCGTCTCATGTATCTACTCCTTAACCCTCAATATTCCACGTTATAACAAACAAACAAACAAACAAAAACTTGTTTGTTATTCTTACTCAAAAAACAGGTTGAATCAGTGGTATGCAGCACCTGAACCTACTAAAATGATTCCTTTTCCCTAGAGTTAGTATGACTAAATAGACATTATAATTCACCAAAAAAAATGCATCTTGTCTTGGTTTACCTTACCAGTCCTTATTTTTTGATGAAGGCCATAAGAACCTGTTCAAAAATCCCTGCACCTTTTCAATTCAAATGAGTTGCTAATTGCATCACTGCTAGTAGAGGAAACCATTATATCAGCCTCATTGACTCTGCTTCCCCCTACTAAGTTATAGTCAGTTGCCTGAAAGGTAATCAATCCCTATGTTGGAAATCAATTCCTTGTCTGCCTCTGGAGAATTGTTGCTCATTTTTCTCCATATTCGAGCTATCATGCCATGTCAGTTACACAATAGATTTAGTCAAGTTAGAATGAGGGGAAATCCCTGCAGTATTGAAACCACAGCATAGGTGCAGGTTAAAGGTGATTACGCAACTTTAAGAGAACCAAACACTTAGATGCTGCATGGTATGAGTCCCTGAGCATCCTCCAGAATCAAGGAGTGTGGTAGATGTAAGGACCACTGAGTATCTGTTTATGAATGGAGAATCCTGGAGAAATAACTGTCTTACTTTACAAATAATATAATGAGTCAAGAAAGACAATCAAAATGACTTGACAAGACAGTGATGAATGCCAGTGATATTTCAGAAATCCCATTTCCTGTACAAAAAAAAAAAAAGCACATCCTTGAAAATATGTTACTTACTTAAATTAAATAAGCTATTGTATTCTGTGTTGCTTTGTGTATTCATGTAAAAGAGCAAAGATCAGAAGGAACAGTTTTGTATTTCAGGGGTTCTGTTCTAAGCACAAACAAGAGCAGGTGGGGGAGGGTCAGATGATGTGTCGAATATACAGAATGTGGAAAAGGTACAGAATGTGGCTGGTTCCTAGCTGAAGGGCCAGAGAGATGAAAAGCTGAGAGGTATGTCAAATGGGTTGTGACCAGAACAGTAGAAATGTTAGTTATAAAATGCATGAAGCCAGACAAGTAGTAAAGATCAAAAGAATACATGTATAATCCCTGTATGTGAAACAGCCTTTAATTTGGGAAAGAAAGGCAGATGTTAAGGTTCAAGCTGTCAGGTTGTTTTCTACAAGGAGAATAATAAAATACACTAAAAGGAAAGTCACTTCAGAATTTAGCATAATTCTTAAATGAACCTACACAATTAAAATAAGTAAAAAATAAAAGACTTCACATTTTTTTTCCCAAAATTATAAGTTTATGATGAAGTATCTCAGGGTGAGGTGGACTACATTTAGTGATTCTTCTTATCTTGTTCAGTCACTTATCGGTTCACGCATGTGAAATACCTGAGAGCTAGTGAGAATAACTGTTCTGCTTATAAGCAGTTAGGTCTGGCTGAAGTACACAGAGAATATAGATACAAATAGTGGAAAAATAAGTCAGGGAAGAAATTACAGTTTAGTCATGGAGAAACTTTAATCAATGGTGATTGCAGCCAGACAGTGGTGCAATGGCATGGTCCTCTGTGAGGCTGACCCACAAGGGAGGGTTCTGGATTCGTGTCCAGAGACCTCCCTAAGCATGCCATCATGTGCCTCATGATCCAAGGCTGGTTGAAGCTGAGGGTGGATCACAGCATGAAGATCCTGCTGAGGGCTCTTTCTCTCTCTCTCTTTGTATCTCCGTTCATGGAAGAACTAATGAAATAAAAGTGTAAAAATTAAACAAAATACACTTTAATTGGAAGAAAATAAGGAGTCACTGGAGCTTTTCATTTGTTTGTTTTTAGCTTACTCCTTCATTTCTTCCATAAGCAAGACAG
The DNA here is from genome assembly GCA_026018925.1 of Tupaia tana. Classification (NCBI taxonomy): domain Eukaryota; kingdom Metazoa; phylum Chordata; class Mammalia; order Scandentia; family Tupaiidae; genus Tupaia; species Tupaia tana. Next base: position 50,144,459 of record JAKSZU010000005.1, on the reverse strand, counting down.
GGAGAGAGAGAGAGAGGCAGGAAAATATCATTTCCAATAGGGTCTTGCCACTGATCCACCCCAGCCACAGCTAGTCCAGGATCATGGGCACATGTGTGCCCAGCATGCTCAGGAAAATCTCTGGAATCTTCCCATGTGTGTTATCCTCACAAAGAATTGCATATGCCTGCACCAACTTCTGCACCCCTGGAGTTGTTTTCAGTAGGAGCTTGACCTGAGTACATGTTAGAAGACCGATTTTCATTTTCAGGATGATGTGGAGAAAAGGAAGGAAGCAAAGAAACATTTCAGGGCTGACTTTCAACATTCTAGGAGCAGAAATCAGGAGAAATGAACTTTGAATGAAACACAGAAAATAAGTAAAAGACCTGGAGAAAAAAGGATCAATGGCTCAGAGCGTGTGTGTGTGTGTGTGTGTGTGTGTGTGTGTGTGTGTGTAATGGAGAGATCAAAGGAATCCCAAAGGGATTTGAGTAAAAAACATAAAGAAAATGGTCTTCAGAATAACAGCTGATTTGGGAAACAGCAAAATACCTGGTTTAGGACAAGTTGAGTTTGAGGTCGTTGCATTTCACAGGAATTGATGTGGATGCTACAGCCCTGGAGGTGGTGAAGAGGTGAGAAGAGACCATATCAGGGAAGGAAAGCAGAGAAGTGAGAGAACAGAGCCAGGGCCAGAATCCGGGATTCAGATAGGGGTACATGGCATGGAGCTCCATGGCATGGAGTTCTGAATGGCCACCTGGGTGTGGCCATTCAGAAAAGCAGCCTCCCAGAGGTAGAGAAGAGAGAAATTTGTAAAAGGAAGGGCTAATTTCTGCATGAGGAAGATGATGAGTAACATAAGGCCATTGTAGCTGCCGGTTAGGAACCCAGTGGTGGACTTAGACAAGCAGTGCCATTCAAACCTGAGGGCAGCGGGTATACTGTAAAGGGGGAGAGCTGGGGTGTTATGAAAATGTAGGTTAGTCAGGTTCTACTCATGTCTCTGCATTTTTTCCATTCTACCTGACTTTCCTAGAAATTCCTTCTTAAATATTACTTTGTCTGTTTGCTTACGTAGAGCATTTCCTTTCCACCACAATGGAAGGCATTTTGAAAAGCTGATACCAGCTGAACATGTTAATGGAGTCTCATGATGAAATTCTATCAGACAAAGCATATTGTTATTGCAATATATTTTATTACTCTATTAGTGTGTGTTATAAAATATGTGCTTATGAACAATTACTACCACAGTTTGATACATCCAATCCATTGATGTTGAAATTTAGAGCAACAGAGTCGTTCTTAGTAAAGAAATTGAGTGAGATGAGTAAAGGTGAAATTCAAGATTCTATAGCATGTGTGAAATGAAATGATCCATTTTAAAGACTGGATATAACTATGCTATCATAGATACACTTCCACTTAAGACAAACCATTCCATTTACAACTGTTAAGAATACATTAAAGCTAAGGAATTAAAGTCAGATAAAAAAATCTCTTAACAAATGTCAACTGTTTTATCCACAAAGAATAGCAGGAAGCCTTTTTTTTTTTCAAGCCTCTTCTTTTCTGACTAATTGTTTTGAAACCATGCTAATTTCCATAAATGTAAGGGATGATTATAGTCAGCACTTAGAAAGTGAATGATTTAGGATACAGACTGTATAAAAAAAAATCTAGTCCCTGTAGAATTTATTGATGCTAAAAACGATCTGCTGGGGGAAGAGGTCAAAAGGACGATTGAGGTTGGTGCAAAATAGAGATAATGGGAAAATTTTATATAAAGAAAAAGATAAATCAATTAAAGTAGGAACCATGTTGTTTATTGTGATCAATCATATTAATAGGATTCTTCTGAACAAGAAGAGTTTAAGGAAGGGAGGGAGATTTTAAGGAAGAGAGCTTATTTACCTCATAAATAAATTGGGTTTAGTTGACTACCTTTGCGATTAGATATGAGAAGTCAATGCCACATGGTAGCTGTGTCTATATCATGTGACATGTGTGCCACTGTTTATGAGCATGTCCTCAGCAGGGCTCAAAGAATAACAGATTTCCAAAGAGAAACAAAACATGGAAGTCAGAGCTTTATTCAGAACAGGCTAATGTTTTCAATAGCAAAACAAGATGATTCATTTTCATAAAGTCAGTCAAGCCAATTTCACAGAGTTCTTTCCAGCTTGTTTGCGTTTTTTTTTCCTTGTTTTTTTTTTTTTAGTGTTTTTGTCATGGAGTGTGTGTGCTCACTGGAGAGGGAAAGAGACAGAGACAGTGAGAGGGAAAGTGAGAAATCACCCCAGGGGAAATGTCCGCACCATAATCCCTTCTCCTTCATTCTCTTCCTGGGATCTTGTGCATGCGTGCACACTCAGCCAGCATCCAAGACTGGAACTGGAAACCATCCCTGGGTTTGAGACTTGAACTATGGTCAGCCATGTGGGAGTCCAGTTACGTAACCACTATGCCATCTGCTGCCACCCTCCCCAGCTTGTTTATCAGACATTTACTAATAAGTAGGCAGGTCCTATGAGAAGCACTAAAGATTTTCTTCCTCTAATTTTTATTACTTCCATGAATGAGTGGGACAAAGAGAGAGAGAGAAAACTCCCAAGACAATCTTCGTGCTGCAATCCATGCAGCCTTAGCCATCCTGATTCACAGGCATGCATCTAGCATGTGCAGAGAGATCTCAGGACATAAACCTGGGACCCTTCCATGTGGCTACAGTATCACTAAATGTAGCTTTACTGTTTCCAACAACATTTGGAATAGAAGATTTTATGTGAATGAAATACCTCTGCTTAGGTTATTACTTATAACATTGTAATCCATTGGACTGGATTGTTTGACCATGGGCTGTGACCAAGCTGAGTTAACCTTCTCCCCAGGTGCTGGGGAGTCACAGCTGTGGATGGTAGGCTCTGCTCTCAGGTGCCTGCTCGATGAGGTGCTTTTCCTTGTGAATTTGCAGGACTCAACCCAGAGGAAGAACAAAAGGAAGAATCCGAGCAAGCTGCAGAGGAGCACCCACAAATCCTGCCCTGACACAGGTCATTGTCACTATGTAGACATATGAGCTTTCATCAGAACTAGAATTATGTAATCCTGCAAACATAACCTGAAATATAAATTCTGGTAAGTTTTCTCCCTGTGCTTGCTCTTAGTTGTTGAACTTAGAGCATGAGTTGAGAGCACAGTAATAGGATCTGGTCATCAAAGTTGAACTCTGTTAGTAGATGGGATATTTAACAGTTTTGTGATTGCTTGAAGGGGACTCTTCCTCTGTGCTTAAGTTTCTCGTCTACAAAAAGGGGAGGATAATAGTTTCTGCTTTGTAGAGCTGTGGGAGGATACAATGTCTGATGTTGTACACATTCATTAACTAATTAACTTGGTTTAAAAAGTATAGAAATTGTGGGAACAGAACAATTAATGTTTACTATTTGTATAGAGTTCTATAATTTACATGACACCATTATATGTATCAAATATGATTAAAAGATAAATTTAGGTAAAGGAGTCCATTAAAGATAATTTTCCAAAAAACAATTTGTCATTGTTGTCAGTAAGTGAATCTATTCATCTGCTCTTTCAAACCCTATTAGATTTTAGAAAATGCAGTAGCATATAAAAGCCACAAGGGTGATTGAAGAAACCGAGATGAGGAGACTTCCAAACTTGAAAGGACCCAATGCCCATCAATAATAAAAGGGGAGACCAGGGACCAGCAGTTGGCGTAATGGCTATATCGCTGGACTCCCACATAGTCGACCGCGGTTCGAGTCCCGGACCTGGTGGCTTAAACTCACGCTGGGCGTGTGTGCGTGCGTGCCCAAGATCCCAGAGGAGAATGGAGGAGAAGGGATTGCAGCGTGGCCATCCCCCCTGAGGGGTGATTTCTCGCTTTCTATCTCTCTGTCTCTCTTGTCTGTCTGGCCAGCGCATGCTCCCTATAGCAAAAAACCTCTCCAAAAAAAAAAAAAAAAAAAGAAAGAAAAAAGAAAAGGGGAGACCAGCAGTTAACGTAATGGCTATGTCGCTGGACTCCCATGTATTCGACTGCGGTTTGAGTCCCAGACCTGGTGGCTTAAACTCACGCCAGGCATGTGTGCGTGCATGCCCAAGATCCCAAGAAGAGAATGGAGGAGAAGGGATTGCGGCGTGGCCATCCCCCCTGGGGGGTGATTTCTCGCTTTCTGTCTCTGTTTCTCTCTGTCTTTCTGGAGAGCACACGCTCCCTATAGTGAAAACCTCTCCAAAATAATAATAATAATAAATAATAATAATAATAATAATAATAATAAAAGAGATAAGTACTTAGGGTTAATTTAGAAATAAAATATTACAGTGATGAAAATTAATGGATTATTGACATATCCAAGGATGAATTATAAAAACAACATTAAGTTAAAAAAAAAACAGACACAGAGAATATATTTTTTGTGAATATATATGTGAATTTAAATGTGAACATATATATGAATATAAATGAATACTTATATTTGTTTTAAAATGAATATTTGTACAAATATAAATACATTCATATACAATATATAAAAATATAATTTTATATAACTATATTTATATATATATAAGTTTATGTGATTTTATATAGGAATATATTAATTATATTTATAGACATTTTCAGAAAGTCAGTATTTTGGGTTTTGTAATGACCACCATAAAAGCAAAGATTGTAATTGCCATGGGTGGAGGACCTGCTGATGGAAAGGGACATGTGGGTGTATGCGGAATATTTTTGAAATTTGCTTATATCTTATTTCTTAGTCTGTATGGTGATTGAGTGCTTACCTGTAACCATTTGTAATGATATACATTTATGTTTTGATCATTTTCCTTTTTGTGTGCTATCGTTTATCTAAAACTTCAAAATAATTTTAGATGGAAGTTTACTTTTTTTAATAAATGAAAATTAAAATTTTCTGAGGATTGCGTTAGGAACCTAAGCTATATGCAGGTGGAGGAAATCTCTTTGTAATATTCATATGCTTTTCTCCCAACTTAGCACCTGTCCCATTTCCTTCAAGTTTCCAACATCGTTCAATCATAAAAGTTTTAAAGATAATTCTAAATAAATGCAGACCACTGCAATGCACAATATACCCACAGCGCACATAAGGGACCTGATCTCTTTAGACATAAAGAATGACACCTGGATAGTCAAGAGGATGAAACATGCTGCTGCAAAATGCTCTTTTTGGAAGAAAAATGACAAATGTCCTATTTTAGATAATCTACTTCTCTTCTATTTTAGGCTCTTGAGTTTACTCAGTTAACCTTCTTTCCAGAGACTGGAACAAGTCCTGTCTGATAGTAGTTCAGTTCAGTCTAGTCCCATGTTCCAGATCATAGGCTTTAGCAAAAGTATTTGGTTGATCTATTTTAGACATGAAAAGCTTTTTATGGTCTAAACTTAGCGACATTGAAAATAGCTGCATTGGAATGTTGATCTTCTTCGGAGAAATCACTTAAATGAATAAGTATAAAGAAACAAAGTTAATCGCTTCTCAATTTTTTGGCTAAGGTCAAATATATAAGAAACAAAGTTGTTTTTTTAAAATCATAAAATAAAAGAAGAAAGTTGTTTTAAGGCAATAATCTGTAAGGCCCTTGTTTACTTGTTGTTGCCCCCTCTAGGAATCAGAATGTCAGTTCTTTCCAGCACAGCACCTGGAGGGGTTATCAACCTAGGAACTTGAAGATGATGGATGAGTTGAGAATGACTGAACCCATATACAATTGCTGTATGACCAAACTATGGTTTTCTTTGGCCCCTTAGAGAGTCAAAAGAAGAAATGGTCCAATGAAACTCATTTTATTTTTTATTATTGGAGAATTTGAGAGAGATCGTATGGCCCACAAAGCCTAAAATATATACTATCTGTCTCTTCAAAAAAAAAAAAAAAAAAAAAAAAAAAGGTTTGCTAACACTGAGCTAGAGACATTCTCATGAGCCAGAGTCATGGACCTCAGGGTACATCCTGACATAGAATGAAGTCAGTTACACCAATATACAGATTCACCTTCTAAGCCTCCCTTTTCTATTCTCTTGCTTATCTCAAAATCCAAGACGCTACAACCCACCTCTGCAATCTGCACAAGGATTAGGTTTCAAACTCTGTGAACCCCACTTCTGCTTACTGAGATTTGGGCTCTTTTGCTTACCTACTATGAGTGCAGAGGCTATTTGCTCTTCAATGTGCAATCTCCCCATTTCCTTTAGTAACATAGCTCCCTGAGTTTTGTCTGGCACAGAGCTGTCCACCTAGAGACGTACTCTACAGCTTCCCTTGCAGCTCCATGTTCAGCAGATGTTCTGGCAAATAAAATGTGAATAGAGTGATGTGCATAATTCAGTTTCTGCCCTTACAAAAAGAACCTATGTTCTTACTTCCTCTTTCTTCTCAGATGTGGTTAGAGTATAGATGTGATGGGGATGATCAAACAGGCAAGGACAATGTAGGTGGGAGCATAAAGTAGAAGGAACCTTGATGAGCCTCCTAAGAGCATTCCTATCCTTTTGAACTGTCTTTAACCCAGATTTTGTGAGAAAATGAACCATTTACCTCTTTTATACCATTATAATTTTGTCACCACTTAAATACCCAAACCAATATCCTAGCTATTCTCTCAGTTTCTATGTCTTGTTTTCCCTTTAATACTCAGCTTACATTTCCTTTCCTAGAATCTGACCTTAACTCATCTCTGCTCTTTAACTTTACTGCCCAAAAGTTTTATTTTCAATCATTACTCTAAACTAAGTCTTTCTTCACAGAGTCCTTATCTTTCCACTCTTTTCCCTTTTCTTTCTTCTTTTCCACACACAAAAAAAGAAAGAACATTTTCAGTCTTCGTGATGCAATCTGTATTCTCATTTTTATTTTTGCATTGTCCCTGAAAGAAACTGAGCTGGCCAGGACATATATATATATTTTTTTAGGGAGCTGTTTTTTTCTATAGGGCAAGTATGCTCACTAGAGAGACAGAGAGAGAGCAAATGAGAAATCACCTCCCAAGGGAGATGGCTACACTGCAATATCTTCTCCTCCATTCTTCTCTCAGGATGTTGGGCACACATGAGCCCCGCATGAATTTCAAACTTCCAGGTCCAGAACCATAGTTGGCCATGTGGGAGTCTAGTGCCTTGACCACCATGCCCCCTGCTGGTCCCCACAATCCTTCTTAGAGGATGTAAGAAGAGAAGCTGGGCTGTACCTGTAGTTTAGTGGTTAAGGGAAATTGGATCTTATATGGACCATTGTGGTTCCAGTCTCAACCCAGCAGCTTGAAAAACATGTCAGTGTGTGTGTGTGACCCAGATCCTAAGAGGATGGAGAAAGTGAGGAGAAGATATTGAAGCATTACCATGCCCCCACAGGGGGTGCTTTTTCCCTCTCTCTGTCTTTCTGGAGAGCATACACGTCCTCTGATAATTAAAGAAAAAGAAGAGTTGGAGAAAACTATATTGCTAAAGGGGAGAAGGCAATAAATATAACTGTTAATTTTGGCAGTTTCACAATAGTAAAAGTTAAGAATTCAGAATGTAATGAATCTAATAATATAAAAGTGCCGTTAGATTACTATGAATGCCACTGAGTATTGGGTTAGTTGTATTTTAAGGAAAGTATGTGGGAAGCAAGGGAAAGAAGGAATAGATAAAATTGGACGGTTTGGGCTGAAGGCCACGAGACCATTTTAGAGGTGAGGAAGCCTTGGTCTAGGATGGTGCAGTGGAAATAAAATAGGGGAGATAGCAACCAGATACTTTGGGAAAGAAAAGGTAGTTCTGATGGCAGAGTGGATAGAGAAGCTCCATAGTCATGTTCCTTTCTAACAAGAATATTTTTCTCAATATTTGGTATGCTATATCCTTTGGTATTGTAGAAGGTGTAAGGAATTTTAAAAAGGGAATAAAATAAGTGAATATATTTCTAGAGCACAGCATAGTAAAATATATGCAAATAAAATCACAAGTATTCAAATGAGTGAACCTGATGAAATGCCACTTCTTACATAAAATGGTTAACATGCTGTCCAAAGGGCATGTTGGGAGCATACTGAAGAATCTAATTCTACTGTAGCATGAATAGAATTTGGGTTTGGGTCACCTCAATGAACAATCTAAGTTTAGCCTGCTTTTAGGTTCTCTGCACAATTCCTTCCAATTGCTGCATGACATCCAGCCTTCAATGATGATTAAATAAATCTAATGAAATATAAGCCTTTCCCCATCTAACTAGTATTATGCAAATTATCCCTAATCTTTTGTTTCTCTGGAAGCTTTTGTGACAGTCAGTGGAGTTCACTAAAATTAAACCAATTAACCCCCCATATGCACAATTTTTCTTTTTTATTCTGCCTCTGGAAACCAAAGGCCCTTTTGTGAACAAAAGCAATGCTAGTTGGTGAACAGATACTGGCTCTGCATCAGAAGACCTGTGCTCAAGTCTGGTGCCACCATCTTCCAGCTATATATAATCCAATTATAACCACATTCCATGTGCCCAGCAGCCATTCCATGTGGTACTGACTTCAGAACCCAGAAAAGTCAAAACACTGTAAACAATTCCAATCTGCTCTGTGTCTTAAGAAAATTCAAAAAGCCTTCATATATTATTATTTTTTTCTTTTTTTGGTGAGTTTTTGCTATTGGGCGCATGTGCTCACCAAAAAGACAGAGAAGGACAGAAAGGGAGAAATCACCCCCTGGGGGGTGAGGGGGATGGCCATGCCACAATCCTTCTCCTCCATTCTCCTCTTGGGATCTTGGGCATGCACGCACACACACCCTGCTTGAGTTTAAGCCTCCTGGTCCAGGACTCGAATCGTGGTCGACTACACGGGAGTCCAGCAACATAGCCATTATGCCAATTGCTGGTCCCACCTTCATATATTCTTAATTCAAAGTTAAACTTTACAATCCTTTTTGTATCTCTCTGTCATGATTTAGACTTAGTCAGGGAGTAGCTAAAAGTCTCTCTGTCATACTCCCTTCCTCCCTTTCATGCATTCTCATCTACATGTGTGTGGTCCCTTCCATGTGTAACTTCTTGAAGACACACACTCCTCATGACTATTCTAGAATCAGCCCATTACTTTGATTTTACACACCAGCTGGGGTGAAGAGGGGCTGTCTTAATCTTTCCACACTGACAACTCTTGAATCTATCCATAATTTTCTGAGTCTTCATTTCAATATCTGTAAACTAGGGATGCCACCTGCCTAATATATTACACAGGCTTGTCTGAAGGGTCCATATCACACTGGATGTAAGAGCATTTCAAATGTGTTGAACTATATAGTAAGTGGAAAAGACCTGGTGTATTCTTTCACTTTCCATGGGATTTCCCTCTCAGGGACAAAAACAAAAACAGAACAAAACAAACCTCTGTTTTTCTCATCATGAGGTATTTGGGATGGGAGAGAGCTATCTGACCTCTGAATCTCCCTCAGCCAACACCTTTACCTTCTTTTCAGAGCCAAGCTTTGAAAAGTGCTGTCCATATCACTAGCCCTCCTTCCTCATCATCAGTTCATATCCCTCCACTCCCCTAACCTTACTGTGCTTCTGCTAAAGACATCAGCAGCTAGCAAACAGACCAACTCTCCTTCCTTCATCTCTCTCTCTCTCTCTCTCTCTCTCTCTGTCTCTCAGTTCTATTCTTACTTCTCCATCATATTCTTTCTAGAATCTTCTTCACTAAGGTCCTAAACAGTTGCATGATCCTGGGTGTTCTTAATTATCACAATAGATACTAGCTCATTCTGCATACCTATTATGCATCATCTCAACCTCACAACAATCCTGTGAGATTCGTTTGCCAGCCTCATTGTACAAATGAAGAAACAGGCTCCAGGATGATACAAGTCCTGGCCAAGGTCACACAACTCATGCCATGAGGTAGGAATTCAAACTCTGGTCCTCACTCTCCATAGTCAGGCTGCCTTTCTCCTCTCTTCAGCTTTCTTGAGTTCAGACCTTAGTTTTTGCCATTTATTTGCTGAGCTCAAATTCTGGCTTACTTAACTTCTCTAAATGTCCATTTTCTCATCTGTAAAATGAGGATAATAGTACAGACCTTTTAGAGCTTTGTGAGGATTTCGGTAGATAATGCTCGTAAATGGCTCAGCAGAGTGGCTAGCATAGAGTAAGCCTTGATAAACATTACCATTGCTGAACATCATAATAATGTTCAGACCATTGTCTCTTCTCTCTGTACATCTGCTCTCTGAGAAGGCTCACCTACACATGGTGTCCAGTAGCCCCGACATGTGAGAAAGCCCCGTTCTCTAGAGCCAGCCTATATTTTTAGTGTTGGCTGGCTTTACTTCCTTAGATATCCCATGTATGCCTCAAATGTGGTAAGCTCACAGCAAAATTCATCCACATCCTCCCTCAAACCTTCTTCTCTGAACCCCCTGGGTTGGTGACTGACACCCAAGTCATAAACTTGGACTTTATCCCTGACCCCCATAGCTCCCTAGTCTTACTCTTTCTGCACATTAAATCAACCACTTAATCCTTCTGCCTTAACATCTCTGAGTCATCTGGCCTCTCTAGGATACTCAGTGTCACAACTAATTCTGTCTTTATTTAAAATTTTGCCATTTTGTTCATCATGGAATTTTTTTGGCATAAATTTTGATTTTAAAATAATATTGCATTAAAATATCATCTTGATAACTGGCAATTTTGTCAGCCCCTTAAATTTTGCATCTGAGACAAGTACTGCTCTTGCCCACCTGCCACATCTTCTCCCAGTACAATTTCCTACACTACCCTGCCAATCCTTGTCCTTTCTCTAAAGTAGGCCTTACTTTCACATCTCTGTTTCTTCAGACAAATGGCAATTTATTTACGGCTATTTTTTAGTTACCTGGGATAGTTAGGAAGTGATTATACCTGTAGATAACTCAATGTTTGTGCTTTCACTGATAAAACTTAAATATAAATAATATTTTAATACAATCCATCTGATACTTATTATATATCTCTGCAATCTTCCATATACTACATTCATAACTTAAAAATGTTCTTAATGGCTCAGACATCCTTCTAAGCATAAATTATGCTGTTTTACTGTAATCCAGCAATGCCAACTGCAGAAGCCATTGAAATTTGTAAGTAGGTTCAAAGGTCCGAATGTCTGTGTCCTCTCAAAAATTCCTGTGTTGAAATCTTCATCCTCAAGTGATGGTATTAGGAGGTGGGGACTTTGGGAAAGCAATTAGACTGTCTTTATAAGTGGGATTAATGTCCTCCTAAAATAAGCCCAAGGGGGCTCATCCACTGTGGTACACATGGCTAAGATGTTGCTACTTAGATGGAGGCTGAAGACACACAGGAGCCCCATGTTCAGTTTCTGGACCAACCTAAATAGTTCAGGCATGATGCTGTACACCTATAATCTTAGGTAGCTGAGAGCTAGAGCAGGATGATTCTGGCATAGTGAGACCCTATCAAAAACCTCTCTCTCTGTGTATCTCATAAATAAATTTTTTAAAAAACTTACAAAAAAAGATAGGCGCAAGGGCTCTCATTTACTCCCTTTCACTATGTGAGGACACAGTTGGAAGGTGCCATCAATGAATGCGATAGCAGGTCCTTACCAGGCACTGAATCTGCTGACAACTAGACCTTGGACTTTCTAGTCTCCAGAACTGTGAACAATATATTCCTGTTGTTTAAAAGCTACCTAGTTTGTGGTGTTTTACTATAGTAGACCAAATGAATTAAAATAGTCCCTAAGCTTGCCCCTAAGCGCAACATCACATTTAATTCATCGTTTTCCTTTTTCTGCTGTATTCTTTTACTCGGTGTATATTATTTTTCTTTCTCTTTCTTTACCTTTCTACTTTCTTTAAAATGTGAAATAATGGAAACAGTGAGGGCTTGGGAGCCGGGCAGACATCTCATATGATCTCAGCCCCTCCATTTATTCTCTTGGTGGCCTTTGGCATGCTACTTCAATGCTGTGGGAATGACAATGGGCTAATAAAGTGACCTCAAAGAATTCCTTTGAGGATTCAGTCAGGGAGAGCACACAGGGTGTTCAGTCAAGTGCCTGACACACAGCGAGGACACAGTAAATGGAGGTTTCTCACCCCTCTGTTTCATTTTCACATTATACGTGTAGGAGGCAGGGACTGGAGTCAGAGTCTTTATCCCGTCCTGTACCAATGCTTGCTCTCTAGAATAGAACTAAAGAAAAATTTCTTCACCACATGAAAATAGTGGCTTAGCTAAAGAAACATATACAAAAAGCTAAACTTTAGGGAATAAATATTTGGCCCAGACTCTTGGAGTGACTTCTTTTGAAAACTTGACTTGTTAACACCTCCTTTTCTTTTGTGTTAGTTTCAGAGGAAGGTAAGATTGAGATGATGTGAGGAACAGTGAAGAAAAGAGTGAAGATAAAGCATGAGGCATCTGTGGGGGGCAAAAATTATGTTCAATTGGGATAGTAGATAGAGGAGAGCTTCACTTGCTAAGTGAAGGAGCGTGTTCTCAACAATCAATAAGGAGGTGGCTCCCACGTGTATAAGAGGAAGTGGTGAATTGGCAGCCATACTGGATGACAGTTGTTTTCACTCTGACATGTGTATAGAAGGTAGTTTTTGCAAGGCAGGCCTGAGTGTTTCTGAAAGCTAGAAGCAGGTAAAAGCCAAGAGGACTCTGTGACTGGGTGGATACAAAAGAACAAATACATAAAAGGCATTTTACACATAAAAACAAAAATCCCTGAGGTTTTGAAATTGTCTAGTGCTCCTGGTCACCCTCTTCAAACCAGCAACTGACTCAACATTGTGAATTACTAGGCTTTCTCCTTCTCGTAGGTGCTCTGGGCTAAGTAGTGAGATTTACCCATCTGGGAGGGCAGGTACATGTCTCTCTCTGAGACTTGGAATGTCCTTGAACTGACCTTGCTGGTTTCCAGGCTCAGCAGCTGCAACAGGAATAAACAGTCATAGAACACATCAAATTCTGAAAGACCCAACCAAACGATGCTGAATACTTTTTGTAAGCTATAGTTTTATGGTCTTAGTCAAAGCAAAATTATTAAGTGATCATTTCAAACTCATTTTTATTCGCATCTTCAAGTATAGCAACATTGAAACTGGAATAAGGCTTATTTTCTATTAATAAAAATAGAGACCTGATATATATATATCCTCCTTTTCTAATTGAATTGCATTTAAGGACAACCTGGAAGGAAAGAGCAGAGAAGTTAGCAGCAAATCCAGAGTTAACTCCTCTTTGAAGAAACCACACAGCATGACTCTGTGCTCTGAACATGCCCTGCTCCTGCCCTTCTTCAAAGGCCAGACGGTTTCCTCAGGGCCGGCCAGGCCATGAATAATGGTCTAAGCCCTGGTCCCATGGATGGGATGGAGGGTTTGAGTAACTCAGTAGGAGGCTTTCTCAGTGAGGCCGCTGTCCTCTCAGGTGGTTAGTCCACATCTTAAGCCAGCCCCAGCAGAGTTTTATTATCCTTTTTTGAATCATATCCAATGTTTGATTTCCTTGAAGTTAAAAAGCTGAAAACTGTACATGGTGCAGCGTTCCATACAAAGCACCTTTAGAAATTTCTAGTTTGGGGACCAGCAGTTGGTGTAATGGCTATGACATTGGACTCCCATGTAGTCAACCGCAGTTCAACCTGGACCCGGTGGCTAAAACTCATGCTAGGTGTGTGTGCGTGTGTGCCTATGACCCCAAGAGGAGAATGGAGGAGAAGGGATTGTAGTGTGGCCATCCCCCCTGAGGGATAATTTCTTGCTTTCTGTCTCTCTCTGTCTTCCTGGCATGCGCACACACCCTATAGCAAAAAACCTCTCCAAAAAAAAAAAAAAAAAAAAATTCTAGCTTGGCAAAGTCAGTTCTTGCCATTGATTTTGTTTCTGTTGCTTGAGATTTGTCTTGGGTATGTTACTGTACAAATAACTGCTATTATCATTATCAGGTAGTTTTAAGAATCAGAAACTTGGCTTATTATTTTAGGGCAAGGGCACAAAAGCTTGGTTTATCATTTTTAAGATGGGAAGTTGAGTTACCTAAAATAAAAATGGAATACAACTAGCTTGTTAAAGAGTACAACCCTGGCCAATAGCATTGAGCACCTTACTCGATATATTTTTGTTTTTTGTTTGTTTGTTTGTTTAACCAGGGTCCTTTTCTGAATAGCCACTGATTCTGCAGAGCGTACTTGACAAACAGGCCACTTGGTCCCTCCCCGACTGCTCCTACAGCCATCCACACTCTTTGCTACTCAGTAGTCACAGGCAGCTGAGAATTGGACAGGTGGCTGAGGGTAGAAAAGCTGACCTTTTAAATTCAATAAGTCAATGTGATCTAAGTTGATTGTTCTATAATATAAAAAGCTCTGTAATTTCTCACTTGTTTGTCTGTCACTACTTTGAGATAGCTACAGATACTAGTGGGAAAAAACCAAAGCCAGATAATTCAAACTGGGGCATAACGTATTCTGTATGAGAGTATAAAAGATGTTCACTTGGGGGTAGGAGAGAGTTCATAGCTGAATTTAATTTTAAAATTGTCTTGGGGCCAACAGATGGTGTGGTGGTTGGGGTGCTGGACTTTCACATAGCCAGCTGAGGTTTGAGTCCCAGAACTGGTAGCCTGCTTTCTCACTTTCCCTTTCTCTCTCTGTTTCTCTCTGTTCAAGTTAAAAATAATTTTAAAAAATAATGATTAATAAAATAAAATAATTAATTCTTTAAAAAAATGGACAGTCTTAAAAATATGCCAAAAGGATGCCTAAATAACAGGCTTATATCATCATCATGATTATTTAAGTATTTATTTAATTTTATTTATTATTATTATTATCAAATTTGCTATAGGGCACATGCACTCACCAGAGAGAGAAAGAGGGAAAGTGAGAAAGCAAGCCACGAGGTCTGGGAACTGAACTGTGGTTGGCCACGCGGGAGTCCAACACCTAAACTACCAAGCCACCTGCTGGTCCCAACAAGCACATATTATTGATTAAAATAAACAGTGTATTTAAATATAAACATGTCTTCATGTATGTTTGTGTATATATACACACATGTGTACTTATATTTTCAAAATCACACTTGTATTTGCCCTGCTCCCACTGCTGGCCAATTTTTTAGACGAGAACATCTGACAGTCTTTAGTCTACTTTTTCTTCACACCTTTATTCCAGCCATAACTAATTATTCAGTTTTCAAACGAGTTTCTCCATTACCATACAATCTTTTTTCACTGCCTCTTCTACCCTGCCCTCATTTTCTCCCATCTAAGATACCAGTGACAGCTTCCAAAAAGCCTTTACACACACACACACACACACACACACACATACACACAAACCCTTGTACTTGACTAGCATTTTATATACAAATACTTGAACAATCAATTAGTACATCATGTATATTTCTATGATAGCATTTACTACCCTGTATGGAATGAGCTGTTTACTTACCTGTCCTCCACCACTTCAGCCTTAGAACATCATCTTCACTAGGTCTGATATCTTTTTCATTATGTGGTCCTATTCTACACACAATGCCTGGAAAATAGATAAATAAATATTAGGTGAGTGAGGTAAGTGAATGGGTGAATGAAAAAATTCTTGCTCTGGACTGCTTGGCCAATAGTTGCCTCACGCATCAACCTCCAATTCAATTCTCACCTTGAAGTCTAATATTGAAGGCTGGGGGGGGGGGGTGGGTAGAGAATTTGATTCCCTTGTTCTCTGGACAACATGTAGCAACCAGACTTAACCATCCACACTCTACCTGGGCAGAAAAACACCTACGTCGGTAGTTTTTCTTTCCTTGGGATTTTTATAGTAGTTGTGGCTCATTTTATCAAGTCTAGACATATTTTTTTTTCATGTGCTGTGGCGTCTCAGTCCCTGTAACACAAACCTCTTTAGTCATTAGTCTTTCTCGTAGAATTTGATAGAGGTCATATAAAATCCCTCTCCTCTTCTGCTAATGGCAATTTATGGACAGTTACTATGAGCAATATACATTGAAAAAAACCAGAAAACTCACCCCCTGGTTATGATTCAGCACTATAACGTGATAGCCTGGAAACTAGACTGATAGTTTAATCAGTGGTATGTGATCCTTATTTGTGGTTGGCTGCCTCATCAATTTTCATTTGGGAGTTGAAATGGACTCTGAGGCAGATATGGCATTAATTACGGGGGAAATTGGCTGCAATATGCCTTGAGGTAAAACCCTTCTGATGGGAATCTGAGATTGAAAGAAAGCCAAATTATAAAAGCATGATTTACTGGAAAAGGCAAATGTATGCATTACCGTTACCGCTTAGCAAAGAAAAAGGAGCTGATAAGCTAGAAAGATTGTGGAGTAACTGAAAAGTGAGAAAAATCCTTAAGTCTAATGCACTCAAAAAAAAAAAAAAAAAAGATTTATTCTCATGCTGAATGCATTATATTTCCCCAGATACCTACGACATTTTCCAAGAGTGTGCTTCAATTAAAAGGCAAGCGAGCATTAATAATAGTTGGCAGGATCTCTATTTTCTTCTAGATTGAAATATATTTTACTAAGAACTGAACAGGGAGCATCTAGGAATACTCAAGTTGAAATTCATTCTACCAGTTATGGTATCTGCTGTTGTATCAATTTTCTTGTTATAATATCACATTTTTTCCCCTGAAGATTTCCAAAACCTTCTTAGCTAATACTTTACTTTTCCTATCACTGAATCTTGGTGAGGTAAAATATAGAGACAAAGTCATAGAAGAAATGACTGTTCCCAACTTACTAGGAGAAAACTAAGAGGAAGCTTAAGTTACTGCATTTAAAAAAGGCAGCATATTTTCCTTCATTGGGTATAAACAGGGAGAGTTGTCAAGACAAATACTGACTGGGAGATAGCATCCCTTCCTCCATCTCACTCAGAAAAAGCCAGCGCTATATTTTTAAGAGTTGGGATGTATTTATTCATACCTAAGGGTGAATAGAAGGTGAGGAGCTTTTGTGTTGCAGACAGAAAGTAGCACAATAGTTAGAGGCTGGGACTAGAGCCAGACCATCTGCACCCAAATCCTGTCTCCACTATTTATTAGCTGGGTGACTTTAGGGTTGGGCCCCATGCCTCAATTTTCTCATCTGTATAACCAAGATAGCATAAAAGTATTTACTCTTCTCTTTAGAATTCTGTTGGATCCCACCTGTTGGCATAGGAGTTACCAGGACTATTTAAATTAGATGAAGAAGAAACTTCTGAGCCCTACAAATAGTTGAGTCCTGAGACCAGTGCAAGTATAGGGTTTCACAGGTTTCCATTAAGGGAAGAGCCCAGACTCATTCCTCCAGATGGGTGACTACAGGATACCTGAACCTGGGACTCCACAACTCAGTCAGGAGACCAGGAGCCTAGAAGTCAATGGGCAAGTCTATAGTCAGTGGAGTGGACATCCATGGAGGGTGTCTCTGGGTCTGTATGGAGCCCCACCAAAGCTGGAGGACCAAGCCTTGAGAGCATGTTTGTGGCTAAAGGTATCTTCATTGTATACTTCCATTCTTCATACAGCGTCTGGAAAACCAATAAATACATGTAGAGTGTATGCAGCCATTGCAGACAAAAGGCTGGTATCTTATCAGCTTTTTGTATTTTTAAGCAACCCATTAGTCTGCAATTCTTGAGAGCACAGAAAAGCAACTGCAGAAATTACTAAGGATGAATTTCCCACCAACCAGGTATATGAACACTCAGAGTACTTTAAATTTGATTGAGAACAAAATAAAGCATGCAACTTATATCTTACTCTGCGGTTGTGGACTAAAATCAATGCCTGCTGAATCAGTTGTGGATGTATTTGGCAGCAAAACCCTACTATTGGAGACTTAAAATATAGCAGTTTATTCAATCATGATTAAAAAAAATGTGGAAGTAAACTGTGCAGGTTGTCAGTGATGCCCTGGGGCCTTCTTTCTGCTCTTCCATCCTCAGCGTGTGGTTTTTGTCTACTTGGTTGCAAGGTATCTGCTGGTACTGGAAGCCTTTTGTTTTGGTAGGAAGAAAGAAAGGGGGCAAGGAGGAAAGTGTGATATTTGAACTAGGAAAACAAATACTTCCTAGAAACTGTCTCTTTATATCTCATTGGTCAGTATTGTGTCACATGTACATCCTTTTTATGTGTGATGATGAGCCCAAATTTTTAGCTGGACACATTGCCATGCTGAACGACATTAGTTCTATTAATAAGAGAGAGAGGGGAATAGATATATTGAAAGGAAAACAGTTCATAATGTCTAACACACACATTTTCCCCAACATCTAAAATCTGCCTTTGTCACTATAAGAAAATGTATATCTTATTTTAAGCAAACTACATACTTTAAAAAAAATTTTGATTTAAAAGTTGAAAGCTAGGGACCAGCAGTTAGTGTAATGGCTATGTCGCTGAACTCCATGTAGTTGACCGCAGTTCGAGTCGGACCTGGTGGCTTAAACTCATACCAGGTGTGTGCATGCATGCCCAAGATCCTGAGAGGAGAATGGAGGAGAAGGGATTGCGGCGTGGCCATCCCTCCAGGGGGTGTTTTCTTGCTTTCTATCTCTCTGTCTCTCTCTGTCTTTCTGGCGAGTGCACGCACCCTATAGCAAAAACCTTTCCAAAAAATAAATAAATAATAAATAAATGAATAAATAAATAAATAAATGTTGAATGCGTAAGCAGAAATAGTATAAGCCAACTTTTTTATGATACCGTTGAGAAACAGGCCTATAGAAATATTGAACAGTTTTCTCTAGTTTCTCGGGCTAGTTAGTTGTAGAGAAGAAATGAAAAACTTTGCAATCATGACAAATTTTCATGATTATCTTTACATTTTTGGACTCTGAGTCTTTAAATGCTTAGTCAAATATAGTATTAAATATAATTTATTTTTGAAATATTTGTAAGAAATACGGAAAAAATAACTATGTACATAAAAAATCCTTATAAACATGTACGCACATTATTTTAACTTGGAAGTGCATTAGAAGAATAAAATACAATAACATGTATAATAGGAGTGTAGATATAGTTCAAAAAAGAATTAATATCTTGGAGAATGAGTCAGGTGAAAAAGAAAAAAGCATGAACACAAATTAACTTTTGATGGTCATAGGTATGCAATACCTTGGGATCCCTTAAACCATACTGCTTTGGATTTTCACAGAATAAGAACTACTACAAGCTAACATGAACAAGAGTAAGCAAACAAAAAAAAATAAAATAAAATAAAATCCAATAATAACAGCAAAAACAACAAAATCCCAACTCTATCAGACTCATAGCTATTTAAAATATGTAATTGTAGAATTATCAAATGAAGAAATACAAATTACATGTGTTTAAAATACTTAGAAGATGAGGTCTAAGGACCAAAAGATGGCATGATGGTTATGTTGCTGGACTCCCACATGGTTGACCATGATTTGAGTCCCAGACCTGCTTGAAACCCACACTGGGTGTGTGTGTGCATGCATGCCCAAGATCCTGAGAGGAGACTGAAGGAGAAGGGATTGTGGTGTGGCCATCCCCTGGAAGATGATTTCTCGCTTTCTATCTCTCTGTCTCTCCAGTGAATGCACATGCCCTGTAGCCAAAATCTCTCAGAAAAAGAAAATAAGATATAAATAAAAAATGAGCTAGTAATTACTTACTAAAATAGAAGAGAACGATCTGAAAACTAGCCGCCCCCCAAAAAAATCATTAAATTTTAAAAGCTATTAGGTATCCTAAAGAAAAGATTAGACAGAGTGGATTACAGGTAGAGAGTACTTGATTAGAACTGAAGAAAAATTTTAAAACATAGGACAGTAAAGGAAAGAGAAAGAGGGGCCAGCAGGTGGTGGAGTAGTTAAGGTGTTGTATTCCCACCCCACCACGGTTTGAGTCCCAAACCCAACAGTTTGAAATTCATGCCAGGTACATTTGTGTGCCTCAAATCCTGAGAGAATGGAGAAGAGATAGTGGTGTGACCATCCCCCCTTGGGAGGTGACTTCTCACTTCTGTCTCTCTGGCAAGAGCACAAACCCAATAGGAAAAAAAAAAAAAAAAAAAAGCCACAGGGAAAAACACAAATCATCGTAGGAGTAATAGTCTGACAGTGGATTTCTCAATAGCAAGAATGGAAACCAGAAAACAATAAGGTAATATTAAAGTATCCAAAAAATGTTAGTCTACTATAACACCTAGCTAAGCAAAAATCTTAAACAATCAAAATAATTGTCCAGAGATGCCAAAAAAAAGACAGAAAAAAGAGGTAAAATATGTAACCAACTGACTTAAATAAAAGAAATGATGAAGTTTATATTCATTCAAAGGAAAATGATGCCAGAAGAATTGTCTATTATGCAAAAGGAATGTTGGCAGAAAATTGGCAAGTAGAGGATGAATCTAAACAAACTTTAACTATGCAAAGTGTAAAAAATTGGCTAACATGAGGGATTCAAAATGAAATAAACATTGAACAACAGTAATATTTAAGTGGAGAAACATCTGCTTGTCTGTCTGGTGATCTCCCATAATATTTCACTGGGATTGCACTAAATGTATAGTTTAAGTTGGCAAGTATTAACTTCTGTGTGATATAGCATTGCCAAGAATATGGCATAATTTTTCATTTGTTAAAGTTATGATTTTTATGTACCTCCAGAGTCTTACAAAGTTTTCTCATGTACACATTGCACAAAGAAAGTTTGTTCTAGGAAATTTATCTTACTTCTATTATAAATGTCATCTAATTGGTTGTTGATCACATACAAAAAAGTAATTTATTTTTGTATGCTAATTTGGTAGCAGTCATATTCCTGAACTATCTTATTGTCTATGGTAGGCTTATAATTGATCTTTGGTTTTCTAAGTTAAAAAATTACATCACATTCATATGCAAAGAAAGAAATTTTACTTCCTCTTTTCCCATGTGTATTTCTCTTGCCCACTTGTATCTGCTAACTCTTCAGTCTAAATAATGTTAAATAATACTGGTGTTAGTGAACATTTTATTCATTTTGACTTGAAAAGAGATTTTCTGGAGTTTGTCTAGTAAGATAATATTTTATGGATTGAAATAGGCATCTTTTATTATTCTAAAAAAGGGTCCATGTATTCTGGTTTAACTAAATTTAAAAACCAAACATAGATGTGAACAACATATTAAAACATATGGGAAAGAACAAAAGCAGTTCTAGGAGGGAAGTTACAGCAATCAGTGACTTTGTCAAAAGAAAAATTTAGATTTCAAATAATCATTCTCCATGATGTGCCTCAAGGAATCAAAAAACCAATAGTAAGCCAACCCCAAAACTAACAGGAGGAAAAAAATAATAAAGACCACAGAAGAAATAAGCTTGAGATGAGAAAAGATACAATAGATCAATGAAACAAAAAGTTCTTATTTTTGGAAAGATAAACAATATGATAAACCATTAATTAGACTAATAAAAAAAGAAGATCCAAATAAGTAAAATCAGAAATGAAAAAGGAAACAGTACTACTGATACTACAGAAATACACAATACAATTAGAGACTATTATGAAACTGAAAAATCAACAAACTGAAAAATATACAAGCTGAAAAATCTATATGAAAAGGATAAATTCCTAGACCCATACACTAAGACTGAACGAAGAAGAAATAGAAGATGAATAGACCAATAACAGTCAATAAGATTGAATTAATAACAACAACAACAAAAAGCTGAGGACTAGATGACTTCACTGTTGAATTCTACAAAGCTTTTCTTTTTTAAGAGAGATTTTTGCTATAGGTCATGTGTGTTGGCTGGAAAGAAAGAGAAAAACAGAGAGACAGAAAGAAGAAACCAACCCCTGGGGGTATGTCCACACTGCAATCTCTTCTCCATTCTCTTGGGATTTGGGACACGCATGCACACAGGCCTGGTGTGAATTTAAGCCACCAGTTCTGGTTGACTGCGGTTGACTACATGGGAGTCCAGTGATGTAACTATTACTCCATATGCTGGTTCCTACAAAACCTTTTTTAAAGAGCTAATTCTCTTTAAATGCTTCCAGAAAATTAAAGTGGAAGGAACCTTCCTAAATTCAGTCTATGAGGCCAGCATTACCCTGATTTCTTAACCAGATAAAAGACACAAGAAAAAGGAAAACTACATCCCAATATCCCAATGAATGTAGATGCAAAAATCCTTAACTAAATACAAGGAAATTGATTCAAAGGGCACATCTAAAAAATTATCCCAGGAATGCAAGGATATTCAACATACATGAACCAATAAAGTGATAAACCCTATTAACAAAATGAAGGACCAAAACCATACCATCATCCCAATAGATGTGGAAAAACATTTGATAAAATTCAACATTCCTTAATGATAAAATGCTTTAGAAAGTAGGTATAAAAAGTATGAACTTCAACACAATATGGGGAATTGTAGCATGGCTGAAATCCTGTGGAGGGTGCTTTTCTCTCTCTCTCTCTGTCTCTCCCTCTCTGTCCCTCTTGTCATTTGAGGTTAAATGGACAAAGCTTAAAGACATTGTATTATGTGAAATAAACCAAGCACAGAAAGAGAAATACCTTACTTTCTAAGATTTGGAAAATTTAAAAAAAACTTAAAATTAAGAAAGAAAGAAAATGACCTCTTTGAAGTAGAAAGATAAAGATGAATATTAAAGGCTGGAAAGGATAGAGAAATGTTGATTCATGTCAACAAAATTAGAGTTGGGCAAAAGGAGCAATATCCAATGTTATAAAACTACAGTAGAGAGAATATAGTTAACAATAATTTGCTGTATTTCTCAGAGTAAATAGAAAAGAGGATTTCAAATGTTCCTAACACTAAGAAATGACAAATGGTTGAGGTGAAGAATGTTCTAGTTAGGTAAGGTATTCTTGTTACTAAAAAATCATTGTACTCCCAAATAATATACAATTACTATATGCTAATTTAAAAAAAAGAACTAGCAACAGAAAAAGAATGAATATCAGGGCCAGCAGATGGCATGGTGGTTAAGGTGCTGGACTCCCACATGACTGACTGCAGTTTGAGTCCCAGACCTGGCATCTTGAAAACCATGCCACGTGCATGTGCGTATATCTCAGGAGAATGGAGGAGAAGGGCCTTGACATCTCCTCTAAGGGGTGATTTCTCACTTTCCCTCTCACTGTCTTTCTGTCTCCTCTGGTGAACACATACAAAAAAAAAAAAAAAAGAAAAACAACTTTAAAAAAGAAGAAAAAGAGACCAGCAAGTGGTATAATGGTAAGTTGGTAAGTTTCTGGACTCCCACATAGCTGATTATGGTTCAAGTCCTGGACCCAGTGACTTGAAACTCACACCAGGCACATGTGTGTACATGACCAAAATCCTGAGAGGAGAGTAGAAGAGAAGGGATTGAAGAGTGGTCATCCCACCGGGGGGTGATTTCTTGTTTTGTTGCTCTATCTGTCTGTCTCTCTGGCACACGCATGTACCAAATAGCAAAAATCTCTCTAAAAAAAAAAAAAGGGGAACCAGCAGTTAGCGTAATGGCTATGTCGCTGGACTCCCACGTAGTCGACCGTGGTTCACGTCCTGGACCCGGTGGCTTAAAACTCACGCCGGGCGCGTGTGTGTGCATGCCCAAGATCCCAGGAGGAGAATGGAGGAGAAGGGATTGTGGCATGACCATCCCCCCTGGGGGTGATTTCTCGCTTTCTGTCTCTATGTCTCTCTCTCTGTCTGTCTGGCGAGCACACGCGCCCTATAGCAAAAAAAAAAAAAAAAAAAAAGAAAAAGAAAAAAAACCTCTCCAAAAAATAAAAAAGAAAAAAAAGAAAAAAAAATATTAAAAAAAAGAACAGATGTCATACTTTGTCAAATGCCTTTTTAGTGTCTGCAGAAATTATTACAGCATTTCTCGGTGTACATCTGTTAATCTGATTAAATACACCATGATGTGTTTTCTTATACCAAACCAAGCCACACATCACTAAAATACATTTCACGTGGCCATGATGTAGTATCATCTAAGGTGCTACTGAATTATGCCTAATTAACAAAAAAATTTAGCTTCACTATTCACAAATGAAAGGAAAGTGTATGGCTTTATTTTTAGGCATTTTTTTCCAGTATTTGATGACAATAGTATGGTCACTTCATTAAAAAAAAATTAACAAAATATAGTTTTCTCTACTCCATGAAAGGTAAAATCGTATGGACATCATCTGCAGTGTCACATAACAACCTTTTCTAGGGAGGAAGAACTATCCTATCCCTTACTTCATTTTCTGGTTCCCAGCTCCAGCCTTGGATGAGGCAGAGGCCAGGGGGGGTGGCATGAAGGAGGTAGACAGACTAATTAAAGCATTGAAGGGCAAATATAAACCTTTTGGCCTTTCTTCCTCATCTTTAGCTTCTTAGCTCAAAGCCGTATTGGACTGGGGGAGGGGAGTACCCCAAACTTGAAATGAAATTCGGAGTTTTCGTTATTATACTGGCTGCATCTTTAAATTGCTCTGCTGAGACTATTGTGACTTAATGTGATTGAGGACTTTTTATAATCTAGAAGTTACTGGAAAATCTACTAGACTTAAACAAGCACAGAGTCAGGTTGAAAGGACTACAGGACGAAACATAAAATTATTTTACGACTGTATCCTGATGAGTTCATTTCTTGCTACATAGCAGTTACACCTGCCTAGAACACTATGAGGAATGATGTATAAAACAGTTCCGATTGTTTAAAGGAGTAGAAAAATGATAGGACCAGCAGATTACATAGTGGTTATGTCACTTGACTCCTATATGGCTGAATGCAGTTTGAGTCCTGGAGCCACTGGCTTGAAACTTACCCCAGGCACGTGGGCATGATCAAGATCCCAGGAGAAGAATGGAGGAGAAGGGATTATGGCATGGCCATCTGCTCTATGGGGTGATTTCTCATTTTCCTTCTCACTGTCTCTGTCTCTCTCTGTTCCTGGCCAGCACATATGCCCTAAGGCAAAAACCTCTACCCTCACCCCAAAAAAGAGTACAAAAATGAGGGGAAAACTTGACTTCCTCATAGTGACCATCTGAAAAAGCTCCTTCCTCCATTTCCATTTAAATTTTACATTTTTAAACCTTACTAGAAGAGACTTCTATTTCAGAAAGATTTTCCCAATAGTATGTCATCTCTCTTAAAAGAGAGAATCATCCTGGCTCTCAGGAGTCATGAAGAAAGACTGGTAGACAGTTCAGACTGGTCCAAGTCATGTCACCATATCAGCCAGAAGTAAAGGCATGCCTCCTAAAGTGGTTAATGTAATCTATTGCTACACCTCTTGAGGAGTTACCAGAACCACAAGGCAATAGTTCTCTGATCACTGCATTTGCTGAGGAGACAGTTGATAATTCAAAGCGTACAAGTACTATGGAAAGTCAGCTTTGCAGTAGTATATTCCAATCTCATTGATGATTACGTTAACTGAATAGTCTGCAAGAGTTGGTGTGGCTGTTGTGGGGAGTATTCTTTTTTTGTTGCTGTAGTTTTAATTTTTTTTCCCCAAATTTACTCATTCATTCATTCGTTCATTTATCTCCCTTCATGCTTATTTTTCATTTTCATTCCTCTTCCTTCCTCAGTGAACAAAAGTTGATTTCAAGTGTATCTATTCATTCCTATGTGTTCTAGCAAAACACACACTATTTACGTCGTTATGTTTTAAATGTTCATAAATGGTATTGTGCTATGGAGTACGACTTACTTTTTAAATAATTATTCCTTTTTCACCTGATATTGTTACCACACAGTCAATTGCTTCTACTGACCACATACGTGGTGTGCATCCATCACTCGCACAGTGCAGAAAATCAAATTTCCTCTGAATTCCCCTACAATGAAAATATTCATACATCACCTTATGAACCTGTGTAGTGAATTCTTTGGGATATATATCCAAAAGAGGAAGTCCTGGGTCCTACAGTCCAAATATCTAGATATAGATCTATGATCTAACTAAGAAGAGCCATACGCTTTTCAGGATAGTTGTATCACCCTCTCACAAGTAGTCCACTAGCATTTTACTTTCCATATCCCACGAAGCAATAATTTACCATCTTAATTTGTGTTTTTCTAATTACTAGTAAGCTTAAGCATCTTTTCATATACCCAGTAGCATTTTAGGTAAAGAGTGGTTCAAATCCTTCACCTATTTTTCTGTTGGGATTATTGCCTTTTTTCTTGTTGATTTGTAGAGTTCCTTAAATGGTATAGATATTAACCTCTTGTTGCTTTAAAGATTTATAACATGTTCTTTCAATCTGTCGTTTGTCTTGTTCATAGAACTGAAAACCTTAATTTGGATGTAAGCAAATTAATTTTTTTAATCTTTTTAATGAGTTAATTTACATTTATTCACTGAGCATTGCCATAGCATACAAAATGTAATTTCCCATCCAGAAGATGCTGCATAGTAGCTTAATCATACATATTATCATCAATAATTTTCCATTTCTAGTTTCATATATATATGTGTGTGTGTATATATATATATATATATATATATATATATATATATATATATATATATTTCCCCCCTATTTCTCACCCTCTGCCATTTCCCACGCTCCTCCCACACTATATCAGGTGTCCACAGTTGTTTTCCATTCCTTTTTTCCCCCATATTTTATTGATTCACAAAATTTCTTAAATAATCTAATTACTTTCAATAGCAACCTCTGCTGATATATACATATCTATTAATACATGTCTGACTTAAGGCATGAAACTCTGAGTAGAATGGATATACTATAAGGTAGCACATAGCTGATGCTATATAGTTTACTATGGTTATTAATTATGTATTTTTTACTATATTTTTCAATTTCAAGAAAAGGAGATTTAACTTTAATAAATCAAAGAAATACTAAGGAAATATGCTTAAAACTTAAAGCCAGGAAACAGGTTTGGGGTTCTGTTCAAATAGTGGGTACATGAACCTATCAGGAGCTCAAGACAAAACAAAAATCCTTAGAATCAAAAAACAAAGCCTAGAAAAAAATCAACAATGTTTTAGTCAAAAGTCATAAAATTCTATTTCACCAGTTCATTCTCATGTACTTTATTTTTTGTTATGATTCAATTTTAACAAGTAAATTCTGGGATGTAATATTCAACTCCAGACTTGTCCCCATGATTAAGTTGGCCATTTCCTTACGTTTTGAAGTCTTATTTCTGTGTGATTGTATTTAATTTTCCTGGTATAGCACTCCCTGCAGTATTTCTTGGAGATCTGGTCTAGTGCTGGTAAATTCTTTCAGATTTTGTTTATTTGAGAATGTTCTTGTCTTTTCTTCCCATATGAAGGATAATCTTGCCGGGTATAGTATCCGTGGTTGCAATTGCTTTTCCCTTAACACTTTGAATATATTTTCCCATTCTTTCCTCACTTGCATTGTTTCTGATGAGAGATCCACTGTCAGCCTGATGGGCTATCCTTTGTAGGTAACTTGCCATTTCTCTCTTGCCAATCTTAGTATCTTGTCTTTGTCTGTGGTTTTGCTCAGTCTGGCTATAATGTGTCTTAAAGAAGATCTTCTTGGGTTGATTCTATTTGGGGTCCTTTGTATTTCTTGGGACTGGATCTTTGAATGCTTTTCTAGGTTTGGAAAGTTTTCTTCCAGGATTTCACGGAATAAATTGTCAATGCCCTTATGGGTCTCTTCCCCTTCTGGCATACCAATTATCTGGACGTTTGGACTTTTGATGGTATCTAGTATTGCTTGTATAGTATTCTCGTGTTTTTGGACAATTTTCTCAGTCTTCGTGGTAGATTTTTCTAGGCCAGTAATTCTATTTTCTACAACTGAGATTTGATTTTCAGTGTAATCTAGTTTGCTTTGAATACTTTCAAGGGAGGTTTTAACTTCCTGTATTATAGTCTTCATCTCTAACAGGTCTATTTGATTCTTTTCTAAAGTGTGTAATTCCTCTTTAGATCTCACAAGAATTTCCTCACCTCCTGAAGCTCATCAGCTTCTTTCCCCAGCCTCTTCAGCAGTTCATTGTCTTTCTTCTCTTCAATCTCTGTGAGCTTTGTCACCAAGAAAATTCTAAATTCTTTATCAGACATTTCCATGAACTTCATCATACTGTCTGAGGATGAAGATGACTTATTTTTCCTTGGAGGAGAGGTATTTTCTTGTTTTTCCATATTTCTTGTGACCCTGTGGTGATTTCTGGTCATCAGATGGATGGTGCGTTTCTTCTAATTCTTGAAGTTCAGTCAAAGTGTTCAGAGGCGTGCAGGAAGAGGTGATCTGCAATCACTCTTCCATTCCATTCTCACTCTTTGTGCATCGGAATCAGTGGGAATAGAGGCATATTCTGACACTAACTGTATTTAGATGTATAGATTCTGTTCACTTGGACCTATCTAGACACTTAGTGAGCAGAGGCTGAGAAGCAAATGAGTAAAGATTAAAAAAAAAAAAGAAGAAGAAAAGAATTAAAGAAAAGAAAACATAAAATAAAGAACAAAAAAGGATAATAAAAACTATAGATTTTAATATTAAAATGCAAAAATTGAAAAACATGCGGCACAGAAAGCACTAGTTCACAGCTGAAGTTCAGGATCCATGTGGAGGTGGGCCTGGGTTTGTGCCTTTCCTAAACAGAAGGGGAAAGGCACCTAATAACACAATAAAGGGGCTTTAAAGCCCAGAGAATACTTTACCTTAAAAAAAAAAAATTAAAAGACTCAGGGAGACACAGAGAGACAGGACTGGAGACAAAGAAACAGGTTAACACTACCCACTAGAAATAAGTGAAGAAGAAATCTCAGCAGAAAATCTTCACTTTAAGTCTCTGAAAGCACTAGTTCATAGCTGAAGTTCCCAAATTCATTTGTTTTTGTTTGACTGTTATTTTTGTTGTTTTAAGAAATCCTTCACTGCCTCTATGTTATAAATACATTTTACCATATTATCTTGAATTAACTTAATAGTTTTTTTAACCTTTAGAATTAAAATTCTGAGGGACCAGCAGATGGAGAATGGTTATGTTGCTGGACTCCCAGGTAGTCGACCGCGGTTCGAGTCCTGGACCCAGTGGCTTAAACTCACGCTGGGTGCATGTGCGTGCATGCCCAAGATCCCGAGAGGAGAATGGAGGAGAAGGGATTGTGGTGTGGCTATCCCCCCTGTGGGGGTGATTTCTCACTTTCTGTCTATCTCTCTCCGTCTTTTTGGTGAGCACATGCACCCTGTAGCAAAAACTTCTCAAAATAAAAAAGAAAAGAAAAAAAGAAAAAAGAATTATAATTTTATAATTCTGGAGCACAACTTTTCATGTGATATTTGGTAGTGATCCAGTTTACAAAATTAAACAATTTCCCATAGAGGAACAATAACCACTTAGAAAATGTAATTTAACAATCACATTCATAATAGCAACAGATGCTGTAAAATACTCAAGAATAAACATTATAAAAAGTGTGTAAAACCTGTATGAAAAGAAAAATGATACTTTACCAAGGGATGTATGAAGATTCTCAAATTAGTTGAAGCACACAATGTTCTCCAATGAAACTACTCAATACTACAATGTCTTCTATTATTTCCAAATTAATCTATAAATTCAATGCAATCTCAATTTTAAAAAAAAACCAGAATAATATAAGTTGAACTTAATGTGGTTATATGAATGTTTATCTTTTGGGAAATGAGGTGTAAGAGTAGTCAAGAAAGTTTTGAAAAGAAAAGCTCGCCACAGCAGATGTCAAATATATTACAAAAAAGTGTAGCAATAAAATCAGTGTCAATAAAATCAGCATTATAGTGACATAATAGATCAACAGGCAGTCACATAGCACTTCAAAACTAGATGCATACAGGGGTCAGCAAGTGGCATAGTGCTTATGGTGCTGGACTCCCACATGGCTGACTATGGTTTGACTCCTGTACCCGGTGTCTTGAAACTCACACCAGGTGTGTGTGCATGCATACCCAACATCCCAAGAGGAGAATGAAGGGGAAGAAATTACAGCATGGCCATCCCCCTTGAGGGGTGATTTCTCACTTTCTCTATGTTTTTCTGTGTCTCTAGTGAGTGCACATACTCTATAACAAAAATCTATTTAAAAAAAGAAAGAAGAAAAGAAAAAAAAAGATACATATACATATAAAATGACAAAGGTGAATTTAAAATTGTAAGTAATCAGATCCAGCAGATAGTATAATGGTTATATTGCTGACACCCACATAGTTGTTCAAGTCCCAGATCCGGTGGCTTAAACCTCATGCTGGAGTGTGTGTGTGTGTGTGTGTGTGTGTGTGTGTGTGTATATACAAGATCCTGAAAGGAGAATGGGACAGAAGAGATTGTGGCATGGTGATCCACCCCGGGGGGTGATGTCTCACTTTCTGTCTCTCTCTCTCTGTGTCTCCACCATGAATGCACATGCCCTATAGCAAAAATCTCTCTAAAAAGATTATAAGCAATCAATATATTATCAAAACATGAAACTGGAGCAATTTGTTGTATATGAAAACTAAAAGTTATATCTTCTTTCTTATACATATAAATCTCAGATAGATTAATAAGTAAAACCAAAAAGAAAACTATAAGTGCTAGAAAGTGAATTTTAAAGATATAAAGATATAATAGGGTGTCACACAGAACCCAGAAGTCATATAGGAATTAACTGACAAATTTTATGAAATAAAAATTTTATTTAGTTTTCATGTTTTTGTGTATTTTTGAAGACTCTTTTTGTAGTTTATTTCAAGTTTAATTCCATTGTGATCAGAGAAGATACTAGATATAGTTTCTATACTCATAAATTTATATGGACTTATTTTATGGCCTATTATATGATCACACTTTGAGAATGTTCTATGTGGAGATGAGAAAACAGTGTATTCCATAATTGCTGGATATCTGTCAGGTCTTTTTGGTTCATGGTATCAGTTAATTCCTGTGTCTCTTTATTAATTTTATGTTCAGATGATCTGTCTAATTATGACAGTGGAGAATTAAAATCTCCTAAAATTTTTGTGTTGGAGTCTATATCTCTCTTTTGACCTAGCAGCTTTTCTCTTACAAGTTTGGGTGCCCTGGCATTAAGTGCATAAATATTTATGATTATTATATTATATTAATATTGTAATTCCTGCCTTTTTGCATTTCTCTTTGCATGAAATGACTTTTTCTAGCCCTTCACTTTCAGTCTGTATATATCTGTGTCAATGAAGTGTGTTTCTCATAAATATTACAGAGGGCTCTGGTTTTTTTCATCCATTGAGCCAATCTGTATTATGTATGTATGTATGTATTTATTTATTTATTTTTGAGAGAGATATTTTTGCTGTAGGGCACATGCACTCAGAGAGACAGAGAGAGAGAGAGGGAAACTGAAAGAGAGAAATCACCCCTGGGGGAGAGGGATGGCCATGCCTCAATTCCTTCTCCTTCACTCTCTTTGGGGTATACACGCATATGTGCATGGCCTGTATTTCAAGCCACTGGGTCTGAGACTGGAACTGTAGTCAACTACATGAGAGTCCAGTGCCTTATCCACTATGCCACCTGTTAACCCCAATCTGTATCTTTTAATTGGAGAATTTAATCCACTAACTTTCAAGGTAATTATTGATAAGGTCTTATTTTCTCTCTTTATTTTTCCCTACTTGTTTTGCATTCTTCTATTTATTGTTTATCTCGCTTAAGCTTTCCAGGTGTAAAGCTCCTTTAAGTATTTTCTGAAGGATTAGCCTACATTTGTTAAATTCTTTCAAATGATTTTATTTCTCCTTCCCATTTGAGGATAGTCTTACCAGGTACAGTATTCTTTTTTTTTGGAGAGGTTTTCGTTATAGGGCGCGTGCGCTCACCTGACAGAGAGAGAGAGACAGAGAGACAGAAAGCGAGAAATCACCCCCCCAGGGGGGATGGCCAGGCCACAATCCTTTCTTCTCCATTCTTTTCTAGGGATCTTGGGCACACACGCACACGCGCCTGGCGTGAGTTTTAAGCCACCGGGTCTGGGACGCGAACCGTGGTCAACTACGTGGGAGTCCAGCGACATAGCCATTATGCTAATTGCTGGTCCCCAGGTACAATTTCTTGACTGAAATTGTTTTTCTTTTCTTTTTTTTTTTTTGAGAGCTTTAAATATGTTATTCCATTTTTTTCTTGGTTGCATTGTTTTGGTTCAGATATCCACTGTTAATCTAATGGGATAACACTTATAAATGACTTGGTGTTTCTACCTTGCTATTTTTAGAATGTTCTTTGTCTTGAATTTTTATTAGTTTGTCTATGATTTGCCTTGGAGAAGATCTTTTTATGTTAAACCTATATGGTGTTATTTTTTATTTCTTGAATATGAATTTGTCTTCCTTTCCAAGTTTGGGAAATTTTCAATTAATATACCATGAATATATTCTAACCCTTTACCCATCTCTTCCCCTTCCGGAATACCAATAATGTGAATATTTGGCCATTTAATGGTATCTAGGATTTCCCAAATGTTGTCCTCATTTATAGAGGCTATATTTACATTCTTCTAGGTTGCTTGGACTAAGTCAGAAACTTTATCTTCAAGGTCAGAGTTTTTTTCTTCTGCATGTTCTAGAAAATCTAGATGAGATGGACACATTTCTGAATAAGTACGAGTTACCTTGGTTGAATCAGAATGAAATAGAAAGCCTGAACAGACCAATAATTAGTGATGAGATTGAAGCAGTGATAAATAGTCTCCCAGGAGAGAAAAGCTCAGATTCAGATGACTTCACTTCTGAATTCTACAAAACTTTCAAATAAGAGCAAACCCCAATTATTCCCAACTATTTCTAAGATTTTCAAAGGGAAGGAATCTTCCCAATCTCATTTTATAAAGCCTCTATTACTTTGGTACCAAAACCAAACAAAGATATAACAAAAAAAAAAAAAAGAAAACTACAATATTCCTGATTACCACTGATACAAAAATTTTAAATAAGATATTAGCAAACTAAACCCAACAACATATCTAGAAGATTATACACCATAACCAGGTAGGCTTTATCCTGGGGATACAAGGATGGTTCAACATACATTAAAAAATAAATATAACATGTTAATAGGAAGAAATAAAAAAGATCATATCTATATGCATTTGATAAAATACAACATTCCTTCATGATCAAGACTTTCAGCAAAATGAGGGTTCAGCAATCCCACTTCTTGGTATTTACCCAAAGTGTTATAAAACAATCAGAACAATAAACAATACTGTACTTATAAATCTGTGTTTATTGCAGCATTATTTAAAATTGCTAAAACATGGCACCAACATAAGTGTTCAAAAACTGATAATTGGGTTAAAAGCTGTGAATATTACACAGCTGTAAAAAATAAGGAGTTCCGGGAACCAGCAGTTAGCGTAATGGCTATGTCGCTGGACTCCTACGTAGTCGACCGCGGTTCGTGTCCCGGACCCGGTGGCTTAAAACTCACGCCGGGTGCGTGTGCGTGCATGCCCAAGATCCCGAGAGGAGAATGGAGGAGAAGGGATTGCGGCGTGACCATCCCCCCTGGGGTGATTTCTTGCTTTCTGTCTCTATGTCTCTCTCTGTCTGTCTGGCGAGTGCACGCGCCCTATAGCGAAAAACCTCTCCAAAAAAAAAAAAAAAAGAAAAAAGTGAGTTTCTATTGTTTACCTTAACATGGATGAATATAGATTTAATGTTGAGCAAAGTGAGCCAGACTTTAAAAGATACACATTGCCTATCCCCACTCCATTTTTACTGTCTCCGCTTTATGGCAGAGGTTGAGGGTTGAGAGATCTGAAGATGTGGTGGTGGAGAGAATCAGTGTGGATGCTAGTGACAATAAGGAAAGAAAGTAGTTGGTAGAGCGTAGATGGTGAATGGTGGGTGTGAGACCAAAAACAAGAAAGAAAGAAAAGAAAGAAAAATTATAAATTATAATCTTTTGTTTATAAGAGAAAAACAAATCAAAATCTTTTTGTACTATCTGAAATAGTTCACAATAGTGTGAATTTGTTAATTTATCTGTCATCAAAAGAGTACTGTGAGGATCAGCAGGTGGCAGAATGGCTATGTCACTACACTCCTACATAGTTCACTGCTGTTTGAGTCCTGGACCCAGTGGCTTAAACTCGCGCCAGTGCATGTGTGCCCAAGATCCTGAGAGGAGAAAGAAGGAGAAGGGATCGTGGTGTGGCCTTCACCTCTGGAGGTTGATTTTTCATTTTGTCTCTCTCTGTCTTTCTAGCGAGTGCACGTGCCCTACAGCAAAAACTTCTAAAAAAAAAAAAAAAAAAAAAAAAAAAAAAAAAAAAAAAAAAAAAAAAAAAAAAAAAGAGCACTTTGCCTAAAAGTCTCACTAGTGTGCAAAATGTAGTGTTGCAACTGAAATTTATTTTGACCATGTTTTTTGAGTGAATTAAATTAAGCCTTTTTTTTTATTAATTTAAACTCTGACTGATGGAAAGTAACACAAAGTTAATATATAGGAAGAAAATAGCTCTATGATTAAAATATAAAGTAGAAAATTTTAAAGTTCAATTTTCAAGGAGTTCCTAATCTTCTCTACTTTCAGTAAAATAAAAAACACAAGAGAAAAAGGATAGAGGATATAAAGTCTCAGAAAAAATAAAATTGTCTAGTCAACATTGGAAATGTTTCAATCTTTAAGGGAAATTTAAACATAAACACTATTAAAATGCCACTTTTTAATTTATTTGACTAGGAAAGTTCATTTTTAATTCCTTAGTATTATAAGAAAATAAGTATTCCAAAAATGTTTTAGTAGGAATGTAAATTGGTATCGGGAACTGCCTGTGTTGTTACTGTAGTTGACCAATATCTAACTTCCTGAGTGTAATCTCCCTTTATGTATATAGTCTTATTGGTGGATGTGTGATAGACAGCTAGAAATGAGCAGGCAACCCTATGATAATAGCAGGACACCTGTCACATTAGTCACAATCTATCATGAGTTACAACCAGACCATCTGCAGAGACTCCTTCCTCCCACTCAGTTCCTGGCACAGGGAAGGCAAGGCAGATCACAATTTCCTTCTTTAGTACCTGAAGAAGGCACATCCTAAAAGAAAACTTTCCAAACCTAGAGAGCCATTCAAAGATCCAGACCCAAGAAATAAAAAGGACCCCAAATAGAATCAACCCAAGAAGATCTCCAAGACACACTATAGCCAAATTGACCAAAACCACAGCCGAAGATAAGCTACTAAGATTGGCAAGAAAGAAACATCACGTTATCTACAAAGGATATCAGGCTAACAGTGGACCTCTCATTGGAAACAATGAGAGCAAGGAAAGAATGGGAAAATATATTCAAAGTGTTAAGGGGAAAAGCAATTTCAACCAAGAATACTGAACCCAGCAAGATTATCCTTCATATGAGAAGAAAAGACAAGGACATTCTCTGATAAACAAAACCTTGAAAGAAGGTACCAGACCAGCCATCCAAGAAGTTCTGGAAGGGACTGCTATACCAGGAAAACTAAATACAGACACACAGAAATAAACAACTAAGAAAATGGCCAACTTAATGGCAAAGACAAGTCTGAAATTGAATATTATATCCCAGAATTTAATCAGGAAGATTGGACCACAACAGAAGATAGATTAATTACATGAGACTGAACTGGTGAAATAGAATCTTATGACTTTTGACAAAAACATTACTGATTTTCTTCTAGTCTTCATTTTTTGGATTTAAGGATTTTTGTCTTGTCTTGAGCTGCCGATAGGTTCATCTACCCACTATTTGAAAGATAGAGCTAAAAGGAGAGATAGAATGCAATACACTAATCGTTGGGATCTCAACACCCCACTATCTTCTCTGGAGAGATCATCCAGACAAAAAATAAGCAAAGAGATTCAGGATCTAAATGATACCATAAAGCAAATGGACTTGACAGACAGCTATAGAACCTTCCACCCTCAAACCACAAAACATACATTTTTCTCAGCCCCACATTGAACCTTTTTGAGGATCGCTCACATGATAGGACACAAAACAAGCCTTTATAGATTCAAAAGTGTAGAAACCATATCCAGCATCTTCTCTGACCATGATGGAATAAAACTTGGTATTAATTTCAGGAAAAATACTCAAAAATACACAAACATGGAAACTAAACAACCTACTCCTGAATGACTTCACAACTATTGAAGAAACTAAGACTGAAATTAAAAGATTCATTGAAACCAATGATAATGAGTATACGAGTTTCCATAATCAATGGAACATAGCAAAAGCATTCATAAGAAGGAAATTCATAGCAATTAGTGCACATAAGAAAAAACACGGAAAGGTGACAAGTGGGCAACCTAACATCATGCTTCAAGGAATTGAAACAGAAACAAAAAGAAATCTGAAAACTGGCAGGAGAAAAGAAATAATGAGGATTCAAGCAGAAATAAATGAAATAGAAAATAAAGAAACTATACAGAAAATAAATAAAACCAAAAGCTGGTTCTTTGAAAAGATAAAGTTGATACACCATTAGCTAGACTAATTAAGAAGAGAGAGAAAGGAACCAGATAAATTAAATTCAAAATGAAACAGGCAATATTACAACAGATGTAATAGAAATATGAAACGGCATTATGGGATACCATGAACTACTATATACCAACAAAAATGAAAGCCTGGATGAGATAGATAAATTCCTGGACACATATAATCAACCAAGATTGAATCAGGAAGACATCGAAAGCCTAAACAGACCTATAACAAGCAATGAAATTGAATCAGTAATAAATAAACTCCCAACTAAGAAAAACCCAGGTCATGATGACTTCACTTCTGAATCCTACAAAATTTTTAAAAAAGAGTTAACCCTAATTGTACTCACATTATTTCTAAAGATCCAAAAGGAAGGAAACTCCCAAATTCATTTTATGAAACCTACATCACCCTCATCCCCAAAAGAGATAAGGACCTGACAAAAAAGGAAAACTGCAGACC
The DNA here is from genome assembly GCA_026018925.1 of Tupaia tana. Classification (NCBI taxonomy): domain Eukaryota; kingdom Metazoa; phylum Chordata; class Mammalia; order Scandentia; family Tupaiidae; genus Tupaia; species Tupaia tana. The sequence continues at coordinate 50,107,474 of JAKSZU010000005.1, read as the reverse complement.
AAAGTCTCTAATGAATATAGATGTAAAAATTCACATCAAGATACTAGCTAATCATATCCAAAAACATATAAACATTTTTATATATCATGACCAGGAAGGCTTTATTCCAGGGATGCAAGGGTGGTTCAACATATGCAAAACCATAATGTCATACACCATATTAACAGAAAGAAAGATAAAAACCCTATGATCACTTCCATCAATTAAGAAAAAGTATTCAATAAAATACAACATCACAGGACCAGCAGTTGGCGTAATGGCTATGTCACTGGACTTTCATGTAGTCAACCATGGTTCAGGTCCCAGACCTGGTGGTTTAAACTCATGTGTGTGCATGTGTGCCCAAGATCCCAAGAGGAGAATGGAAGAGAAGGGATTGTGGTGTGGCCATCCCCCTGGGGGGGGGGGGGATTTCTTGCTTTCTGTCTCTCTGTCTCTTTTTTTTTTTTTTTGGAGAGGTTTTTGCTATAGGGCACGTGCGCTCGCCAGACAGACAGAGAGAGACAGAGAGATAGAAAGCGAGAAATCAACCCCCGGGGGGATGGCCACTCCTCCATTCTCCTCTCGGGATCTTGGGCACACACGCACACGCGCCCGGCGTGAGTTTAAGCCGCCGGGTCCGGGACTCGAACCGTGGTCGACTACGTGGGAGTCCAGCGACATAGCCATTACGCTAACTGCTGGTCCCTCTCTGTCTCTCTTGAGAGCACATGCGCCCTATAGTAAAAACTTCTTAAAAAATATTGTCTGGAATCATAAAAGATTTCATATTGTCAAAGCAATCTTGTGCAAGAAAAGTGGAGTAGGAGGCATCTCATTCTCTGACCCCAAAATATATTACAAAGCTGTGATAATCAAAACAGCATGGAATTGGCACAAAACCAGAAGTGTGGACCAATGGAACAGAATAGAGACATCAAAAATAAATCCCAAAATAGGGCTGGCAGGTGGCATGGTGTTTAAAGTGCTGGACTCTCACATGGCCAACTGCAGTTCAAGTACTGAACCTTGTGGTTTGCTTTCTCATTTTCCCTGTCTCTCTCTCTCTCTCTCTCTCTCTCTCTCTCTCTCTTTCTGTCTCTCTCTCTCTCTCTGGGAAAATTGAAAATAATAATAATAATAAACAAAACAATTATTTTTTAAAAGTGCATGTGTGTACTCTCTTTCTAAAAAAAAGAAAAAAGAAAAAAGAAAGAAAAAAACAAAGAAAAGAAATAAACCCCAAAACATACAGCCAACTGATCTTTGACAAAGGGTACCAGTTAATTCAGTGGAAAAAATAAAACCTCCTTAGCAAGTCGTGCTGGAAAAACTCAGTAGCCACTTGCAGAAAGATGAATCTGTGCCCCAGTCTCTCAACATTAACAAAAATCAACACAAAGTAGATCAAAGATCTAAACCTAAGACCTCAAATTATGTAACTACTACTGGAAAACACTGGTGAAACTCTTGGAGACATCAGAGTAGACAAAGACCTTGTAAATAAGACCCCCAAAGCACAGGCAATAATCCCCAAAGTAGACAAGTGGGATGACATCAGATTAAGAAGTTTCTGCATGCAACCAGCAGGAGGCATAACGGATGCGTCTCTGAACTCCCACATAATTAAACAAAATTCAAGTCCTGAACCTGGCGGCTTAAAACTCACTCCAGGCATGTGTGTGTGTGTGCCCAAAATTCGGAAATGGATTGCAATGTGCCATTCCCCCTGGGGGGTGGTTTCTTGCTTTTTGTCTCTCTGTGTCTCCAGTGAGTACATGCACACTATAGCAAAAATCTTTCCAAAAAAAAAAAGTTTCTGCATAGCAAAAGACACAGTAGTCAGTGTGAATCAATAACCCTTGGGATGGGAGATTATTTTTATATACTATTCCTCAGTTAAGGTTCTGATAACTAGAATACACAGAGAACCTGACCAGCTTACCTGAAAAAAAAAATTATCTACCCAATTAAAAGATGGGAAAATGAGCTGAACAAATAACTCTCTAAGAAGACATATGAACAGCCAAAAAGCATATGAAAAAAAATACTCAACATCCTTCATCATAAGGGAGATGCAAATCAAAACCACAATGAGATACCACTTAACCCAAGTCTGAATGACTAATATTAAAAAAAAAAAAAAAAAAAAAAAAAAAAAAAAAAGATAAGTGCTGATGAGGCTGTAGTGAAAATGGAACTCTCCTACACTCTTGTTGGGAATGTAAATTAGTCCAGCCACTGTAGAGAAAAATATAGAGGTTCCTCAAAGATCTACAAATAGAACTACGATATGATTCACCAATTCCACTCCTGGGTATCTACCCAAAGCGTAGGAAAACACTCAGTCGGAAAAGTGCTTGCACATCTATGGTCATTGCAGCCTTATTCACAATTGTTAAGACATGGAACCAACCCAAACGTCCACAAACAGATGAATGGATTGAAAAATTGTGGTACATATACTCTATGGAATACTACTCAGCCATAAAAAAACAAGACCCTGGCATTTGATAGAAAGTGGAGAAATATGGAAGATGTACGTCTGAGTGAAGCAAACCAGGCTATAAAAGAGAGATACTGTATGTCTCCACTTAATATATACTATCTATGGCAGAAACTGCAAGATTAGTGTAAAATGGTTAAGGAAACTATGGACAGTGTGGGACGAGTGTGGGAGAACAGGGAGGGTGAAAGGAAGGGAATGAAGGAGAAAAATAGAGAGGCAAAACATTTATGGGACACAGAAATAGATAATTATCTATGGATGATAACATGTATGGTATCTTCAGCTGGACTGTTGTGAAGTGTATTCATGTTGGGTAATTTTATAAGTAGTAATGATGTGTAGTGATTGAATGTATAAAAAATTTTTTAATTCTTATAAAAAAAACTTTAATGCCTAACCATTTCAAAACACTGCTGCTACCTAGCAACCTGCCCACCCAAAAGTCTTTTGGGTATATTTCTTTTCTAAAATCTTTCTTTCCTATTAAATACTCTTTTATACCTGTTTTTATCTTCTTAGTGGCTTTATTTCAAGCCTCATGGGAGATCTCTGTTAGAGATCTGGACCTAAAGAACCAAGGATTTTTACACAACGCAGTTCAGCATGTTCCCATCGTATTGCGGGCGCACCTGTTTTCCCTAATGAAGTATAGGAACAAGATTATAGACTTATCTAAGAGAACTCTCCTCCCTAGATTTCAAATTTTAGGCAAGTATTCCCTAGAAAATGAAGTTGTTGTGAGCCAAATTATATCCTCCCAAAATTTGTATTTTGAATTCCTAACCTCCAGTACCTCAGAATGTAACTGTATGATAATTAAATAAAGAGTTCATCTTATTTTGTGTGTTGTAATGATGTATAGTGAATGAATGTAAATAAATAAATTTAAATTTAAAACAAACAAATAAGTAAAGAAAGAGTTCATTAACTTAAAATGTAGTCTTTAGGGTGCACCTTCATCCAACACAATTGCTGTCCTTGGGGGAGGGACAGGGAGGCAAAGCATTAATGGCACAAAGAGGTGTGGTATTATCTGTTGAAGATACTTCGTAGTTTTATCAACAGTACTAGGGAGAAATGTTCACTTGTTGAAATATCCATTTTGTAAGACAAATAATAATGTGATTGAATGTATGGAAGAAAATGAAATGAAAAAAATAAATAAAAGGAAAAGAAAAGATTAGGACTCAGGCATATGCAGATATATGGAGAAAACAACCAAGAAGAAAGGCCTCAGAAGAAACCAACTTTGTGGATACCTCACCAGAAAGACAGAGAGAGACAGAGAGATAGAAAGTGAGAAATCCCCCCCCCAGCAGGGGGGATGGTCATGCCTCAATCCCTTCTCCTCCAATCTCCTTTCGGGATTTTAGGCACGTGCACACACACACGCGGCATGAATTTAAGACCCCCGGTCTGGGACTCGAACCATGGTTGAATACATAGGGGCCCAGCAACATAGTCATTATACCAACTGCTGGTCCCTCCAATACCTCTTTATAGACCCACAAAATCTACATAATTTGATGTTCTATGTCTCTTTAACATTATCTTCTACCACTATCCCCTTGGGTCATACCACTCCCACCACAACGTCCTCCATCCTATTCCTCAAAGACTTTGCACCTCCTGTTTCCTCTGCTTTGACTACTCTTCTATTCAATACTCTTCTACTCAAGGCTAATACTTTCACTTCCTTCAGATCTTTGTTCAAATAAATGTTACCTTCTCCAAAAAGCCTTACCTGAATACACTTACCTAAGATTCCAACTCTCTAGCCCAGATATTAATATATTTCTTCCCTGCTATGCTTATTGATTTATTATTTATATTGTGTATTTTACCTATTTATTCTGTTTCTCCAGTAGAATCCGTAACAGCAGGAATTTGCATGTAGGTTGCTCACTGTTGAAACCCCAGACCACTGTTTTGTAGGTAGCAGGCATTCAAAGCATATTTATCAATGACTAATTAAATCAATTGAAGAAAAGAAAACATAATAATAGTCCTTTACTGGTGATTATTTAAATAAATTATAGTAGATTCACAGTAAGGCAGTATCAGTTAAGAACTTTAGAATCAGATTGCCTGGAATAAAATTGTTTCTGACACTTGCTATCTTGGTGGCCTAGAAAAGGAAACAGACACTTGCTGTCTTAGTGTCTGTTTCCTTTCCTACAAAATGAGGATAATAAAAGTACTCACCTCTTGGAATCAGTATAATTGTTAATGAGATTAATATATTAAATGCTTAATCCAGTGCCTGCTGCACAGCCAATGATCAAATAATGTTAATTATTATTACAATATTATGCTATACATCTGTTAGAGGTTTGAGGATGTATGGACATGGGAATATCATATAGAATCTTAAAGAAAAAATGACATCCTCAAACGAACACATATAATATAATCTTGCTTATATGTCTTTAAAAATTCTTGTGTGTACATGTGTGTAGATTAAAACAGACAAAAGAAAAGAAACTGGACTTTAATCAATGGTTGCCTATAACGAAAATTACACGTACAGCAGAAAAGGGGATTTTAATTTTCTGTTCTATATATTTTGTAATTATTTGAATTGCTTGATTGCATTATCTATAATAGGTCCAATTTATTCATTTTATTGCACATTGAAAACTTAAAAAGGGGCAGGTCAACCTGTGGCTTGGTGGTTAAGGTGGCTGGAATCCACATGGCCAACTGTGTGGTTTGAGTTCTAGCCTCAGTGGCATGAGATACACACCAGGCACATACGTGTGGGTGCCCAAAATCTTGAAAGGAGGGAGACATGAAGAAGAAGAGATTGTAGTGTGATTATGCCTCTGAGGGGAGTGCTTTCTCACTTTCTCTCTGTCACTGTTTCTCTCTAACCAGTGCCTGTGCTCTCTGGCAAAATAAAAAAATAATAATAATAAAATGAACCTATTTATTAATAAACATTTCTTTTTAAAAAAACTTTAAAATAGGGAGAAAGTTCCCTCCTGTTTAAAATAGGAAGAAAGTTCCCTCCTCTACCTGCCGGATAAGCCTGTCTGCTGAGAGGATGGTCCAAGTGTATGACATATGTTTTTCAAGGGTGCTAGGAAAAACCTCTGACTGGCTTTTTTTATGAAGGTTTATTAATCATTTTAAAATTCACTCATCTATTAATAAGCAAATGCTTAAGGCCCTTTCTGTAATTCATGTTTTCCCCAAGTTTAAAATCAGATTTTTTAAAAAATATTTTATTTAACTTTATTTATATATTTACTTATTTTTATTTGACCAGAGAGAGACAGAGTAAGAGAGAGAGAGAGAGAGAGAGAGAGAGAGAGAGAATGAGAGAATGAGAGAATGAGATGCAAGGTCCGGGACTTGAACTGTGGTTGGCCATGTAGGAGTGTAGCACCCTTAATCACCACACCATCTACTGGCCCCTAAAATCAGATTTTTTTTCATGATAGAAAAGTGAGACAGGTCATAAAGATCTCCTTCCTCTAGTCCTACAGTCTGCCAGGGTCTTGGGCACACATGTTCTCACAACTGACATGTTTTTGGGCTGAGTGACTCAGGGACTAGAAACATGGTCACCATGTGGCTTCCAGCTTTTCCATTCAGTATGCTACTTACTGCCATAGAGGCTGGGCCAAAATCATAAGGGTAAAGAATATATATATATATATATATATATATATATATATATATTAGAGGTCTTTGCTATAGGGCACGTGCACTCACCAGACAGAGAGAGACAGGAAGCAAGAAATCACCCCCCAGGGTGGATGGCCACACCACAATCCCTTCTCCTCCATTCTTCTCTCGGGATCTTGGGCACGCACGCACACGCACTCGGCGTGAGTTTTAAGCCACCAGGTCCAGGACGCAAACCGCGGTCGACTACGTGGGAGTCCAGCAACATAGCCATTATGCTAACTGCTGGTCCCAAGAATATATTTTTTCAAATGGCACTCATTTTCTTCCTTTCATTCAAGATTCTGAAACACACTTTTAGCAGCTAAACTCTTTGATTCTCTTCCTAAAATGTAATCTAGAAACTTAAATCACTTCTAATGTCTTATTACCTCCATTTCCCAAGATGACCTCTGAGAGCAGCATTATGGCTTCTGTTATTCTGTAAAACTTTAGATAAATATCATTTAGCTATAATCCTTCCCTCTTGATATTGAATAACTCTCCCCTGCTTGTAATTCAGGTTTGAAAACTTGAGTCTTCTGTAACTCTCCTTCCCCCTCACTTATCACATCCAATCCATTTTTAATGACCAGAAAGTCAGCAAAAGTTATGGAGTACTTACTCTGTACTAGGCATAGTACTAGCAGCTAGAGAGACACAGAAAATTGGCTTGTTATTTGCCTTTCAGGTGCTCACAGGCTAGTGGGAAAATAGATGCATGAGCAAATAGCATACACTATAAAGTGCTAGGAAACCTAGAAGAAAACATGCATTTTCTTCAGTAATATCTCTTTTACCTATTTATTCTACTATCTCACTTACCTAAGTCTTTACCCTGCAATTTGTTCTGTCACTCGTCTCAATTTTCCCTCTCTCTCCATCCTAATGCATTCTACAAAAGGCAGTCAAATGAATCTTCCCAAATCATAATTTACAATATTTTACTCCAACATTCAAAAACATTCCTTGTTTCTCATTGCCAAAATTATAAAATATAAATTTCTTTATCTTAGAATCAAGTCCAGCATACTCTCAATAAGTAGTGATCATGAATCTGGACCAAACCATCCCATTCAAACTTTTACTGCATTATCATATGACTCCAACCCCACTACTTTATCAATATGGATACAAATCCTGCCCCAAAGGCACATTAGTACATTCTTGCCTCTAGGCAAGTACCACTTGCCTTGCTAGTACCACTCTTCCTGTGTCTCTGAGCAGCCCTTCCTAACCATTTTCAGGCCATTGACTCTCTATAGCTTAGTTCTGGGCCCACCTCTTCAAGTCTTCCCCAAACACCATTCTCCTCTAAATGTCTTTAAAACTCTGTCTGAACTACTCATTTGACACTTTGGAATATACTACCTGGAATTGTTATCTTTTGATAAATATGTCCTGTCTCCCCAAATAGAATCCCCATAATTTATCAGGTTCTTTGAAACTGAACTACAATTGTTAGTTCTCACATAATAATTACTGAGAGTGCTGAAACAATCCATTTAGAAGAGAAGACAATACTTATTCCCAGTAGGTATGAATGACACATTCCCATGTCTACGTCCATTGCAGACTAAACAAGAAATCTGACAGGAAATCATGAGGCAGCAGCCTTTGCTAGCATGATAATGAATTGGGAACATACTGATCAACATCTTCTTTCCCATCAACACGACAGAATTACAAATCTACTTCCAAAGCCAGCTCCATCAAACCCACCAGCTGTCACTGAGTTTTTCATAATTCATTTGGTTTGATTATTAAAGTTTCAGGCATATTTAAAGTAAAAAGTGGGAGAAAAGGATTAGGAGGTCTTCCTGGACTCTTTGTGCAAAATTGAAAAATATTTTCCTGAAATAATTCCCTATGACCTTCAAACTTTGGAGAATAGTCAAACAGCAAAGATCCATGTTTCCCATCTCTTCACCACATTTTTATCCATTTCATTCCAAAATTCAAGAGCCAAAGGGCATAGAAATTATCTATTTAATTTGTGACTCAATGCAATGGAGGGACGATCAGACCTACAAACAAGATGACTTTTCCCTGATGCTACCATCCTTAAGAATAAGAAGCCCTCCCTGGCTTCTACCATGCTGGTCCAAGCTGGCCCACCTCCCTCCAGGCCACAGTGCTCTTGGCCACATTCTGTCATGCCACCTGCCACAGCATATTCAAACTTTGTGTCTATCTGCCCCAGATGGAATACAATTTCCTCAAGATCAGGGTTTTATTGTCCTTGTAATTTCAGTCTTCAGACGTGTCCAGCAGAGAGTAGGCCTACAGCTGAATAAAAACTGACAGTTCTTTGTAATTTCTAACTTCAGATTGTCCTAACACCATTGCAGAAAATGTAGGCTGCATGCTGCATGTTGCCACAAGACTGTAGGATGCATACTTCAGCTGTGAGAGTCTCAATGGATTTTTGAAGGTATTTTAAACAACCATTTTCATAACACATTAATACTAATGAAGGATTTCAGGGTCAGCAGGTGTCATGGTAGTTAATGGAGCTGGTTTTCCACATGGTGGTTCAAGTCCTGGACCTGGTGGCTTGCTTTCTCACTTTCTCTCTGTCTCTCTCTTTGTATTGTACTCTCTATCTCACTGTCTCTTTCTGGTGAGTGTGTGTGCCCTGTAAAAAATGAAAAGAAATAATAACAATAATAATAATAAAATTAAATAAATCTTTGTTTAAAAATTAATGAGGCATTTTCACCTATGTTATTGAATTAATCCTCACAATAACCTGTGAGTTATATTGTTATTATACTCATTTTACAAGTGAAGTAACTGGGGCCATGGAGGTTAGATGTTATGGGTAAAATAATAACCTTCCAAAAATAATCAGGTCCTGAGCATTGGAACTTGGAAATGTTACCTTCTAAGAAAAAAGGTATTTGCAGATAATATTAAGTATCTTCAGAAAGACAGATTATACTGAATCATCTGCTGGGCCCTAAATATAATACAATCACATTTACCCTTATAAGAGGAAAGTAGAGAGATTTTACAAAAATGTGTGCATATGAGTACATCCATACACGCACACAGAAGGAGTGATGCAGTCACAAGCCAAAGAATTTAAGCCACTAGAAAATGGAGTCACTAGAAGACAGGAGAGGCAAGGAACCAATTTTCCCCTGGATCTCCTGGGGGAACACAACCTTGATGACACCTTGATTTGAGCTCAGGAGAACTGATTTTGACCTTCTAGCCTCCAGCTCTGTGGAAGAGTACATTCCTATTGTTTTAAGCCACCAGCTTCTGGTACTTTGTCTCAGCAGCCAGGGGGAAATAATATACTTAGGTAACTGGCCTAAAGTGGTTCAACCAGGATTCAATCCCAAGTCCTTTGACTTTAAATCCCAAATATTTTCATTTCACAAGGCAAGGAATGCAAAGAACATGACCCAAACTTGGTGATCACTAGGAACTTTTAGAGGCCAGATTAGCTTTTTAGCCTGCTAAAGTGAACAAAGTGACTAACTCCTTCACATTTCCATTTAACATTGAGCATATCTTTATCTGACATTCACAGTATGGTATAAGGCAGTTTATATGTATAACATCTTTCAATATTCACAACTTAAAAAATTATATGTAATCATGACACCCATTACCAATGAAAAAAGTGAAAGTACAGAGAGGTTAAATTACTCCTCCAAGGTTACACATACTCTAGTAATTTATTTGCATATTTAATAATAAATACAGAAGGATAGCATGTTTAAAGTTTTAACTGTGTTCAATCTTCCTCCTACATCAGCTTCTCCTCTCCTAGGATTTTTTTTCATGTGTCCCACAGAATGTCTCCCCAACTCAAGATGGCCTTCTGAATCACTCACTGCCTTTGGGATATTGAAGCAGAGAGAAGAGTACAAAAGAGTGAAATTATTTGTAGATGTTTGGCAAACTGAGGTGCAAATATAAGATAGTACAAATTTGGAAAAATAGAATCTTGGGTCTTCCCATGTCCCTTGATCCAGGAAATGATTTTGTGACTGTGGAGAAGGAATGGGAGGGCTCTCGTGGGTAGAAATGGGGGACTATTAAGATGCTATCCAGCTGTGGCCATCAGGTGGCATGGTTGTTGAGGAGCTGAACTCCTACATGGCCAACCACGGTTCAAGTCTCAGACCTGGTGGCTTGTTTTCTCTTTTTCCTTCTCTCTCTCTCTCTGTATCTCTGTTGGGTAAGCACATGTGCCCTATAGCAAATCAAATAATTTTTTTGAAAGGCTGTCCAGCTCTGCTATCTAATAGTTTTATGGTGGCAGAGTCACTCTCAGGCCACTGCAGTCTGGATATCATTCACCTACCAACAGGCAGGAGTGAAGCTCACCTGACCTTTGTTCAGTTCCATACAACTCATCTGATACTAACAATCAACTTCCCATTCCTTTCAAGGACTGATCACTCATATAAGTACATTATCCCCCTTATCTGCAGTGGCTAGATTCCTGAATCCCCAATGAATGTTTGAAATGGTGAATGTCACTGAACCCTTTATTTATTTGGGTTTTGTTTGTTTGTTTGTTTTTTGATAACCAAAATGGCTACTAAGTGACTTATTGGCAGGTGGCCCATAGGATGTGGATACTGGATAGAGGCACGATTCAGATCTTAGGCAGGACAGCAGAATGGTGCTACACAAAATGGCACCCAATTCGACACTTAGGAGTTATTTCTGGAATTTCCTGCTTAATATTTTTGGACTGCCATCTACTGTAGGTAACTGAAACCCTAGAAAGCAAAAGTGCAATTAAGTACAAAAGTACAGCTAAGTGGGAGACAATTATAACCACAAACAACTAGAAAGGAGGGTGGAATTCTGGCACCTGGAAGGGTGGGACAATGGCATTGGAAGAGCCCCTAGGATTTAACAGAATTATTCTGTAGTCATGCTAGAGCTCTCCTGACTCCCCTCACTTCTACTCCATACCATTGCCCTATTGTGACAATCATCAGCCAATCCAGGGACCCACAGGCCATGAATGCATGCAATATTCCCACTGCACATTTGAAGCTTTAGAGAAGCTCAACTCAGTTGAGTTCATCTGCTGGAAATCTGATATGAAGAGGAATACTGATTTATTGTCAATATTTTTCTACTTTCTCCAAATACTCACATTTTTATATTCAGTCTATTATTTCACTGCACCCTACACTGTGAGGTTATCTTGGGTCATCTTGTGGTATTTGTCTCTCATTTCATTCCTCTCTGACAAATGATTCATTGGTAAGCCAACCTCAGGCCTGGAGCAATGCAAGTGTTACCCCACTTCCATTTAGTCTACCAATGACACAGATCCTGTCCATTTAACCCAGTGCCAGGCTCAGCACCAGTTTAAGAGCTAGAAAGAGCAAAGCACCAATTACAGTAAATAAGGCTTGGTCTGCTGAGTGAGGAGGGAATAGCAAGTGTGACCTTTTAGACTTACACTAACATGTAGGTCACTGGCTCCACTTAGTCAAGATCTTTTTCTGAGCCACCACAAGGAATTAAGAGCATCTCATACCATAAACAAACATATTTTTTTTCAATCTACAGAATAGACTAAACATTTATATAATGACTTATAAAATGCTATTTTATTTTTATTTAATGGAGACATTTGGAAGACTCCAAAAAAAGAATGGAAATGGCGTGGGCTGTCCCTATGACCTGGTGGTTAAGGGGGCTGGATCTCACATGGATGACTGAATGGTTTGAGTCCTGGACTCATTGGCTTAAGAAACATTCCAATAGTGTGTGCTTGTGTGCCCCAAATCCTGCTAGGATGAAGAAATGAAGAGGGATGGCAGTGTTACCACACCATATTGCGGGGTGCTTTCTCTTCCTCTCTCTTTCTCTTACACACATACACATGGTCCCTGGTCAGAAGGGGGGCGATAATATTATATGAGAGGACGATGTTATTGAGTAACTAGGCTCTAAGTCTTTGGCTAATAGAGTACAATATATTCTATTATTTAACACCATCCCACAAATACTTTGACTCTCTTCTGTTGTATATAGTATGTGTAGTCCAGATCAAGCACTAAGAGGGATAAAATCTGAGTCATGGCTTTCCTTTTTTTTTTTTTTTTTTTTTGGAGAGGTTTTTCTATAGGATGTGTGCACTTACCAGAAAGACAGAGAGATGAAGAGACAGAAAGTGAGAAAATACTCCCTGGGGGGATGGCCACGCCGCAATCCCTTCTCCTCCATTCTCCTCTTGGGATCTTGGGCATGCATGCACACGTGCCTGGCATGAGTTTAAGCCACCAGGTCTGGGACTCGAACTGTGGTCGACTACATGGGAGTCCAGCGATATAGCCATTACGCCATCTGCTGTTCCTCTTGAGTCATGGCTTTCCAGAAGCAACTAGTCACTTTACTGATGCTCACCCAAGGAGAATTTCCTTTGCCAAAGTTATGTCTTCTCATTAGATATTCGTGGAGCATTAGATTGTCCCAGCTCATAGGAAAGGCCACTAACTGACCCATCTCTCCTCTTTGGAATGCAACAGCTTAAAACACGTGGGACTCACTTAAGTCTGAGTTCATCTGTTGGAGTGTCACTGAGCCGAAACCACAGCAGCACACAACAAAGAAAGTCTTCGCGTTATTACTCTGCCTCTCTTACCATCAGAAAGGTGCTGCTTTTTCTTTCTAAAGCCCCTTCAGCTGCTAGTTTATATTCCCTTCTATGGCCCCTAAGGTGAATTGCCCTTGTAATTATTATCAGTATGTAATATTTACTAAGTAACTGCACTGGGTGATATCATAAAGTTGCTTGACATGTGTATGTATATTTGGCAGAAATGTTCCAACTGTAGCTAGCCATTGCCAGTGTTCTTCCTTCCTCGAAGGAAGTGTGTACACTGCCTGAACTTTGAATGTTGACTCCTTTAAGTAAGTGTAAGCAGAGCAGAAACCTTGCCATCAGAGAAGCATTTGCAAAAGGGAGACCAAGTCAGAGCATGAGCAGCAGATGGGGCTTGAGAGCCAAGAATGAAAAACCCAGGATGCGTCCAAACTCTGTAAATCATTATTGACTGAGCTCCATGCCGTCTTAATGGCTTTTACTACCTCTTGGTTCCAATTCGAAGTGCATATTAAAGCAAGCAACATTGCAAAGACCAGAGGGGCTTAGAATAGTAAACTACCCATAGCTTAGTAATCGTTATGCATTAATTATTCAGGAGCTGGAGCTACTCTTTGCAAACATTAAAACCAGTGACAGCAGAGAAATATGCCTCCCGTTTGGAGGATGGGAAGGATCGGGGTTGATGCTGGCATGATATTTAGCAGAGCATGACAGCTTTAGTAGATAAATAACGTGATGTAGTATCATGCAAACCGTTAGCAATGTATTGGAAGACTCAAGTATTCCCTGTAGGGCATTTACATTGGATTTGCTATGATTGCAATATCTGCACAGTGATGCATTACGTGTTTTATTCTCTTTATTATATGTTTTCATTACTTTGTGTGTTAGAATGCAATAAAGAAAGCTGAAGCAATAAAGGCTGATTGATAATAATAATTCTGCAAAGATGCAACTTCCTTTCTAACACAGTTCCAGAGTCAGAGGAACCAATGGCATCTGATCATCTGTTCCTTTGTTAAGATTTTAGCCTCCTTTCTGATAAAGGAACAGTAATTGGTTTGGAAACAGTTTTCAGTGACAGCTGGCACTGCATGGTAAAGGAGGAGGAAGGTGGGAGTGAATGTGTTCTACGTAGAATGCTGAATGCCACATGCAGTTCAACTCTTTACTTCTCTCTCTCACATTTTACAACTCAAAGATCAGATATTATGTTTCGAATACAAAATGAATCATATTTCTAAATCAGTCTTGTTTGAGTACTCTCAATTTGACAACCTATCCTACCCTCTAAAGTGTAATTAAACCTCTTGTCCAGGGATTCTTTTAGGAGCTCTTAACTTGGGATCATTGGAATCAGGAAGTTTACACATGTGTGTTTACACATGGCAGGAGGGAGAGGTCCCAACCTAAGTTAAAAAGAAGACATGGCTGAAAATATGTGACAAAGTGGTGCACAGTGGTTTGTTTGGAACACAAAGATTATTTTGGGGCATCTGGGGAAGTGATTGTGCTAGAAATACAAACTAGTGTTGGAGTGGGGCTGCATGCAGAAATGGAACGAAATGGTTTCACAAGAAATTTTTGAGAACCAGGGGAGAAGTGTGTTGGTTTGATGGGGAAAAAATACAATGCAAAATTGGGGCAAATGGCATCCTCTTCACACAAACACACAATGGCTCCATCTAGGTGAGGATGCCTGGGAACAGACTTCCAGCTTCCTTAGAGTTTTTGGCTGTGGGAGGTCAGAGAGAGAAAACCTAGTCCTGGCCATGGATATCAGCATCTACAGAAAAGTCACTGCTTTGGTGGTATGAAGATGCTCAGCCTACATTACTTCAAAAGCAACTCACATCAACCAGCATGGTTGAGGATGAGCTGAGAGCAACTGCAAAGGACCACCCAAAACTTCCTAGAAATATTTGGGGAGAACTTTTCAGGAAAATAAGGTCTTATATTATGTAGGTCTGGGCTTGAGTGACTGAAATTTGGTTTATAAATGTTAAGTGACTTTATTTGTACTACAAACAGATGAGCCTTTTGGAAAACTTGTGTTATAAGTGAAATAAAAGAAACATTCCATTTGTGATTCCAAAGGGCAGGCAGTCATTCTCAGTCTATGACTTTCTAAGTGGTCCAAGCAATATAAAGAACCTTAATTAATTTTTTTGTTTTAGAGTTTTTGTTGTAGGGACATATGCTCACCAGAGATGGAGAGAAACAGAAAGTGAGAAATCACCCCCGGGGGCATGGCCACGCTGCAATCCCTTCTCTATTCTCCTCCTGGGATTTTGGGCATGTACGCACACAGTGCTCACATGAGTTTCAAGTCTGGGACTCAAACCACAGTAGACCACATGAGCGTCCAGTGCCTTAACCACTATGGTGGCCCCTAAACAACTTTAACTCTAACATCAAGGGAAGTACCCACTGAGGCTGTGCCCAGAAAAGAACAGAGCACTGTGTAAGGCAGAGAGTAAGGTGAGGAAGACTTCATGGAATTCCTTGACCAGTCTTAGAGTCAGAAAACCAAAAGTCAAGAGATGCAGAGAATGGGTCAATAGGTGGCATGTGGTTAGGGTGCTGAATTTCCACAGGGTTGATCATGTTAGAGTCCTGTACTCAATGGCTTGAAAATCCCACTAGGTGTGTATGCCCAAAATCTCAAGAGGAGAATGGAAAAGGGATTGCTGTGGGGTCAACCCCTTTAGGGGTGATTTCTCACTTTCCCTCTCTCTGTCTCTCTCAGCAAATGCACATGCCCTATGGCAAAACCTGAAAATAAATAAATAAAGAGAGAGAGATACAGAGACAAAAGAATGAGGAGGGGTACCGGGCCATGGACAAATAGCGGTGCTGGGTCACAATTTTTAGATGGTGTCCTTGGGTTTATGCTGGATAACCCTATGATGGACTTCACAATAATGAATATCTATCTAAGAATAACTACTTAAGAGATAGTTACATGTGGCCATGGAGTTTACGTGTTTTATAGTCATAGTGAGTGGTAGGTATGGTGTTAGGGATGCCAAAATGATTTCTTAAGTACATTTGTCTTAATGGCAGAATTGTTAGCTATTGAATTGTGATATTTTCTTAACTAGCAGAATTGTTAGCTATTGAGTTAGTTTGCAGAGCTAGCTTTTGATAAACTATTTCTTCACAGACATTCATCAGATGTTAGTTTGTGAGGCAACCTAGTTTGGTAGAATGACACATACTTTAAAGGCAGGAAGACTGAAATTCAGATCCTAACTCTACTCACAAACTCGGTGACATTGGGCAAGTTATTTTATCTTTTGGGGGCATCGGTTGTTTATTCAATAGAGTGGGGATAAGTGTACCTAGCTTGTAACATTTTGTGTGTGGATTAAATAAATGTATGCAAGAGACTCTTCACAATGTTTGGGATTTAAAAGATACTGAGGAAAATGGCAGCTATGATTATTATTATTACCAGACTACTTTATAAGCCTTTAATAGCTCATCTTTTAAAATTTGTAGTTAACTTTTTATATTTTTTCTAAATTTTAAATAGATACTGAAATATTTTTATAATATCCCAGTTTAAACATTTACTTGTATTTCTGTTATATTAAAATAGGATCTATGATTAGTATGAGTGTTACAGAAATATCAACACTTGGAAAATGCAGTAATTTTTTTCACATGCTATTAAACTTTGTTTCTTGCCTTTTTTTTAAGCGCAATTTTTGCTATAGGGCATGTGCACTCGCCAGAGAGACAGAAAGACAAAAAGCAAGAAATCACCTCCCCCCCCCCCCCACCCAGGGTGATCTCTTCTCTTCCATTCTCTTCTATTCTTCTCTCAGGATTTTGGGCACACATGTGCACTTGCCCAGGATGAGTTTTATGCTGCCAAGTCCAGGACTTGAACCATAGATGACTATGTGGGAGTCCATCAATGTAATCATTACACCATCTTCTGGTCCCTAATCCTGGTTTTTGCTAGGCTGGTAATTTTTTATTTACATATGTCTATTTTCTATGTATCTCCCAGATACAAATGTTCATTTGAGAATGGAAGGCTAAGGTAGACTACTCTAGAGTCAGAGAAATTCCTCTGTGCTTGTTGTCATTTCTTAGTACTATTCCTTTTGTCCATTATTTGCTTAAGTCTAAGATCTATTCTTTTTTTTTTCTTTTTTTTTTTTTTAAGAGAGATTTTTGCTATAGGGTGCATGAACTCACCAGAGAGACAGAGAGACAGAAAGTGAGAAATCACCATGGGGATGGCCACGTCGCAATCTCTTTTCCTCCATTCTCCTCTTAGGATTTTGGGCATGCACATATACGTGCCCCGCACCAGTTTTTAAGTCGTTGAATCTAGGACTTGAACCACAGCTGACTATATGTGATTCCAGCGACATAACAATTACACCATCTGCTGGTCCCAAGTCTAAGATCTATTCTAAACAATCCTATTTTTTTTTCCTCTCCAGAGCTAGTTAAGAGCTAGGTTTGAAGTGGCAAAAGTAGTAAACTGGAAGAGAAAAGTTAATTCTTATGAAGCTACTCTTTATGAGATTTCACTGAATTTCAATGTCTTGTAATTTCTGGATTACTAGAATATGATTGGTGAATTTTATAAAATGAAGAATTTATAAGTGCTTTGGAAGCATAGAAGGAGCACCTATGGAAGCTAAGTTCAGGAGAGCTTCAAAGAAGTGATATTTGATCTGGGTCTTGAGATTATAAAGTAGAAGAGAGAATCAAGAGTATTGCTGGCAGTGAAAATAGCATGCAAAAAGAAAGGATGAGCAAGTATCTTCAGGTTAAAATTGTGTGTGTGTGTGTTTGGAAGTGGTGAAAGAGGATTGGCTCTGAGACCAAGTTGGAATGGGAAGAGAATAGTTTTTAATTTAAGCTATAGAATCAACATTTTATTTATTTGATTCAACTTTAACAAAAATTATTCTTTTTTTTCTTTTTTTTTTTGGAGAGGTTTTTTGCTATAGGGCGCGTGCGCTCGCCAGACAGACAGAGAGAGACAGAGAGATAGAAAGCGAGAAATCACCCCCCAGGGGGGATGGCCACGCCACAATCCCTTCTCCTCCATTCTCCTCTCGGGATCCTGGGCACGCACGCACACACGCCTGGCGTGAGTTTAAGCCACCGGGTCCGAGACTCGAACCGCGGTTGACTACGTGGGAGTCCAGCGACATAGCCATTACGCTAACTGCCGGTCCCACAAAAATTATTCTAATGGCTATATGTGTTTCAATTGTAATGAACAAGAATAGATATGAAGAGACCAGTTAAATGTCTGCTACACAATCTTTTATCTGCTAGTACATCTTACCCACAGTAACACAAAGTAGAGAGGCCCTTACAGTGGAAGAACAGTGACATCAGCTATCATTTATCCTGTTTCCGTAATTGGATTATCAGTGAATCAAAGGAAAATTCAGCCTTTGTTCATGCTCAAATTTCACTTCAAACTTAGAATTGTATATGTTGCCAATTTCAATGACTTTTTTCACTTAAAATGAGTATGTTTCATTTCAAAATGGATTTTCTCAGCTTACTCTATCAAAAATATTAGTCCTCTAAACCTGCAAAACTAGGATTCTGAAGCTAGCTTTGATGTGATACTGTATGTTCAAGTTAGATAGAGCTCTTATTAGAAAACCGACCACCATGAGGAGGCTATAGTTTGGACAAGGAGACATGACACTGGATCTAGAAAGCTGCTAGTATGACCTAAAAGATAAGTGATTATCCTGCAATAACACAGAATCTATAAACAAAATTAGGGTGTTTTCACTTAGGAATTCTTCAGTTGTAGTTCTTTCTCTACCCTTAAATCACACACTTTCTATACTTTTGGATAATTAATGATCACATTTTTCATTTACCCAAACCACTGCTTCCCCTCAAATCCTAAACTGACTACCAAGTCTTACCCCAGTGATGTTGAGAATATTCTGAAAAACTGCTTGTCATGAGATCTATTGAATAATAAAAATTAAATACTTGAATGGAGACCAATTCTGCTCTTTAGTCTCTTCTGTGGATCTTTGGAATAGACTTGATCTTACGTCTTCTCACTATCGGATTTGTTCAACAATATTCTTTGTATCTCCCTACTTACCAGTAAAAGTGACAAAAATACCATTCATTTCCAAATTATAGTTTTATGAGACTTTAATTTCATCATGAATAACATGATCAATTAAAAAAAGTGACTCTGTTTAAATGCTTCTTATATTGCAGCAAACATCATCAGTTTTGGATGAGTAAGTACCATCAGAGAAATAAGAACAAAGAGTGACTCAGTTTTAAACTCTATTCAATCTCCATTTAAAGGCAATAAAAGTTCTGACTTTGGCACACTTTAGTGGCTCCTCCTCAAAATCTCCTTCTTTTGATTTTTTTTTTTCTGTCATCTTCACTTCTATGGGAGGTGACTGAATCTCTCTATTCTACATATAACATAAAAGCATGAAAGGATAGTGTACTTGGAGTCCATTCCGGAAAATCTCAGTTCCAATAGTCTTTGTCATAGAATAACCTGTGACCCAAGGCCAGACAATTCACTACAATGTCTCGGTTTCACTGGATATAGAATAAGGTAATAATAATCTACTTTCTATGGTGTGTGTTAAGTAGTATTCAATTTCCAGTTTGTTCATTTTCAGTTATCTGAAAGGGAAACGTTTAAATGTGTTTCCCAAAGTATTCCAGTTAAATTAAAATCACAAAAGAAGATGGAAGAGATGGATTTAAACACAAGGGGAGAAATGGATCCCAAAGGTTTGTCGAAAATGCATATTATAAAAAAAGTATGCATGAATTTCAATTTTTTGCACCAAAATAAACTAGACATTAATGCCATTTTCCATGACTTTGCTTTTTGAAGTATCTGTATATCAGTAATACCTATCAATATAAATGGATTCAACTACCTAATTAAAACACAATGAATATTGAACTACACTTTTAAAAATAGTCCTACCTGAAACATAATTTATACGAAGTACATCTAAGGGACCAGCAGATGGTGTAATGATTATGTTGCTGGACTCCCACATGGTCAAGTCCCGGACCAAGAGACTTGAAATTCATGCCAGGCATATGTGTGTGTATGCCCAAAATCCTGAGAGGAGAATGAAGGAGAAGGGATTGCAGTGTGGCCATCCCCCTGGGGGATGATTTCTTTCTTTCTGTCTCTCTGTCTCTCTAGCAAGTACACATGCCCTATAGCAAAAACCTTTCTCAAAAAAAAAAAAAAAAAAAAAAAAAAAAACTAAAATTAAAATTTACAAAAAGATTAGAAACAAAAATGTAAAAAATATATATTAGACACAAAAGAAACCTAGTATAGTTGAATTAATATCAGACAGGACAGGAAATAGGCTGTAGAAGAAAAACAATTTATTGGGAAAACATATTTAGCAACAGTGAGGATTTCTATATATTAATAAAAAGTTAATTCTCAAAAATGTATAGAAAATCCAAACCTACCTGTATATAATAAAATTCAAAGTTATGGAATAAAAAGGAAAAATAAATAAATCCACCATCACGTGAAAGAGTATAATACACATTTGAGTAATTTAGAGATCAAGCAGGCAAAGAAATAAATTATTATATATAGATCAAATATTCAATCGATACAATTAATAACCCCATATCATTGTATATTTATAGAATATAGCCAGACAATAAGCATTCTATTTAAGTATAAATGGTCTACCTAGAAAAACTGACCACATGCTCCAATCTTACTGTGATCCACAGGCTGGGGTCAAACGGGAGGCCTGGGTTCAATACCTGGCCCAACCTAAAGTCTGGGCTCGGTGGTGTACACTGTAGTCCAGGGACTCAGGGAGGCTGAGGCAAAAGGACTGAAGGCTCAAGGCTGGCCTCCATAATGTAGTGAGACCCCATATTAAAAGAGCTCAGCCTTGGGACCAGCAGTTAGCTGGTCTACAGACCACATGTAAATGCTAGTGGTAGTACTGCTGAAGGCACCACTCACTTTCCAAGTCTAGGCTGCAGTAAGCGTAATGGCTTTGTCGCTGGCCTCCCATGTAGTCGATCACAGTTCAAGTCCTGGACCTGGTGGCTTAAACTCATGCTGGGCATGTGTGCGTGCGTGCCCAAGATCCTGAGAGGAGAATGGAGGAGAAGGGATTGCGGTGTGGCCATCCCCTCTGGGGAGTGATTTCTCGCTTTCTGTCTCTCTGTCTCTCTCTGTCTTTCTGGCAAGCGCACACACCCTATAGCAAAAACCTCTCAAAACAAAACAAAATAAAACAAAAGACCTGAGCCTTATTGTGCATGCCTGCAGTCTCAGTTGGGAGGCTAAGGCAGGAGGATTGCCATGGTGAGAGCCTATCTAAAGAAGCAAAACAAAAACAAAAATAAAAACTGACCACATAAGGAAAATCTCTGAACATTTCAAAGAATACTAACATGATCTGCAATTACCTGATCTCAATGATATTAAATTAGAAATCAGTGGTAGAAAGATTTTTTTAAAATCCATGTATTGGAAAGTTAAAAATACACTCTAATAATTTATGGATCAAAGAAGAAATCATACTATAAATTTAAAACAACAAAAATGCTGCATAGCAATATTTGAGAAATATGGTTAAAAAGTTACTTAGAGTAACATTTGTGAAATAAATACCTTTAGTAGAGATAAGGACGGACTGAATATAAATGAACTAAGTCTAGATATTTCTGTGAAGGTAATTTGTAGATGTGGTTGATACCTAACACATCAGTTGACTTTAAAGGAGATTACCCTCATTAATGTGAATGAGCATCATCTAATCAATTGACAGCATAAGAGCAAAAACTGAGGTTTTTGAGAATATAAAAAATTCTGCTTCCACCCTGAACCATATGTACACTGGAGAATCAAGAAACCACTTTAGGAACAGAGCCTCTTATCTGAACTATCTGCAATCTGGAAATTGGGAAACTCCTTAGAGCTATTGGCTTTAAAATTCTGCTGCTTCTGCCTAGACTTGGAAAGTCAGTGTTGCCTTATGCAGTACTACCACTAGCATTTACATGTGGTCCGTAGACCTTAAATCTTATCTAGATTCTTACAGCAAGGGTGCCAGAGCAGCCGGTGGGGATGAGGTTGGCCAATCAACCATGTCTGCCACAACCAGCCTCATAAAATAAGTGTGTGTGTCTGTGTGTGTGTGAGAGTGGGTGGGGGGTATACCTTTAATAATTATTCTTTTAAACAGCTCATATATGCATCACGAGGACTTGAGATTCTGGAAAGAAGACATCCTTGCTTTGTTGAGGTGAGAGGCTTGAGCCGTCTCAAATTTAAGTAATACAAGAAATGTGACTTATAGGCAAAAAATTGCTTATAGGCAAATAAAAATGTTATATCAATACTGGAAGTTCCAAACAGTTATGTGGTTATAGCTCCAGGCTTTTCTTATTGATGAGCCTAAGGGAAAAGACTAGCATCAGGTGGAGAGTAAAGAAAGTGAGAACTAAGGATGCCCAATGTAGACATGAATTAAAGTTTTAGAACACCTACCCTGGGACTATCATCCATGTTTTACACACACCCACATATACGCACAGGCACATGCATTTCCTAAAGTGTCAATACATCTAGAATCAATTAAATATTATCATGATTCACTCTATATCCTGCCAAGAAAAGAAAAGAACACAGGCAGAATTTATAAACTGTCCAGATGATCAGAGCACAAGATTTTTGTTTTCTCCATGTAAGACAAGTAATTCCTCTTATCAAAATGAAGATACATGACAGGGAGAACTGGTTGTATATGACAGGATAAGCCATTTATCCTTTCTAATCCTCAGTTTCCTCCAATTTAAGATGAGGATAACCTAAATCACAAGAATTAATTATGTTCAAGCCTCTTGCACGTTTCTTAGTAGAAATCTAATACATTTGGACAGAATTCTATTAAATTAAGTTCCACTTATTTCTAGCATGTAGGGAATCATAGAGTCATCCCAGATGTTATGGGTGAAACATTCTCAGGGCAGGTCATGAGATGAGGCTTCTTGTACTTTTAATGGGACACACTGTTCACTGTTCACCTCTGATTGGATTCCTTCCGTGTCAAGATCAATCACTGCCAAATGTCTCACATACCTGTCATATTCAGAAAAGCTAGTTCTAAGAACAGACTCTCTCAGAGCTCATTACCCAGAGAATGAAACCTGTCCTTCCAGTTCACTGTGTAAAATCATCCCCCCATCTTGGGGTTAGTGCACACTTGGAGTACCCAGACCAAACACAAATCTATTGTTCACTTCTCCAAGACAAAGAATCTTAGCAACCATATATAAACTAACAAACAAATAAATAAAAATGAAGCAAAAGAAAGCACATAAGAAGTTGGCTTGCACAAAGAAAATGGGGGGGGGCGGGGGAGAGGGTCAAGCCTTTGAGATTATTCACCTTTTTGGCTATTAAAGCCTTTTTCTGAATTGGGCACTTTCTCCAACACTGATCAGAGGCAGACCACTTGTCTTCTAGCTTGCATATGCCCAGGGTGAGGTCAGCACTCAATAAATAGGAAAGAAAAATGATGATAAAAGTGTGGGACAAAACCTTCATGCAATGCTTTGCCAAATCCTGCTTTTGAAATTCTAAATTGCAAGCTGACCATATGGTTTCACATACTTCTGTCACCAGTGGTTCTCTCTTGAGAAATGACTCAATCACGCGTTTGTCTTTCTGGAGATGGTTAAGCTTTCTAAAGCCTGCTGTCCTTACAAACCTAACCTACACGCTTGCTGTCGAAGGAAAACCTTGGGAAAAGCAGAACAGTTGAGAGGCATTAGTAGTCATACTCATAAGCTTTCATACTTACCCACAGCCCTCCAAGCAGGCCTCCCTGCGGTTACTAAATTTTTTCTCTTGCTGAGATTTCCCAGCATGCTCTAGGATTATCAAGTAAAGCCAAATATTAAGAGGAAAATCTTGAAAATCCTTCAGTGCCTGGGGTGGAATCAAATCAGATGAGCTCTCCACTCTGGCACCAGCCGGCTAAGCTACAAACACTGACCCGCCCCATGCTGAGTACACTCATCATGAATAGAAGCCCATAATGTTGCCAGAATACATTGCAGATTCACAAATGGGGGAAATGAAGTATATAAAACAGTGGGAAAGTTTGCAGAAATAACACTTAATATTTATTTCAGGCATTCATCTGGACACAGCAATGTTGAAATGTTTTTCCCTCCACATTTCTTTCTGCCCTCAAGGTCTTATGTTGGATAGATTCTGAATTCCTTAATCATAGAAGTTATGCACCATGCCTCAATTTGCAACTCAATGTACCTTTTGTCAAAGTGAGTGCTGGACCCAGAAAACAGTTGACATTAAAAATGAAAAGCTGAGCTGGAGATGGAAACATGGAAGCCTATATTTCTAGTCAAATGAATTTTATTATGCTACATTTTAGTGTCTTCTTTATGTATTCTACTTGGTTGCTCAGATTGTGAAAATTACAAAATAAAAATTAAGTGGCTGTGTAATATCTGACTTGTCAGTTTTTCCACCTGGCATTTCTTTCTTTTGCAGCAGGAACTCGCTGTCTCAAGGAGGGGATGAGTGAAATATGGAAAGCCACCTGTCTTGTTTAATGAAATGAGAAGGGTAGTGGGCTGGAAGTAAGGGGGCCTGGTTTCTAAACCCTCCTCTACTACTTTATGCTTTGTGTCCTTAGGCACAGCCCTATGATTTCCTGGGTGTTACTTGTGTTTAGACTTTTACAAGAACTGTCATTCTCTGGAAAGAAACAGAATCTCTAAGATGGCTGCTGTCGAAGGAGAATGTCTGAGCATTGAGGGTAATGTGTATCACATACCCAAGTCCAAATAATCTGAATAATCAGAGTGTGTCTGTCAGAGAATGATGTTCATGGGAAAAGCTGCTAGTTTAGCTCAGAACTCAATCATACAAGCACAATTGTTTGTATTTTCTCATGTAACAGAAATGTTTTATTTGTATTCTTCATAATATCACACTGAATATTAAGAAGACATATACTCATGGATCAAGATTTAATAAAATTAATCATTTTGCTGCATGACAATATCATTCTTAAATGAAACTCATTTTGTTGTTTGCTGCCAGAACATGGAGATGAAGAATGAAATGTCTATTTGTGTAATCGTGGTACTGCCGTGATTGGTCCTAGAGTACCAGCAGTTTTACGTTCCATGGCTTTTACACTTTCACTGAAAATGTTAGCACAGTGAAACAAGAAAAAGCGAGAATATCTCTTGCCTCACAGATTACCTGAAAGGGTCTCAAGGATCCCTAGGGGTCCATAGCCAATATGTTGAGACTGCTGAGTTGGAATATTGATATAAAGACATGATGGTGGTGCACTTGGCTGCAGGACAGCAGACTCAGCAACAAGGAGAAGACAAAGGGGATCCATGTTTTGAACATGAAGTTTCATTATAGGGCATAATAATCAGATATTTGGTTTTATAATACAGATGCCTTGTAATTTTGCCTTGGTATCATAGATTTTTTTTAAAGTCTTTTTATTTATGGAATCAGCAAATGGCATAATGGTTACATCGCTGGACTCACACATACTCAACCACAATTCAAATCCCAGACCTGGCGGCTTAAAACTCATTCTGGGAGCATGTGCATGCATGCCCAAAATCCCAAGAGGAGAATAGAGGAGAAAAGATTGCGGCAGGGCCATGCCCCCTGGGGGGGGGGGTAAATTTCTTGCTTTCTGTCTCTCTGTCTTTCTCTGTCTCTCCAGTGAGCACCATAGCAAAAATATCTCTTAAAATTTTTTTACTTATTACTGTTATTATTTAATTTCTTATAGGGCATGTGCACTCACCAGAGAGAAACAGAGAGAGAAGGAAAGTGAGAAAACAATCCACCAGGTCCAGGACTCAATCCATGGTCAGCCATGTGGGAGTCCAGTGCCTTAACCACACTCCACCTGCTGATCCTGGTAGTACTGATATTTTTTTAATTAGAGTATATTGGTTTACATAAGCATAGTGTTATGTGTATCAGTTTCTAATGGTGACTTAAACCACTTCTGTAGTTTAAAATAATAAAAATTTATCCTTTTGTGGTTCTAGAGGCTAGCAGTACAAAATTTAGGTGCTGGCAGGACCATATAGCCTCTGAAGACTCTAGGAAAGGATCATTCCTTACCTCTTTCTAGCTTCTGATGGCTCCCAGAAGTCGTGTGTATTCTTTGGCTTGTGGGTGGACTGCTCCCATCTCTGCCTTCTTCTACATATGGGATTCTTCTCTCTGTGTGTCTGCCTGTGCATGAGCCTCTTCCAATGACACCAGTCATTGCATTGGAATTCCCTCTAATCCAGTAGGCTGCAAAGTCTCAATTTCTAAATAATATCACATTCAGGGTACTGAGGTGAGAACTTGAATATATCTTTTTAAGGGCACACAAAATGAACAGCATGAAATGCTGTCCATTATCATATAGAGTCTAGCAGCTTTGATTATCTCTTGAACCCACTACACTATGTAATACTGATAAATTAACACCAACTTATGCTTCTCATTTTCTTTTATCTTCAAAGAATTGAAAACATTGAACAAGAAAATGTTTAAAAAGCTTGATTGAGGAGTCTCACATCTGGGTTCTGGCCATGACCCAGCTGCGGCCCCTTTGGAGCTGTGACCTGGCAGTAAGGCAAACATGGCAGAGCCATCATTGAGTCTTCAAGCCCAGGTTCAGCAACATCCGATGTACATGAATTTGGTCCATCAGCTGACATACTGGTTTATGATTCTGATGATGAATGAACATGTTGAATGAAAAGGAGGAAATGATAGAAGGAGAAACAAACTTCAGTTCTGAAATAGAGGATCTTGCAAGGGAAGGTGACATGCCAATTCATGAACTTCTCAGCCTTTATGGTTATAATAGTGCTGTTCCACCACCTGAAGAAAATGAGGAAGAGAAAGAAGGTGAAGATGATGAAGATGCTGATAATGATTACAATATTGGCTGTAGTGGGGAAAACGAAGAAGAAAATATAAAGTATTCTTCAGGTCAGGAGGATAAAACTCAGTCTTCTAAGGATAATGCATCACAATCTGTTGTTCCTCGATATGCCTAAGAAATAATCTGCCCACGTAGATGTAAATATTTTGATACCAATAGTAAAAAAGAAGAATCTGAAGAAGATGAAGATTATATTCCACCAGAAGACTGGAAAAAGGAGAATATGGTGGGCTCCATGTTTCAAGCAGAGATTCCTGTTGTCCTTTACAGATAGATACAAAGAAAATGTAAAAGTTTTTCTTCTCTGCATTGCAACGTTACATATGCAGATTCCTCTGGAGTTGTAGAAGTCTTTGGAGTTTGTTCCATTTTTTTTTTTTTTTTTTTTTAGCATTTCCTTCAGAATGTAATTAACATGCTAAGAATGCACCTACTCTCAGGTTAAGCAGCAAATCAAAGGCAGTTTGGTGTGGCAAACCACAGGTCACTAAATTTTTGTGAAAACAAAAATGTTTAGCATGACCATTTAAATGTTTAAGGCCTGTACTTACTTTTCAAGTTAGTTTCCACAACATATAGACAACATTAAAGGTATAAGTGTGGAGTCACCTTTTATTTTGAAGTCTGGTTCATATGTTCTGTAAATGAGTTGTAATTTTGTGCAAAATAAATGGATCCATTGGCTGTTTGTATGTGTTATTGTAATTGAAATCTTACTTGTATGTTATATAGTAGTTAGGACATGTTCACTCTTGAGTCTTTTCTACAAATAAAATGAAGAACTAAAAGTTAAAAAAAAAGTTTCATTGAAGTATAGTTAAAGTGCAATAAACTACACACATTTACAGTATACATTTTGATAAGTTTTGACATATGTATAGACCCATAAAATCCATTAGCACAATCAAGATGTAAACATATCCATTAATTTCAATATTTTCATGTGCTCCTTGACAATCTTTTTTTTCTTGCCCCTTTCCATTCCCTCCCTGTGATCCCTGATACCCACTGATTTGCTTTATGTCACTATCATTAGTCTGCATTGTATGGAGTTTTGTATCATGGAATTATACACTTTCCCTTTGGATTTTTGTCACTTTATATAATTCTTTCATAATTCATCCATGTAGACATATGGATATTAATAGTTTCTTCCTTTAATCTCTAAGTAGTATCCCATTGTATGGCTTTATCATTATGTTTATCCATTTGCATGCTGATGAAAATTTGGGTTGTTTCCAGATTTGGCTACTACAAATAAAGCTAAGTAAGAACTTTGACTATTTCAAATTCACCTCATAATGTACCTTATATTTTATTTGTTCATGAACAAATAAAATAAAGTATTAGCTTCTGTAAGTCAAACAGCTATTGTGGTTGCCAAGAAGGTTGGATTTTTCTGTTATAAATTGAGGAAGCCTTTTGAAGAAAAAGACATATGATAAATCAACAGCCAAAAGTGACAATTTTGTGCTCAGTAATCCCACTAAGGAATTTTGCCTACAGAATTATTTTTTGAAAAAAGAAAGAGGACAAAAAGCTAAACTGGTGAAGATATTTGCTACAGATGTTTCTAAAATAATAAAACACTGAAAGAAACCTAAATATATAATAAGAAAATGTTTAAGCAACATGAGATAGTACTTTAAATATAACGTTTGTTCAGTTGAAAAATGCATGATCTAAAATTACATCTAGACTATGATCATAGCCATATAAAATTTAGATGTGTGTTTGTGGAAGAGGAAACTAAAAATTTATTTGTATGTTACAGTAATGGAATGTAGGTGATATTTCTCTTTTACTGTCTTTATTTTTTGTCACAAAATTTATGCAATATTCAACCTCAGTAGGAAAAAGTTGACTACTCTAAAGTCACTAAACCCATAGGTTTATTTTCCTTGATAATGTGCAAAGTTGTATGTGTTGATTTGACCTATTCCCTATCATCAATGAAATAAATTAGGATATTGCCAAAGGCCCAGTCTAATATATGCCATATATTTTGCTACACTGAAGACATAACTTAGAATCTGGTATTAGATAGAAAATGCAAAAGAATCCATTTAAAAAAAAAAAAAGAGGAAAAAGGAACTCCTGGAAATGATAAATGAATACAGCAAAGTGGTAGGATACAAAATCAACATACAAAAATCTATAGTATTTTTACATGCCAACAATGAACAAACTGAGGTAGAATTGAAAAAAGAAATCCCATTGACAATAGCTGCTAAACAATTAAGATACCTAGGAATAAACTTAAACAAAGAAGTTAAAGACCTCAACAAGGAAAGCTAAGACAAAATTTAAAATGAAGTTGAAAATTATATACAAAAGTGGAAAGACATCCTATGTTTCTGGATTGGAAGAATTAATATAATAAAAATGACAATCTAACCAAGTTAATATACAAACTTGATGCAATTCTGAGCAAATTACAAGAAATATTCTTCACATACTTAGAAAAAACAACCTTAACATTTGTCTGGAACCATAAAAGGTCCCACAACACCAGGGCAACACTGAACAACAAAGAATAAAGTAGGAGACACTTTACTTCCTGACCTCAGAATATATAATGAAGCTGTGATAATCAAAACAGCATGGTACTGGCACAAAAACAGAGTGTAGACCAATGGAACAGAATAGAAAACCCAAAAATAAACTTGAAAATACACAGCCAACTGATTCTTGGAGAAGGTCACAAGACAATCCAGTAGGAAAAAAAGTCTCTTAAGAAAATAGTGTTGGAAAAACTGGATATTCAACTGCAGAAAATGAAACTGGACCCCTTAGCTCTCACTATTAACAAAAATCAACTCAAAATAGATTAAAATCTAAACATAAAACCTCAAAGTATAAAATAGTAGTGGAAAACTCAGGCGAAACTCTTGAAGACATCAGGGTAGGTGAAGACTTCATAAATAAATACCTCAAAGCACAAGCAATCATCCCCAAAATAGACAAGTGGGACTATACCAGGCTAAAAAACTTCTACACAGCAAATGAAACAATAATTAGACTGAAAAGACAATCCTCTGAATGGGAGAATATATTTGCAAACTATGCCTCAGATAAGGGACTAATGACCAGAATACACAGGGAAATCAAACAGCTTTCCCTACCCACAAAAGAAAGAGAAAAAATAAATAAATAAATAAATAAATAAATAAATAAATAAATAAATAAATAAATAAATAAATAAAATGAAACATTAACCCAATTAAAAGATGGGAAAAGAGCTGAACAGACGTATGAACAGTCAAAAAGCATATTTAAAAAATGCTCAAAATCCCTTATCAAATAGGAGATGCAAATCAAAACCACAATGAGATACCATCTAATCCAGTCAGAATTGCTAAGATTAAAAAATACAGAATAATAAGTTCTGGTGAGGCTGTAGTGCAAAGGGAACCCTTCTACACTGTTGGTTAGAATGCAAATTAGTACAGCCACTGTGGAGAACAATATGGAGATTCTTCGAAAACCTACAAATAGAAACCATACAACCCAGTAATTTTACTCCTGAGGAAAACACTCAGCCGGAAAAACACTTGTACGTCCATTTTTATTGCAGCATTATTCACCATTGCTAATACATGGAGTCAACTCAATGCCCAAGAACAGATGACTGGATTAAAAAATATGGCATATAACACTATGAAATACTACTCATAAGAAACAATGAGACCCTGACATCTGATACAATGTGGATGGATATGGAAAATTTAATGCTTCACAAAACAAGCAAGTCTATGAAAGACAACTATTGTACGTCCTCACTTAATATATACTGAATATCTGCACTATGGCAGAAACAGAAGGGTTGGAAGGTATAATAGGAAGAACAACTGTAGATACTCAAGACAATTTAAGAGGGAATGGGTAATAGGTTGTGGAAAGGAGGGGATTAGGGAAATAAAAAAACATTTAACAGACAAAAAAAAAATCAAAGGTTATTTGTTGATGATAACTTGTATAGTAATATTTCTGACTTGACCAATATGTATTGTATTCCCACTGGGATAAGTCATTTTGTATGCTGTAAAGATGTATAGTAACTAAATGCAAATTTTAAAAATGCAAAAGTATATATACATACATATAATTTAAAATTATTTTAAAATAGAAAGTCTTTTGTACTCTGAGGATCTTTTTCAACTCAAAAGCATATCGCAAGTGTTGGTGAGGATGTGTATCATTTAAAGCTCTCACATATTGCTGATGGGAGTTTGATTTAGTACGGACCACTTTGGAAAACAATTTGGCATTATCTAATAAAGCAGGATATATTATGTACACTATGACCATAAGTTTCTTTTCTAGGAACATACTCAATAGAAATACATAGGTATGTTAAGCAAAGGCATGCACTAGAACAATAATAACATTATTTGTGATAGCCCCAAAACAGAAATTACTCAAATGCTCGCCAATAGAGAATGGATGAATTGCGGTGGAGACTCATAGTAGAATACTATACAACAATTAGAATAAACAAGCTACTATTACGCATATTTATATAGATGAACATCACAAATACTGAGAGAAATAACCCATATGAAAAATAGCACATGGTACAGATTTCCATTTATGTAAAGTACAAATCTAGGCATAATTAATCTACACTTTAAGAAATCAAGATAATGGCTGTTCCTGGAGGTAGAAAGATACTTACTGAAGGGTATAAAGATGTGCTTACAATATACTGTTATTAATCCAAGTGCTGGCTACATGAATGTGTTTAGTTTCTGAAAATTGATCAAGCTATATACTTACATGTACTTTTCTGTAATGTATATTATACTTTAATAAAAGTTTTTTTTGTTAAAGTCTATAAGCATTATTGAAAGCTTTAAGAGTGTTACCAGGAGCTTTCTTTTCTATGTAGATACTGAATAGAGGGGCAGTTGGTAGAGTTAGTATACTGTTGTGAATTTATAATGAACTAGCAAATCAGGATTATATAGCAGAATGCATCTGGGGAACTTTGTAACCAGCCAGGAATGGTTATTACTAGTTACAGAGCAGAAAGCTCTCAGTAAATTTTGTTTCGTCCATTGCACACTGTCTAATGACTGGCAAAGAAATAAAAAATAGACTCAAGAAGTCCAGAATGCCCTTTGTGAAAATAAACTGTACTGCCAATATGGCATACAGCTGCACCTCCATTCGAAATTGTCTGGGACTATGAGAGGTTCAAGCTGCTATGTGACTTGGAAAGCTAGCATGCATCCCTTTGCCAGAAACACACTTAGAACAAGCAAACAGAAAATATGTTTTCACTAAAATCCCTGGGGAAGGAAGGAAAACTCTTCTCCAATGAAGAGAGAAAAAGAAAGAAGGGCATAATGTCTTGTTTGTTAAAGATAAGCTCTGGGAAGCAAAGGAGAAATTGTCCACTCAGCTGAAGAAGTGTTATTCTTTAGTCCTTACACATTGCCCAAGAATTGCTGAGTTATCAGAATTTCTATTAAGAATTCCAACTACTCTCTTATTAGTTTTTTTTTTTTTTTTTTTTTTTTTTGCTATAGGGCTCATGCACTCGCCAGAAAGACAGAGAGATAGAAAGCGAGAAATCATCTTGGGCACGCACGCACACGCGTCCAGCGTGAGTTTAAGCCACCGGGTCCGTGACTCGAACCGTGGTCGACTACGTGGGAATCCAGCGACATAGCCATTACGCTAACTGCTGGTCCCTTCATTTTCAATCTTACAATTTCTGCTAATGATGTAAGGGCCATGTCAAGATTTACAAACAATTTTCTTGCATTTCCTATGTGATTTTGCATGTAGAAGACAGGAGCTGGAAAAACTGGAAGCAAAGTAAGCCCCAGCAATGAAGAATGGTTAAATATTTCCTGATATGTTGTGGAATGACATAGAACCATTTGAAAAACAAGAAACTAATATCATAAAGAACCAAGATTGGGAACCAGCAGTTAGCGTAATGGCTATGTCGCTGGACTCCCACGTAGTCGACCGTGGTTCGCGTCCCCGACCCGGTGGCTTAGAACTCACGCCGGGCGCGTGTGCGTGCGTGCCCAAGATCCCGAGAGGAGAATGGAGGAGGAGGGATTGCGGCGTGACCATCCCCCCTGGGGGGTGATTTCTCGCTTTCTGTCTCTCTGTCTCTCTCTGTCTGTCTGGCGAGTGCACGCACCCTATAGCGAAAACCTCTCCAAAAAAAAAAAAAAGAACCAAGATTATGTTCTCTCTAGGCCATTTTTCAATAAAAGGGTCAAGTCTTCCTTGGAGAAATTACTGAATATAGGTCTAGTGTAGAGAATGTGCTGCGTAAGTCCAGGTACTCTATGATCCCCAAAAGCATAAAAAATCATCACAAACGATAGGAGTCTTGTCAAAAGAAGAACAGAGGAACAAAACTGAGGGTTTCCTACTGGCCAAGGATGGGACAATTTGAGCATAAAACAGAAAAATAACTTCAATAAACTATATTTTTTAAAAAAAGAGTCAGGCCAGCAGGTGGTGTTAGTGGTTAAGGCACTGAACTCCCATGTGACTGACCATAGTTTGAGTCCTGGACCTGATGGCTTGCAACTTACACTGGGTGCATATGAGTGTATGCCCAAAATCCTGAGAGGAGAATGGAGGAAAAGGAATTGTGTCGTGGCCATTCCCCAGGGGGTGATTTCTCACTTTCTCACTCTCTGTGACTCCAGAGAGTGCACATGCCCCATAGCAAAATCACTCAAAAAAAAAAAAAAAAAAAAAAAAGAATCAAAAATGTTATTCAACACCACTAGAAGCTGCCAAAAAATCAACTGACTATTCAGAAAATTGACAAACAGCCTTTATTCTGTCTTTCTTAAACAAATTACTCACTTCGGGGTTACCAATTAGGGAGAGTTCTTCATAGGAGAATTTTAGCTAATAAATACAAAAAGATAAATAAATTTAGAAAATCATAATTTTTCAACTTCCAGTGAAATCACGAATGTAGGTAATGTTCATTAATGAATGCTAAAACCAAAAGGTCAATGTTGACGGGACATTTTAAACTAGAGAAAGAAACTGAGCATACCTGAGCCCACTGGCCAATTTCAGCATCATTTAAAGTGGGCTACTCACACTGTACACACGAGGAAGTAGATAGCTGTTCAGTATTTTACTTAAAAGAATTGAACATGAGACTACCCGATCCTATATATTCAGCTGAGTATGTCAAACGACCTCATGAGGGGGCCAGTAGGTGGTATGGTGGCTAAGGTGCTGAATCCCACATGGCTGACCACAGTTCTAGTCCTGGGGGGGTGGCTTGAAAAAGCACGCTCACACATGCACATGTATGCCCAAAATCCCAAGGGGAAAATGGAGGAGAAAGGATTACATTGTGACCATCTCCTCTACAGGGCAATTTCTCACTTTCCCTCTCATTGTCTCTTTCTGGCAAGTGCATGTGTCCTATGACAAAAACCATACAGGGAAAAAAAAAAAAAAGAACATGAAGATGCAATCAGTCAAATATAGAAGGTGAGAAATTCTCAAAAGAAAATAATCTGCTTCTTTTTTTTTTAACAAGTAGAGTCATGAAAAGAGGAAAGAAGAGAAAAGTTTTGTAAATTTCAAAGAGACTTAGAAGACATATCAGGCAAATGCAATGTGTGGCATTTGAATCCTCATTCAAACAAACCAACTGCAAGAAGACATTTTTTAAAAAATCAGGGGCTTTGTACATTAACTAGGAATTGAATGATTTTAAAGAACTATTATAAATTTCATTATGGGTGATAATTGTATAATTAGTTATCTTTTTTAAAATCTCTGTTAGTGATATGTACTGAAATGTTCACTGAATAAAAACAACATAAAGTCTGGAATTTGCTTTAAAATATTTCAGCAAAAAATAAATTAAAAATTTTAAAAGTCAAGTGGGAGAGATGAAATGAAATTCACAAAGCATCAATAGTTATTGAAACCCAGTGGTAGGCAATGGGGACTCACATTATTTTATCCATCTTTTATATATCTTAAAATTACTATTTTAATTTTAAAAATAAAAGAATAAATTAGAGCTTTGTCAATTGGTCTGGAGAAATATTCATAATTTTGTGTTGAGTGACAAAAGCAAGATGAAGCAAAATATACACAATAATGATATGTGCCCATTTTTGTGAAATTTGGTTTTGTGAAATATACACAGATATATATTTAAAGTATTGTGTACATACATCCACGTATGTAAATGTTTGCATATGATTTTTTAAGCACTGAGAATTATTTGGAAGAGAACATGCTGCATTGTAAATATGGACTAGCAAGAGATAGAGGCTGGTAGGGCTGTGGAAAGAATAGGTAAAGGCAAAAAAAAAAAAAAATTTGTCTTAGTGGCACTGATGCAGGTGGTAGTACTACGCTGCTGTGTTACACTGGAACCATGTGGGAAAGTCTGGGGTTCAGATCCCAGGTCAACCTGAATGTGCTGAGTGCACCTATGAGGTTGCCTGTGATTCTACCAGATAGAAGACCATGTAGAGGATCATGGTGTGACAAGATCCTGTCAGGGGTCTCTGTATCTCTCTGTCTCTCTCGTAGGTAATAAAAATAGTTTAAACAGAGAGATGTTTTATTTATTTATTTCAAAGAATTATTTTATTTAACTTTTTTTAAAAAAATATATTAACCAGGGACAGAGAGAGAGAGAGAGGGAGAGAGAGAAGGAAAGTGAGAAAGCAAGCCGCCAGGTCCAGGACTTGAACCATGGCTGGCCATGGGGAAGTTCAGTGCCTTTAACCACCACACCATCTGCTGACCCCAAGAAATTTTATTTTTTAAAAAATAGTATAACTGGGGGCAAACAGGTGGTGTGATGGTTGAGTGGTTGGACTCCCACATGGCCAACTGTGACTCGAGCCCCAGACCTGGTGGCTTGAAAATCATGCCAGATACATGTGTGTGCTTGCCCAAGATCCCAAGGGGAGAATGGAGGAGAAGGGACTGCAGTGTGACCACCCTCCCAGGAAGGTGATTTCTTACTTTTGCTCTCTCGGTTTCTCCCTGTATTCCTCTGTCTTTGGCAAGTGCACACACACCTGGCAGAAACCTAAAAATAAAAAAGAGCAATATGAATCAATATATGGATTTATAGGAAATGACACAAACTTATGCATTTATATATAAAATGAAGATAGCTTTCATTTTTAAAAAATTAGTGAACTCTACCCCTATTTTGAAACAGCTGCTTTCTTAGCCCCGAAGCTCTCGCAACTGCACTAACCCTCTCCAGTTAGCATGCAATTTGAACAAGAACAAATCAGAGGATCTCAAGGAGCAGTGTGTGATGAGCTGAAAGGAGGCAAATAGAATTGGGTGTCTGGTAGGGTCTTTAGGATGGGGGCTGACTGGAAATCAATATTTCCAAAATGCACTGAAACACACCACTGTGGTGTGCTAGCATGGAGAGCAAGGAAATAAATGAAGTGTCAGTTCAGCATGCAATGGAACCATATCTTTTTCAGAGTACAAGTGTCAGGCAGAATGTTCCCAAGCTCTAAGCAACCACAGGACAGAGGAAAAGCATTCGCCTAGGAGGAAGAGGTTTGTGGTTTATGTTTAACCTCAGGTCAGTCACATGACAACAGCATGCCTTTGGAAAACCAGCAGAACTGCTTGTTTTCAATGTTTACACATGTAATATGAGAATAAAAATTCCTCACCTGAGATTATCAAATAAGATAACTTCACCTTCTTTTACAAAGAGATTAAAAGAAAATGCTAAGTGAAGCAAGTCAGACAATGAAAGAAAGGCATCGTATGTCCCCACTCAGTATATAATGAATGCCAGCACTCTGTGGCAGAAACTGAAGGATTGGAAGATATAAAAGCATGGAGAGCAATGATGATGCTGGAGACAGTGTGAGAGGAAGGTGGGAAATGGGAGAGGGTGAGAGGAAGGGAATCAAGGGGAAGAAGAAGGAAGCAAAACATATAAGGGACCTAAAATGGAAAGAAATCTGTTGACTATAATTTGTATGGTAATGTCTTTGACTGAATTGATATGCAGTATATTCATGATGGTAAAACTCATTTAGTATGCTATAATGATACACAGTGATTAAGTGTATAAAATTTTTAAAAATTGCACCCTTCATGTGAGAGTGGCAGAAAAGGTTGCTGCCCCTCCATGCACATGCATGTGTGTGCACACACACACACCATTCACATGTAGAAATACTACATATGCATAAATATGACAATAATACAACTTTCTCCCCAGCTTATAGAAAAAAAAGAAAAGAAACAAAGCTAAAAGACCTTAAAAAGCTAATGGTCCTGGGGATCGAGTGGTGGTTGAAGGTGCTGGACTCCCACATGGCTGACTGTGGGTCAAGTCCTGGATCTAGCAGCTTGCTCTCTCTCTCTCGCTCACTCGCTCTCTCTCTTTCTGTCTCTCTGTCTCTCTTTGGTCAAAATTGAAAAATAATAATAATAAATAAATAATTTTTTTTAAAAAAAAGCTAATGGTCACATAGCAATCCAGTTATGATGATGTGGGACTGGCAGAGGTATATGTTTTTAAAATAGTTTAATTCAGGGATAGTAGATGGGATAGTGGTTACATTATTGGACTCCCACATGGCCAACTGTAGTTCAAATCCCAGACCTGGTAACTTGAAAATCACGCTGGGCACATGTGTGAAGATCCTGGGACAAAAAGATTTCTCACTTCCTCTCTCACTGTGTCTGTCTCTTTCTCTCTCTGGCAAGCACACAAACCCTAGCTCCATTCATAGCTATTAAATATTATTTCTGATCTGGAGAGGGCTCTATAATCCTTGAGCTAGAAAACTTACAGCCTCAAGTACTGTGGACTGAATTGTGTCCAATAAACTCATATGTTGAAATTCTAACCCCAAACCCATCATTAACTAAAGGTGATGATATGGGGAGGTAAGAGGTAATCAGGGTTAGATGAGTATGGGGCTCTCATGATGGGATTATCACCCTTATTAGAAGAGATACCAAATGAGAATGTATCTCCTCACCATATGATATATAGAAGCTGTTTACAAGCTAGGAAGAGAGACTTTACTAAAAACCAAAGTCTGCTGGACCTTGATCTTGGACTTTCCAACCTGTGAGAAAATAAATGTTATATTTTGTTACATCAGGTAAACAGGTTAAGATAGCAGGTCAGGAGCCTCTAGCTTATGTTTTCATAATAGCCTGAAATTCCTGTATTATAATGTCTACCACCTGGTATTACACATACCACTTCCTAGCTGTATGACCTTGGAAAATTACTTACATTTTCCCTCTGTCTCTGTTCCCTTTTTTGGACCATGGAGATAAGAGTAGAACCTATCTCTCAGGACCTTTCATCTTATTGTAATGATTAAGTAATGATTAAGCGATTTAACACACAATCTCATCTAGAACAGTATCTGGCAAATAGTAAACACTTAATAAGAATAAGCTGTCCTCCTTGCTGTCATTATTGTTGTTATCTGCCTACTTAGCTAAGTTATAAACACCAAAAGGTCTTAGAAATGTCTGTTGTCTTGTTCACAATTGTCATCCTGAGAAAAAAATGGAGCAACGCAGTATACAAATAAATATTTGCTAAATGAACAATTAGACAATAAGAAAGAATGATGCAGAAGATGAAAAACACTTCAGAATATAAACAAAAGCTATGCTTCAGAGATTTTAAGCAGAAATTCTTAAATTGTGATTCAATCAATTCAACGCACAGCCAAAAAAATGATGAATAAAGAATAATATGGTGTAATACTCTTTCAACAGCTGTCCTGTGCATAGTGAAATAACCATGGAAGAATTGTCAGGGGTGTGCTCCATCCTAAAGTCCATTAAAGCTGCTTGAACAACTATTGCACAGGTTTTGGTTTTTCATTTAATTTTAATAAAATATTTTACTGGAGGAAAGTTTGGGGTATAATAGCAATGAAGTGTGTCTACTGCTTTAGGTGACATTTCATTTTATTTCTGGGCACCTATGGAGATGAATATACTAATCCCAATGCCTGGGAATTTGGGTTGCTGGTTATCCAAAAATGAAATGTCATGTACCGAAACTTATTCTTTATTGTTTAATTTCCAACCGTCTGCTCAGCAAATCAGAATGACAAAGACAACCGCTATTACAGAACGAGGTGCCACATACATTATAGAAAATGCATCTCATTTGGAACTTCAGTCCTGTTCTTGACAAAAGATCAATGAAAATGTAAACTTTAAAATATTCTTCATTGCTTCTTGAACAAGGGTGATTATGAGCCTTTAATTTTGTTTTGACTCAGACCATAAACCAAAGGCATGGATATATGGCATAGTTGCAGCCACATAGTCTGCATAAACAATCCAGATCGCTAGGCAAGGCTTTTATAGCCTAAATAAGTCTAGAAGACAATGAGAGCATTAAGTAAGTTAGATTTAAAAGTGATACGGTGATCTGTAGCTGAAGGAAGTTGGAACAGAGAGCCCATTCATTCTAACACCAGGACCACAGTTGACTATTTTTCAACCTTATCACATATCTCCAAATATCAGGATATAATTCCCACCATGGACTAAATCGCCTGAGGGAACTTAGCAATGTTGCCCTGCTCTTCTGAAATACAAATAAGTTGCCGGATTTTATGACTGTCTTCCCAATGAAAGGAAGGGAGAACATTTTCTTCTGGTTCATTTTTAGTAGACTTTGAGAGTTACAACAAGATAAAACTTCTCAAAGATGTCGATCACAGCTATTTGAATTGGATAGTACTCAAGCCATCTGTGTGAAAACCTCACCTCCCCCTCCCACCAAAAAAGCAGAGAATTGTTATTTATAAATACACTCTACACTCTGAATATTTGTTTGGAAAGATCAAGTTAGGTTAGCAAGAGAGCCAAGCAAGTCTATCTTCTTCTGAAAATCAGCCATCACCGGAGGGTCCATGCATCACACTTCTGACTGGCAGGAACAAGAATTAAGCCCATTAAATAGATTTTGATAATGCTGCTCAATTTGTTCATGAAAAATCCTTCCTTCATTGTGCTTATGTTTGTTCAGTGATGTTGCCTGGTAGCAACTGGATCACACTGGTGAGTCTTTCAAGAGATGTACTACCCTCTCTTTTCTAATGATATTTCGTTCTTCCCCTTGGTAGTATCATCTGGTTGTGTGTCTTTAAGTATTATCTATATGTAAGTGATATCCAAAGTCGTATCTCCATCCCTGACTTATGTATGAGTACTAGACTTTAATATCTCACTTTCACTTGATTTATCCATTTAATGAAAAATAGGAATTTGAAACATACATTTTCAAAAAAAAAAAAAAAAACTTGATTTCCATCCTCACATATTTGTCTCACAGATGTCTGCACACTTGCTCAAGTCCCAGAACTAGGATTTATTCTTGAATATTTATTTCCTTTTCCATCAGCAATCTTTGTCAGTATGGTCTGGAAAATAAACAACTAGGTGGCTGGATTCCACATGGCCTGCGTGGTTTGAATCCTGGACACAGCAGCTTGAGAAACATGCCAGATGCATTGCATGCATGTCCAAAATCCTGAGAGGAAAATGTAGGAGAAGGGATTGCAGTATGGCCATCAACTGGAGGGTTTTCTCTCTCTCTCGTTCTCTCTCTCTCTCTCTCCCCCTCTCTCTCCCACCACGCTCCTGACAAGCACATTTACCCTATTGCACATTAATAAATAAATAAGTAAATAAATAAATACCTAAATTAACAATATTAAGTAACATAGTGGTAAGTGTCATGCAAACTATGAAACTGAGAAGGAGTGGAGTTCTACTTTTGATATGGTGATCAAAAACCTCCTTCTCAGAAAAGTAACAATTTCATCACCTAGATGTCAGGGTGAAGATAGTCATGCAAAGTTCTAGGAACCAGGTTTAGAAGGAGCAGTTAGAACAATGACTCTAAAGCAAGAAAGAAGAATGATTTGAATAGAGAGAAAATCGCATGAGCTCTAATTCAGCAGGGATGTAAGGGTCATCTGACACAGTGTATCTAAGACAAAATAAGGAGTTCGAAGTTTATTTACTCAAGTGCAATAGCAAGGTATTGGCAATCTTTAATTTGAGAAGTGATATGCTCTATTTAATTTTCTCTTTTTTTTTCCCAGAATGAATACACTTTAGTCCAGTCAAAGATATTACCATGTACATTATCATCGACAGATAATTTTCCATTTTTTGAAATGTTTTTAATGTCCCTTAAATGTTTTCTTTTTTTTCCCTTTGATTCCTTCCTTCTTACCCTCCCCCATTTCCTACCCTCCTCCTACACTGCCTCTAATATCCACAGGTGCTCTTCATGCTTCTTTTTTTTTTTTTTTCTTGGCTACAGGGTGTGTGCACTCACCAGAGAGATAAAGAAAGAAAGAGAGACAGAAAATGAGAAATCATCCCCTGGCGAGGGATGGCTATGCAATCCCCTCTCCTCTATTCTCTTCTTGGGATCTTGGGCATGCAATACACATGCCCGGCCAGAGTTTTAAGTAGTCAGATCCGGGATTCGAACTGCAGTTAACTATGTGTGAGTCCAGCGACATAGCCATTATGCTATCTGCTGGTCTCAATTCTCTGTACTTTTATACTTTCAAATCTTTCCGTTTCTACCATAGAATATTTACAAATATTTGGTATGTATTAAGTGGACATACAATGCCTCTCTTTCATGGTCTGGTTTACTTCATTTAGCAGTGAATCTTCCACATTTGTCCACTTTCTATCAGATGCCAGGGTCTTGTTTTTTATGGCTGAGTAATATTCCATAATGTGAATGTGTGCCACAATTTTTCAATCCATTCTTCTGTTCATGGAGATTTGCATTGGCTTCATATCCTAGCAATTGTGAATAATGCTGCAATAAACATGGATGTGCAAATGTTTTTCTGATTGTGTTCTTTTCCTTCGAGTAGATACCCAGGAGTAGAATTGCTGGATCACATAGTCCTTCTATGTGTAGGTCTTTGAAGAATGTCCTTGTTGTTCTCCACAGTGGCTGTACTAGTTTACATTCCCAACAGTGTGGGAGAGTTCCCTTTTCACTACAATCTCACCAATATTTATCCTTATTTATTTTTTTAGTCTTAGCCATTCTGACTGGA
This sequence comes from Tupaia tana, assembly GCA_026018925.1. Lineage (NCBI taxonomy): Eukaryota > Metazoa > Chordata > Mammalia > Scandentia > Tupaiidae > Tupaia > Tupaia tana. The sequence continues at coordinate 50,065,603 of JAKSZU010000005.1, read as the reverse complement.
GTTAGGTGATATCTCATTGTGGTTTTGATTTGAATCTCCCTTATAATAAAGGATGTTAAGCATTTTTTCATATGATTTTTGGCTGTTTGTATGTCTTCCTTAGAAAGTTTTCTGTTCAGCTAATTTGCCTATGTTTCACTTGGGTTGATTTTTTTTTTTTTTTTGGTTGGGGAGTAAACTGTTTGAATTCCCTGTAAATTGTGGTTATCAGTCCTTTAACTGAAGCATAGTTTGCAAATGTATTCTCCCATTTTGAGGGTTGTCAATTCACTCTAATTATTTTTTTTTTCTGTGCAAAAGCATTTTAGCCTGATGTAGTCCCACTTGTCTATTTTTTGAATTGTTGCCTGTGCTTTGGGAGTCATATTTAAAAAGTCTTTGTCTACTCCAATGTCTCTAAGAGTTTCTCCTGTGTTATTCCCCAATAGTTTTATAGTTTGACGTATTAGGTTTAGATATTTGACCCATTTTGAGTTGATTTTTGTTAAATGTGAGAAATGGGGATCCTGTTTCATCTTTCTGCATGTGGATACCCATTTTTACAGCACAATGTGCTAAAAAGATTTTCTTTTCCCTACTGGATTGCCTGGGCACCAGGCCTTTGCCAAAAATCAGTTGGCTGTATGTTTTCAGGTTTATTTTGGGGGTCCCTAATCTGTTCCATTGGTTCATATGCCTGTCTTAGTGCAAGTACCATGCTGTTTTGATTATTACAACTTTGTAATATATTCTGGGGTCAGGGAGTGAGATGCTTCCTACTCCACTCTTCTTGTTCAGTATTGGTTTGGCAATACAGGGTCTTCAATAATTCTAGACAAATTCTATGTTTGTTTGTTTGTTTTCTAAATCTGTGAAGAATATCTATGGTGATTTGATTAGGATTGCATTAAATTTGTAGATTAATTTGGGTAGAATTTATATTTTGATTATATTAATTCTTTCAATCTAAGAACATGGCTATCTTTCTACTTTTTTTGTGTCATTTCCTGTTTCTTTTTTGAGTTTTTTATAGTTTTCCTTCTAGAGGTCTTTGACTTCTTTGGTTAGGATTATTCCTAGGTATCTTGTACTTTCTGTGGCTATTGTTAAAAGGATTGCATTCTTTTTCTTCTTCTTTTTTTTTTTTTTTTGGAGAGGTTTTTGCTAGAGTGCACGTGCGCTCGCCAGACAGACAGAGAGAGACAGAAAGACTGAAAGCGAGAAATCACCCCCAAGATGGGATGGCCACTCCACAATCCCTTCTCCTCCATTCTTCTCTTGGGATCTTGAGCACGCACGCACACGCGCCTGGCATGAGTTTTAAGCCACTGGGTCCAGGATGCAAACCGCAGTCAACTACATGCGAGTCCAGCGACATAGCCATTACACTAACTGCTGGTCCCAAAAGGATTGCATTCTTCAATTCCACTGATCTATTTAATTTTTCAAAGATCACTCAAGATCCTTGAGCAACATGAACTAAACTGATATATATCCTTTCACCACTATTACCACCACACCCAGATACTATCAATCCTATTGAAAACACATAGTAAGGCTAAGTAAAAGTATAAAGCAATCTTATAGAAAGAGGGAAGAAAGGGAGTTAAGGAAAGAGGACGAGCCTGGGAAAGAACAAGGCAGGGAAGAAACTGTTGAAAAATCAGAATTAAAATAACCCACAAGACCAGAATTTTACCAATGGTAATCCTGATAACTGGTGAGAAGAAAGCCAGAAGGCATAGGTAGAATATCAGCCCTGGATGTCCATGGCAGGGGATTGGCCTTGTAGTAGGGAAAAGGAGATACAACTCTGGGGCAGTGGGAGACAGGAAGCTAGAATAAGACTCAGCAAATACCTCAAAATTTGCCTTGACTGTATAAGCTAGAAAAACTACCCACCAGCTCAAGGATGGGAAATGAATATTTGGAAATTGAGAGCAATTTGAGTGCAAAAATAACCCAAAATCTGTGAAATTAAAATCTCACATCAGATGTGGTATCAGATGTTACAGTGCCCAAGTTGCATATTAAACTTGAACCAAGAGAATATTATAAAAACTGCTTCAATACTAGTACTAGCCCAATCAAAAATAAAAGCAAAGTGGAATTGCAAAAGAGTGCATGATATATACAGGAGAAAATACCAGTCTAGTGAGAACTTACAGTAGAAAATTGCAACCATGCAATAAACGAAACCACCTGATGGAGAATCAGCAGACACAATGACTCATGGATGTGACATCATAAGTTCTAGAGCAGTTGCTAAAGCAAACTGAAAGAGACAATAAAATAACTAATAGCCAGCTAGTGTTGTGGTTAGGAGAGCTGGATCCCACATGGCCAACTGCAGCTTGATAGACATGCCAGGTGCATGTCCAAAGTCCCAAAATGAGGAAGAGGTAGAGGAGAAGAGATGCTGTGTGACTATACTCTGTAGGGTGTGTTTTCTGACTTTCCCTCCCTCTATCTTTCTCTCTTTCTCTCTTCTCTCACCAGCAAACACATGTGCCCTCTAGTAAATTTTTAAAAATGAAGAGAGTAAAATAAAAAGAGTTAGGGGGTCTGGCAGGTGGCATGGTGGTTTAAGATGCTGGACTCCCGGGACCAGCAGTTAGCGTAACGGCTATGTCGCTGGACTCCCATGTAGTCGACCGCAGTTTGAGTTCCAGACCCAGTGGCTTAAACTCACGCTGGGCCCGTGTGCATGCGTGACTAGATCCTGAGAGGAGAATGGAGGAGAAGGGATTGCTGCGTGGTCATCCCCCCTGGGGGATGATTTCTTGCTTTCTGTCTCTCTGTCTCTCTCTGTCTTTCTGGCAAGTGCATGCACCCTATAGCAAAAACCTCTCCAAAAAAAAAAAAAAAAAAAAAAGATACTTGACTCCCAAATGTCTGCCTGCAATTTGGGTCTCAGACCTGGCTTCTTCCTTTCTCACTTTTTCTTTCTCTCTCTCTCTCTGTCTTTCTCTGGTCAAATTAAAACAAATAATAATAATAAATAAATAAAGTTAAATAAAGCAATTTAAAGAAAAATGAAAGAGCTGGGCACTACAAAAAAAAAGAGGAGACAAGTTCAAAAGAAGAAAAAAACATACATTTCTTTTAAAGAAAGTCAGTCATTCAAATGTAAAAATTCGGGCCAGCCAATTGAGTGGTGGTTAAGCCAACCAGATCCTACATGGTCAATTGCACAGTTAGAGTCCTGGACCCAGCAGCTTGGGAAACATAACATGCCAAACGTGTGTGTGTGGGGGTGGGTGGGTGTGTGTCTGACCAAATTTCAAGAGGAGAATGGAGGAGAAGAGACTGTGGCATGGCTATCCCCTGGGGGGTGACTTCTTACTTTTTCTTCTTTCCCCTCTCTTTCTCTCTCTCTCTCTGGTGAGTGCCTATGCCATATTGCAAATAAACAAATACTAAAAACTTAATGAGTAGGTTAAATAGCAGTTGAAAACCAGCTCAAGAGAAACTTAATCATCTATAGGATATATTTGAGGAAGTAATAAAATGTAACAAGTATAAATAAATATGAACAAGAGATAAAAAAAAACTTGAAGGACGGAACAAAGATTCAATATTTATCCATTAAGATACTAAGAAGTAGAGAATGTAAAAAAAATAAATAAATAAGTAACATTTAGCTCTGACTAACCACAGTACTCTCTTGTCCTGGACATAAAGTTTGGTCAAGGGTGAATACATGTCCAACTAAGTCTAAATAGAATTTTCCCTTGGGATAGATAACATGATGTACATGATATGACTTAAGAGCTTTTGTCCGGGTTACTAAACTGAATTGTAGAATAGATTTTGAGTTTCTGTAGATTTTGAGAGTGTAAGCTCAGGAAAAGGTTCTCATGTCTCTGTGATAGAGGTAGAGAAAGGAACATTTGTCGTGTTCAACGAAGACTCTTAGAACGTTTTAGCTTTATTCCACACCCATTCTCTTTATTCCTTATGCAATCTAAATCCAGAAATGAAGAAAGACGAATACTTTTCTGACTACCTCCTGTCAGTAGGACACTTAACTAGGCATTGGGCATGGTAAAACGTGTAAGATCTGATCAAGGGAACATCAGAGGTTGAAAGAGGCTGGAACCTAGGCTTCCCATTGTAGGGTTCAGAATATCCGATTCTCCCGCACAGTATACTAGACATGACAGCGGCTGGGAGCTGAAGGAAGGTATTTTAGCCTTTTCTCCACCCTGGTTGGATTTCATAATGCAATGAAATGCACCAGCCTCCTTCTGTTAGCCAGATCCTTAGGCTGTGCTCTTTGGGCAAGAGCATCTCATTTGGAACATCTCAGACTCTCTGGGCTCTTTGTAAGGATTGGTGAGGATGAGTTGCTATGTTTTACAATTGCTATGAAAAACCCTCTGCTTGCAGTTTAAGGGAAAGCAGGGCCGTATGCAGAGTGTGGCCAAATAATCATGCATGGAGCATACTAGAACCTGTAATCAGACAACCCTGGATGGCAGTGGGGTCTGTTGAGTGATCAGGAGAGGGTAGCAGACCCTGATTAAATAGGGAGAAAGGTTGCTGAAAATGAAAGAAAACATCGCAAAGTACAAAAGCACTGCCATACTATACTTTAGGCAAAATGGACTAAATAATCCACCTAAATCCTTTTGCATTTGAGTGAAACCCAAGTAAATCAGCTCAAAAGATTTCTGGATCAGCAGCTTACCTTTAAAGCTCTAAGTTGTGCTTTCTCCCTAGAAATCATGTCTTGAACTGCGCTGTAGATAGAGTGATTTTTTATTTTATTTTATTTTATTTTTACTAATTTGCGTAGGGATGGTGCAATTTGTACCTACTATCCTAGTGTCGTAACCTTTTTTCAGTATTTGTCTGGACTTCTTAAAGCTATTATTATTATTATTTGTGTTTATTCTATAGGGTATATGTGCTCAGCAGTGAGATACAGAGAGGGAAAGTGAGAAATCATTTCCCAGGTTGGATAGCCATGCTGCAATCCCTTCTCCTCCATTCTCCTGGACACACATGCACAGGGGCCCAGGCTGATTTTCAAGCTGCCAGCTTTGGGATGTGAACCATAGTCAGACATGTGGGAGTCCAATGCCTTAACCACCACACTACCTACTGGTCCAGGTTAAGTATTATTAATAGTTGCATTAAGTTACCAGAATAGGTCCTGTAGACTTTGAGACTGGTTGTTGTGATGTGCCTTCCGGAGCCACTTTTAGGACTAAAAGACTATTCCATCATCTTCTAGCAGAAAGTTCAGGCTATCAACCCTCATCAGGACTGCTTCAGATTAAGTATCATCTCAACTGTGGCCATCCACTCTTCCCACAGCACCAATATTCAATGACTGTTTTAAGTGGGTATCTAAGGATCCAGCCTCCATCCAGCTTCAAAGCCCTAATGAGTATTTTATACTTTTTGTGGCTATGGTAAATGGGATTACTTTCTTCAGTTTTACCTCAGTCTGCTTGTTGTTCATATACAGAAATGTTATAGATTTTTGTATGGTTTTTTTTTTTTTGAGAGGTTTTCGCTATAGGGCGCACATGCTAGCCAGACAGACAGAGAGAGACATAGAGACAGAAAGCGAGAAATCACCCCCTGGGGGGATGGTCACGCTGCAATCCCTTCTCCTTCATTCTCCTCCTGGGATCTTGGGCACGCACGCACAAGCGCCCGGCGTGAGTTTTAAACCACCAGGTCCGGGACGCGAACCGTGGTCGACTACGTAGGAGTCCAGCGACATAGCCATTACGCTAACTGCTGGTTCCCTGTATGTTGGTTTTGTATAGGTTCCATCACAGAGCATGCCTCTTCCAGGAAAGTCTGTATTTGGTAATTTGGTGAGAGAGGGGTATAGAAGTCCAGCCACTTCAGTCCAATGTGTAACATATCTGATAGTCCATATTTGCTTCAGAACTCCCTTCAGCATTAGCTAAAACTTTGTTAAACCCACATCAGACTTCTTCTTCTACCCAATTCTGCTCCCTCGCTCTTCCACAGGCATTGATCCCAGATATGTATTTGGCACCCTAAACATAATACATAACTCAATCAGCAACACAGCATAACTAACACTTCCTTTTCTCAGACAGTTTATAGGGTACTCTCTTAACAAAGATAGTGTGCTCCGACATTAGATGCTAGGGGCAGCTAACCCTCTTCATTTGGGATAATGGTGAGAGAAGATTTCGTGCCGCTGCACCTGTTGGCCTGTTGACTAATTGTGCAGTGACCCTGGCCTTACTAGAGAGATTTCTGAAGTCAGCAGGCCACCATTTAGTGCAGTAGAAAACATGGGGTGTTCTAGTCTAGCTGTATGTGAAATATTTTTTGGAAATGCTGGCTAACCAGCCTTGCCATATACACACGAAAAGGAGTTGAAATGCTCTTGCTCCAGTAACTTGACCTTAAAGTGTTGTAAATCTACAACTATCAATTCTGTTATTATTTGGTAAATCTTTTTTAAATCTAAAGTAAGTATTTTGGCATTAACAGGCTCAGGAAAATGAAAGGGAATATTTCATGAAAATAAAATACTTTTTTCATGCAAAAGTTGATGACACATTTATAAATTTCAAAATGTTTATCAACACTTACAATGTACCATGGAAATCATACACTACCGCTGACCACATGAAAACCAAAGCCATTAATCTGATAAAATATTGTTATCTACCCCGAAGACTATGCATGAGCACAGTTACTTCACACATCCAGTTGTGGAAAGTGTAAAGCAGGACTTTTCATTTGAATCAAATAATTGCTCCTTCAAATTTATTTTGTTCAGTGTCTATCATACACATACAAAAAGTGAATTTAATGGGGTTCGGGACATGCTACTTCATATATGGCACTTTGGCATAGTAATACATACATACACACATATATATATATGTGTGTGTGTGTGTGTGTGTGTGTGTGTATATATATATATATATATATATATATAAATTTTAGAGGTTTTAGAATGTGTGTGTTCACCAGAGAGTGAGACAGTGACCATGAGAGAGAAAGTGAGAAATCACTCCCCTGGGGGAAGGTCACACTGCAATCCCTTCTCCTGCACTCTCCTCTTGGGATCTTGAGCACACACACACACACACACACACACACACACACACACAGTGTGATTTTTTAAGCAATGGGTCCAGAACTCGAACCATGGTTGGCCATGTGGGAATCCAGCAACGTAACCGCTATGCCACCTGCTGGCCCAGCATAGTAATACGTTTAAATGTTTGATGGAAGATCACTATCACTTTTCCTCACCCTTCTCCCTAAAGCATGTCATAAGACTAGATGTGAGAAGTGCCCTCACTATACCAGGGAAAAAGGAACATCCTTATCTGAAGGGGAAGGGTCACAGAAGAGAATCTGAACAAATAGGCCTTGCTAACTTTCCCCCAGTCTGTTACCATTAGATCATATTCTGTCCTGTTGTATTTCTCCACAATTCTATACCCTTCGTCAAACCTAGCATTAAAAATACACAGGTTGAACTTATCTTGGTTCCCTTTTTTTTTATAAAGGCTCCTGTGTCAGGTAAAACTTACATTAAATAAATTTGTGTGTTTTCCTCTTGTTCATCTATCTTTTGGTATGGGGACCTCAGCCATGAGCCTAAGATGGAGAGAGAAAAAGTAAGCTCCTCTCCAGCAAAGTGGTAGAGTTTATATGCTGGATCCATGAGCAGAAAAAGTTTCAATAAATAAAGTTACTTTCATACAAATGTAATCAGATGCTTCAAACTAGAAAACAGTTATTTTCAATAATTATTCAAAATTTTTTCATTCAATTTATGGCATCAAAGTAAAGCATTTGGACTTTCACTTCATTTTGTTGAAGGTAAAAAGATATTTGATACTACTAAAGTGAGATGTTGTTAAAAATTCAATGAATGGAATTAGTGTTGCTGTAATTTCAGTTTTTTAAAAAAATTCAAAGTAAAGTTATTTCCATAAAAACTAAATACAAATTTTCCGGGGCTCTGTCCTGTGTGCCATGGCCGGGGTCTGCCCCGCGTGCCGTGGCTGGGGTCTGCCCCGCGTGCCTCGGCCGGGGTCTGTCCCGCGTGCCATGGCCGGGGCTCTGCCCCGTGTGCCGTGGCCGGGGCTCTGCTCCGCGTGCCGTGGCCGGGGCCTTGCCCCGCGTGCCGAGGCTGGGGCCCTGTCCCGCGTGCCGTGGCCGGCGTCTGCCCTGCGTGCCGTGGCCGGGACTCTGCCCCGCGTGCCTTGGCCGGGGTCTGCCCCGTGTGCCGTGGCCGGGGCTCTGCTCCGCATGCCCTATCCGGAGGTCCAGCCCGACCGGGGCTCTGCCCCGCGTGCCGTGGCCGGGCTCAGCCCCGTGTGCCGTGGCCGGGGTCTGCGCCCGCGTGCTGTGGCCGTGGTCCTGTCCCCGTGAGCCGTGGCCGGGGTCTGCCCCATGTGCCGTGGCTGGGGTCTGCCCCCTCGTGCCGTGGCCGGGACTCTGCCCCGCGTACCATGGCCGGGGCCTGCCCCCGTGTGCCGTGGCCGTGGTCCTGTCCCCGCGTGTCGTGGCCGGGGTCTGCCCCATGTGCTGTGGCCGGGGTCTGCCCCCGCGTGCCGTGGCCGGGGCCCTGTCCCGCGTGCCGTGGCCGGGGCTCTGCCCCGCGTGCCGTGGCCGGGGCCCTGTCCCGCGTGCCGTGGCCGGGGCTCTGCCCCGCGTGCCGTGGCCGGGGCCTGCCCCGCGTGCCGTGGCCGGGGCCCTGTCCCACGTGTCGTGGCCGGGGCCCTGCCCCACGTGCCGTGGCCAGGGTCTGCCCCCGCGTGCCGTGGCCGGGGCTCTGCTCCGCATGCCCTATCCAGAGGTCCGGCCTGACCGGGGCTCTGCGCCGTGTGCCGTGGCTGGGACTCTGCCCCCGCGTGCCGTGGCCAGGGCCTGCCCCCACGTGCCGTGGCCGGGGCTCTGCCCCGCGTGCCGTGGCCGGGGTTCTGCCCCCGCGTGCCGTGGCCGGGTTCTGCCCCCGCGTGCCGTGGCCGGGGCTCTGCCCCGCATGCCGTGGTCGGGGTCTGCCCCGCGTGCCGTGGCCGGGGCTCTGCCCCCGCGGGCCGTGGCCGGGATCTGCCCCGCGTGCTGCAACCGCTGATGGCCGTCTCTGCTTTCCTGAGCCGCGTTCCTGAAACTGTGTTCCATGGAGATTCACCTACATTTGCGGGGCTGCACGAGACCCACCCTTGGTCCAGCCCTGAGTGCAGTCTACGTTTCCTATTGTTGGGAACTTTATGATCTGATAATTGGAAAAAAAATCATGTTTATCATAAAAAATAATTAGAATAATAATAATAATGATTGGGGGAAACATAGGAAAGATATTGAATGTTGAAGCGGGGAGATTAATGTCTCTGTACTGACTGACATGCATGGCATTCCCTTTTGAAAAAGCAATGTAATACACTGTAAAGTTATATGTAATTCAATGTAATAAAAAAATAGATAATAAAAAAAAATTAAATACAAATTTTGATTGAGCATAATATCATGGTAAAATCATATTTTTTCTTAAGAAACATATGGCACAGAAATGTACTTGGAATTTGGTGTGGTACAACCTAACACGTACTTATACTCTAACAAGTTGTAATGGTCTACCAATCAAAACCTTAGGAGTCACTGTAAAAATTTATAAACACTGTAACATATACAAAGAATGCCCAAACTACAAATTTGTGTGTGTGAAAATCTGATTTTAAATACTACAAGGAAATAATGAACTTTTAAAGACTTTTCATGTGTTTTCTGTCTTTGCTGTCTGCCTTAAGTAGGATTCTAGAAATATGAGATTGAAGAAATAATTTGTAAATCAACCCAAGTGTCCTACAATAGTGTTGAATTCTTTTTATTAAAGGAGCCATTATATTTGAGCTGTATCTGTCCATGAGAAATCTTTTATCTATGTTTTCAATGAATGGAGGTCCAAAAATCTGTAACTCTCCAGAGGCTTAGACAATTCGGATTATTAATGGTGAGGCTTAAAAAACAGCATGACATTAAAATGTACTCCCACAAAAGCAAGAAAGGCACTGAACAAATTAAATGTTGACACCTTAAATGATTTGTAAGATTTAATTTTGAAATTTCATAAAATCTTTGAACTTCAGAATATTTCAATTTGTAGACAGATTTTTCTGAGAGAGAAAGAGATTTTTGTTATAGGGCATATGCACTCGCTGGAGAGACAGAGAGAGACAGAAAGGGAGAAATCATCCCTAGAGAGGGATGGCTGCACTGCAATCCCTTCTCCTTCAGTCTCCTCTTGGGATTTTGGGCTACATGCACATGCACCTGCAGTGAGTGTCAAGGACTTGAACCACTTTTGGCCACGTGGGAGTTTAGCACCTTAACCAGTACACCACCTGGTGGTCCCTATAGACAAAAAATTTTAAATGAAGCTTCTATTAATGTGAGAGTAGCTTAAATTGAGAATTAAAATTGACAAAATTTAAGAGACAAAATACATAGGGACAATTAATTTGACAAGCTTTGCTATGTAAAATACTTTGAAGAAAAGTACTCTGAGAGGAAATAAAAAGACAATACCCTTGAAAATATATTAGAATTGAGAACATTATTGACTTAAGAGAATTGTTCTCATTTTATTAAGTATACTAGAGAGAGTATATTCTCAAATGTGATATATCTATAGAAAAGGTCAATTAGTGATTCACGTACAAATTTATTAGCCATAAAATACAGTTTTGAGGGCCAACAGGTGGTGTGGTAATTAGGGCACTGGACTCCCACATGACCTACGATGGTTTGAGTCCCAGACCTAGCAGCTTGCTTTCTCACTTTCCCTCTCTGTCTCTCTCTCTCTCTGGCGAACTCATGTGCTTTCTAGTAAATTAAATGATAATAATAAAATTAAATAATTTTTTAAAAAATACAACTTTGAAAAATTTCAGATAATTTAACTTGTTACATAGCAAAGCCATATTGAGGAAAAACACAAGTTTTAGAAAAATAGAATGACACGATATTTGAGACAAATAAGTTTTTTAAAAAACTGATTAGGCCAGCCATGATGTATAGCAGTAACACCACACTCCATGATGTTAAAGCCACAGGGGAAAGTCCCAGGTTTGCATCCCAAGGTATCCCTGCAGACACACCAGCTCTGCATACCCCTGATGCTGGCGGTCAAAGCTTGGGTGTGGATTCCAATGCAAAGACCCTGTAGAATGCCTACCTTGCTCTCTCTCTCCCTCTCTTCAATCTCTCTAGAAGAAATTTTTTTTTAATGTTTTAAAATACTGATTAAAGAAAGTAATTTTTCTGATCATTATTTTTTAAAGTTTACTTTTTTGGGGAAAAGTCTATTTAAAACAGTCAGTTTTTTTAAATTAAGTCTTTCAAAAATATGTTTTCTCTCTTTTTAAAAGAATTTATTTTATTATTAATTTGCTATAGGGAACATGCGCTTATGAGAGAGGGAAAGTGAGAAAGTAAGCTGTCAGGTCTGGAACTTGAACCATAGTTAGTCATGTGAGAGTTTAGCACCTTAACCACCATGCCACTTGCTCAGCCCACCTAAAGTTTTCTTATGTATATTTACACGAACTTGAGGGATACAGAAAAATGTAATTTTTCAGTACATGATTACATTGTGTAGTGACTAAATTAGGGTGATTAGTATACCCATTATATCAAGCACTGGCTTGATAATTCTTTGATATATTTTGTGTTAGAAATATTTAAAATGCTTTTTTCTAATTCTTTTTAATTCAATTCTGGTATACTATATTTAACAAATATAATTTCTTTTTGTTTTCTAGTTTTCTATTTTATTAGGGTAAAGTATATTAGCCTCTATAGGTTTACATTATCTCTGTCCATAGCTTTAAATCATGCTTAATTTTAATATTAAGTTAATTTTTATTTAGTGTGGAGAAATTTTAAAAGTTTACTTTGAAGTGTGGTATTATACTTTTTAGGGGAACATTTTATTTTTGAAATTGTGCTTCAATATACCTATTTTATGGCTATATCAATATAATAAAAACCAATTTTTCAATTAGTAGATTTTTTTAAATACAAATATTTTTAGTATCTTCTTTGCCCTCAAAAGTGTCCTGGTTTAGGGAACCAGCAGTTAGCGTAATGGCTATGTCGCTGGACTCCCACGTAGTCGACCGCGGTTTGCGTCTCGGACCTGGTGGCTTACAACTCACGCCGGGGCGCGTGTGCGTGCGTGCCCAAGATCCCGAGAGGAGAATGGAGGAGAAGGGATTGCGGCGTGACCATCCCCCCTGGGGGGTGATTTCTCACTTTCTGTCTCTATGTCTCTCTCTGTCTGGCGAGTGCACGCGCCCTATAGCGAAAAACCTCTCAAAAAAAAAAAAAAAAAAAGTGTCCTGGTTTGGGAACCAGCAGTTAGCGTAATGGCTATGTCGCTGGACTCCCACGTAGTCGACCGTGATTCGCGTCCCGGAACCGGTGGCTTAAAACTCACGCCAGGCACGTGTGTGTGCGTGCCCAAGATCCCGAGAGGAGAATGGAGGAGAAGGGATTGCGGCATGACCATCCCCTCTGGGGGTTGATATCTCGCTTTCTGTCTCTATGTCTCTCTCTGTTTGTCTGGCGAGCGCACGTGCCCTATAGCAAAAACCTCTCAAAAAAAAAAAAAAGTGTCCTGGTTTATAAAATAAATTCTATGGTCACTCTAATTCTAGGATCATCAGACTTCCCACACTTAAAAGAAAATGAATGTTCTGATTCTCCTTTCTAGTGTCTTACTGGACTCTCAGAGAAAAGGTGCATTAACTCTCTTCGAAGTTTTCAAATTTCAGCGTACATGAGGATTTTTTTTTGGACTTTATAATAATGTGCCCTATTCATGGTCTTTGGTAACAAGATTTGTGATTTAAACCCAGGATGGGGACCCTAAGACTGTCTGCTTTTTCACCAAGACCTCTCCCCTTTCTGCTAGAGATTCCTTTGAGGATTATACCAGGTCAATTCTCAAATCAACTCATAAACGTTCTTCTTGGCATAGAGTTGAAATCTACATCCCTAAAGTACTATACAAATATTAGCAGCCACACAGAAAAACAAAAACAAAAACAAACAAAATGGAGTTCTTCTTCCATAGTGGATCTTTAAATACGAGGAAACAACAGTCATCTGCTTCCAGAATTTTCTGTACTCCAGCCTAACTACTTCCATTCCTGAAACTCTTCAAAACACAACACATACACACACTCTCATACCCACCCATAAACTCATATAAGATTATGTATAATAAAAAGCATCCCAGTAAGTAAAGATTAGAGTTACCTCGCTCTGGAACAATGTGTAGGGGGAAGGTTAAAGATTTTAGCTAGGATCAGCTGGTGACGTGATGATTAAGGCAGCTGAATCCCATGTGGCTGACTGCTCAGTTTGAGTCCCAAATCTGTCAAGTTGAATATTAAGCAGGGCACGTATGCCCCAAATCCCAAGAGAACAGAAAAGAGGGATTTCAGCATGGCCATTACCCCAGGAGTGCTTTCTTACTTTCTGTGTCTCTCTCCAGTGAGCACAGTCACCCTATAGAAAACAAACAAAAAAATAAATTAAATACATATATATTTTAACTGATGGTAATTTCAATATGAGTAAACAGTATGAATCATTGCAAGAAAAGCAGGAGAGAAGGAAAGAGTGGAGAAGAAAAAAACAATAAAAATGAAAAATCCCTGCCTCTGGCTATTGATGTACCCTGCTGCCATACATACTCTTTTGACCAAATAGCTTCCACTTCCTATAACACCAGCTCCACTTCTTCCACAAGGCAACTATTTTTGGAACCATTTATTTTTCAAGATTCAGCTGAAACATCCGGTTCTCAATTGCCCAAAGAGAATTTACCCCTCTCTTTTGGTCACCCCTGTTCCCATAAAGCCTATACCTCATCATGCTCAAGTAATTATGCTTAACTCACTGAACCTATACATTCTAATAAGATTTGCTTAGATATTACTTTTATTATTAGGTGTCTATCTCTCCTGGAATATCACCTTCAAGAGGGCAGAACTTTTGTTTCATTTAATGCCATATTCCTGGAAGAGTGCCTGGCATATAGTGGATGCATTGGGAGAAATATAATTAAAAACAAAATCTCCCAACCCAGCAAACTGTCAACAAAGGCAGGAGAGTAAACACTTTAATTGAATAAGCATTACACCAGATAGTGATGTACGTCACAAGCACTCAAGAGATTTGAGAAAACAGAAAGAACTCTCACTCTTTCACAGCTAAGTGGATACAACTCATTGCATTAGATAGTTTTTGCAATTTGGAGTCAGGTCACAGCTGAAGTTAGGCCCATCGCTGGTTAGGAAACTGAGAACCAGAGCCCTATCTTCCTTGATTATACTTCAAAGAGAGAGCTCTGGGTCAAACACTCCTGATAGTGAGGCATGCCAGAGGCTCATTTAGGCATTAAAAGGATTTACTTAGATGGTAAATGACAGAGAGAAAGAAATTCTGAAAGAGGAAGGGCAAAGTGGGGAAGTCTCTTCCCTTATTTTCAATAGGGGAAATTAAGCCTTTAATTTAACTTTGGATTTGCCCTTTCCATGCTTACTATTTGCTGAATAAACAAATTCAGATGGTTTCCCTGTAATCGACTATCAGCACATAGGGGCAAGAACAATGCCATATTCATTTTTCTGTACAACACCAACATGGTGTGCACTGAACAAATGTTTGTACAAAGAAAAGAGAGAAAGCAATGAATGTTTTTTGACAACTATGGCTTGAAAATCTTTTTATGCTGGGCTCACGTGCATGTGTGTGGGTGTGCCCAAGATCCCTGGAGGAGAATGGAGAAGGGGTTGCAGCATGGCCAACCCCCCTGGGGGGTGACTTCTCAATTTCCCCCACTGTCTCTGCCCCTCTTCCCCACCACCCATGAGAGCACACACCCTAAGGCAAAAGCCTCTTAAAAAACAAAAACAAATCCATATTCTACAATTCCCAGGTTATGGCATTTGCTTATCACCAGTCGGCCTGCTTCCCTCCCCTCCTCCACCATCAAATCGCTCTGCTCTTAGGAGGATAAACTAATTCCCATGTGGTTTTTTGTTTGTTTGTTTTGTTTTTTCCCCAGAGCTCTGCTCTGTAATTCATTCAGAGTCAGAAATTTAGGCTCATTTACAGCCAATGCATGCTCTCGCATAATCTCCTCACCCATCTTGGGCTTCAATTTTCTCTTAACAATGTTCATTCTACCCTATTCAGTTCAAAGATCACTCTCCTTGACAGGGAAGACAGGAGTAAATGGGAGGAAGGGAGTTCTGCTTTCTTTACATCATCCATCAACATCACACCATTGGCCTCAAGCTGCGAGCCCCTGCCTTCTAGCTCTTGCTCTGAACTGAAAAGCTCTTCATTATCCTCAGCCCCTCTCTTTTTCTCTCAGATGCCTCAGTTCATCCTGGTTTTTGGTCTTACTAATCTATTCTTGGTCCTTGCTTCTTTCACATAATGTTTGGTGATGGGCTTCTACTTCCACTTCTTGGCAAATGTCCCTTTGCAATCTAAGTTTCTCAGTGGGTACACATAGCTGCATTGCTTTAGATATCTCCTCTGTCTTCAGCATGAACGACGTGTGTGATCACAAAAACAGAATTTTAATTTTGAAAGTTTACCAATTCCTTCAAGTCCACTCTTCTAGAAGAGAAGCATAATGATCTCTTAAGTTCATTAAAATCTGCCTTCTCCAAGCACTGAGTATGTGTTTGAACAGTCCAAGATTTCTCGGTGCTTGGCTAGCTCAAATCTGAAAATGACACAGTCACTTCTATAGCCGGGTTACAAGAAAGAACTGAAGAAACTCCATATTGAACATGAAATAATAGACTAGGCCTTAAAGATGATTTGTTTCCCTTTTGCTAAACTTGTTGTACTGTTTAACTGGTACCAAAATACCTAATCATAGCTTCACTGAGTTTTCCCCAGAGCGGGCCTTGCAGCCACAGCCAGAGGGCAGATGTGTCTAAGAAAACAAGGAGGAAAGAGACATTAGCCCCAAGGATGAGGTGACCCTGTTGACAGCAACTCTGGTAAGACCACTCTTTATGTGGCTGTGCAGAAGAACATGTCATGCTACCCCCCTTCCCCCCAACACAAACTTTCCTTATCTTCATTTCCTTTAAAACCCCATCCCAGTCTGAGACTTCAATGGTTGAACATCAGTTCATATCTTTCCAGGTCACCAGTTTTCTAAGTAAAACCTTTTCCACAAAACTTTCTCTCTCAAGAATTGGACATTTGAGGGACCAGCAAATGGTGTAATGGTTACATCACTGGACTCTCACATGGCCAACCGCAGTTCATGTCCCAGACCCAGTGCCTTGAAACTCACACCAGGTATGTGTGTGTGCATACCCAAAATCTCAAGAGGAGAATGGAGAAGAAGGGATTGCAGGATGGCCATCTCCCTTGAGAGGTGATTTCTTGCTTTCTGTCTTTTGTCTGTCTCTGTCTCTCCAGTGAGCTCACGTGCCCTATAGCAAAAATGTCTCTAAAAAAAGAAAAGAAAGAATTGGCCATTTGAGCATCAGGCAAATTGAACTTGGGCCAGTCACTGGGTCATACCACACCTATCTGGTTTCACTTCTTCACAATTCTTACCACTTCTGTTACCATGGAAGTGAGGTATAGTAGGCAGGAAGACCAGGTGATTCTTTCTGACAACAATATCTTTACAGCATCCAAGGAACCAAACAGAGTGGATAGCAGTGAATTTGAAAGAAAAGGGATAGTTGCTAAAGAAAGTAGTGAAAGTAGAATTGATAATCCCTGCCCATCACTGTTGAGGCTGCAAGTATATATGACCAGGGCATCTGTAAAATGGTGATACAGTAGGAAAGAAGAGCAAGCATTTTGAATAATGCAGAGGAGGAGCTGAGAAAGCATCTTTTCATCTAGCACTAAGTTAGCATCTACCTTACTACTCTCCTGCCTTGCACCCCCATTTCCCTTTGATGAGCATTTACTCTACCAGTTTATCTAAATGCTATCCTGTAGCACAGACACAGAGGTAAGAGATTTGTCCAAGGTTTCAATATTGGTGAATTGTCAGGCTGCACTGTCATATCTCCCAGCAGCTCCATGGATGCCTTCTTTTCCAAGAGGCTACTGCTCATGACATTGCTAACCATCCATGGGAATTAAAGGACAGGCATCACCAACACACTGTCTGTACTGCAAATGGGCGAAGCCAATCCTTTGGTTTGTACCAGCAGCTGCCTTTGGCAGGGCCTTAGATTATTCATAATTGATCAACTTAGCCTAATATCTTTATCCCAAGAGTCTTTCTATCCTGACTATCACATCTGGTATTGGTCAATTAGCTGTAAGGAAGACCAAAACATTGAGAAATGCTCTCTTCTGGGATGTTTCTCCTCTCTTACACCTGGTCTTCTACTTTTTACACTGATCAAAAAAATCAGATTATTTCACTAATTTCTCTCTCTGTTTTTCTGTCATCATAATCCATCCCTCCCAACACCACATCCACCACCACTACCATGTCACTGTGGTTTGCTCACCCTAAGTGTTCCTCTA
The DNA here is from genome assembly GCA_026018925.1 of Tupaia tana. NCBI lineage: Eukaryota > Metazoa > Chordata > Mammalia > Scandentia > Tupaiidae > Tupaia > Tupaia tana. Next base: position 50,048,056 of record JAKSZU010000005.1, on the reverse strand, counting down.
CCCAATATCCTACCTACCACCATTTTGTTTCTCTTCATCTGTGAAAATCTTGCTCCTCCATCAAATTTATGCATTTACCAAATAACGGCTGAATTTCTATTATGTGCTAGGCACCATTCAATACTGGGAATACAACATTAAGTAAGACAAGGTCCCTGGGTTCATAGGACTTAAATATAAATATTTGAAACCTTTTATTGATCATGCTAGGGCTCCCTTCTTCTGAAACACCACATGTTTTGTCTTTACGGCCAATCATCATCAGTATATGTACCCCAGGCTTTAAAGATGAAATGATTCTCTGACTTGTTACTGTCTATCTAGATCCAGTCACAAAATCCTGCTTTTTTAAAATCCTAAGAATTCCACATAACTATTCCCTTTTTCCCTTTCACACTCTCACCACTCTAGTTTAGGATTTTTATCCCAGCTCATGGGTCACCTCCAAACTCCTAACTGGTTGCTCTGGCTCTGGTCTTGCTTCTTTCAAATCTATCTTCCATGGGATCACCCGTGACTTATTTGAAAGAAAAATCTAATCAAGTCCATTCCTTGCTTATAACCTTTCAAAACCCATGCTACTTGATATAGCACACAAAACCCTTTATGATCCATCTGTGTCTTACATCTCTTGTCCTGTCACGTTGCATAGTTTCTATCTTATATTTTTCCTAGGTTGTATGTGCTTGTTTCTCTAACTCAAGGTAGAATTAACAACTGGTTTGTACATCTGTGTAGTCTCCATGCTTGGCATAATGCCTGGTGTATATACTAGCCCCTTACAAGATTTCAAACTGAACTGGGTCTCTGCTATTTTGCATGCCTCTATTATATTAAGCTTTCATGCATATGTCTTGCTTCTACAGGTGAATAATGCATTCCTTAGGAGTAATTATTTGTGTTCATTATAAATATACTAGTTTTCTTCAGAGGACATTGTAGAATTTTATTTTCTCAATCTCTTTGAAGTTAGGCATGTCCATGTGATTTGTTTTGACCAAAAGAATGTGAATAGAAATGTCATGTATCATTTCCTGGAGAAAGTATTTTATTGACCATTTCAAGATATTGCCACCATCTCCTCCCCTTGCTGTAGGGAAAACACAGGAGAAGATGGAGCCTCAAAAGCCTGGCTCCTTGAGTGATTAAGATGAGCCAAGGCTCCTGCAGACCTCTGCTTGAAGTTTAGCATGAGCAAGAAACAAATATGACTTATCCACCAAGACTAGGGGATTGTTGATTGTGGTTGCAAAACCTAGCCTTATCAAGACTCCTCCATTTCTTGAGGACAGACCTGTACAACTATCTTTGTGTCTCCATGGTGCCACATTCACAACATATTGGAGTATAAATGTTTTAAAAGTTGGTTTCTGATTTTTCCTAATTCACAGTATCTGATTTCAGATTTCCTCTGTTTCTGCTCTCAGTAATAAAGCACAATTTCTGCTCATTCTGATACAACTATGGTTTCCGAAATATAAACATTAAAATTTCTAACCAGTCTATAATCTGCTGTTGATCACTTGTGTAACATTTTGTTGAGAAGAAAATGTCATCCTCGGATGACTGACTGAGTAATTCCTACACTCATCTGTGGCCAGTGTTCTACCAGGATGAGAGAAGAGGGGCTATGAGCACATTCCCTGCAGCTGAACAGCAAAGCAAAGGGGTTGTAATAAATCAGCTTACTAAGGGATGTGCCTGCTACAGCACAGATCTCCCTGTATCTTCCATCCCAACAGATGGCAATAAATGTAATGAAAGTTCTCTCTATTTGCCTTTAAAAGCTTTAATAATAATAATAATAATAATAATAATAATAATAAAAACTCACTCTCAATCATATAATTCAGTGAGCAGAAAAATAAAATCCTCTATGATCTTTTCTGAACTTCACCATTAAACAATGGCATATTCAAAAAAGAAAGTTTCCAAAAACAGAGCCACTTCCTGAGAGAAATGCTTAACCAAGGAGCCAACAGGTGGCATCCTGGTGAAGGTGCTGGATTCCCACATGGGCCACCGCAATTTGAGCTTGTAACTGGCTGGGTGCATATGAGTGCTGCCCAAAATCCTGAAAGGAGAATGGAGGAGAAAGAATTGTGGTGCGGCCATCATCCTTAGGGGATGATTTCTCACTTTCTTTCCCACTGTCTATCTCTGTTCTGATAAGTACACATACCTTAGAGCAAAAATTGCTATTAAAACAAAAGAAAGAGAAAAAAGAAAGAAAGGAAGGAAGAAAAAGAAAGAAAGAAAATGTTTAACCTGTATGTATTCTCTCTGCAATACTTATGGTAACTTGAAAGGCATCTTTGTCCTCATGTAAATTTATTAAATTTACTATAGGTTAATCCAATCTTACTTCATATACACCAGCACATGGCTAGTTACTGTATTGCTAGTTCATCAAATTTTAAAAAAGAACTTATAGCCTTACTATTTTCTTGCACCTACTAACAGTGAATTGATATCATATTCTGACAGTTTGTATCACTTCCTCTGTCAGTCCCAGTTCCAAACACAACCTTTCACAGGCCTAGGTCCAGCTAATCATGACGCATATGCTTAATATTCTGAAATTTAAAATTAAGCTTGTAAGCTTCTATGGTTACATGTTTTCTAAAATCAATTACAATTTTTATAATTATCACAAAAACCTTGAATTTTAACTTGAAGTTTTTATATTTATAAATATCAAGTGTTTTACTGGTGGGGGGAGGGAGATTTGTCTACATTTTCTATAAATTTGATGTAATTTCCTAGAGATGCTTTCTAAATGACAACCAAATCTCCAAATTAAAAATAAGTTTGTAGACGTAATATATATGTGTGTATGTGTATATGTGTGTATATAAATATATATACACATTCGTAAATATAAAATGATTAAATGCAATATATGAAATACAAAAATTACATATATATTATTTATATATAATTGTAATATAAATCATATAGAAGCTATATATTATTATACATCTTTACAGAATACAGTATGGTTTCTCAAAGCATACATTCATTGCATGTCAAGCAAGTAAAAAATATTACTGTACACATCATCTTCAACAGATAACTTTCCATTCCTGAGTTTGTCAAATTCTGTTTGTTTGTTTTTTTCCTTTTTTTTTCTGAGCCCCCCTTTCTCACCCCTCCACTGTACACTACCTCCTATTCAGTCTCTGGTATCTATACTTGCTGTCTCTATTATTTTTATCTTCCAACTTTTCAGTTTCTGCCATAGAATACAAACATTTAGAATATAAGGAGTGGGGACATACAATGTCTATTTTTCATAGTCTGGCTTATAGTCTTACAACTTTAAAAAAAAAATCAGTCTAAAGAATGAATCCAGTATTTTATTTCAATGTAAAGAAACTATTTAGGGGTCATAGGAAGTATTTCTCTAGTCCAAAAACAGTGAGTTCTCAGGCCTATGCTATGAATGGAATGGGGTTTCTTGCCTTGTATTGCCCATAACGAGGGGCTTCATTTTCTTAGGATGGGCCACTGAGCATGATGTTGCTTTACACATTTCAAAACCTATCAACATAATACCAATAAAGAAACCACAAAAGATCAATAAGTTTTAAAATATAGCTATTTATTTTGTTTAAAGAATTAATTTATTATTATTTTTAATTTGACCATAGAGAGACAGAGAGAGTGAGGGAAAGTGAGAAAGCAAGGTCCAGGACTTGATTCAGTTACCATGTGGGAGTCCAGCACCCCAACCACCATGCCACCTACTAGCTATTTCAAACTTCAGCACTAAATTAAATACCACTAAATTAAAAGACATATAAAAATATTTGCAACATACCTTAACATAGATTTTTCTTTTTTTAATATGTGTATTATTTTGCCATAGGGTACATGTGCTTGCCAGAGAGAGACAGAGAGAAAGAGAGAAATCTTCACCCCCCTCTTCCCCCAAGAGGGATGTCCACACCACAATTCCTTCTTCTCCATTCTCCTCTTGGGATTTTGGGTACACACACCTAGTATGGTTTTCAAGCCACCAGGTCCAGGATTTGAACCAAGTAGTTGGCCATGTGGGGTCCAGCACCTTAACTACCATACCACCTGCTGGCCCATATACAGATTTCTTACAAATAACTAGTACACACACACACATTCACTCTACCCTCCAAAACAGAAGATTAGTAAACATCTAATTAGAAAAATTAAGGGTTAACCTCTCTAAATGTCATTTTAATTCAGTAAATGGCCAAAGATGTAAAAATCACTAACAATACTGGGGAATATATAGGAATGAAGGCCCTATGGCATACTTCTGGTGGTAATAAATATCGGTGCCACCCCCCAGAAAATCTAACTATATAGATCAAAACCCCTATACTGTGGTATAAATGATTATGTCCCCTGCAAATTCATATGTTGAAATCCTTACCCTCATGGTGAGGGTATTGTTAAGGGAGACCTTTAGGAGGCAATTAGGTCCCCAGGGTAGAGCTTTCAGGAATGGGTTATATACAGTGCCCTTATATAATGGACCTAAGAAAGATCCTTTGTCTCTTCCATCACGTGAGGATGCAGCAAAAAGGTGCTATCAGCTAGAAAGCAGGTCCTTACTCATTATCAAAGCTAGGATCTTGATCTTGGACTTACAGCCTCCAGAACTGTGAGAAATAAATTTGTTCTTTATAAACCACTCAGTCTGAAATATTTTGTCATAGGAGCCTGAACAGACCAAGACACCCTATAGATGTGTATTCCCTTTAATCACCAGTTCTAATTCTAGGCTTTTGTCCTTACCCAAACATTAGACAAGTGTCTGTAAAGATTTTTATCATAAGAACTTCGATACACACACAGATTAAAAATAAAAAAGATCTGAAAGGATGCACATAAAATATTAATGTGATTATATTTGAATAAAACTGAAGATTCGTATTTTTTTCTTTTTATTACTCATTTGTATTGTCTAAAGTTTCTGTAACGAACACATGATTTTTGTAACAATTTGTTTCTTCTAAAGAGAATACTTTAAAAGCATAAAAATTAGTGGGAACCAGCAGTTAGCGTAATGGCTATGTCGCTGGACTTCCACGTGGTTGACCGCGGTTTGCGTCCCGGACCCGGTGGCTTAAAACTCACGCCGGGCGTGTGTGCATGCATGCCCAAGATCTCAAGAGGAGAATGGAGGAGAAGGGATTGCAGTGTGACCATCCCCCCTGGGGGGTGATTTCTCGCTTTCTGTCTCTATGTCTCTCTCTGTCTGTCTGGTGAGCGCACGTGTCCTATAGCGAAAACCTCTCCAAAAAAAAAAAAAAAAAAAGCATAGAAATTAGTGACTGGAACTTTGAGATTTCCTATCCACAGTTACCTACAGATCAAATTTTAAATTTTATTCCAGTTGATTCAATGGGGCAGACTGAATGAGAAAAACAAAATGGTGGGCTCCCCCAGGCAGTGACTCTTGCTTCTTCCTTGGTTATTCCTATCTACAGAGAAAATTGTTCAAGGAAGATGTTTACAACCCCACACACATTTGCAATCATTTCAAACAAGGAATTACAAATTTCCATATCTATGCAAGGTTTGTTTTAATGAAACCAAACACCTGAGCAAAATCTGTGAAAGTATAAGATATACAAGGCAATATCTTGTACTTTCAAAGTGGCAACTTTCCCAAGAGCTCCACAGTAAGAAAACATTCTTTTCCCCTATCCTTGGGTACAGACTGGAAAATGCAGCAAATAAGAAATACCAAGCCTAGATGCAAAACCCAAAACACAACTGTAAGGTAGCCAGGCTGGCAGGTGTCGGCCGAAACGGCTGCATGCCACACAGTAAAATGCCTGCTGCAGCCACGCATTTACAATCAGTTTGGCGGTGTTTCCAACACAGGCTGAGGGATTTAGATTTCCCCATATAAGGCAATGACAAGAATTTCAAATGGACCAAACATTTCATATTAGTGTCAACAGCACTAGCACAGCTTTAGCTGGCAGAGGAGAGGGAAACCCAAAATATCTGCATTATTTACTCCAGAGAAATTGCCTGAGCGCCATCTGTTCTCAGCTCACCCACTCAACCCAATGTGACCCCTTTCTTCAGTACACCCTTACCCAGCTCTGTGAGCCCCCAATCATAAGTCTGGGCCCAAGAGATTTAAACCCCAGTGCTTCTCTGAATACAAAAATTTGGAAAGTTAATTTCAATAGAGCAGTTATTGACATAGATCTCTTCATGCTGCAAAGTTATTACTTGTCCAGTAGCAAAAACAATTTGCTCCTCCAACCTTTATTCTGATTGAGTGCAATGCTTCCCCTATATAACATATGGGTGTGTAGAGGTGGGTGGTGGCCGGATTACACGGCATGGAAAATCAATGTGCTTATATTCTTAGGTCTATAAACTGGCTCAGGGTCACAGAAGTTGAATAGGAAAGCCTTAACAATAGGAAATAGGTTGCATAGAGCAAAGACAAGACATTTCTCCATCTATAAACTGCATATAGTGTCTACATTTGTGTCTAGTTAATTTTTATAGAAATGTTGGCCTTCCAAGAAATAAACTGTCCTACTCTGATGATCAGGAGGACAGTGTCAGTAAGTAAATCAAGACTAAACAAGATCTAACAGCATTACTGTATTTGATCCATATAAACTATAAAGGAGAATATTAAAATAAAATCCCCTGAGGGAGAAAAAACCTAGATTTTTTATCAAAAATAAAAATGACTCATTTATACAGAAATATTTTACAATTTATTTGATAAACTTGCTTAAAAGAACATGAGAGATTTCCTTTTTCTTTTGCACACATTCATACCCTGCACTAAGAAAGTAGAGATTAAAATCTAAAACAACCCCAGTGTCCCCAAACCTGATCTGAGAATTGGATAAGAATCAGTTGCTGAGAGACAAGCCTGTAGCACCCACAAGCTCTCACAAACTTGAAAGCATCAAGTGATTTCTTCTATATATATATATCTCACTCACATCACTCTAATTATACTTCCAATAAGAGGCAAAACCAATTAGAAAAATAATGTAACATTTCACTGGCAGTAGAGATTAAATATGAGTTCAGTAATCAGTGCCTGCAAACATGCGTAAATAATGACAGGAAGAAACTGGTCAGCCCCAACTGCTCATTGGAATGGGTGGGCAGTTGAAATCAAGGAGAAAACAGTCAGGCCCAACAAAATCACATTAAGGAAAAGCATCTCATGAGGTTTTTGAAGGTCAGTTGACGAAGCTCTGATGGAAGTAAATATTTCTCAAATACCCTGGAAGAAAACAAAACAAAAATTACCACAAGTAGCAAAATAAAACTTAACACTTTTGTAGTCCAAAATGAAGTTTCTTCAGAAAACACTCTTCACTGTATTAGGGTAAAATATCCATTTTTTAATGAGTTAAAGTACCAGTGAAATGATTTAATTTTTAAGCCACATTGCACTTGAATCACAAAATAGTCTCTGTCAATAATAAAATGGCTTGTCAAGCAACACCTCTTTGGCTGTGCTCTGAGAGGTAGGCTAACATGGGTCACAAATAATAGTGTTCATAAATGTTGTCACCTATCTCCACAGTTTGAGCAAGGGCAGGATGAATACAATACAAAGCAGAACAATTTAAATGGAAATGTATCAAGGAGTGTTATACTGTATTATGCAGCAGGAAGGTGACTTCTAAGGGGACCCTGAGGCAGGGAGCTAGACTAACTAATGAGTCCCCAACCCACACCATGGACAAAAGGTCAAGAAATCTCCATCAATGCTGGGCCAAGCTACATTTAGGATACAGACTATTGCCGTTTTTTCTAACACTAGGAAAATAAACTCTCAGGTTGCCTTACAGGTCATGGCAAATATTCGACTGCCCTTGAAAGGATTGAGAGTTTCCGTAGAATTCCAAAGGACCTTGTCTACCTGTGTCAGAGAAAATATTGAAAGTGATCTTTTAAGTGTCCTACCGTGGATTCCTCATAAAAATTAATAGGGAACCCTTGAAAATCAAAATGCATTTTAAAAATATAAAAGCAATTTTAGATGATTGAAGAATTAATGATATATTAGAGAATATAAGGAGACTGTGATTTAAGTTGAAAATGGTTTAAAAAATAAAAATCAATCCAGTCTGTCTATTCAACATACTCTTATTGAGACGGCCCACTACTTAAGTGTCTTGATGATATTTCAAGAATCAGCTTTTTGGGGCCAGCAGATGGCATAGCAGTTACATTGCTAGACTCCCATATGACCAACCATGGTTCAAGTCGTAGTCCTGGTGGTTTGAAAATCAAACTGGTTGCATGTGTGTGCATTCTCAAGATCCTGGAAAGATGATGGAAGGGAAGGGATTAAAGCATGACCATCACCCCTGGGGTGGGTGGGGGGGTAATTTCTCATTTTCCTTCTCATGGTCTCTGTCTCTCTCCCCAGTGACCACATGTACCCTAAGGCAAAAACCTCTAAAAAAAGAATCAACTTTTCTTTCCATGCCTTTTATCATATTTTCTGCCTTCCTCTTTTTTTTTCCCCTCTTTCTTGGACTTTTTACCAGTCCCAATATATCCTTCAGGTTCCATCTATGAGTTAGGGCACAGTTTTCCTCTTATTCCTTGTAGAAGCTTGTTCTCATCTATCAATTTAAAAATGACATGTTCTTTTGACATGACACATCAACTTTTGTCCATTTGTTATTTGTAAAACATGTTATTAATAAAACTTTAGTTTATAGTTTCTTTTCTGACTTCTGTATGGTACCTTTTGATGAACAAATGTATTTTTTAATTAATTTATTTATTTTTCCTAGTTTTTAAAATTTTTTTTCACTTTTTTATTCCATTTTCTTTAATACATCTGATCACATTATTTAGCTTACAAAATGAATATTTCAACAGGTGAACACTTCTTCCTAGTCCAGTTGATAAAACTACAAAATATCTTCAACAGAATATACCACAATAATTTGTCCCATTAATGCTTCGCCTCCTTATTTTTCTTCTAAATGTCCTTCCTCAGACCTTACTCTTTCACACACACTATATCTGGTATTTATATCCATATACTGTGTTTCTATATCCTTTAGACAATCAATTTCAGTCATAGAGTTCAGACACAGTATATATTAAGTGTATTGTATATACAATGTCTCTCCTTCATAGCTTGGCTTGCTTCACTCAGCAGTAAATCCTCCATATTCATCCACTTCCTGTCAAAAGCCAGGGTTTTGTTGTTTTTTTATGGCTGAATAGTATTCCATTGAGTATATGTGCCACAGTTTTTCTAGCCACTCATCTGTTCATGGGTATTTGGGTTGGTTCTATGACTTAGCAATTGTGAATAGAGCCACAATAAACATTGATGTTCAAGGACTTTTCTGATTAAGTATTCTTCTGTCCTTTGGGTAGATATCAAGGAGTGGGATTGCTGGATCATATGGCTGGACCAATTTACATTCCACCAGCAGTGTAAGAGCATTCCCTTTTCACCACACCCTGCCAGCACTTATCATTTTTTTTTAATATTAGTCATTCTGACTGGGGTTAGGTGGTATCTCATTGTGGTTTTGATCTGCATTTCCCTTACAATGAGGGATATTGAACATTTTTTCATATGCCTTTTAGCTATTAGTATGTCATCTTTAGAGAGTGGTTTTTTTCAACTCATTCTCTCATATTTTAATAAGACTGATCATCTTTTTTCAGAACAGCTGCTTGAGTTCCTTGTGAATTCTGGTTATCAGTCCCTTATCTGATGCATAGTTTACAAAAATATTTTCCCATTCTGAGGGCTGTCTAGTCACACTAATTACTGTGTCCTTTGCCATGCAGAAACTTCTTAGTCTAATGTAATCCCACTTGTCTATTGTAATCCCACTTATCGACTGTGCTTTGGGGGTCTTATTTAAGAAGTCTCTCCCTACTCCAATGTCTCCCAGAGTTTCCCCAGTGTTTTCCAGGAGCAGTTTTATAGCTTGAGGTCTTAGACTTAGATCTTTGATCCACCTTGACTTTATTTTTGTCAAAGGTGAGAGGTAGGGGTTCAGATTCATCTTTCTGCAAGTGGAAATCCAGTTTTTCCAGCACCATTTGTTGAAGAGGTTTTCTTTTCCCCATTAGATTGACTGGTACCCCTTGTCAAAAATTAGTTGACTGTATGTTTGGGAATTTATTTATGGGGACTCTATTCTGTTCCATTGGTCCACATGTCTGTTTCTGTGCCAGTACCATGCTGTTTTGACTACCACAGCTTTGTAGTATATTTTTGGGTCAGGGAGTGAGATGCTGCCCACTCCACTCTTCTTGTGTAGAATTGCTTTGGCAATACGGGGTCTTTTATGATTCTAGACAAACTTTATGATTGTCTTTTCTAGATCTGTGAAGAATGTGTCTGGTACTTTGATTGGCATTGCATTAAATATGTAGATTAATTTGGGTAGAATTGCCATTTTTATCATATTAATTCTTCCAATCCAGGAACATGGGATATTCTTCCACTTTTTTGTGTCATTTTCAATTTCTTTTTTTAGTTTCTCATAGTTTTCCTTATGGAGGTTTTTAACTTCTTTGGTTAGATTTATTCCTAAGTATCTTATACTTTTTGTGGCTATGGTAAATGGAATAATTTTTTCAGTTCTATCTCAGTCTGCTTGTGGCTCGTATATAGAAATGCCATAGATTTCTGTATGTTGATTTTGTATGCTGCAACTCACTGTATTCATGTATTATTTCCAGAAATTTTTTCATGGGAACCGTTAGGTCTTCCATGTATACAATCATGTCATCTGTGAATAGAGAGAGTTTCACCTCTTCTTTTCCTATTTGAATGTCTTTTATTTTTTCCTCTTTTCTGATTGCATTGGCAAGGACTTCCAGTAGTATATTGAAAAGGAGTGGAGAAAGTGGGCATCCTTGTCTTGTACCCATTTTTAGTGGAAAAGCTTTCAGCTTTTCTCCATTGAGAATGATGTTCGCTATGGGTTTTTCATAGATAGCTTTTATTGTGTTGAGAAATGACACTTCTATGCTGATTTCGCTGAGAGTCTTGATCATGAAGGGATGTTTTATCTTATCAAATGCTTTTTCTGCATCAATCGATATGAACATATGGTTTGTATCTTTTTTTCTGTTAATATGGTGTACTACATTTATGGTTTTGCATATGTTGAACCATCCTTGCATTTCTGGAATAAAGCCTACCTGATCGTGATGTATAATCTTTTTTTATAAGTTGTTGGATATGATTTGTGAGTATCTTGTTGAGAATCTTTGCGTCTATATTCATCAGGGATATTGGTCTATAGTTTTCCTTCTTTGTCCTGTACTTATCTGTTTTAAGAATAAGGGTGATAGAGGAGTCATAGAATGCATTAGGGAGAGATTCGCCCTTTTGGATCTTTAGAAATAACTTGAGCAGAATGGGGGTTAACTCCTCTTTGAAAGTCTTCTAGAATTCAGAGGTGAAGCCATCAGGGCCAGGGCTTTTCTTTGTTGGGTGGTTATTTATTACTCATTCAATCTCCTGGTTTATTATGGGCCTATTCAGACTTTCTATATCCTCCTGGCTCAATCTTGGTAGATTATATGTGCCCGGGAATTTGTCCATCTCATCCGGATTGTCTTGTTTCTTGGAATATAGATGTTCATAGTATCCTCTAATAATGTTTTGTATTTCTACTATGTCTGTTGTTATTTTGCCTGCTTCATTGCAGATTTGATTAACCTGGTTCCTTTCTCTCTTCTTAATAACTCTCTCTAGTGGTATCAGTTTTGTTTATCTTTTCAAAGAACCAGCTTTTACTTTATTTTCTGTGTAGTTCATTTATTTTCTATTTCATTTATTTCTGCTCATATCTTTATTATTTCCTTTCTCCTGGAGTTTTTTGGATCTTTTTGCTGTTGCTTTTCCAATTCTCTGAGGCATGTTAGGTGATCCATTTGCCTTCTTTCCACCTTTCTCTTATGTGCACTAATTGCTATGAACTTCCCTCTTATGACTGCTTTAGCAGTGTTCCAAAGATTATGGAAACTCATGTCCTCATTGTCATTGGCTTCCATGAATCTTTTGATTTCAGTCTTTATTTATTCAGTAGTTGTGGAGCCATTCAAGAGTAGATTATTTAGTTTCCATGTAATTGAGTATTTTTGAGGATTTCTCTTGAAATTAAACTCAAGTTTAATTCCATCATGGTCGGAGAAGATGCTGGATATAGTTTCTATGCCTTTGAATCTGTAGAGGCTTGCTTTGTGCCCTATGATGTGGTCAATCTTCGAGAAGATTCCACGTGGGGGTGAGAAAAAAGTGTATCTTGTGGTTTGGGGATGGAAAGTTCTATAGATGTCTGTTAAGTCCATTTGATTTATGGTATCATTTAGATCCTTTATCTCTTTACCTATTTTTTTTTTTTTTTTTTTTTTTTTTTGTCTAGATGATCTATCCCGAGGGGATGGTGCCATGTTGAGGTCTCCAACAAATAGTGTGTTGCAGTCTATCTCCCCTTTTAGATCTAACAGTCTTTCTTTCACATATTTGGGTGCCCCTGTGTTGGGAGCATAGATATTTATAATTGTTATATCTTTGGTCTGTAGTTTCCCTTTCTTGTCATATTTTTATCTAGTTTGAGAATGAGGGTGATGGAGGCTTCATAAAATGAATTTAGTAGGGCTCCTTCCTTTTGGATCTTTAGAAAAAATTTGAATAAAATGAGGGTTACCTCTTCTTTATATGTTTTGTAGAGTGGGACCAGCAGATGGCATGGTGGTTAAAGGCTCTGGACTCCCACATGGCCAACCATGGTTCAAGTCCTGGACCTGGTGGCTTACTTTCTCTCTTGGCCTCTTTCTGATGAAACTGGAAAATAAGAATAATAAATAAAATTAAACAAAATAATTCTTAAAAAAAATTGTAGAATTCAGAAGTGAAGCCATTAGTGCCTGGGCTTTTCTTTGTTGGGAGGTTATTTATTACTGACTCAATCTCATTGCTTGTTATGGTTCTATTCAGGCTTTCTATGTCCTCTTGAGTCAATCTTAGTGGATTATATTCCAGGAATTTGTTCATCTCATCCAAGTTTTCTTGTTTGTTGGCACACAATTGCTCATAGTATTCTTTAACAATGTTCTGTATTTTTATTATATCTATTGTAATATTGCTTGTTTCAATGAATTTGATTTATCTGGCTCCTTTCTTCTTCTTAATTAGTCTAGCTAATGGTGTGTCAATCTTGTTTATCTTTTCAAAGAACCAGCTTTTGCTTTCATTTATTTTCTGTATAGTTTGTTAATTTTTATTTCATTTATTTCTGCCTGAATCTTTATTATTCTTTTCTCCTGCCATTTTTTGGATTTTGTTGTTGTTTTTCCAGTTCCCTGAGACATGATGTTAGGTTGTTCATTTGCTACCCTTGCATCTTTTTCTTATGTGCCCTAATTGCTATGAATTTCCCTCTAATGACTGTTTTTGAGGTGTCCCATAGATTATGGAAACTCATGCAATCATTATCATTTGTTTCCATGAATATTTTAAGGTCAGTCTGAATCTCTTTGATAGTTGTGAAGCCATTCAGGAGTAGGTAATTTAGTTTGCATGTATTCATGTATTTTCAAGCGTTTTTCTTAAAATTGACATCAAGTTTAATTCCATCATGGTTAGAGAAGACGCTGGATATAGTTTCTATGCCTTTGAAACTGTAAAGGTTTGTGCCCTATCATGTTGTCAGTCTTCAAGAAGGTACCATGCAGGGGTAAGAAAAATATATATTTTGTGGGTTTTGAGTGGCAAGTACTATAGATGTCTGTCAAGTCTATCTGACATATGGTGTTCATGGCGTTGTTTAGGTTCTGACTCTCTTTATTTTTTGTCTCATTGATATGTCTAAAGGAGATAATGGAGTGTTGAGATCCTCAACAATTAGGGTGTTGCAGTCTCTCCTTTTAGATCTAGCAGTCTTTTCTTCGCATATTTTGGTGCTCCTGAGCTGGGTACATAGATATTTATAAGTGTTATATCTTCTTGATGATTAGCCCTTTTACTATTATATAATGCCCTTCTTTGTTTCTTCTTACAGTTTTTGTCTTAAAGCCTATTTTGTCTGAAATCAGTATCATGACTCTTGCTCTTTTTTGGTTTCCATTTACATGGAATTCCTTTTTCCAGCCCTTCACTTTTAGTCTATGTACGTCTTTATCCATGAGGTGGGTTTCTTTTTTTTTTCTTTTTTAAATTATTTTAAATTTTATTTATTCATTTACTTATTTTATTTTGACCAGACACACACACACACACACACACACACACACACACACACACAGAGAGAGAGAGAGAGAGAGAGAGAGAGAGAGAGAGAGAGAGAAAGTGAGAAAGCAAGCTACCAGGTCCAGGACTTGAACCATGGCTAGCCATGTGGGAAAGTCCAGCGCCTTAACCACCACACCACCTGCTGGTCCAGAGGTGGGTTTCTTATAGGCAACATATGGAGGGTTTCTGTTTTTAATCCATTCAGTCAGTCTGAGTCTCTTGATTGGAGAATTTAAACCATTAACATTCAACTTTATTATCTCTATTTCTGGACTTGTCCCTACCATTAAGCTGGTCATTGTCTTGGTTGTTTTTTGTTCTCTTATTTCTGTCTGTCTTTAGTTTTCTTTGTATAACACTCCCTTCAGAAATTCTTGAAGAGCTGATCTGGAGTTGGTAAATTCTTTCAGGTTTTGTTTATCCAAGAATGTTTTATCTTTTCTTCTCATATGAAGGATAATCTTGCCAGGTATAGTAATCTTTATTGAGACTGTTTTTCATTGAACACTTTTAATATATTTCCCCATTTTTTCCTTGCTTGCATTGTTTCCAATGAAAGGTCCAGTGTTAGCCTGCTGGGATAACCTTTATAAGTAACTTGACATTTCTCTCTTGCCAATTTTAGTATCTTGTCTTTGCCCATGGTTTTGGCCAATCTGGCTATGATGTATGGAGAAGATCTTGGGTTGATTCTATTTGGAGTCCTTTATCTTTCTTGGATCTGGATGTTTGATTGCTTCTCTGGGCTTGGAAAGTTTTCTTCCAGGATTTTATGGAATTGATGTTCAATGCCCTTATTAGTTTCTTCACCTTCCGTGATACAAATTATTTGATGTTTGGTTGTTTAATAGAATCTAGTATTTCTCATATATTATCCTAATTTTTTTTTGGGGGGGGTATTTTCTCTATCTTTTCGGTGATAGAGAAAATATCCTAGGACAGAGCTTTTGTCTTCTACATCTGAGATTCAATTTTCTGCATGATCTAATCTGCTTTTAATACTTTCAAGGGAGGTTTTGATTTCCTGTATTACAACCTTCATCTCTAACAGTTCCATTTGATTATTTTTTATGGTGTTTATTTCTCCTTTTAAATTCTGGTAAGAAATCTCCTTATCTCCTGTAGCTTGTTGCCTCTTTTGTCTTGCATCTTCTGCAGTACATTGTCTCTTTTCTCTTGCATCTCATTTTGTTTCGTCAGTATGAATATTCCAAATTGTTTATCTGACATTTCTGTAAGTTCCCTTGTACTGTCTGTGCATGATGAGAAATTGTTATTTTCCCTTGGGGAAAAGATATTTTCTTGGTTTCTCATATTTCTTGTGCCTCTGTGCTGGTTTCTGGTCATCTGACAGATTATACATTTCTTCCTAATTTCTTAGAGTTAATTTTGAACATTCAAAGTCATGTGGAAGGATGTGATCTAAATGTCTTTGCAGCTCTGTGTCCCTGATGCTCACCCAATAACCTGCACTTTTATTGCTGGGACTAGATGTTCCAAATGCCTACCAGATTCTAGAACACAGGTGCACCTAGGGTTGAGATGCAGGGTTTCAACTGAGAAAGTATGTTATGTGCTGCATGCTTTAGAAAACTATGAAGTCTATAACAAATGGGAGAGAGTGGAGGTTCCAAGATGGTCTCTGGCCTCTATTCACTCACTCACTTCTGCCCTGCCATGTAGGAGCTGGGAGGAATGACAGTGCAGAAGTTGGAAGCAAGAGGGACTGGCACCTGAAGTTTATGAGTAAAGTGCACAGGTTCCAAAGCGGGATGTGGCCTCAGTTTGCTCACTCGCTTCTGCCGTGCCAGAGCCAGGAAGAATCTTAATAATTTTTCTTAAAAATCATGAACATCTTTAGTTTTAACCTTTTTATTAATTTGTGGTTATTCCCAATATATAGAAATGAAGTTAGTTTGTAAATATTGATCCTATATCCATCAACATTGCTGCACTCTTGTTCATTCTAATAAGCTTAGATTTTCTATGTAGATAATTATAATTATTTGTGGCTTATAAATACTAGTTTTTTTTCTTTTGCAAATCTTATGTCTAATTTAAAAGCACTGCTTTGATATATTTTATTATTGTAGAGTTTTGATTCCTTTTTTTAGTGAAGAAATTTTCTTTCTATTTCTAGTTTGCAAGTTTTTGCCACAAATGCATTTTGAAATTTATCAAATGCTTTCTTTTTAATCTGTGGAGATGATCAAATGGAGTTTTTCCTATAATTTATGAGGTGGATTGGCCCAGCAGTTTTTTGTTTTGCTTTGATTATGATAAGCCAATTTTGCATTTCTGGGATAAATCCAGTTTGATCAGGATATATTTTATTTTTGAAAATAATTCATTATGGAATCTGTCAAAAATTTTGTTTTTGAATCTATGTTTGCGAATGACAGTGAGTCTATAATTTTTTGCTGCAGTCTTCTTCTGATTTTAATTCAAATTTACATCCAAGTGCTTAATCATTTTGGAAAATATTATTTTTTATTTATCAGAAAAATTTTCTAGACATTTAAAATAATCTGTTCCCTAAAAATTTAATAGGATTTTCCTATGTCTAAGATTGATTTTTATTTTGTAAGAAGACAGTAAAAAAATTGATGTAGATAGTGTTTGTATCATTTTGTATTTCCACCAATAGAGTATCTGTTTCCTCACAGGCTTGCCAGAGTATACTGTCAATTGTTCACTGTTCTGTTTTGTTTTTGGCCAAATAAGTTATCTGTTGATGATAATGTACATGGTGATACCTTTGACTTGACTAATATGCACTGTATTCCTGCTGAGAAAAAACATGTTGTACATTATAAAGATCTACAGTGACTAAATATAAATTAAAAATTAATTTAAAAATACATGAGAAATGGTATTTTGATTTAATTTATTTTTTTACTGTTATAAATTGAGTTTCTTAGTTTCTTAATTTCAGTGTGTGTATGTGTACATGTATGTGTACATGTTTAAGACAGTGGTCACAATGCCATAATCCTCCAACTTTCCAGCTGATACTACAGACAGAAGCCACTAGACTTCGCTCTTTTTTTAGACGAAGTCTCACTGTGTTGAAGGGGGAAGGCCTCAGCTTGCAGTATTCCTGCTTTGGTCTCACGGGTTGCTGGGATCACAGGCATACCTCATTGTATCTAGCCGTTCAACAGGACCATGAATCAAACCTAAGCCTCCCATGTGGTCCTAGCCTGTAGAGCATAGCATCTTAGCAGTACCTGCCACTGGGGGCAAAGATTGTAATTTTTATTCCTAGAAAATTATTTTGTTTTCTTTCAAATTGTTTTGGTTAGCTTCACTTATCTCTTGTTTTTGGCTCATTTACTCAAATCTGATTTTTATTTGATCAAATATTATATACATGATTATTTTAAATTTATTATCTAATCATTTCAGCATATTAAGTTATTTTCTTCTAAATCACTTTGCTCTGTTTCCTTCTGCATCCAATGAGTTCCAATCATTGTTTTATTCTTGAGATTTATCAGAGAACAAATCAATCAGAAGGCCCTGCTTTATGGAATATGGAACATATGTTAACATAGGAAGCAACTACAAGTAAACGGTCAACAAGACATATAATTAAATTATGTTAGAAAATATATTGGAAGTTGGACTGGTCCTGTGGCCTAGGACTTAAGAGACCCAGACTCCACATTGCTGACTGTGGTTTAAATCCTGGCCCTGGGTGTTTTGAAAAACACACCAAGTGTTTGTGCTTGCACATTCAAAATATAGACAGGTTAGAAAGCTGCAAGAGAAGAGATTGTGGTATGACCATACCCTACTGGGGATTGCTTTTTCCCTCTCTCTCTTTGTTTCTCTATCTCTCTCCAGTGAGTGCATGCCTCCTTGGACAATTACATATATTGGGTCATCAGAAAAGTCATGACATATTTTTCTATATTTTCTATGCAAAAATGCATCATGACTTTTCCAATGACCCAATAGATAATGTTTGTATCATTTTGCATTAAAAGCTGAAATGGGGGAGCCAGCAGATGACATAGCAATTACATCACTATATCCCCACATGGCCGAACATGGTTCACATCCCTGACCCAGTGACTTCAAAATCGCACTGGGTGCAGGTGCGGGCATGCCTAAGATCCCAGGAGGAGAAGAGAGTGCAGTGTGGCCATCCCCTCTGGGGGAGTGATTTCTCGCTTTCCTTCTCACTGTCTCTGTCTCTCTCTGGTGAGCACATGTGCCCTAAGGCAAAAATTTCTTTTAAAAAAAAAAGTTGAAGTGTGCTATAGAAAAAGGAAGGAGGATTGCAAGATCCAGGGATGAAGGCACAGATGGTAGATTTAAATCAGATAACTAAGTCAAACTCACTTAGGCAGTAGGATTCAAGAAAGGACTTGAAGGAGGATAAACCATAGGGAAGTTTTGGAGAAGACTGTAGGGAGAGTAGCAAGTGCAAAAGCCTTAGGGTCAGAGCAGTCAGTACCTAATTTTGCAAAAGAACAGTAAGAAAACTAGTATAGCTAGAGTGGAATATGGAAAGAAAGCAATAGCAGGAAGCTGGGATCTACATCACATAATACTTGGTAGGCCACCATAAGAACTTTGGCTTTTACTTTTAGGAAAGTAATGGGAGCCATTGGTGGGTTTTGAGTCGAGGAGTGATAGGATCTGACTTCTGTCATTCTCTTACTAAGAACAGACTCTAGATGACTAAGTATGGAAGCAAGAAAAACATCTAGGAGACTACTCCAAGTCTGGATGAGCACTGATTGATAGAGGCTGGAAGTAGTATAATAGTGGTGACAGAGGGGAAAAGCTGTTGGATTGGATACATTACAAAGAAAGAGTTAAGAGAATTTGCTGATGGATCAGTGTGGGAGATGTGAGAGAGAAACTGCACCGTTATGGAAATAGGAAAGCATACAGATAAAGCACTGGGGTGAAATACATCAAAGGCTAAGTTTTAGACAGGTTAAGGTTGAAATGGCAATTTCACATCCAAGTAGAGAGGATTGGTAGACAATGGTTAAGTGTGCCTAGAGTTTTTACAAAAAGGTATATGCTGGAAAGAGAAATTTGGGAGTAATAAGCATATAGAAGGTATTTAATATTTTTAGAATGAATGAGGCTACCATGATGGTCTAAGAAAGTGGTCAAAGGTAGATCCCAGAAGCACTCCAGTGTTGGGACCAACAGATGGCATGATAGATAGTTGTGGACTCCCACATAGTTGACCACAGTTCAAGTCCTGGACCTGGAGGCTTAAAACTCATGCTAGGAGCATATGTGTGCATGCCCAGAGTCTTGAGAGGAGAATGAAGGAGAAGAGATTGCAGCGTGGTCATTCCTCCTGGGAGGTGATTTCTCGGTTTCTGGCTCTCTGTCTTTCTGGCAAGTGCACATACCTATAGCAAAAATCTCTCATAAAAGAAGAGGAAGAGGAAGAGGAAGAGGAGGAGGAGAAAAAGAGGAGGAGGAGGAAGAGGAAGAAGAAGAAGAAGACGATGACAGCAGCAGGAAGAAGGAGGAAGAGGAAGAAGAAGAAAGGAGAAAGAAGAAAGAAGAAAGAAGAAAGAAGAAAGGAGAAAGGAGAAAGGAGAAAGGAGAAAGGAGAAAGGAGAAAGCAGCAGCAGCAGCAGCAGCAGCAGCAGCAGCAGCAGCATTTCAGTGTTATGAGGTCAGGCATGTGCAGAGAACTCCACAAAGGAAAATGAAAAGGAGTAGCCACTGAGATATGTGGAAACCTGGGAGACTATGGTAATCCAGAAGCCAAGCAAAGAAACAGTTTCACAGAAGAGAAAGTAATTCACCATGACAAATGACACTCACAGTCAAACAATAAAGATTAAGAAATAACCACTGGATTTGCAATGTGGACATTGGTGGAGACCATGAAAAGAGTGTTACTTTGGACAGGGAGAGTCTAAAACCTGATCAGAGTGTGTTTAAGGAAAATTCTTGATGTTTTACTGTAAAGGGGGATAAAGTAGAAAATGGGAAAGTACTATCAAGTAGAAGTAATATTTTATGCTGATGGAGATTTTGCAGGTGAGATGGAATGGATCATTTGGTGATTCAGGAAAAAGGGGAAAGTTTTATTAGAACAAAGGTCCCCAGTAGATGAAGGAGAAAGAATCATAAAGAGAAGCCAGCATGGCAGTAGAGACATCTGTAGGTAAGTTGGGGTAGAGGTGGGAGCCTAAGAAGGTCTCATCTTTCTGTCACTGCTTTTTTCCAATAAAGGCAGACCTGAAAACCACTTTGAACTTGGATGTGCCCCACCTACTATGGAAACTTCACCCAGTCAGTCTCACTACCATATCACTGGAAAAAGACAGTTCTGTCTTTTATCTGTGAAGAGTCTAAGTGAAGATTTAGAGCTCATTATCTAAGGCCTACCAATATTCATTTTTGAGCCAGATGGCCAAATCTTCATTTCCTTGAAGATCGGCCCATGTGGTTATTCATTTTGGCTCTTCCATCATCTTCCTCTTAATCTCAGGCATTTTTTTATGGACTCTCTACATTTCAGGAGTTGTTATTAGAGAAGAAATGACAAATGTGGAGCATGTTTACAAGTCTTGAATCTTTGTTTTTTCACAACTAAGTTATATGATAATGTCTTAAAGTCTACAACATCCCATTTTCCACGTGACTCTTATTCCACATATATTTATGAATAAGTTGATAATGTGTATATTATATCACACAATGCAAATATACCGAGTTCTGATTATTTTTTTCTCTTCCATATTGTCCCTATTCTGAATGTCATAGAAAAATAATTGAGCATATATTATGGATAAATGGACACATCTATGGACCACCAGATGGTGTAATGATTATGTTTTTAGACTCCTACGTTGTTGACTATGGTTTATGTCCTGGACCAGGTGACTTAAAACTCACGGCAGCACACATGCATACATGCCCAAGATCCCGAGAGGAGAATGGAGGAGAAGGGACTGCAGCGTGGCCATCCCTGCTAGGGAATGATTTCTCACTTTCTGCCTCTGGTGAGAATATGTGCCCTATAGCAAAAATCTCTCTCAAAAAAAAAAAAATTGGACACATCTAAATGCATTCTCTGTCAATTTGCCTACATTGAATTATCTTAAATATGTACACACATAAAAATCTATCCATCAGTTTTAAACTATTAGGTGTTTTTCAAGAAAATATTCATGCCAGATTTCTAACAGCTCAATTTCTAAAAATGATATTTTGTCCCTCAAATATCTATCTATCATATCTGTCTTAATTGCCAGAGTATATGTGTGCTAACCAGACAGAGAGAGACAAAAAATTAGAGAGGGAGGGAGAAAGCACCCTCCAGTGAAATGTGGTCTATTTCTCCATCCTGTCAAGATTCTGGGTATGCCTGCACATATTCCCAGTATATTTCCAAGCTGTCAGGGCCAGAATCTCAGTTGGCCACATGGAATCCAGCTCCCTTAACCACTATGCCATTAGCTAGCTCACTTCAAATATTTATTAAAAGGTCATCTTTTCTAGAGTTTCCAGGTCAGTAAGCACTTGATTATTTTGTTGTATTTTACCAGTTTAAAGATGTCTATATGCTCAGTGTACAAGCGGGTCTTCAAAAAGTTCATGGAACGATGCCCACTTTCTCCACTCCTTTTCAATATAGTACTGGAAGTCCTTGCCAATGCAATCAAAAAAGAGGAAAAAATAAAAGGCATCCGAATAGAAAAAGAAGAGGTGAAACTTTCTCTATTTGCAGATGACATGATTGTATACATAGAAGACCCAATGGTCTCCATGGAAAAATTACTGGAAGTAATACATGATTACAGTAAAGTTTCAGGATATAAAATCAATATACAGAAATCGATAGCATTTCTATATACGAATAACAGGCAGACTGAGATAGAACTGAAAAAAGTTATTCCATTTACCATAGCCACTAAAAGTATAAGATATTTAGGAATAAATCTAACCAAAGAAGTTAAAGACCTCCACAAGGAAAACTATGAGAAGCTAAAAAAAGAAATTGAAAATGACACAAAAAAAATGGAAGGACATCCCATGTTCATGGATTGGAAGAGTTAATATAATCAAAATGGCAATTCTACCCAAATTAATCTACCTATTTAATGCAATGCCAATCAAAGTACCAGACACATTACTCACAGATCTAGAAAAGACAATCTTAAAATTTGTCTGGAATCATAAAAGACCCCGTATTGCCAAAGCAATTCTACACAAGAAGAGTGGAGTGGGCGGCATCTCACTCCCCGATCCAAAAATATATTACAAAGCTGTAGTAATAAAGACAGCATGGTACTGGCACAGAAACAGACACGTGGACCAATGGAACAGAATAGAGTCCCCAGAAATAAGTGCCCAAACATACAGTCAACTGATCTTTGACAAGGGGTACCAGTCAATCCAGTGGGAAAATGAAAGCCTCTTCAGCAAGTGGTGCTGGAAAAATTGGACTTCCACTTGCAGAAAGATAAATCTGAACCCCTACCTCTCTCCTTTGACAAAAATCAAGTCAAGGTGGATCAAGGATCTAAATCTAAGATCTCAAACTATAAAGCTGCTCCTGGAAAACACTGGGGAAACTCTGGGAGACATTGGTGTAGGGAAAGACTTCCTAAAGAAGACCCTCAAAGCACAGTCAATCATCCCCAAAATAGACAAATGGGACTACATCAGACTAAGAAGTTTCTGCATAGCCAAAGACACAGTAGTTAGTGTGAATCGACAGCCCTCAAAATGGGAAAATATTTTTGTAAATTTTGCATCAGATAAGGGACTGATAACCAGAATACACAAGGAACTAAAAAAGCTGTTTGGAAAAAAGATGATCAACCCTATTAAAAGATGGGAGAAGGAGATGAAAAAAAAAAACACTCTCTAAAGATGACATACGAATGGCCAAAAGGCATATGAAAAAATGTTCAACCTCCCTCATCGTAAGGGAAATGCAGATAAAAACAACAATGAGGTACCACCTAACCCCAGTCAGAATGTCTAATATTAAAAAAAAAAAAATGATAAGTGTTGGCGGGGGTGTGGTGAAAGGGGAACTCTTTTACACTGCTGGTGGGAATGTAGATTGGTCCAACCACTGTGGAGAATAATTTGGAGATTCCTTAAAAATCTACAGATAGATCTGCCATATGATCCAGGGATCCCACTCCTCGGTATCTACACAAAGGACAGAAGAATTCTTCATTGGAAAAGTGCTTGCACATCGATGTTTATTGCGGCACTATTCACAATTGCTAAGTCATGGAACCAACCCAAATGCCCCCGTATGGAGGAATGGATTGAAAAACTGTGGCACATATACTCTATGGAATACTACTCAGCCATAAAAACCAACAGAGCCCTGGCTTTTGACAGAAAGTGGAAGAATATGGAAGATGTACTGCTGAGGGAGGCAAGCCAGGCTATGAAGGAGAGACATTGTATGTCCCCACTTAACATATACTGTTTGTCTGCATTCTATGACTGAAACTGATTGACTAACAGTTGAACAAACACAAGAGATGGGTCTGAATGTCAGATGAGGTGTATGTGGAGGAGTAGGGCCTAACAAAAGACATTTGAAGAAGGGATACAGAGGTAGAGCATCGACGGGATGGGGAGGTGTGGTGTTATCTGTTGAAGATATTTCGTTCAACGGGTTGGGGAGAAATGTTCACATATTGAAATGGTCTCATTGTAAGCCAAACAATATGATTGAAAGTATATACAAATAATAATAATGATAATAATAATAATAAATAATGTGAAAATAAATAAATAAACAAACAAAACAAAACAAAAAAAACAAATGTGATTGCTTTCTATAACTTTATCTCAGTCTGCTTGTTGTTGATATATAAAAATGCTATAAATTTTTATATGTTGACTTTGTATCCTGACACTTTATTGTAGTCATTTATCACATTTAGGAGCTTTTTTGTGGATTCTTTTGGGTTTTCAATGTATATAATCATATTATATATAAATAAAGATAGTTTCACTTCTTCTTTTCCAAAAAAAAAAAAAGTTCATGAGACATGCATATCATGAAAACAATTATACATGGATTTCAAAAAAAATTTGCACCAAAATAAACTTGTATTTTAATTTCATTTTTCCTCATTTTTATAAAGAACTTGTTCAAGATCCCTCATTTGTGTGTGTGTATGTGCATGTGTGTGTGTGTGTATTTGAATAGGTATATGTTCTTGAGTTTCAATTAAGCTATAAAACCCATTGTAGTTAGTTTTGATTCTATACACGTTATAAACTTCATAATCATATACATTCTGAAGTTTTGATGCTGATTTAATAATATATTGTGCTCACAAAATATATTAAACATGTATTAAAACACAGGTGCTAGATTTTCTTCACAGAAATATGTAAGGACATTTCATTTTTTAAAAGTTCCTTTTGCTGTAGGGTTGTTAAAAAATCACTTTGTGGTGAAAAATTAAGTACTGGTTCCTTTGATGTGCTAGTTTCACTGCAAGAATATATTACTAGAGAATGTTTATGATTTTTATAACAATAATTCACTTAAAATCTTCCTGAAAAAATAAAATCCATTTGTTTTTGTTGCAGGTCTGCACAAGGGGTGATAAAAAGCCTTAAAGCCCAGGCGGTAACCAGGCAGTGGTAACAAAGAGCAGATGTCATTTTTTATTGTGATTGGACATAGCTGAAATCAGGACTTCCTCTCTCAGAAACTATTGTTGAATTTACAGTAATCACCCTGGCTGACTGCCCATCACGCAGCCAAATGGCACACCGAAAAAAATTAATAATAATATCTGGGGAGAAGGCCACAATGTATTTTTAAAATTCTTGCTGTTTCTATTCTTCAACTTTGAAAGATGATTTTTTTAAGAGAAAAGGAAAAAAAACTCACCCAGCTGTTACCACTATTCATATTCCAATAGCCTCCAGACTGCTCGAGGCCACCTGGTTGACTTCTGCCTTGGAGTCGGTCCAGAAAAGCATTATTTACCCTTTAAAACAATGAAAAATGTGTGTAAGTAGAAAGCTTGCTGCAGGGCAAAGAGATTTTTGAAAATCTAATGTGCTGTATGAACTGACTTCAGGGAATGCTTCCCTCTTTCAGCTCACAGGAAATCAACAGAAACTTCTTTTCACATTAACCACGTGACATGCCGTCAACAACCCTTTCCTAGAGTGGGTGCCAGTCTTGGCTCAGGCCAAGGTGAGCACAAATTCTTAACTTTGGAGTTTCCCTTACTCAATTTCCACCAGGTGAGCAAAAGCCGTGGTCGCGTGGGCAAATGCACCTACCAGGGCTTTGGGGCTGAGAAGACAGTGTCTCAAAATGATGGTCTCAGAAGCATTGTTTCTCTTTATCCATCTGTTCTCTTGTGTTTGACTTCATTTTTCCTCAAGGCAACCCAGAGAAACTAGAATTCCCCAAGGTGGTCAAGAAACCAAAACCCCCTTCTCTCCAAAGCCAAACATAAAACCTAGTAATATTACTATAACCTTCCCTTACCTTTCTGTGTAAGTGTCGGTCTTTAAAAAATGCTCTGACCTACTTGGTCTGACATTTTATAATAAGACCTTCATTCCTGAGGGGACTTGAGAGGAAGGACTGCTTCACAGAAAGGCCAAGAAGAATCTAAACAGACAGGTCTTGCTAGGTTTCCCAACTAGGTCTATGTCCATTAGTTCATGCCCTTTTTATCCAATCACATTTCTACACTGTTGTTCCTGCTTCACTGAATGTAAACATAAAATTACATAGTTTGATAGCTTCTGTTTCTCTGAGTCTTCAATTTGAAGGTTCATGTGTGCACATGCGCGTACGCGTCTGTGTGTTTGTAAAATAAATCTATATGCCTTCTCCTTATTAATCTGCATATTGGCATTGATTTTCAGAGAAACTCAGGGTGAGGGGGCAAAATAAAACAAAACAAAACAGAACCCCTATAATAGGGCTATGCGAGGCATGAACCCCAGAGGCTGAGGACAGATTGAAGCTTCAGCAAGACCCAAAGCATGCAGAAAAAAGAAAGGAAAAAACCTCTTTGGCATTACTGCTGCAAGGCAGATGTCTCCACTGCCAGTCAGGCTAACATAAACTCCATAAGTGAAAAGTAGAAGGAAATGCCAGAGGGAAGTAGTAAAATATCTGAGGAGAAAAGCTCAAGCCTTCAAAAGTAGGAATGGGTACACTTCCCCCTGATATTCTGTCATACTTTCAGCAATCAATTGTAGAAGTAAATGTAATCATAGGAGATAAAACTATGAAGTCATGAAAGTGGTTGTCACAAAGGTCAGGATAAGGCTGGCCTGAAGGGTGATAATTATATTTCTAGAATTGGCTATCTTGGTGTTCACCTTATAATCAATATTCTAAATATTTGTTTTATGGACTCTTGTGTGCATATCATATGACAATTTTTAAATAAAAAATAATTAAAGGCAACTTCATGCTCTGAGTTGCCCATGTATGACTGAGTAGATTCAGGGACTCAGAGGTTGAAAAAATAGCTTTGAAATAAGTACCCTATGAAATCAATGGATTGTTGAGGAATACCATTGCTGTGGTTTAGATGTCCTTTGGAATTCATATGTTGAGATCTAATGGTAATGAGATTAAAAGGGTAAAAGCTTGATCCAACTGTTGTGTTAAAAAGTGGAGATTTGGGGAAGAGATTAATGATAGGGTTGTTAGGATGGGACCCTGACTGAGTCCTGGTGAGTTTATAAGGAGAGGGAATGAGGCAGACACAGACCCACATGGATACAGAATATGCCCCTGCCTCCACCATGTTGTGATGCAAATGTAGCCCTGAACCTTGGGCCTCTACTCTATGAACTAAATAAACCTCTATTCTCTGAAATTATCTGGACTCAGGTATTATTCAGTTATTAGCAATAGAACAGACTAGCACAAGCATCAATAAGACTATAACCTTGGAAGCAGAAACATTGTCAGGTCTGTAGCAGCTTCTCAATGCACGTTTGTGGAACGAAAGAGGGCACATACATTAGTCTCCTTTCAGTCATGAAGGTCTGCAGAATATGGTCATGGTGGGTAGATATAAATCAAAGACTGTGGGAGATTTGGGAACTTGGAAGAAAATAACTGTGTGGCAATGTCAAAGGCTGGAGGTTGCCTGTGCTTGCTCGGTGCTAGCTAAGATGCCAACCCAATCGTTGACTCAGTTTGATCTTTGGGTTACTGAGTTACTGTTTTTCAGCAATTTCAAGTGCCATCAGGCAGTGGTTACATCTCTGCTATTATAAAGCTTTTTTTCTCTCCTACCATAAAATCTATTCAAGTGCCACATTCTGGTCATCCTGATTTGTTATAGTGTTCAACATTTAAGTCACCTTTTCTAAATCTATCTGCATGCAGATTTAGCAGTATCTTACTAAGCTGGACACTAAGATATTAAGGAAGAATGACTGACCTTGATACTCCTTAAACAACACAACCAATGGTATTCTGGCTGCCTATACTCTAGGGCCAAATACTTTGAGTCTTTTTGTCAGTAATGAAGATGGGCTTTCCCTCCGCATCCTCTACCCATTCCACTTCACATCCAAACTACCAGAAGTGTTGTTTGCTCTGCCTATTAAATGCATCCTACGATATTTATATTCATCGACACCATTCTAGGACACATCGTTGTCACCACTCACCTTGCTGTTGCTTTTTTTTTTTAACTTTTTATTTTTTTTTTTTTTGGAGAGGTTTTTGCTATAGGGCACGTGTGCTCGCCAGACCGACAGAGAGAGACAGAGAGACAGAAAGCGAGAAATCACCCCCCAGGGGGGATGGTCACGCCGCAATTCCTTCTCCTCCATTCTCCTCTCGGGATCTTTGGCACGCACGCACACGCGCCCGGCGTGAGTTTTAAGCCACCGGGTCCGGGACGTGAACTGCGGTCGACTATGTGGGAGTCCAGCGACATAGCCATTACACTAACTGCTGGTTCCCCTTGCTGTTGCTTTTATGCTGACCCTCTAAAATCTATTTTCCACACAACCACCTTACTGAATTATAAAAGAGATTATGCCTTACTTTGCTTAAAACTCTCCCTTTACTTCCCATTGATCCTAGATTAAAATCACTGACTTACAAAATCTTGTATTGTCTTGCTTCTGCTTACGTTCCCTATATCACTGTGTATTATTCTCTTTCTCACCTGCTACAATCCAATAAACATAATATAGTTCAAGTTAAACCCAACTGTGGTGGTGCATGCTCCTAAAATACTGTGCTCCATAGACTGGAACCACAAGGGAGGCCTGGGCTAGATTCCTGGTCCAATCTAAAGACTGGGTATGGTGGCACATGCCTATAATTCTAGCAATTTAGGGAGACTGAAACAGTAGGATCTCAAGTATAAGGCTGGCCTGAGCAACATAACCAAAACTTTCTTATAAAAGAGCTGGTTGGGCCCAACAGGTGTTGTAGTGGCTAAGGCACTGGACTCCTACATGGTTGACGACGGTTCAAACTCAAGACCAGTGGCTTAAAAATCTCACAGGGTGCATGTGCTGTGTGTACACCCAAGATCCCAGGAGGAGAATGAAGAAGAGATTGTGGCATGGCCATCCTTTAAGGGGTTGATTTCTCACTTTCCCTCTCTCTGTCTTTCTCTGGAAAGTGCATACACCCTATGGCAGATACCTAATAAAAACAGCTAGGCATGGTGTATGCCTGTGGTCCCAGCTGGGAGGCTGAGGCAGGAGTATTTAGACATGGTGAAATCCCAGCAAAATATTCCAGAACATTCCTACTTTACAGCCTTTTCACTTACTCCTCCCCCTGATAATAGGGCCATCCAAGTGCATGTTTTTGTGCCCAATTTCTACATGGCTGATTCTTCCTGTCCTTTGATGTCACTTCTTCAGCAAAGCCTTCCTTAATCACCTCTAACTGCTCTCTTTAACATTACCTGGTAACATAGTCCTTGCAGTACATATCATTGTCTGAAAGAATCTAGCTTTTTAATTATTAATATCTATTTCTCTCCTCTGTATTATAATTTCCACATAGCAGGGACCTCTTTGGCCATATTCACCCCTATTACCAGGGCCAGGAACAAAGCATTCATGGGGAGAGCACTGATAATGTAATTACTGAATGAACCTGACCCAGCATAACTATTTGAGTAAGGTTTTTCAGGTACCTGAAAAATCTCCACCTCTGCCCACTGTTGTAACCACAGTGGAAACACCACTGGGCATGAGTGTAGTCTGCAAAATAGCTGTCAACTGCTCTCAGCTTACCCAAATACTATGAGGACTGACAGCTTGTCAGAATACGCAAGGTAATGAGATTCACTTCTGAGCATCAGTTACTAAGAGGACAACAGAGGGGTTGAGTTCTCCTTGACACTTTGGAGTGTCTTTAGCTGGCCTATGTCCACTGCAATGTGGGTCAACTAGAGATAATGAGTGGTAAAGAGATTGTTTCTCCCAACTCCTATCAGAAATCTCAATGAGGCAAAAAGTATTAGTTTATATTTTTGCTTACTAGTTTTAGAAAGTGTGTACATTTTATTACTGTCAAATGTATGCTCTGGTTTTATTTTGGTTTGTTTTGTTTTCCCTGAGGGTTAAGTTGGATAAAAACTACAATTTAGGGATGGTTCAAGTTTCAATAAATCAATTCAGTTCATACCAATTTTCACCTTATGGTCCAAATTCTTCTAAGTTCTTGACCTTCTGCTCTGTCTTTCCTCCCTGGAGTTTTTATTTGTCTTCTCTTACTCAAATAGTTTTGCTGGGTCAGGTTCAGGTATACTCAAGCTCATTATAGTAGTCATTGAAAAGCTTGTGAGAAATCTCACTAGCTTTCTGTTATAAAACTCAGGGTTGAATTTTCTACTTTATAAACTTCTAAACAGTAGAAACCATGCTGACTTTTTGACTCCAATAAAATCATGCTTCTGAAGAAACCCTAGCTGGTGTCCCCTGCAAACAGATAGCTTGTGTTGTTACTCTAAGTAAGAGTGGACACAGCTACTTTAGCCATTAAGAGGTTATTCCCGGGCCAGCAGGTGGCATGGTGGTTAAAAGTGTTGTACTCCCACATGGCTGACCATGGTTCAAGTCCCAGACCTGGCGGCTTGATTTCTCACTTTCTTTCTCTCTCTCCATCTCTGGTCAAATTAAAATAAACAAATAAATAAACAAATAAAGTTAAACAAAAATAATAATTCTTTTTTAAAATAAAGAGGTTATTCTCATATAATAACATGGGAAAGCTCACTGTAAACTTCAAGGGCAATACAAATTTAAGTTCTTTTTAAAAATGGATTAAGAACATGAAATGCCTATTTAAAGCTTATTACCCAGAGAATTTTTCTCATGGATTAAATTTGGATCTACATTTAACTAAAATCAACAGAAAAAGAAAATAAGACATGAGAAACAAACAGCTCTACCATCCTCTATGTATTCAGCAGTATGGAAACAGACTTAAAGGACAAGGGCCATGATTGCAATAGCCAAAATGTAATTCAACAAGCAGGAAGGTGTCACTGCATAGTGCCTGAGGCCACATGGAGGCCTAGGTTCAGTTCCCATTCAATCTAAAACAGACAGGGCATGATTCAGTTTTCTAATATGAGTTTATAATACCACCTATTCAGGAAAATTGGATAATGTATATGCATGTACACACATGTATGTGTACATATAAACTATAGTATCTAGCAGCAACTAATCCTAGTTGACTAGGAGGCTGGGGCAGAAGGATAATAACATGAACCCTATCAAAAATACTTAAATATCTCTTGCTCCTCTCTCTTCCTCCTGCATGTGTTCTCCCTCATGAAAAAAGAAAAAAATAGATGAAAACAATCATTTTCACCTCTAATCAAATAACATGTTTTCACTGGATGTCCATCAAAGATTAACTTCTTAGCAATGGGACCTACTGATGTGACACATCACTATCTTCAATAGGCTTAAAGTCTTACAGCCAAATTAATCTTCAGAAATCCAGACATATAACTAGCTAGTGTTAGCAACAAGTGTTTTATATATTCAATATTGCTTGTTTTATTGTTCAACAGAAAGATTTCTAAACATAAAATTATAAAAAAGCAATAAAAAAAGAACAAAACTAACTTATGGCTTACTTTTTAATAAATGGGTAACTAATGCAGCCCACCTCCCCCCACGCACACATTACCCAACAAAGTAGCCTAATGACTGTATCAGAGTTTTGGTATTTCTTTAAAGCATAGAAAACCATGTAAATTCACATTTGATATTTTAAAATTATTTTGACTGGACTATGGAGAGGGTGTAGTCCAGTCAAAATAACATGAGTACCCATCCACAGTTAGTGGCAACATCAGAACCAGGAGCTTCCACTGAACACCTTTTAAAGTATCTCATTTACAAAACAAAGCAGCCACAACTGGAACTAAACTTTAGTGATAGTGGAAAGGTTAAATACATAAGTAAAACCATTCTCTTTCAAAAGAAGAATTTGCTCCTTTTAATCATGAAAATCCTTACATTCAATTCTAAGACACTCAAGCACATCCCCAGTGAATTCAAATAACTGAAATGCTCCCCCAAAATCCCTAATGTAATAATGACAGACAATACCGTGGTTATTAGCACTGCCCTACCATTAACATATTATTTTACTGGGTCCTCTCAAGTACTAATATTTGATATTAGAAATAAAATATGGAACTTGACATTATTAAAAATTACTGACTAGGAGACCAGCAGATGACATAATGGTTACGACGCTAGACTTCCACGTGGTCAATCACAGTTCTAGTCCTGAACCTGGGGACTTAAAACTCATGTTGGGCACATGTGTGTGTGTGCCCAAAATCCTGAGAGGAAACTGGAGGAGAAAGGATTGTGGCGTGACGATCCTCCCTGAGTGGTGATTTCTTGCTTTTCATTTCTATGTTTCTCCAGTGAGCACATAGACCATATAACAAAAATCTCTCAAAAAAAAAATTACTAAGTCTATCTTAAGATTTTTTTTTACCCTAATATCCAATATAAAATAACTTCAATGAGTTTTTGTCTAAGTTCTTATACTTAATATGGGTATCTGTCCATTTATATTCATTTGATTATTCTAAAACTGTTTCTACAAGTGTTAAAGCATCATCTTGAAGGATTATAATGTTTTGCCTCATAGAAGGCAAATCAAATAAAACACAGCCCAAATAAACACATAGTTTAAAGAGGGTGTGGTTCAGTTTTCTATTATGAGTTTATAATGCCATCTGTTCAGGATACTCGGATAATGTATGCACATGTACACACATGTATACGTACATATAGACTGTATTATTTAGCAGCTGGCATACCTCATACATACATCAAACCTCAACAGCAAAGATTAAAAGATAACACAGATTCTAAAACTACATTTACAATTATTACTGTAGTGTTTTCCTATGACACTGCAAAAACTTTATAGGTAATTGACTTAACCAAGGATGCTTATTTTATTAGCCAGTTATACCTCCTGTGTTCAGTTTGGTGGATTTGGGCTCTTTCTTTCTCTTGCTGCTGTCGTTTAAGTTCCAGTAATTCACTCTAGGAACAATAAAAGTTGTGAAATATGGTTTCCAATTAACATGGTTGTACAGAAGACGTCCAAATCAATTGTATATTTAACCTTAGCTAGTTCAATACCTCATTTTTCAAACTTTTACTTAGATGCGAAATTATTTTCTTATAGAAGTAGGTTGTAAAACGTAATTGTAGCTTACCCAAACAAAATAGTTCTTTGAGTATAAAATTGTTAGATTATAAAAACCAATGTGTGTGGTCAAGATATTAGACCAATAGTGTAACATACGCGGAGGAAAATATAATCCAAGTCAAACCACTCTGTGTCTTGCAAATAAAAACAAATCAAATTAGTTCTTTAGAATATCACACAGTACTATTTCTTGGTATTTCTTTCCTAATAAATTAACAACAGCTTACAAATAAATATTGGACTCAATTCTGTTGTGCAACTGCGTTGTTAAAACATATTCCCTCTTGTAGAATTCATGGTCACTTATTATTGATTACTTACTTCTAATACTAGCAGAACTTTGGACTCCCTAGAGGGGATAACTTACTTCAAATCAGATCACATTATTATAACTAAATCTCTAGCTGCCAACATTATGATTAACTTTTTAGAAGAGGCACCTTAACTTTCAGATTCAGTTAGTATGTATACAATTTTACACTGAAGAACTAGGTCTCAGGATTTTTCTAATACCTAAGGCAGAGTGAGTTTTAATCCCATTTCAAAGGCAGAAAAAGACAGAGGGCATACAGAAAATTATGAGGTCTAAGTCACAAAGCAGTGCCTGAGTAAGAGAGATTTTAGATAGAGAAAGAATATTGTTGTGTCCTGATAAACACATACCGATGCGTGGTGCTGTTTGTTTTTTTAACCCCCAAACTTCCCTGACGAAAAATATAAAATAAACTCAAGAGTTTGGATTATAAACCTTTTTTTTGAAAACTTTACTAAAAGGCTATCTAGGGCCAGCCAGGTGGTATAGTGGTTAAGACAGACGGATCAACTCTGTGGTTTGAGTCCCAGACCCTGAGGCTTGAAAAATATGCTGGGCGTGTGTGTGTATGTGTGTGTGTGTGTGTGTGTGTGTGTGTGTCCAAAATCCTGAGAGGAGAATGGAGGAGGATAGATTGTGGCATCATCATTCCCCCTTAGGGGGAGAAGGGTTACTTTTCACTCTCTCTTTCTCTCTTGTGTGCCTCTCCTCGAGCACATATGCTCTATAATGAAGCAAACAAACAAAAAGACAGGTATAATAACACAGTTCTCCAAGATAACAAAACTGGTTTAATACTGTGATATTTCAGACATATTGCTCATCAGTTCCTTGAATACATTATTTAATCCTACTTCCTATACAACACTAACAATGAGGGAAATTAGTTTTCAAAACAACGAATCCTTTCAACAACAGCACCTAGATGACAGGTCTTACGATAGACTCTTATATTTCCACAACGGTATAAAGTCTTCTACTTCATTTTAACTTTTATCACTATCACATACACAAGTAGTTTTAAAAGTCTACCAAGTATTGGGACCAGCAGTTAGCATAGTGGCTATGTCGCTGGACTCCCATGTAGTCGACCGCAGTTTGAGTCCCGGACCTGGTGGCTTAAACTCACGCTGGGTGCGTGTGCGTGCGTGCCCAAGATCCCAAGAGGAGAATGGAGGAGAAGGGATTGCGGCGTGGCCATCCCCTCTGTGGGGTGATTTCTCGCTTTCTATCTCTCTGTCTCTGTCTGTCTGTATGGCGAGTGTACGTGCCCTATAGCAAAAACCTCTCCAAAAAAAGAAAAAAAAAAAAAAGTCTACCAAATATCTGTACTACTTATTAGTGGCTGGAGTGGTTCAATGGTAATGTAATACCCTGTGACCATTTGACAAGAGAAGTTTTCAGGTTCAAGCCTGGAGACCTTCCTGAGTGAACTGGGCACACCTGTGCTCATGATCTGGGCTGAAGTTGGGGGTAAGCTGCAGTATGAAAATCCTCTCTTTCTCTCTCTCATAGGAAAAAGAAACTAACTTTGAAAAATTAGAAATAGTAGGGAACCAGCAGTTAGCGTAATGGCTATGTCGCTGGACTCCCACGTAGTCGACCGCGGTTCGCGTCTCGGACCCGGTGGCTTACAACTCACGCCGGGCGCGTGTGCGTGCGTGCCCAAGATCCCGAGAGGAGAATGGAGGAGAAGGGATTGCGGCGTGACCATCCCCCCTGGGGGGTGATTTCTCGCTTTCTGTCTCTATGTCTCTCTCTGTCTGTCTGGCGAGCGCACGCGCCCTATAGCGAAAAACCTCTCAAAAAAAAAAAAAAATTAGAAATAGTGTTTCAAATGACCTCAAATTCTACAGAAATTTTTATTAGAATTACATTAAATTCAAAGTAATTTGGATAGAACTGTAGTTATTGCAAGGTACGGGAACTTCAAAAAGTTTATGGTAAGTGGAATTAAGTAAGTACCACTTTATTTTGGCGCAAAAAGTTTTTGAAATTATGCATAGAGTTTACATTATATATGACTGTGTGAACTTTTTAAAGACTCTGTATTGAGTTTTACCGCTTAGGAGCAATGTCCAGTTCTACCTTTTTCAAATAGACGTTTATGTATTACAGGAATTTTTTTTTTTTGGAGGGGGGGAGGAGGGTTTGAACAATTTTTTACATAGTTGCTTTTTTGATGAGATCTTTCTATTTCATTATATTTTCTAATTAAGTTTTCCTGATATTTGTGAAAGTTGTTGATTCTTGTACAGATATTTTGTAACAAATTCTTTTTTATTGAACTCTGTTTTATTCATTTTCCACTTGATTCTCTTAGGTTGTACAGGCAAATTGCTCTCATCCATAAATAATAAGTTACTTCTAATAGTTTTTAAAAAACTTTTTTTTGTCTTGTCAAGTAAGCTAAAACAATTCTCAAACCTTATACCATATAATATTAACAGCTTTTAGCACAAAAAAAGTTTTCCATTCAATAATTTTAAGAAGCACTAGATTAGTATTTCCAGAACAATGCTAGTTAATGGTAAGGGTTGCAGACATCCTTATGTCGTTCACTAAGTAAAATGCTAGTTACTGGTTTGGAAAAGTGTATGTTAAGAAAATCTCTTTTATGGTTCACTAAAAAGTAATCTTAAATTTAATTAAAAATAGAGGTTTAAATCTATCAATGCCTTTTGTGCAACTAAAGAAATAGCTCATTTTTTTTTTCCTCTCATGACCTATCCTATTACAGTAATTAGATATAAAAAGTTATAATATAGGGAACCAGCGGTTAGCATAATGGCTATGTCGCTGGACTCCCAAGTAGTCGACCGCGGTTCGCGTCCCGGACCTGGTGGCTTAGAACTCATGCCGGGCACATGTGCGTGTGTGCCCAAGATCCCGAGAGGAGAATGGAGGAGAAGGGATTGCAGCGTGACCATCCCCCCTGGGGGGTGATTTCTTGCTTTCTGTCTCTATGTCTCTCTCTGTCTGGCGAGTGCACGCGCCCTATAGCGAAAACCTCTCAAAAAAAAAAAGTTGGGAACCAGCAGTTAGCGTAATGGCTATGTCGCTGGACTCCCACGTAGTCAACCGCGGTTCGTGTCCCAGACCCGGTGGCTTAAAACTCACGCCGGGCGCGTGTGCATGCATGCCCAAGATCCCAAGAGGAGAATGGAGGAGAAGGGATTGCAGCGTGACCATCCCCCCGGGGGGTGATTTCTCGCTTTTTGTCTCTATGTCTCTCTCTGTCTGGCGAGCGCACGTACCCTATAGCAAAAATCTGTCCAAAGAAAAGGAAAAAAAAAATAAAAAAAAAATTATAATATAGAGGTAGTCATCTTTGCATTTCTAAAGTAAACCCTATTTTGCCTTATTAAATTACTACTTAAGAGAAAAATTCTAATATCTAGAACTTTCATTCAGATGGTATTCTCTATGATCTACTTGTAAGAATGTTTGTGGGGGCTGGCAGGTGGCATGGTGGTAAATGGTGCTGGACTCCCACATGGCCGACCACGGTTTGAGTCCCAGACCTAGCAGCTTGCATTCTCACTTTCTCTCTCTCTCTGGTCTAATTAAAATTAATTAATTAATTAATTAAACAAAGTTAAATAAAATAATTTTAAAAAAGAATGTGTACAATCGCTTCTTCAATGCTTTGACATTATAAAGATAATTAAATAAAATTTCGAAGTGCATTTTCTTATTCTATGCTCTGAAACAATTTGATTTTTTGTTATTGTTGTTTTTTTTTTAAAGATTTTTGCCTTAGGGCTCATGCACTAGGGTTGGGGGGAGGGTGCCGACAGACAGTGAGAGGGAAAGTGAGAAATCACCCCCCCAGGGGTGATGGCCACACTGCAAATCCCTTCTCCTCCATTCTTCTCCGGGATCTTGAGCACACACACACAAGTGGCTGGCATGAGTTTCAAGCCACTAGGTCTGAGACTTGAACTGCAGTCAGCTATGTGGGAGTCTAGTGATATAACCACTATACCTTCTGCTGGCCTGCTCTGAAACAATTTGTAAAGCACACACAAAAATAATATATTCCTTGAAAACTTAAGAGAAATTTGAAGGAAGTTCAGCCTGTTCGGGGAAGTAATTTCCAGAAATCTTTAGAAATTGGTTGCATTGGGATCAGCAGTTAACGTAATGGTTATGTCGCTGGACTCCCATGTAGCCGACCTCATGCCGGGTGCGTGTGCATGTATGCCCAAATCCCGAGAGGAGAATGGAGGAGAAGGGATGGTGGCGTGGCCATCCCCCCTAGGGGGTGATTTCTCAGTTTCTGTCTCTCTGTCTCTGTCTTTCTGGTGAGTGTATGCGCCCTATAGCAAAAACCGCTCCAAAAAAAAGTAAGAAAGAAATTGGTTGCATTTTCATTTTTCTTTATTTCTTTAAGTCATTTTGGAAGTTTCATATTTTCCTAGGAAAATTATTTACGTAATCTAGACTTTCAGTTAATTAGTATAGTATTATCTAAAGTAACATAAATTTAATCTCTCCCAAATATATGATTCTAGTCCCTCATTTCTAATTTTGTGTATTTGCATTTTTACTAATCTCTTCTTGATTAAACTTGTCAGAGATTTATTCATTTTGTTGACCTTATCAAAGAACAAGCTGTCGGATTTTTTAGCAGCTGTTTCTTGAAGTTTTATTAATTTTTGTTCTTATCTTAATTACTTCCCTCAGTATCATTTCTTGCTCTTGTTCTAAATTCTTGGATTGGATGCTTAATTTACTTTCTTTTTTTTTAAAGTATCGAATGGATTAAAAAGTTACAGTTTTCTTTCTCTGAGTAAGTTTTGCATGCAATCCCCATAAAATGTTGCTTTCGCTTTTTTTTCTTTCTTAGGTTTTTGCTCTAGGGTGCAAGCGCTCACTAGAGAGAGACAGAGTGAGGGAAAGTGAGATGTGGGGATGGCCACACTGCAAACTCTTCTCTTCCATTTTCTTCTAGGGATTTTGGGCACATGCACATGGAGTGATTTTTCAAGCTGCTGGGTATAGGACTTGAACCTGTACCTTGGTCAGTCACATGGGAGTCCAGTGCTTTAACCACCATGCCACCTACTGGCCCATACTATAATTTTTATGTGTTCTATATATAATAAGTCTCCTGTCACCCAATAGGTAAGTGTTTCTTAGGATTTTTTGTTCTCGCTTTTTTACACTCTAGACAATTTATAAAATGAAGAACCATGCAAAAATCAATATATGTAATCAGTATATCAGATTTTAAGAAATTCCTGAGAAAAAGGAGACAGGAGATAATACATGGGAAAACAAATGTACAGGATAAAATGGAATGAGTTAGCAGCCAAAGGTGATGCTGAGGTGCTGAGACGGTCATTAAGATGATCAGTAGTAGAACCACATCAAGGACAGCTTGGTGGTGGACTCTCCCTTCCTATGTATGCTCTACACAGTAAGCAGCACTGATTTAGCCTACGGGGTAATCCATGAAACAGTGATTGGGGGGAGGATGGCTGTGCTCAGAGAAACAGGGCGCTGTCCCAGGTACCAACTAACTATAGGAAAGCAAGAGGCTATTGTACCAGAAAGACAAGTCCCAGCATGTGTTATTTGGCACATGTCCAAATAAACGTTACATAAAAGTGAATCACAAAGCATTTGAGAAGGAATCCCTAAGAGATAAAAATAGAAAGGAAAAGAATAGTTAATGTAGTAAACAAAAAATGTTAAAGCTTATATAGTTACCATCAATAAAGAAATGAGAAATAATATGGTACTTATAATGCAGAACACAGGTGTGACAAAGTAAATCGGCTAGCTTGGTAAATAAAGAAATTCAATATATGAGTCGAATAAGCAGAATGAAAAGCTTTGAAAAAAAATTATTGAAAGGATGATCTATCCAGCTGAAGGTTTCTCCCAGAGGGTAAGAAAATGCTCAAAGAGACAGAAAGAAGAAAATAATGAAGAGACATAGAGAACAGATCTATAAGGTCCCTAACCCATTTGATACATCTCTCAAAACTAGAGAATAGAGACAATGTAGGGAAAGAGACATGAAAAGAAAATAGAAGGAAAAAAAGAAAACTAAAAATAGAAATGTATTTTTAGATTAAAAGATACAACCTAAAGCTATACACGATTAAAAACAAAAACGGAAATACTATGGGATTTCTCATAGGAAGAAAGGGAGGGAGAAACAATACATAAATAAAACAAAGGAAATTCAATCAAAATGAAGAAAAGAAAGCTTAATAAATAAAAAAGTAAATTATGTGCCACGAATCCATACAAATACATGAGAAATTGTAATAAATGAGAACATAGAAAACCTAATTATTAAAGGAGAATGAACCTGGGTAAAAAGGAAACTGGAATATGTATTTTAAACCAAGTGACACAGAAGGGTTTCAATTGATTTCTTTTAAAAAAAGAAAAAAAAACGAAGAAGAAATGCCACATAAATGCTAACAAAACAACTGGTAGGGGAAATATTAGACAAAATAGAAAGACAAAAAGGAAATCAAGCAGAAAATCATTAAATGGGAAGAATAGTATACTTCATATTACTAAGAAAAAAAATCCATACTGAAAGGCAAGTAACCATTCAGTCTCATTATTGAAACTATATCACATGACCATAGTGGAAACAATGACAGTCAAGGAGAATAAATTCTTATGAAGCGTCAGATAATCTGAGATCGAATCCCTGGGGCTAGAGTGGTGTCTCCCTTCTTTGAAATATAGGCTACTCAGGACCAGCAGTTGGCATACTGATTATGTCGCTGCACTCCCATGTAGTGGACTGCAGTTCAAGTCCTGGACCCAGTGGATTAAACTCATGCCAGGTGTGTGTGTGTGCATGCCCAAGATCTTGAGAGAAGATTGGAGGCGAAGGGATTGTGGTGTGGCCATCCCCCTAGGGGGTGATTTCTTGCTTTCAGTCTCTCTGTCTCTGTCTTTCTGACGAGCACATGTGCCCTATAGCAAAATCGTCTCCAAAAATATATAAATATATAGGCTACACAAATTGTATAGATATTAGAAGAAAAAAAAATCAGGGTTATAGTAGATAGGTAGGCAATCAATAATATTTGATATACCCTGAAGTTATCACAACACACAATTTATTTCCTTTGCATCATTAATTACTACAAAGTGATTAACCACTATTAAAAAAGTGCAATGTTTTATCTTTTTGTCTCCTTTTGTCTAGCTCCTTCACTAAAATGTGAACTTAAGGAGCCAGTCCCTAAGTCTAGTGGTTAAGGGAGTCAAATCCCACATGACCAGTCACTGTTTGAATCCTGACCTGGCACTTTGAAAAACACACCAGGTCTGTGTGTGTGCATGCCCCTGATCCTGACAGAATGGAGAAATAGAGGAGAATTGCAGGTGTTTTCCC
The DNA here is from genome assembly GCA_026018925.1 of Tupaia tana. NCBI lineage: Eukaryota > Metazoa > Chordata > Mammalia > Scandentia > Tupaiidae > Tupaia > Tupaia tana. The sequence continues at coordinate 50,007,375 of JAKSZU010000005.1, read as the reverse complement.
CCTATCTCTCTCTGCTGAGTGCATGCCCTGTCTGGCAATTAAAAAAAAAAAAAAACCTTTTGGGGGCCAGCAGATGGTGTAATAATTATGTAGCTGGAATCCCACATCGTCAACCATGGTTCAAGTCCCGGACTCAGCAGCTTAAAATTCACACTGGGTGCGTATGTACATGCACCCACGATCCAAAGAGGAGAATGGAGGAGAAGGGATTATATAGCATGGCCATCCTCCCTGGGGGTGGGGGGTGACTTCTCACTTTCTGTCTTTCTCTGTCTTGCTATAGCAAAAATCTAAAAAACAAAGAACTTCTTTTTTAATGTGAACTTCAAGAGGACAAGAACTTTGTCTATTTTTTCTTCATTATAGCTTCAGCATCTTCTAAAAAACTCAGCACAAAACAGGAATTCAATACATGCTTCTGGATAGAATGAATGAATGAATGAATGAATGCTGGGGTAGATTAGTCTGAGACAGATCAGCCAGAATAATACAGTATAGAAGGCATAAAAGGAAAGCTTTAAAGTGGTTTTAGTGTTACAGAGTTACAGGAGATAAGAATTGCAAAAAGATCACTGAATTATATGTTCAGAAGGGATTTTTACCTTTAGAGAACAGCTTCAGTAAGAGCATTTGAGAATATAAACCAGATCATGAGGAATTAAGGATGAAGTGGATAATAAAGAAGTGGTTTAGAGTAAAATGACCTTTGTCTTTTTTTAAAGTTGGTAGAAGCAAAAAAGGTAGCATATGTCTGAGAATAACATAATCAAATAAAAGTTCAATTGGTTTATTTTAGAATGCTGGAGCCAGCAGATGGCATAGTGGTTATGTCATAGTTCAAGTCCCATAGCCAGTGGCTTAAAACTCATGCCAGGTGTGTGTGTGTGTGTGTGCCCTAAATCCCAAGAAGAATGGAGAAGGTATTGTGGCGTGTCCATCCCCCTTAGGGGATGATTTCTCACTTTCTGTTCTCTGTCTCTGTCTATCCAGAGAGCACATATGCCCTATACCAAAAATCTCAATTAAAGAAGGGGGGAGAAGGCAGAAATAAAACAGAATGGTAATAGTGAACATTTTTATTCACAGAAAAGGAAGCAGACAATGGAGAAGATTATATTGAAAACATAGAGAAAGAGGGAGAATGATAAATAAATGTTAAGAAGAAAAGGAAGTTGGGCCAGCCCATGTTATAGTGACAGCTGGATCCCACATGGCCAAGTCCCAGACTCTGTGGCTTGAAAACCCTGTGATTTGAAAAAATGCACCCAGTATGTTGTGTACATCTAACCAAAACCCCAAGAGGAGGAGAAATGGAGCAAAAAGGACTAGAGTGTGACTCACCCCCCATTTAAGAGGGTGGTTTTCTCACTTTCTCCTCTCTGTCTCTCTTTGGCAAATGCATGTGCCCTCTAGCAAAGAATAAAGGAGGGGAGGACTGAGTCAAAGTAAAGTACTGTGAAGGTAACCTTCAGGAAGAACCTATTGTCCCTGAGACTAGAGACTAGAGTATGAAAGTCACAGAGTAAGTGTGCTGGCTCCTCAACCCAACTTTGATTATCTGCCTACAATCACTCCATAGCAGATATTCAATAAATATTTGTTAAAAACTCAAATAAACATGAATAGATGGAATGATATAAGTGTGTGTGTGTGTGTGTGTGTAGTATTTTCTTCCCATAAACAACTATCTTCTTGATTTCTTGAAGTAAATAATTGAAGTGATGAAAAATGACAGATTTTACTAATCAGGCAATCCCTTGACTGGATATCTCTCAACAACAAAAGATTGGACAAAAAGGAAGAGGAGCAAAAACAAGGTAGACTAGATGGGTAAACATCGTTATGTTCCACATTCCACAGTTATTGATGTCCCTAATTATAGAAATTTTTGTGTACTAAAGTTAATCATGTTGCTGATAACTACGGTAAGTAAAGCAACATAAGTTGTACAAAGTATAATAACAATATGCTTAATCAATAGTCAGAAAATAAGCATGTATAGATATTTGTCTAACTCCAGAATAAAACAAGATTAAGAAATAAAAACTTAATTTTCACTATTTAAATAACTGCTCAACCTGAAAATTAAATCCCAGATCTGATTTTCTAATCTGTTGAGCATTCTCTTTGTGAAATATTTTACTTTGAATGGTTTTCATGTTCCAAATACTTTGCAAAACAGTATTTAAAATCCACAATAAGTTATTTTTAAATAAATCATATCTACAACTTATTTCACAACATTCACCTTAATAGCTCAAGATTTGATACTAATTTAAAACTCATGAAAACAAATGTACACTTTCATGTCATTTGACAGACAATATTGAAAATGCAACATGAGGGACCAGTAGTTGCTGTAATGGCTATATCACTGCACTCCCATGTAGTCGACTGCAGTTCGAGTCCCAGACCTGGTAGCTTAAACTCACGCTGGGCGCATGTGCATGCGTGCCCAAGATCCCAAGAGGAGAATGGAGAAGGGATTGCAACATGGCCATCACCCTGGGGGATGATTCCTCACTTTCTGTCTCTCTCTCTGTCTTTCTGGCAAGCACATGTGCCCTATAGAGCCCAAAAAAAAAAAAAAAAAAAAAAAAAAAAAAAAAAAAAAAAAAAAAAAAAAAAAAAAAACCAAAAACCTCTCCTCCGAAAAAGAAAAAATACAACATGTGCATATTTTATACTAGATTAAGCTTCTGCTGACTAATTACTAGAACCTTAGTAAAACATGGCTAATTTAATTGCACACTTTAAGATAAGGACTTTAACAAAACCAAAAGATCACAGAGAAGTAGAGAATGAAATGGTAGATACCGAAAGGGGAAGGCAATGATGAACATAGGGAGAACTTGTTCACAGAGGGCAAGTAGGTAAACAGAACGAGTACTAGAGCACAACAGAGTAACTGTAGTTGGTTACAACTCAATGCATATTTCTTTTTTTGTTGTTGTCTTTTATTTAATTTTATTATTATTATTATTTTACATTTTTTCCAATGCATATATCAAAGTTACTAGACGAGAGAGCTTTGAATATTGACAACACATAGTGATGAGAAATAGTTGAGACAGAAGACATGTTTATGGCCCTGATTTGATCATTACCCATTATATTCATGTATTAAAAAAACAAACTGTACCCCATACATAAGTACAACTATTATATGTCAATTAAAAATTTTAATTTTTAACAAAAGATACTTGTTTTCACAAAAATCACTAGGGGGAGAAATGTTTCATGATTCTTCTTTGCTTACATAGTAGCTTAATTAATTTACGACATTATTTCTCTCAGTGACTTAATGATAACCTACTACATCCGAAATGACCCAGTGGCAGTCATTTATACTGTATGCTTGGGGAAACTATAAGCAAGGAAGGGGATGAGCACTGTTGGGAGGAGGTTAGCAGGGTCAAATTACAGCAACCACTTTAAAATGTAATTTTTGCTGTGTGTGTGTGTGTGTGTGTGTGTGTGTGTGTGTGTGTGTTTTCTTCTTAATTTGCTACAGAGCTGTGCACTCACTGGAGAGAGGCAAAGAGAGCAAGATGGGAAAGTGAAAAATCAGCCCTTCAATCCCTTCTCTTCCACTCTCCTCTCAGGATTTTGGGCATGCACACACAAGTTCCTGTGTTTTTTGAGCTAATGGGTATAGTACTCAAACAGCACAGCTGACCCTGTGTGATCCAGTCACCTCAACCTCCACGCCATCTGCTGTCCCCATAATGTAATATTTTTATGCACAATTGATATAATAAGTTACCTTGTGGGCAAAGTTATAAGGAAAAAAATAAACCAAAAGTATCAAAATGGGACTTAGAATTCTAGTCAGTTATATAACTGAAGAAACGGACTTGAGAGATATTCCAAAAGACATACTGACAGGTTTTCTCAACCACCAACATGGTAAGTAAAACAAGCTGGAAAATAAAAATGATGGTGAAGATAATTATTCAGCTAGTTGGAGACCACTGCTTTGCTTATTTAACAAACTTGTAATAAAATGGTACCTTGGAGCTAACCATTGGTCTTCTCCATTATTCTTATCTCATGTAAGGGTGCTTCTGGCCATATCTGAGTCTATTAATCAAAGGTGGAGGTATGACAATAAAATTGCAACACTGAGTGGATATTTTCAGTTATTATACCAGAAATTTCATATTGTAATGAGAATTATTCTTTAAGCATTTTTGTATATTTTTTAGAGGTTTTTGCTATAGGGCACATGCGCTCTCCAGAAAGACAGAGAGAGAGACAGAGAGACAGAAAGTGAGAAATCACTCTCCAGGGGGGATGGCCACACCGCAATCCCTTCTCCTCCATTCTCCTCTCGGGATCTTGGGCACACATGCACACGCGCCCAGCGTGAGTTTTAAGCCACCAGGTCCAGGACTCAAACCGTGGTCAACTACATGGGAGTCCAGCAACATAGCCATTATGCTAACTGCTGGTCCCAAACATTTTTGTGTTTTTTTTTAGAGATTTTTGCTATAGACATGTACGCTCACTGGAGGGACAGCGAAAAACAGAGATAGAAAGTCAAAAATTACCCCCGAGGGGAATGGCCATACCACAATTCCTTCTCCTCCATTCTCATTCCTTCTCCTCCATTCTCTTCTCAGGATTTTGAGCATGCACACATATGTGCCCAGAGCAAGTTTCAAGCTGCTGGTTCCAGACCAGAACAGTGGTTAGCCACATGTGGGTCCTACACATTAACCACTACACCACCTGCTGGTCCCTTTTTAAGAACTTTTTTTTTTTTTGAGAGGTTTTTGCTATAGGGCACGTGCACTCACCAGAAAGACAGAGAGAGACAGAAAGACAGAGACAGAAAGCGAGAAATCACCCCCAGGGGGGATGGCCATGCCGCAATCCCTTCTCCTCCATTCTCCTCTCGGAATCTTGGGCACGCACGCACACGCTCCCAGTGTGAGTTTAAGCCACTGGGTCTGGGACTCAAACCGCAGTTGACTAAATGGGAGTCCAGCAACATAAGCCATTACGCTAACTGCTGGTCCCCCTTTTTAAGAACTTTTTAAAGGAGGCTCTGCATTCATTTTACTGATTTCTAGTGCTCAAAATATTTGGAACGCCTCACATATTTGTATACAAATGTAATGTATTTTTATGTTTTGATATGTGTGTATAACTTTTTAGATGAGTACCTAAGTGAGTTTTATAATTTTGTATACTTTTTTTGTTATGAATTATATTTTCTGATGACTACCTGTAATATCACGTATCTTTGGTTTAAATGTAGCAGTGAGCCTGGTTGTGTTTTGATTTGCAGGGCAGAAGTTCATCATGCTTTATCATCCTCTCCATGAATTTCCAGCACCAACTATGGCAAAGAATGTAGCCCTCAATGAGTTTGGGCCAGAAGGAGCCACCACTCTCTTCTTAATACGTATCCAGAACTCACTTTTTATTTTCAATGCTTTTATTATTTTGTTTCATGTACTTAAATATTTCTGATCAGAAGTCCTTCAAAATGAATACTGCATGCAAATAATTATCAACAATTAAGATCTTATAAATACCTTCCAGTGTTGCTCATCCTTCATCTTTTGCAATTTTAGGTTTTCTTCCTCCCTTAGAGAATCCTTATAAGCCTGGCTTCTGGCCTGTAAAGGAGCAGGAGAAAAATGTCATAGGAAAAAGGATGGCAACAGTGTGCTAACCTGCCCACTATGGAACCAGTGATAATAACAAACTTCTGTACTGGGCATCCAGTACATTTTACATACACATATGCATGTTGAGTGACTTACACATATGTCTGAAGATGTCCCTTGGAATCCATAACATTTTAAAGGATGACATAAATCTTTATTTAATTAAACTTTAAAAATGTCCCCTCAGAGATAACCAACATAGTTTAATCCTATGGAAAATTAAAATTATTTTCAAGAATATAGCTAGCTGATCGGTCAATATCATAGACAAACAATAGTGATACTGTCTTTAGGAACACTTACATGTTGACTGTTCATTAATGGCACCCTATTAAACAACTTAACGAATGATCCATAGCATATAATCCAAAAGATGTGCTTCTTTCTTTTTTTTAGAATTATTTAATTTCATTTATTATCATCATTATTTAATTTGACCAGAGAGAGAAAAGGAAAGCATCCAGGTCTGGGACTCAAACCATGGTAGGCCATGTGGAAGCCCAGTGCCTTAACCACTATGCCACCTGCCACCCCCATCTTTCTAAGTTTTTACATGCTAATCTATATCTGAGGCTTCTTCCCATTCCTGAAAGAGAAAACAAAGGAGCCTTGGGAGAGCCAGCACACATAATAGGCTGCTTTTCTGTCTCTGACTCACCAGTTAGGACTCTGCACACTGTATAATGACCATGGATTCTGAAATTTAGGAGATTTTGAGTATTCTGTTTGTGGGTCATACGCTTTCTCCCCCTCACACTGATTTGTAGCCCCTGTCTCTGTAAGGCAGAGGCCAGCCAGATAAGCTAATACTTAGGAAATTCCATTGATCTCATAAAACTACCAGCAGCATTGTTGCAGCAGGCTACATATTTCAGGCCTAGTTCTTTTGGACTAATAATCTATAAAGCTTTTGTAGGTCAGTCCCCCCTTTTCCTCTACTATAATTTTTCTCAAGCACTTGATAATTCATTCCCCCATTTCTGTCACTATAAAAACACAAATACCATCAAATAATAAGAGCCACTTCCCAGAAAGGGAGAGAAGCTTTTAGAATTACATCATTTACAGCAGTGCCAATTAGAATAGGGGAGTTCTGTGTGTTCAGAAAGCCCTCATATACCCAAGTCCTGCTACATTAGACAGGCAACCTTGTATCCTATGACTCTCTTATCTATATGCTAAATACAAGGGGGTTATGATAAGACATAGAAGGTAGGGAGTGGTTCTCTGATAACGTCTTTTATATATATATGACATATATATATATATATATATATATATATATATGACATATATAAATAATTATATTTATATAAATATATAACCTCATATTTTTATATTTATATACTTACGTATAAGCATATATTTATATGTAAATATATATTAAAGAGGTTATTTTTACAAATAAATATTATATGAATATTTATGTAAATATTTATGTTAGTTCTTATATAGCTATTTATAATGAAGACTAGCCTTCTCCTATATAAGAAAATAGGAATATACTCTACAGTGTCACATATATGTTCACCCTAACATCTGAGTGATCTTAATTCTGTTAATGTGGGCCAGCAGGTGGCAAGGAGGTTAAGATGGCTGGATCACACATAGCTGACTATCCAGTTTGAGTCCTGGACCCAGTGGCTTGAAAAACATGCCAGGCATGTGTGTGTGCATGCTCAAATTCTCAAGAGGCGAGTAGAAAGAACCCCTAGAGGTATGTGCCCATGCTGCAATCCCTTATCCACTTTTTTCGTCCTATTGAGATTTTGGGTGCACATGCACCTGGCATGTATATCAAGCCACTGTGCTGGGATTCAAACTGTATGGTCAGCCATGTGGGAGCACTAGGCTGACTAGAGGAAATAAGAGTGCTTCTATTTAAGACACTAAAAGGTAGAGTAAAATATTTAGTTAAAGCAAATACAAAAACTTGAATGAGAAACCTAAATTCTATTTTAATATCTTCCTTTTAAACTTACCACCTTATTCTTTTATCAGGATATGGGTCTCTGCTTTTGACTCAGGAAAAAAAAAAGGTTACTAAACACATAAGGTACAATATAAAAGAGAACAGACACTGAGAAATCATATGGCACTTGGAACTATGAAAATTTCAAAGTCACTTTTAATCCTAATGCTTCTTACCCAGCTGTGATTCCTAGGAAGGACAGGAAGTTTCTGTTCAAAAATAATAGAAGGGAAAATTTTTTTTAGATCATTATTTTTCTTAGTTCAAAATACCAGAAAACTCTAATTCACTGTAGTAACATAATTTTTCTATCATTAAATATTTATTTATATAATACCAATGCTAAATTTTGTCATTCAACTAAAATACACGTATCCATCCTTCCCAAAAGTGATGCATATAAAGTTCTCATCCAATAAATATTTAAGACTCCTATGTACAAGCACTGTGTCAAGACACAATCCCAGGCACTTAAAGTCTAATGTGAAAGCCAGACAAGAAAATTAATGACAGTACAGTATGATAGCTATTGTGACAGAGGAAGCCAAAAAGGAGGACATTTAATTAAACTGGATCAAGAACACCTTAAGGAGGCTGACACTATGTTTCAAAGAGTAGAAATCAAACTAAGCAGAGAGAAGGAGATCATACGAACAAATAAAAAATAGCACTGTGTGAGTCTGTTTCCATAACAAAGTGCCACAGACTGGTGGCTTAAAGAACAAAATTTATCTTCTCATACTTCTGGAAGCTAAAACTCCAAAATCAAGATGCTTTTAGGACTAGTTCCTTCTGAGTACCATGAGAGAAGAATCTATTTCCAGCTTCCTCTAAGCCATCTTCAGCATCTGTCTCTTCACACCTGTGTGCATTTCTCTATGTACCAATTTTCCTTTTTTAGAAAGATGGCTTTCATACTGGATTTGAGCCCACTCTAAGGATTTCATTTTAACTTAATTACTGCTGGAAAAACCCTATCTCCAAATAAGGTCACATTCCAAGGGTTTAGAATTTGGGTTTGACACTGAATTTTGGAGGATAAAGGAGAGAGACACATTCAATTCATGAAAAGCATTAAGTTCTCAATTCAAGATAGTAGAGATGTTTCTGCTCTATTCTTTCCTCAAAACTTACCCTAAACAGAGGAGAAGATGAAACAAACACAAATTTTATTTTCCAGACACCAAGAGATATCTGTATCTGTATTCACAGATGCAAATCTATGAAGAGAAAATAGAAGTGGTAGTGACTTAGCAAGAAAAAGAGCAAAGCTTAAGACTTGGTGGCAAGGGAGAGAAACCAATTTTCTTCATGGGAAAACAGGATGACCCCCCCAAATGGATGCTATTGGAGAAGACAGATGGATGATAGGAAGGCAAAAAAGAAAGATGATATTAGAAAGTCTCAGTAGAAGCCATGGACACCCATGTACCTGTGTCTATCCAAGTGCTATTCTATTCAAGTGCTAATTCTCTCAGCACCAAATGGAAATCAGAAGAGTATTCTCTGGATGAACTAACCTAGACACATCAAGTGTAGAGGCAGCAGTGGTAAAATCAAATGCCTGGCTGATGGGGCCATGCAGACAACACAAGTTGGTAAAGAGGCTGTCTCCCATGGCCTGGGTTGGGAAGAAACGGCAAGATAAAGCCAACAGTTTACTAACTCTCCTTGTGTCATTTTTCTGGCCTGTAGTTAATTTCTCTGCCGTGAGTTTTACTGTCATTACGGTACCCTGTAAGGGTAAAACATTACCCCCTACCATTACAATAAAGCCAATTAGTGACCTTGTAAGAATGTGGTTCCCTAAGACTGACAGGAGGACCAGGAAGTTTAAGACTCCCCCACCTGTCTGTTTTTAAGCCAAAATTAACATATAGATTAAGTTAGCATAAACCAAATTAGCATTAGAAGTATATGTAGACTAAGTTAGTTTAAGGCTAGTATATACCCCTTGCTAAAGCTACAGTCCAAAGTTAACTCAAGCTAAGCAAAGTCAGCACACTGACCACATAACAGAGATTCAGAGATAAAACAAAAGAACTCACTAATTGACAGACCCAGCAAACAAAATGCAAAAACCCGCAGGTTTATTAAAGGAAAAGGCCTGGCTGGGACAACAGGATAAACAAACCTGAGGGCTCCAGAGAAAGATTACCTTAGCTGGGAGCTCTTATCTGAAGCGACAGGTAGTTTTCAACTACAAAGAGTTTCTCATCTATGCGCTGTTGACTATGAAAAACTGCTAATAAAACATCCTGTGTTGTCTCCTGAGCTACAAGATCATCTTCCTTTCCCATATAAGATCATAAACTCACTCTTTATTGTTGTAATGTATGAATAGTCCATATATTAACTGTGTCTTTACTTAGCAAGACAAGATTTCTATCTAGGTCTTTGCAACCAGCAATGTTAACGCCCTGGCCCAGGACTGAAGTGATCAAACATCCTGCAAGCCCCCTCTTCAAAAGACCCTTCTCAGTAATCAAGATCCAAGAAGAAGATACAACAGGCAAATGGACTTCCTCATCCTAAAAACTGTGATTGATTTTTAACTAATCTGACAAGATAAACAGCATGTTTTATAATTATTGCTTCCATGCTTTGTATACCCTGTTCCTTAGAGTAAATTTTTTACTGCCCCTCACCCATTTACTTGCATGTATCACATTTTCAATAAAAAGGCACGATGATTCCTAGCAGTTGTCACTCCTCAGAGACCGATCTCTGAGTGGTGTCCGGCATAGGACGTGCATAAAAAGGCACCGAGGCCTTTGTCTTCTGTTCACCTGTGCCGCTTCCCACGAGTCAACCCACCCCCGCCGAGGCTAGACCCCAGGCTAGACCCCGGCACCTGGCTGAAAATGGAAGGACTATATAAAATTCTGTGTGCTGACCATGAGCCTCTAAACCTCCATCTTTAGTTTTCTTTTTGTGCCCATACTATTTCCTCTGAGAGTTAGAAGGTAATATAAAAAAAAAAAAAAAAAAAAAAAAAAAAAAAAAAAAAAGATGGAAAAAAAGGGAACTCTACAAAATTTTACATTATTTCCTCTTCTCTTCGCTACAGAAAAAAGGAATCAGGGGGACCAGCAGTTAGCGTAATGGCTATGTTGCTGGTCTCCCACATAGTTGATCACAGTTCAAGTCTTGGACCCGGTGGCTTAAAACTCACGCCAGGCGCGTGTGCATGTGTGCCCAAGATCCCGAGAGGAGAATGGAGGAGAAGGGATTGCGGCATGGCCATCCCCTCTGGGGAGTGATTTCTTGCTTTCTATCTCTCTGTCTCTCTCTGTCTGTCTGGCAAGTACATGCGCCCTATAGCAAAAACCTCTCCAAAAAAAAAAAAGAAAAAAAAAGGAATCAGTAAAATATTTAGAACATAAAGTCAAGAAAATATGCCAGAAAGTAGAGTCGAGAGAGAGAGAAATCTTTTTTTAAAAAAGAAATTTAAAGAAGCCTAGGCTTTGAATAAAAAGTCCATAAAGAGAAAATGAAGGGAAATTAGTCAAAATAAACACAAGGAGGGAACCAGCAGTTAGCGTAATGGCTATGTCGCTGGACTCCCACGTAGTCGACCGCGGTTCGCGTCCCGGACCCGGTGGCTTAAAACTCACGCCAGGTGCATGTGCGTACGTGCCCAAGATCCCGAGAGGAGAATGGAGGAGAAGGGATTGCGGCGTGACCATCCCCCCTGGGGGGTGATTTCTCGCTTTCTGTCTCTATGTTTCTCTCTGTCTGTCTGGCGAGCGCACGCGCCCTATAGTGAAAACCTCTCCAAAAAATAAATAAATAAATAAATAAAAATAAACACAAGGAAATCATCTAGAACTAGAGATGAGTTTCCAGATTGAAGGAGAATTTCAAAAAAAAAAAAAATACCCTCACACTAGGTCACATCATTATAGAATATCAAAAAAAAAGAAAAGAATAACATATATCCAAAGCCTTCATATAAAGACTGAGAATGAGAAGGCCTTACAATACTCAGAAATCAATCCTCAAAGTCAGAAAGACAGTGGTTTCAATATTCTAAAGGAAAATTATTTTCCATCTGAAATAGTCATCAGTAAAAATTCAAGCAAGTATGTCGAGTGAATAAAGGTAGTTTCAGACATGGAAAGATCTCAACATGTTTACCTCCCATGCACCTTCTCTTGGGAAGCTCCTAAATAATATGCTTCACCAAAACAAAGAAATAAAGCAAGAAAATGGAAGAAATGAGACCCAGAAATCAGGGAACCCAACAAAGAAAGGCACTAAAAGCAATTCCCAAGATAGCTTTACAACAGTGATTCTCAACCTTGCCTACCTATTAGAATCACCTGGGGAGCTTTAAAAAACCCCAAAGCCCACGCTATAACGTAGTCGGATCTCTGAGGGTGGGTGCAACTGAGGCATCAGCAATTTTTAAAGCTCCCCAGTTGATTCCAATGTGCAGAGAAGGTTGTGAACCACTGTGGTAAAGGAAAGTCCCAGAACAGCCATGAAACAAACTTCAAGAACAACCAGCACAGGTGAGAGCAGAAGGTAAAAGGGATCCAGGACAGGGAAAACAAACAAACAAACAAACAAAATCAGAACTGATGAGTTATACTGACAGGCACAAAATGGAAAATTGTGCAGAAATTTGCATCAGGAGGCATTTTGTAGAACAGCCACAAAACTGAAGGAAGACAAATGTTCAAAGGAAGCTAAGAAAATAGAAAAGTAAAATATTTTAAAAGTTGTAAAAAAAGATAAGTAAAGAAAACATTATCAGAGTACACTAAGAGGTTTGGAAGTAAGGAAAACATTTAGGAAGTTATAACAAGGAAAATCTGTAATACTGAATAATTATATTAGGAAAAATATTGAAATACAACTAGAAATTTTCAATGATAATGAGGGGGAGAAGTGAGTTAAGAGGTCTAAAATTGAGCAGCAGGTTAACAGAATTCAGGGCTAAATAACAAGACAAACATCTAGAGGATATTGTGGGATGAATAATACTTCCCTCCCCTAAAGAGGTCCCTGTTCCAATCTCTGGAACCTATGAATGTCACTTTATATGGCAAAAAGGATTTATCAGAAATTAAGGCTCTTGAGATAGGGAGATTATCCTGGACTGTCCATGCAGGCCCAGTGTAATCACAAATATCCTTGTAAGAGGAAGGTGATGTGAGAAAGAAGCAGAGATTGGAGTGACACAGCCAGGTGTCCTAGGACACAAGAAATGCCAGCAGTTAAGAGCAGCTGAGAGAGGCAGAGAAACCTCCATAAGGAAGCAGTTCTATCTGACATCACCCTAATTTTATCATCTTAAGACTCATTTCTAACTTACCTTCAGAAATATAAAAGAATACATTTGTGTTATATGAAGCCACCAAATCTGTGGTAATTTATTACGGCAGCAATGGAAAATGCAGTTTAAATATTGGGGTGAAAGTGAGATTGAAGAGGTGCAAGGAGCACATATTCATTCATTCATTCATTCATTCATTTACTGATTTTTGCCATAGGGTGTGTGAGCTTGCTGGAAAGAGAGAGAGAAAGACAGTGAGAGCGAAAGTGAGAAATCATCACCCAAGGGGGATGGCCACGCCGCAACCCCTTCTTCTCCATTCTTCTGGGATTTAGGGCATGCACAAACATGCACCTGGCATGATTTTCAAGCCTCCAGATCTGGGGCTTGAATCATGGTCAGCCATGTGGGAGTCCAGTGCTGTAACCACTACACCACCTGCTGGTCCCAAGGGGAACATATACATTTAAGTGTTATTTGACTTTTTAAAGAAAGAGCTTTTGACTCACAGATAAAAAGTAAAATAATCCAACTGCACTGAGTGCTCAGTTAGGTGAGAAGATATGGCTGAGGCCTGCGCAATGAGCTTTGCCCCTCAAATCTTAACACATACAAAAATTACCCACAGGTCTTGTTAAAAGGCAGGTTCTGATTTAGCAGTTCTGCAGTGGGACCTCATCTTGGTCTGCATTTTGTAAATTCCTCCGCTAATGCCTATGTTGCTGGTCCATGGACCACTCTTGGGGTAACAAAAGATCTCAACTTAAGGCCAATCTTCCAGACACTAGAGAAAGATCTAAAGAAAGGGAGGCAGAATCTAGAAGTGAGGAGAAAGGGAAGAAAGGGAGGGAACAGGGGAGAGGGAAGGAGGAAGTAAAGGAGAGGACAAGGGAGGAGGGGAAGGAGAAGGGAAGGGAAGAGAGGGAGAAGGAGGGGAAAGGAATAGGAGAGGAGAGGGGGGAGGCACAGGGAGAGGGGGACTAGGAGAATGGGAGAGAGGATTGGGAAGGGAGGGAGAGAGGAGAAGGGAAAACTACTTTGTGCTTAAGCTAAGCTATTTTGACTTGATCCTTGAAGATATGGGGAGATACTGAATTTGTTTGGGGCAGTGGGGCAGGGTAAGTTTCTTTTTATTGTTATTCTTTATAGAAGAAGAAGGAACAGCAAACCAGAGACTAGAAGCCTTTTACTATGCAACTAGCAGGATTCAATGATTGGCGCCAGCCAGCGGTGTGGTTATTAAGACAGCTGGATTCCATATGGCCAACTGTATGGTTTGAGTCTCAGACAGTGGCTTTCAAAACACACCAGGCATGTGTGCATATACCCAAAATCCCGAGAGAAGAAGATATTGCATCATCACCATGTCCTGAAGGGGTGCTTTCTCATTTCCTCACACACACACACACACACACACACACACACACAAATTGTTCTAGAGGAAATATTTTAAAAATTAAAATGAAAAAAACCACTGAATAATAACTATTGAGGAAGGTATGATGATGCCAGTAGTTCATCTGCCTGCATAGGCACACACATGCATGCACACAGAAGAGAGAAATAAATCAATCCATGTGTAAGTGAACTCTTTAACAACCTTTTGTCTCAAGTCCTAAACCAAAAGGAATTTTCAAGTAATGCCTAAAAAAAATTTTTGTAGCATTTTTCATTCAGATAATTATGTAAGATTTATTAAACCCTCATCTGCCTGTGGCAGATACACATTTAAATAAAACAATAAGAAAAACATTTTTCAGAAAAGTTACATTGGGTAGTAAAATTACAATTGGAAAAAACAAAACAAAACAAAAAAAAACACTAAAGCTTTCAGCTCATCATATCCCATACAGTATTCACATTCTATACAGTGATCCAGGTAAGACAATCTGCAGTATCCTCTTTTAACAGAGAAGAAATGTTCTTCACAAAAGTGAAATGTACATATTTGATTTTCCTAAAGCATTAGAGAGGGTTCTGCAAAGCATTCTCAGAAGAGTTCTATGCATACGGATTAGATAGAATGAGAAGAGTATAATATGGACAAAAAGTCAGTTAAATATATTGAAGACCAAGCACTTATTAATAGTTTGGTATCAAAATAAGAGCAGTTATTGCATGCAGTTCATAAGAAAACATCCTGGGTCCAATTCACTCCTTATTTTCTATTAATAGCTCCAAGGATCGTGTGACTAATGCACTAATCAATCTACAGAAAATCCAGCTCTGGGAGACACTGCTAATGCCTTGGGCGACAATATTAAAATTCAGGATGATCTTGTTAAATTGGAGAAATGAGCCAAAATCAATAGAGCAAGCACACACAGTTCTGCCAGGTGTTTCAAATCACAGAATTCAGGAAGCCCACAAACATGAAATAACACCATCCTGGCAGGCAAAAACCCAGTTGGTAAAGCTGTCCAACTCCTGTTTTCTCTTCCCTCCCTCACAGCCACATGGACCCAGACAGATGTTTAGAACTGTCAACTCCACATGATTTAACTCTACTACCTACAGCTTCTCAACTCTTTCCCTCTAGAGAGCTGCAATGAGGGGAGAGAGATGATGGATTTCGGTTGATATGACTCATGGAGCCCACGCTGACAAATTTAGACTCTGAAACATCACATTAGTAGCAGGGAAAAAATAAGAAACACCTGAAAGGTTTGTAGGTAGGAGTATAATGACCTTTTCCCAAGGAGTGCCATAATATCTTTTTGACATTTTAAAACATGGTCTCTAGTAAGAAAAAGGCAGAGGAGATGAAGATCAGCTTTCTATAACAACTTAGCATTTACCTGCCCAAATCCTGCAAAAGCCATTTTAAAACTTTAAGCCCATCTTTTCCTTCAGTGGCAACCCTTTCCCTTTAATTGCATTTACTTTCTTGTTCTCAATTAGCCAATCTATAATGAAGTCCTGCCACTTTCATCTTCCAAGTGGTTCTCTGATCAGCATACCCATCTCCATCCTCTCACCTGCCATCCATGAAGTCTTCATCGTTCCTCCCTAGTCTAGTACAGTAGCCTTAGAGGCCTCTCTGCCACTCTGTTGCTTTAGATCTGTCCTTTACATGGTTACCAGTGTTGTTCAGCAAAAATATAAATCTGACTTAGACCCCTCTTGGCTTAAAATGTTTTAGTACCTTCAGCACTCAGAAGATGAGGTGCAAGTTCTCCAATGTGGCATATAAATTTCTCCCGTGGTTTTCTATCAGGAGAACCCCAGCTTCCTGAATGAGGCGTTTCTGGAAATCTCAGTGTCTGTGATCTCACAAGCATTTTGTGACTAAGAGCTAGGAATGCTAAACATTCTGCAATACCCAAAACACCCGCACAATGAATTGTTCCACCTAAATTGCCACAGAACCTCACAGCTCCTGTGTACTCTCCAGTCTTCAAGCTCATTTTTCTACAATGAAGCTAACTCTTCCTCCCCAATGTAGGCCATCCTTTTTTCTTGCCTTTATACCTTATTTCTTCTGTGTCTTTTAAGTCTGACACTTGAAATGACTCTCTTTATTGTTTCAGCTCAAGTGTTACCTCTCCCAGGAAGCACATACACATGTATGCATGCAGGTGCACATACATGCACATATGCACATATGCACATACACACATATGCATGCAGGTGCACACACACACACACACACACACACACACAGAGTCTGACTTAGACACATCTTCTTCATAAGGCAGTGGTGGTTCTATTTGCAATATCCTATACGCTCACCAGTTTGCTTGGTGACTATAAGTTTTCTTCTTCATTCTCCTAAAGTCCTTTGGGCAGAAATTATGTGCTCAGTAGATTTAAATAGACATAAATTTGAAGGATGGATAAATGGATGGGGAAAATCAAGGGCTTTTAGATGCCCTTAATGTAGGCAACAAATATGAGCAATATTTTATAATTGAGGTAACAACTGAGATCAAAATTTTAGATCAAAGCATCTGCCATATATAGCATTCTATGCCATATATAGGTCACTCCATCTCTAGTCACTTAACACCCCTTTAAAAAGTGCCAGATGGCCCCCTGCAGGACATTCCACTTACCAATGTTGGGGACTGCGGATCAGGAAGAACAATCTGACAGGCATTTCTGTTTGGCAACTCTGTGTCCAGTCTGCTCAAGAACTCAGCAGTTTTGCTACCAGGAACACAAATCGGTATTAGCGCCTTCATAAAGCTAGAAATATCATTGTTTATTGTGCCTTTGGATACTAGCCTAGGCTTTTATTGGGAGATGACTAAAAGTGTCCTAGGTAGAACAAAAGGTTAGGTGGAAAACAAGGCATAGCAGAAAATCAAAATAAAATGCTATTGCAAGACTGCACTCTTGAAGAACATTAGCTCGGAAAGTATAAAACTAGGCTTGTGAAAGGTGAACCTAAGGTTTTATTTTTCCACTTTGTGTTATTGACATGGAGACAAAGGCTCTCAGATTCCTCAGTACAGGATTCCACAGCCCTAATTTCCTATCTGAACATTTAAGCTTGACATTCAGACTTTTGTATAGAGGTGTGCAACATTAATTCTCAACAACATCTCATTTCACATCAGTTTTTACGATACGCCCTTCACCCTCTGGAGGCCTTTCATCTAGTCATTTCATCTCCTTCGTGCCTTTAACTGCTCTCAGGATACACTGACCCTTAGTAATCAGTAATTCTTTCCCATTTATGGATCATGAACCCTTTTGTGATTCTAAAAGCAGAAATGTCCCTCTGTCTCCAGACACAGACACATCCCTTTGCATTTGATTTAAGAGAGATGACGAATTCCCCTCCAAGGAGGTTAAAAAGTGCTGCTGATTCTCGTGTGCATTTCTGACATTTTTTCAGCTCTGAAAGTTTGACCTGGAGATGTCCTCATCAGTTTTAATAAAAAGTTACTTGTTTTCCTTGAAGCATTTAAGCACGCACCCCAATATTTCCTCTCATCTGTCAAGTATAGAATTCAGGAATTCTTGCCTAGTCCTTACTTCAGTAAGTGCCCCATTCTGCTTACCTTTGATTAACTTTAATTTTTACTCCTTTTAGCCATGCAAGTTGTGGGATTTTTAACCCCTTAATTCCACATCCACAAACAAATACCCCATTAAAGCCTGGTTTTTATTGGGTTGTCAGAAAAGTCATGATTTATCTTTCTGTTTTTCTATGCAAAAATGCATCATGACTTTCTGACAATGCAGTGTCATGTACCTTGCTCCTACCTGTGCCCATCCTTCTGCAGGGCCTTTGCTTCCCCCAATACTGTAAGCTTAATGCTAAGATCCAAGTCATCAAATACCTAGAGTGTGGGCATCGAAGGAAATATAAAGGGTCTGGTAAGGGCAGATGGTGCCCATTGGGGAAAAAAAATTCAAACAAGAAACTAGGAATTAAACAGGCATGCCAACACCACTGCAAATAATTATTTAGGTAGAACATGGCATCTGAACAAGGTCAGAAACTGGAACTGAGAAAGGAAGAGCAACAAACATAACCTTGAGACACCTAAGACTTCCGCAGCTGAGACAAGCAGCCTTACCATTTGTTGGGAATTACTTATCTCACCCAGAATGAACACAGAGGCTAATGAACATGCAGAGTCTAGAAGCTGCCCCACTGTCTGAGGCTTTACGAAGTCATCAGTCAAACGTGTAACAAGAAAAGAGTTGCCAGAAGTTTGGGTGAGATTTCTGAGTATCTTTTGCTGAGTGCAGATGATGAGAGAAAACAGTGAAAGAAAGACTATGATTTGCCAAAAAGGGACTTCAGACCAAGTTGACTGGGAGCCCCTCAGTGTGTGCTGACTGCTGCTTTTTCCCTGTCAATGACAAGCATTAAGCTGGCTAGAGATAGAGCCACCCGCCATGGCCTTAGTGACAATTGGCACTGATCCACTCATACTGTAAGATCAAAGCACATGACAGAGCCCTGGGACTGCTCTAGGAATACAAGTAGGGACCCATGGAGAATGCAGGGTACTCCTAAGTAGTGACTATACACACAGGGAAGCCCAAGTTGGTATTTTCTACAATTAGCACAACACCTTGTATATAATACAATTTCCATATTTTGACTAAACTGAATTGGTATCCCTCTAGGTAATTATGGACTGATGGTTCCTAAGCATCTGAGAGGAGGGGCCCCTCACAAATGTACTAAGCCATGATTCAAGTGAGCAAGAAAAACAATAACTCTCAAACTATTGATATTATATATTTTGGGTTCTGTTTATTACAGAAATTAGCCTACTCTAATAATATGAAGTAATATTGTAAAGGGACCAACTTCTCAATTAGGAGATCAACTCCAAAAGTATGTAAGAGGCCAAGAGGTGGTGAAAAATAGAATAAATGAATTCTCAAGAATCGGTTTGGCTTCTCAGCCATTTAAACCTTTAGGATGGTAGGGGGAAAGTGGGAAAATGGAAAAGCCTATTCATCCTTCAGCTGTTGCCTAGTCAGGTCTGGTGGCTACCTAGCTCCAGGGTAATAGAATTAACACTATTTTATCTTAGTACAACTAGGATTTCATAGCTTGAGGATGGGTGTGGGCTTAGGAGGGGAAATGTTATTGTGAGAAAATTAGGTAAAAGAAGGATATGACTATTAAGTTACAATATGATAGAATATTTTAGATCCATTAAAAGAGATTCACTAACGACAATAATTGGCTTTATGAAAGGACAAAAACACAGAAATGGTCAAGGAGTGAAGTTTGTGTCTATTAACTCATTTGCATAGCCTGGAATTGCAAAAAAAAAATTTCTTATGAGTTTCTTGTTGTTTTTTATTCTAATAGAACAGAAGACTAGGACTTTTGATGTTTGAGGAAGAATTGGTTAATAAATAAATAAATAACAACAACAACAACTTAGTAGCATTTGTGAGTCTAGAGCCTAGTACTTATCACACACCAGGGCTACAAGGTGCTTAAGCACAGTTTTCTACCTGGTTACCCACATCTGCCAACTTTGAACCATGACAAGACACATAAGAACACTGGAGTAAAAATGTTAAACTACCAATTTTACAGTGACACGATCATAATTAGAAAGGTACCCTCACTGAATAATAACAATTACAAATCTCTCCCCTGGTACTTGTCTTGCTGGGAGAGAAGGAAGAGCTCTACTTTCTCTCTCCTCCTGTTAGCCAACATACAAACGGAAATGACTGCAAGGTCCAGGCACGTGATCTAAATGAGCAAAGTGGGTCTGGAGGGAGGGAAACAGGAGCTCAGACCCAGTGATAAATGACAACTGCCACTCAGGTCAGTGATGTAGAGACAAGAGACCAGTGGAGACTTTGACAAACTAGACAGTGGTCTTTGGCATAAAGGAATCAGCGGCTACTCAGCTTCAGATGAGTGTTGCCCAAGGAGCACACAAGCCAGGGCTGTCAGATATCCTCGTTTTTACAGGTATAACCAAAATACAAAACATATATCTGTTTATTTAATGTCTCCTTTGAGAGCCAGAGAGTGGGTAGGAGAGAGAAAGGAATCCCCAACAAGGTATTCACACCATGATCCACCCCCAGCCTCAGTCAACCTCTCACGTACAGGGAAATCTGGTCCCTTCTCATATGGGTCCATTGGTGGTACCACGCACCACTGTCTAGAGCTGAAAGCTGAATTGTTTTTAAATGTGAAATAGCCCAGAAATTAATTAAAAAATTTTTGGAACACTATAAGCCAAATTTTACTGGCCAAATACAAAAATACCTCTGCTGGTCAAATGTGGCCTAAAGGTTGCCTAATTATGACCAGCTGATTTTGTTTGTGCCTGCTCAATCTGGTGCTATTAACTGTGTATTTCTTAACTGTTATATTTCATGATTATGAAAAGAGAAAAAATAAGCAAGTTGGATTTTAGTACTGAAGAAGTATTTTATATTCATACCAAAGTATATTATTTTATTTACAGTTTATAATGATATATATTCCTGTTAATATACGAAAAGCAATGATGAGCATTGCATATAAGATGAAAAGATGAAAATATTACACAGAAAATATTTATAACTAAGGAAAGAAGATTAGTGTGCTAAATATACAAAGAACACTAACAAATCAAATTAGAAAAAGATGACTCAAGAGAAGTGGGCAAAAGGTAATATGTACTTTGCAGAAAAAGAAAACCCAACTAGTAACTAAAAACTATAATAAAGAGTAAGAACAGCTTTAAGATTCATGTAGTATTTATAATGTGTCAGACCCTGATATAAGCACTTTCCATATGTTAACTTCATGACAACCTGGCGAGGATTTCATTATAATCTCCAATTTATAGAAGTAACTTGTTCAAGGTCATATAACTAGTAAATGTCAAAACCAGGACTCACCCTCTGGCAACCTGGCTCCCAAGCTTTTAGTCACTATGTATGACTGCTTCTTATGAGCAATATCCACATGAAAAGATGTTCAATGACACTAGTAATTGGGAACATGAAAATTAAAACAAGACACCACTGCACACCTGTCAGACTGGGGGCGGGGGAGAAAGGAAAAGAATAAAGGAAAAAAAAAAAGAAAAAAATGATAGCATTGCCATACACTAGGGTAGGTATTTGGCAGAACTGGTCTTTTATAAATTACTGATAGGAGAGCAAATTGGTCTTACCACTTTAGAGAGCAATTTGACAATACCCGGTAGAGTTGAATGTGCACAGTCTAAGCGTCTACTCTACAGATACACTGGTTTATCTGATTTTTTTTTTTGGACTGGTTTTATTTTGTTTTTGTCAGAGGGCATATCGACTCATCAAGAGACAGAAAGAGCATGCGCAAGAAAGCATCCCTGAATTTCTTTTCTCCTGAATGGGAAGTGGTCATGCCACAACCCATTTCCTTCATTTCTGCTCCCCATCAGGATTTGTGGCATATGCTCACACATGCCAGGTGTGTTTCTCAAGCTGCTGAATCTGGGACTTGAACCATAGATGGCCATGTGGGATCCAGCTCTCAAGGCACAGTGCTAATCCACTGCACTACAAGGCTGGCTCCTTGAGAAGTTCTTGTCATAGGTGCCCAAGGAGACCTGAAAGAGGATACATAGTGCAGTGCTATTTGTAAGAGTCCTAGAGATCATGAGAGAAGGAAGATAGAGGGAAGACGAAGAAGTATGAGGAAGAGAAAAAAGGAAGGAGAGAGGTAAAGAAGAAAGAAAAGAATAAAGCTAGGTTTACATCATAATGTGGTAAAGTCTTAAACAATGTCCAGTGAGGGTTAGAACAGTTTGTAAAAATTAGGATACAGTGATATTTTAAAGAGAGCAATATATACTTTTTGTGAGTTCATAAGTATGTAGTAAAATTAGAAACTCTTGCATGGTGAAAAGAAGAGCAGCTTCTGACATCCAAGAATTGATAGGATACTCACACCTAGACTTTGACATTATTACAAACTACTCCGACAATTTGCAGTTAAGCCTTGCTCCACCACTGAACCTGAACAATCACAACACACATCTACTTCACACAAGGTCATCCTGCAACCCACAAATGACCAAATATCCCCCCAACTAAATGAATACTTCTTTATCAATCACAGCTATATACTCACTCTATTCTGTCCTCCCTAAGGATAAGAGTTATTGAGATGCTCAGTTATAAAACTGTCTCTGCATTCTTACAGCACTCAACTCAGTGTAACCCCTGCTTCCTGAGACCCTTCCCAACATTATCCAATAATTCTATAATAGGTGTTTTCCTTACTGAGATACTCCACCATTCCCTATAGTGTGTGTTTTACCTTTGCTGCAACAGGTAACAAACCCAACCTATTCAACTGCCAGGTGGTCACTGGCTGAAGACCATTGACAAATCTTACATACTAGGACAATGGTTACTGCTAGGGAACTATGGAGGAGAAAGGAATGAGGATAAAAGAAGAGCACTTTAGCTGTCTTTGTAATATTTAGATTCACTCCAAAAATGAACCAAATGTAAGTAAAATCTTAGCAATGTGACCTTAATGGTTGGTACATATTTTCTGTGTATTTGAAATATTTCTCAAATAAAAAGAGACCAATCACACACACTGTGGTGCTGTATCCTAGGGAAAAAAGTGTATTTCATAAAACAATAGTTTCCAAAATGCCAGTAGGAAGACCAGGAGACTCATTCAGGAAAATCATCTGTGGAGCTTCTTAGACAATACTAGACTCAAGCCTTCATCTTTCTAATTCAACATGTCTAGAGTAGGCTCTGGGAATCTGTATTTCTTAAAAGCACTCCTGGTGATCTTAAAAACTACTATAGTACTACAGATGGATATTTAATATGCACAATTATCTTAGGGCCACATGATTCTAACTCATGAATAATTCACCTTGTAAAACACATTTGGAAACAAAATTTCAGTGTATCTTAGGAACTGTCTATAAGTATTATCTAACAATACATTCTACTTGTACCTTACAATAGCTTCACAAGCCTGAACTTTGCCAGCATGAAGTTTACATGAGTGAGTAATCATTCTTTTATTAGGGTTAGGGTTAATACATGTGCTCATGCAAGCAATAAGTATTTCCCAAGTTTCTGCTATGTGCCTACCAATATGGGTTATAGCAGTTATTATTTTGCCTGAGTAAGTATACCTGGGTGTGAATAAAAGCCATTCTTACATCTGTAAGCACTCACAGAACCTATATAAGTAACAGAGTGGAAGAAGATACACTAGAATTGATATACAAGTACCATTTAGGAGGTTGTAAGAATAACAAGTAGGAAAGAAAGCATGACTGTGACATAGTAACATTAGGAGAGCTAGATTTTGTACTTAATCATTTAAGCTACTATTTCATGTACTTTCAATAATTCTTTCCTCTCATTTAACCAGTCTATAATGCTTTCATCTTTAATCATAAAAGTAATATGTGAACACAATATGAGCCAGAAAGTATGAATAAAAAATAGAAATAGAAAAGTGGTAGACAGTGGTAACACAACTGTCTGTGGACTGGGCCCACATGGGAAGGTCCAGGGTTCCTGTCTCCCAATACATACTGGACGCAAATGTGGTCCCATGGTCTGAGCTGGCTGAGGCTGGGAGTGGATTGCTATGTGAAAACTTTGTTGAGGGTATCTGTCTCCCTTTCTTCATGAAAGAACAAAAATTTCAGAATAAAAAAAAATGGAAGTCCTGCTCAACATTCCTCTCCATGTTATTCCTTTCCCCAGAAGACAACACCATGACTTGTGAGGTATGTGCTCCTCCAGGCTGCTTTATTTTTCTTTTTAAAATTTCTGCCAGAAATCACATACACTTGCCAGAGGGTCTGGGAAAAAAGTAGAAGAGTACCCCCTCATAGGGAATGGTCACACTGTAATCCCTTCTCCTCCATTTCTCCATCCTTTTGGGATTTGGGACATTTACACACACACATGCTCAGCATATTTCTCAAGCTGCTGGAGACAGGATTCAAACTGCAGGGTCGGCCATGTGGGATCCCACTGCCTTAACCACCAGACCATGGAGCTGACCCAGAGTTTTTTTTTATTATTATTAGTTGATAAACAGCTATTTAGAATGATGTATAAGTAAATAGTGGCTCGCTTTGGGGAAGGGTAATTAGAGTAAGGCAGAACTGCCAGCTGTTGTCTAAATTGTTTCTCTACTTCCTGTTCATCTGGATAGACTACCATGTATCTGAATCCTGGCCAAGGAAATGTGAGGAAACATATGGGTCAGGCCTGACGTAAGCACACATCAGTAACTTCCCACGTTTCTTTTTCTTTTTTTTTCTAATTTGCCAGAGGGCACCTGTGTTCACTGGGAGAGTGGGGAATGAGAAAGCACACCTCCCCCCACAAAAGGGACAATTACATCATGATTCCTTCTCCCCCTTTTCTCCCACCTTTCAGGATTTGGGTCACGCACACACATGACCCCAGAATGTTTTATAATTTGACATGTCTAGACTCGAACCACAAAGGGGATTTCTAAATGATATATAGTGATTTAATGTGTGAGTAATAATAAAAAATATAGTTTAAAAAGCTCACAAAAAGATGGAATTAAAATAAAGATTTATTCTAGTATAAAACATTTTTAAATCCATGAATACTTTTTTCAATAATATGCATTTCATGAATTTTTGGAAGTCCCTTCATATACATACATATATATATATATATATATATATATATATATATATATATGTATATATATATATATATATATACACACACATATATATACATATATATATACACACACATATATATCTGTATATATCTGTGTGTATATATATACATATGTGTGTATATATTATATATGTACACATACACACACACACACACACACACAATCCCACCCTGCCCTGTACATTTCTATTACCTGAGTCACCTCCAAGTATCCTGCCTCACCCATTGTCCATTATCATTCAATCTCTCAATCCCAATACTGCCTGTATCTCTTTCAAGTACAACTCAATACATATATATATATTAGAGAGAGATTTTTGCTATAGAGCACATGCGCTCGCCAGATAGACAGAGAGAGAAAGAGAGACAGAATGTGAGAAATTGCCACTCCAGGGGGGAATTGCCAAGCCAAAATCCCTTCTCCATTGTCCTCTTGGGATTTTGGACATGCACACACATGCACCTGGCATGAGTTTTAAGCTGCCGGGTCCGAGACTCAAACTGCAGACAACTATGAGGGAGTCCAGTGACGTAACCATTATACCATCTGTGGGTCCTCCTAAATATATATTTTTGAAGTCCTTTGTATATACCTACATATAGAATTATCTTCTAATGTAGGTTTCTATAAATAGATATACAGATTGAAATAGTGCTTAATCATGCCAACTGCTCTCTATAAATTTATATTCTCATCAAGAATCATTTGTATGAAAATGGCAATTCAGAACCATGACCTACCTCTTCAAAGTAGTAATCCCACCCTGCCCTGTACATTTCTACTATCTGAGTCACCTCCAAGTGTCCTGCCTCACCCATTGCCCATTATCATTCAATCTCTCAGTCCTAACACTGCCTGTATCTCTTTCAAGTACAACCCCATGACTCAATCTAACCTCCCAAACCTTTCGACATTGGCAACAAACTCTAATATTTACCCAAAATATCTTGATCTTTAACCTCATGTCAAAGTTTCCCTCCTATATAAAATCACCATTCAATACATATTAAGTTAAAAAAAATTATTAGCAGTAAGACACACCTATGGATGTTTAAAAAAAAAAAAAAAAACAATGGCTAGGGCCAGCAGGTGGCATGGAGATTAAGGTGGCTAGATTCCATATGGCCAAATGTATGGTTCAAGTCCCAGATCAGGTGGCTTGAAAAACATGCTGCATATGGGTTTGTGTGTGTGCCCAAAATCCCAAGAGAAGAATGAAGGAGAAGAGATTGTGGCATCACCAACTCCCTTGGGAGTAGATGCCTCACTTTCTCTCTATCTCTTTCTCACTATCTATTTCCAATAACCACACATGCCCTACAGCAAAAACAAACAAACAAACAAAAAACTAGTAGGCAAAAGTTAGAAGATAATACAATATTAGTATTGTCTTAAAGTATCTCTCCAGGATATATACCAATAACAAAGAGAAAAACAACTTTATAGTGGAGAGTACCTTAACCATGACTACAGTTAACAGCACCAGTGATGAGGATAATGTCATAACATGCCTTATGATAAGATGCACTGAAGACACAGCATCACTTATGCAGTATTCTTATTGAAAATTATAACTCAACTCTAATCATGAAAAACCACCAGATAAAATCCAATTGAGGGACATTCAACAACGTAACTAGTCAGTACCCACTGGAAGTACTAAGGTCATGAAAGATAAGTAAAATAAAAGGTATTGTCACGGATGAGAGAAAACTAAGGAGTCATAGTTGTGAAACACATAGATGTCTCATGTGATTCTGAATTGAGTCCTGAAATAAAAAGGGAACATTAGAAGAAATCTGTGAAATATGAATAATGTCTATAGATTAGTTAATAGTACCAGTGTTAATTTCCTGGTTTTGATCAGTGTACTATGGCTATATAAAATATTAGCATTAGCTAGATGAAGGTTTTACTAAAAACTACTATTTTTATATCTTTTCTTTAAGGTGAAAATTATTTCAATGTTAAAAAAAAGGAAGTCTGCATACCTGAAGGTGACTATCTCTTCAGAACTACAGTCTTCTCACATATATAGTTCTCAGTACCTGAAGATGGGATAAGCATACTTTTTCTCCCTATGCTACTTTCATACTATTATTTCTCCCCTATCACTTACACAAATGTCTGTTTCTGTAAAGCTCATAACATGAAAATATACCATCCCCTTTGCCATCATTATCCTTCAGCCTTCTGGTCAACCATCTCTCCTTTGCTTAAGACTTTGCCCTTTCTCCCTATCTTAACCTCTGTCATCGGCATAGACATCATACATTTTCACTCACCTAGCCCCACACAGAGGCTGTTTCTTGTCTTCTTCATCACAAGTAGTTCTTCCACAGTGTACCTTAGCCACACTTCTAGAGCTATAACCTAGCCTTTGTTGTCATTGATACATGTTCTCTCTCCAAACTATCAAATGACAAATTTCCCTCTTGGACACAACTTTCTACCATCCCATCTTCTTTCAAATAATCTCGCTGGAACAATTTTCCAGTCTTTTTGAATTTCCAAGTCATTTTCTCTCTCTTTTTCTTACCTTTAGCTCCCACTTTTACTTCTTATATACATTGAAGCCCATAGTCTATTTTAGAATCTTCCCATTACAAATGTCTTTAAATCTATTTTCTCTCCCCTTTCATCATATCTTAAAAGAAAAAAATCAACAAAAAAACTCAACCACAGGTAAAACTAACCACCTTCCTTCCCAAGGCCTGCATTAGAATGGGTGAATAAAACAGGAAATATCACAAGTATTAGGTGTTTTGGGGTACAAAATATGAAGGAGAATGGAGTAGTGGGACAGACTGGCTTCACATGCACTACCTTCACTCAGTTATTCTACTCCATTTCATTCATAAATTCTCCTCAACTGATATGGAGCAACCCTGAACTAAGCAACCTTGAAATAACCCAAGGCTGATAACTGCCTGAACTTTCTGTTCCCCTGTGAACTAACTGCCCCTCCCCAGAGGCCTTGAGCAAGTTAGACTCCCTGCTTCTCTGCCAGCTCTGTATTAGGGCAGACACTGAGCCTCTACCCTGATAAGACACTCCAAGCATGCTGAAACCACTCTCCCCAATTGACCCATAAAAGATCGTGTCCAGCTCTTAGCTGGGGCCACAGATTCAGAGTGTTAACCCGTCTGTGCCCGCTGTCATAATAAACAGTTCTCCTATATCTCTGGATGCTGTTTTCCATTCCTCAGCATCTGGTTTTCTGCAACACTTTGGTGCAGTGGCCAGGAAGTAGAATCAGGCTGGCCCTTTGAGCCACCAATCTCAGGGCATTTCCCTCTCTGAGATGGGCACTACACGGTGGAGAGATAGGTGTGCCCTCGTCTTGTTTGATGGGATCCCTCAGTTGGGATGCCTGCCCCAAAGCCAAGCATTCCTGGATTATCAGACTTAACTTGGAGAGAAAGACCAATTCCTGGACCCTGATGCATCAACCCTGTTCAACTCTGGTAATCCGGTAAGCCCCATATAGAACACTAGTCAGACATACTCAGATCAAGTAGAAGACAGACCTGATCATTCTCCTTTGGTCACAAGACTGACAGGGTTCATCTAGTGTATGGCTGGTGTGGGGAGGGAATGCATAACTTCTAAATGAGAGTGTGAATGTTCGTGATGAGTGAATGTGTTTGTGGCTCCACGACCTTGGCTATGAGCATGAATGGGTCTGCACCTGTGGTTCCGTGGCATCCCCATAATGACTAAATGGTAAAATTGACACTGGAGGACACAGTCCCTCCCTGCAGATTCAATCTGGTGGAGTTTATGCCCAATTGCTTATTGACAGGGGGCTGCAAAATCCCACGAGGGACACGACCAGACAGACACTTGACTGGTTCCCTCCAGAGAACACCCACCCTTTGCTGTGGCACCATTCAAGGGGGCAGGGGGACAATAGGGCTGGTGGGACTGTTTTTCCCTGTAGAGGAAGATAGGCAGAGTAGTGAATGTCATGTTGTCGATTTTGCCCTTGGAGGCTAGGACACACATTCTTCCCAACTGTGACACACAACATCTCCCAGAGCCCATACTGACAGACACCTCCTACAGTGCCTTCCACCATGTAACCAAACCTGCCCTCTCTGTCTTGGAAAAGAGAGGGCAAGCATCACCTACTACCTAGACAGCTTTCCTTCTTCAATAAGCTCGGCCAACTTCCATTCCCTCATCCTCCTCCATTCCACCTGTCACTCACCTCAGAAATACCCCTCTCTAGCACCAGGGTAGCCAATGTTGGAATACCAAGAGGACAGACCCCAGAGAGATACCACCATGGTCTTTCTGATCATAGCCCTTGGCCAAAGCCCTCCCACACACTTGAACAGGCTAACCCCCTATGCTGCCTGGCCCTTCCAGAGGTGCTCTCAAGAAATTGTACAACTCTTGAGCCTCTGGGCTAAGGCCATTCCCAGGAGTCTCTGTCCTTTCAAGATCTCCTTGTCGACTGTTTTCTCCAGCCAGTGATCTCCCGAGCTCTCTTGGAGGTGCAGGCTTTTTTTTTTTTTTTTTTTTTTTTTTTTTTTTTTTTTTTTTTTTTTTTTTTTTTTTTTGAGAGGTTTTTTCGCTATAGGGCGCGTGCGCTCGCCAGACAGACAGAGAGAGACATAGAGACAGAAAGCGAGAAATCACCCCCCAGGGGGGATGGTCACGCCGCAATCCCTTCTCCTCCATTCTCCTCTCGGGATCTTGGGCACGCACGCACACGCGCCCGGCGTGAGTTGTAAGCCACCGGGTCTGAGACGCGAACCGCGGTCGACTACGTGGGAGTCCAGCAACATAGCCATTACACTAACTGCTGGTTCCTGAGGTGCAGGCTTTTGATATCTGAAGAGATCAGAGATATTTGGTCATGCCACTTGGTGCCACCATGGGAAAACCTAAGTCATCCAAGCCCACTGTGCTGAATTGTATGTTAGCTAACTTCAAAAAGGGCTTCTCTGGTAACTATAGGGTCACAATGAAACTGGAGAAGTTGAGAGCTCTTTGTAAAGTCGAATGGCCCTCTTTTAAATTTGGATGGCTTCTGGAGGGAACCTTACACCTCCTTACCATGTGGGCTATGGTACAACATTGTTACTGGCACTGCAGGTCACCCTGATCAGTTTCCCTATTCATACTCCTGGCTACAGATAGCCCAGATCCCTCACCATGGGTGCTCATCTGTGTGAAGGGGAAGAACCAATGCACTATTTTAGCTGCCCACATCCTGCCCCTGGTGCTGGACACTGACCACCTACTGCTTCAATCCTACAGCCCACCCCACCAGAAGAGGAGCCATTAGCAGCTCCACCCCCATATGTCTCAGCCACCAAACCAGCAATTGAGACTCCATCGCCATCTGTTTCTCCTGGGCTTGAAGAATAGCCTGAGAAGCCAGCACCAGCTCAGTGGGGAAGCCACCTGCTGTTCTGAACCCCGTGCCTAGACCCTTCCTCACCCGCCATCACCTGGCAAGCCGCTGTGGTGTGTGGGGAGCCTCACTCTTCAGATGCCCCAACAGGTCCCAGAGGGGGGCCAAAAACTGGCTGTCCAAGGCTCAGACCAACTAATGGGCATACTGCAAAGAGGATGGACACCGGAAAGGTGAATGCCCCAAGTGGAAGGTAAATCAAGGGAGAATGACCAAGAATCCACTAGGATCCCTCAAGACCTTCCACTCAGAACCCCAAAGTGACCTCCTGGCCATGATGGAGTCAGAACAGGACTGACTGGGCTCCATGATCCTGGGCCCCTGGGAGCCCCTGGTCAACATCAAACTGGGGGGCCAGTCAATGACATTCATGGTAATTATCAGAGCTGAACACTCCATTGTCACCCAGCCCCTGGTCCCCCACCTCCATCATGCTGAAAAGCCACATTCATGTGGGCCACTGAAAACACCAAAACTCAGCCCTTTTTACAGGCAAGAATCTGCTAGCTGGCAGGGTACCCGGTTACCCGTAAGTTCCTGTACCTGCCTGATTGTCCAGTCCCATTGCTGGGAATAGACCTATTGACTGAACTCAGAGCACAAATCAGCTTTGACTCATCAGACTCGGCTGCATTGACTGTCAGCCCTGCCAAAATTTTGACTGCAACAATGCCCTAAAATGAAGAATGACAAATATTCTCCCCCAGGGATGCATTTGCTACTGACTTAGAGAATTTTTCAGGTCAGGAAATTGGGCATACTCTGCTCCAATCCGTTGACGACCTCCTGCTCACTGGAGTGACCTGAGAAAATTGCTGAAAGGGAACTCAAGCATTGCTCCATCTTCTATCCCAGGCTGTATACAAGGTCTCAGTTAAGGCCCAGATTTGTCATACTAAGGTGCAGTTACTAGGATTCATTCTGACTAAAGGACACTGTGCTCTCAGCCACAAATGCAAACAGGTGGTACCCACAACCAGGAGACAACTGTGTGAGTTCCTGGGAACAGCAGGATTCTGTAGAATCTGGATCCCAAGTTTTGCTGAGAAGGCTAGGCCACTATATGAGCAACTCAGAGGCCCAGAAGAGGCCCCCTTCGAGTGGGAACACGTCCACAAGCAGGCTTTCAAAGATCTCAAGCCAAGTATTGGGAAAGCCCTGGCTTTGGGGCTCCCAGACATCACCCGAGAATTCAATCTGTTCATATATGAAAAAAGTCAGACAGCACTAGGAGTTCTGACTCAGTCTATTGGACCTTTGGAGAGACCCATTGCCTACCTGTCTAAGAGACTCAACCCTGTGGCATCTGGATGGCCCCCTTGCCTGTGAGCCCTTGCTGCCACTGTCAAATTAATTAAACAGGCAGACAAATTAATCTTAGTCCAAGTCATCACCACCCAGGCCCCTCACTCAGTGACTGCTCTGATGAACAGCAGAGGATATAAATGGCTAGCCAGCTCTTGGGTGGCCCACTACCAAGGTCTATTAATTAGAAACTCTTGGAATAGGCTCCAGACTCTCCATGCTCTCAACCCCACCAGCTTCCTCCCAGTCATCTGATCATAATTGTGAATAGTTCCTTGATGATGTCGTTTCTGGAAGCCCTGATCTTATAGACACACCATTGAAGATTCAAGACCTCAACTTCTTTACTGATGGCAGTGGCTACATTCAGAATGAAAATCAATGTGCTGGCTATGTGGTTACCACTCAGGACACAGTGATCGAGGCTGGGGCACTGCCTCAAGGGTGATCAGCTCAGTGGGCTGAGCTCTGGGCATTAATTAGAGCCTAAAATTGGTGGTTGGCAAGAGGGTATATATCTACACGGACTCACCATATACCTTTGCCACCCTACATGTTCATAAAGCATTATATCAAGAGAGAAGACTTTTCTTGACAGAATGAAAGACAGTTAAAGACAAAGAAAAAATCTGCCAATTATTAGAAGCAGTCTGGGAGCCAAAGGAAGTGGCAATCATCCACTGGATAGGATACCAGAAGGGGGAGGATGCCATCACCCTGGGAAACTGGTTAGCAGACCAGGCAACCAAGGCTATGCCAATCAAACCCTGACTGCTGTAACCAGAGTGTTACAACTCACAAGAGTCTGAAAAGCAACCCCTCCATACCCCTGATGAACATTATTGGACAAAATCAGAGGGAGCAACTCTGGAAGACGGATGGTGGAGATTATCAGATAAGAGAATATACATACCCCAGTCCCTGGAATATTTGTTGGTAAAGCAGTACCATGAGTTAACTCACTGGGGAAAGATCAACCTGGAGAGCTTATTCAGTAGATACTATTTCTCGAGTTGCCTACCATTATTGTGCTCAACCGTGAGCATGCGATGCGAGACTTATGCCAGAAATAACCCTGCCCAGGGGTCAACTTGGCTGACTGGAATACAAGCCACTGGGACAACTTCCCTGGAGTTGCTAGATGCAGACTTCTCAGAAGTGCGGCCATGCCAGGGCTATAAATACTTACTACTCTTTGTTTGCACTTACTCAGATTGGGTGGAAGCCTTCCCTATGCAAACTGAAAAGGTCCAAGAAGTGGGAACCAGCAGTTAGCGTAATGGCTATGTCGCTGGACTCCCACGTAGTCGACCGCGGTTCGCGTCTCGGACCCGGTGGCTTACAACTCACGCCGGGCGCGTGTGTGTGCGTGCCCAAGATCCCGAGAGGAAAATGGAGGAGAAGGGATTGCGGCGTGACCATCCCCCCTGGGGGGTGATTTCTCGCTTTCTGTCTCTATGTCTCTCTCTGTCTGTCTGGCGAGCGCACGCGCCCTATAGCGAAAAACCTCTCCAAAAAAAAAAAAAAAAAGGTCCAAGAAGTTACTCGAGCCCTTCTGAAGGAGGTTATACCTCGTTTTTGGCTCTCCCTTATGATCAGGTCAGACAATGGCCCTGCTTTCATGGCAGAAGTCACACAGGGAGTAGCAAAGGCCTTAGGCATAAGATGGAAACCTCACACTGCCTACCGACTTCAGAGTTCTGGGAGGGTAGAACAAATGAATTGCACCCTCAAACCCACCCTAGCAA
The DNA here is from genome assembly GCA_026018925.1 of Tupaia tana. Taxonomy (NCBI): domain Eukaryota; kingdom Metazoa; phylum Chordata; class Mammalia; order Scandentia; family Tupaiidae; genus Tupaia; species Tupaia tana. The sequence goes on along the minus strand of JAKSZU010000005.1, from coordinate 49,973,818 downwards.
AACTTGTTCAGGACACTGGGTGCTCCTGAGTGGATGTCCTTCCACTGGCCCTGATCTGAGTTTGATGCACTCCACAGAAACAAGGTTATTCTCTTTATGAGGTCCTGTTTGGCCGGCCACCCCCTTTAGTCACCCAAGCCCAAATAGCTGTCATCCATCAGTTGGGAAAGGCACTCTTGACTCAGGATTTGGTGGCCATGAGGAAGATTTTTGAAGGAGATAGCCCATGTAACCTTAGAAAGAACCCCTGTCACCCTCAGAAACTGGGTACACAAACATGAGCCTGGGGACTTGGTGTAGGTTAAAAATTGGCAGAGAATCACTACAGCCCACCTTGTTGGGGCCCTATGTTGTTTTGCCTGTTACCTCCACTGCAGTTAAGGTTCCAGGGCTGGCACTATGGATCCACCACTTGCAAGTGAAGCTAGCTGTAGCACCAGAAGACTCTGGGACCTGGACGGTTCAAAGCCACTCAGAGCAGCCAACCAAGGTGACCTTCCAGAGGACCAAGACCCCTCATCAGGACTACAGCCCTGCTGCAGCCACTCCTGGCCTGGCTGCTCTATGCACAGTAGAAGCTTGAGGAGTCCACAGCCCTGCTTTGGTCACTCTGGACACTGACCAATCTACGCAAAGCAGAAACTTGAGGACAGCGACAAATGACACCTCAATGATACCCTTACAACCTCCTAACCCTAGCCCTTCCCGTAGTGCTAGCTGTGCTTCTCTCTACTGGTCTGACTGCAGTGGCCCCAGAGGACTGGAAGTTACAGGGAAGACTTGCTAGCAATATTCTACCTCCTAGTGGTAGGAAACTTGGTAGGCCTGAGATGCCTGGACTAACTCACCCAAGGCATCCACATCTCCCCTTTTGGGCAGAGACAAGTAACAGCTGACTCCGGGGCAGGTTGGAATGAGCTCTGGACATGGGCCCCTTGGCTACTCCCTCTCCTAGGACCCCTAGCAGTTATTCTTCTGACACTGGCAGTAGGACCAGGAGTCCTCAATCTGATTACATGGTTTTTAACCTCCCGCCTTGAAGTCATCAAATATCAACTGTTTGTTGCTACCCCAGGAAGTTGTGTTTATTGCCCTCCTACTAATTGATCATCCCTAAAAATGGTTAAGGAGGCTCAAGAAGAGGGAATGATATAGAGCAATCTGGAACTAAGCAACCTTGAAACAACCCAAGGCTGATAACTGCCTGAATGCTCTATTCCCCCGTGAACTAACTGTCCCTCCCCAGAGGCCTTGAACAAGTTAGACTCCCTGCTTCTCTGCCAGCTCTGTATTAGGGCAGACATTGAGCCCCTACCTTGATAGGACACTCCAAGCATGCCAAAACTGCCCCTTCCCAATTCACCCATAAAAGATTGTGTTCAACTCTTGGCTGGGGCCAGAGATTCAGAGTGTTAACTCCTCTGTGTGCGCCAGTGTAATAAACAGTTCTCCTATATCTCCAGGTACTATTTTCCATTCCCTGGCATCTGGTTTTCTGCAACACAATATCATACCACCTCATACCTTACTCTCCACTGACAATCTCCTCAAACTTGATTGAGAATAGAGGAGTCCTAAGTTTCTCATCTTCCGGTACCAAATCTTCAGGTTTCCCTTCATATCTACACCTACCTCACTTTAGAATCATGAAACAGTACTTCTTCAGTCATAATGGGGAAGTATCTCCTTTAATTGGTGGCTAATTCATTGATTTTGCATGCTTTATTCCTTCTAACATCTTTTTTTCAGAATAGTGTCTCCCATTGTCTACCGAATTATTTCTATCAGTATACAACCATCACCAACTTAAGAAAATACCAGCTTAATTCCATAGGTTCATCCAGTTACTGGTTCATTTCATCATTCTGTGTCTTAAATTACTCAAGAGCTATTGATAAGTACCATCTATATTTCCATAACTCCAGTTACTCCCAAGTCCTATTCAGTCAGGCCCTATCCCACCACTATACCTAAATCATTCTGTCAGGGTCACAAATTACTTTCTTATGCCGTAATCCTCTGGTTTTCTTTCATTTGATCTTTCAGCAGTAGTTTATAATATCCTTTTGAAAAAATAACTGTTTAGGTTTCCATGAGACCACACTCTTGATTTACCCTGTGTCTCAGATGTTCTTTCATATCTACCTAAACTCTAAATAATAGATGGGATAGGTAGGTGTAGTGGTGATACACTGAACCTACATGGGCTAGGTCCTGGATTCACAACCCAGGGTCTACCAGATATGCATGTGCCTTGTGAACCACGCCAGCTGAGACTGGGGGTGGATCTCAGTATAAGCATTCACTTGTACTCTCTCTCTCTCATGCTCTCTCTTTCTCAGAAGAAGAAATAAGTTGTTGGGAAAGTCATGACATATTTTTCTATGTATAAATGTGTCATGACTTTCCTAACAACTCAATAAATAAACTTTTAAAAAACTAATAAATAATACAGTTCTTCTGCACTTGGTTGTGGGCCCTCTTCTCAAACTTATAGTTTCCTCTTAGATTATTTTACCCATTTCCATAGCTTACATTTACATGCTAATGATCTCTAAATCTGTATCTCCCACATATCTGTTTACTGAGACCAAATTCATATGTACAACTGCCCCTTTGATATCTCCCAGGTATTTCAAACTTAGCATCTTCAGAATTAAACTTTTGATATTTTTCTTCACAAACCTTTGTCCTCTCCTGACAGTCCCTATCTCAGCACATGGCACCACTATGCAGACAATATATCAAAACTCGGGAATAATCCTTGATTCTCCCTTTGTCCTTGCCTCGTCATCAAGATGTCCTCTTGATTTTCCACAATACATGTAGTTTTGTCTGTATCAACATCATTATCATCTGAGCCACCACCAACTCTTACCTAAAGTACTTCACAAACATCTTCAGTAACTTCTTTCCTACTCTTACCTCCTCAAATCTATTCCCTAAAGAGCAACCAGAGTAGTCACTTCTTTAGAAAGAAAAAATTAAAAGCTTGTGAGAGTTCTCCTGTGTCTTAAATAAGACCCAGGCTCTGTGCCATGGCCAGCATGGTCACTTAACCTGTCTAATTCAGAGAGATCTTTTCAACTTCATGATCTTGCCTCTTTTATTACCTCAACCCAATACACTAGCTTCCTTCCAGTGATGAGATGATTAAGTGAAATTATTGTGTAAATAAGGCAGTCATCAACTTTTGTCTTTTACTGATTACTGGTTACATACTGAGAAAGGTAAAAGCTAGCCTAGCACTCACAGGTAGGCCTGAGTGTTCTTCTGCTAGAAGTAAACAATCACACATAACACCAACATCAGAAGAGACTGACATAGATCATGACAGAAATAGAACCATTCTATAACATGCCTGAACACAGAAAAATGCATGAACCCTGTGCAAACCACAAATGTGACCTAACACTCCAAAATTCTGGCTAATAGAAGTGACTGCTGCTGCTTTATCATGAGTCTCACTCTGTTCTTTCCTTTTTCTAGATAAAATTAAGATATTTAATCATATCACTACCTCTGCTTTCTGATAACATATAGTCCAGAGCAAAGTCCTGATTCTTTAAAATCTCCCCCAAAACCTGACACAGGCCCAAATCCTGTAAGTCCTTTGGTGTAAACTATATAAATATAAGTAGTTTGAAACTCATCTTATAGGCAACAGAAATTATAATCAGGTATTTTAGAATAGAAGAATAACACAACTGATGCTGTATTTTAGAAAATTAAGCCTGACAAGCAATGTAAGACAATCAAGAAAAGAGACTGCTAATAGGGACAGTAACAAATGAAACCACTGCAGTAGTGCAGAGGGTGGCCTGGAAACATAGAAGACACAGGCATATGAGGGGAGTGGCAATTAGAATGAAAATGAGTTAACATATACTAGGACATCTGCAAGAACTGATGCAGGATGGAAATTTTGACATGGTCAAAACATGATTTCACATTCAACAGGCAGGAACTTCTTCAGACCAGATTTTTCCTAAGCTGTTCAGTCTTATTCTGAACAAGACACAGGACTTTTGTATCTGTAAGTTCACTTCATTAGAATAAGAGAAAGTTATGAATAGGATGACATTCTATTCACCTTACCTAAATTATAAAATTCAAGGTTGGATTTAAGCCTACCATATGGATAAGGGATCAATTTAGCCCTTAAGTGTCTTTTGGAAGCTCCCATGAAGGGCATTAGAAGTTTTGTGAGCATATTAGAAGGCAAACTTGGGGCCTAAATGTGCATATTCAGCAGACCTGCCTGGATTCTCAGCTCTAGGAAACTAAAATAGATGAAGATGTGCCTCCTAGGAATGAATCACACTATTATTCAAATGGAAGTAAAAGAGATGCATGCTTCTGATGGAGAAAATGAAGAAAACCTCCCAGTGTTACAATCGACAGACTGAGCCCAAGGTGGTACTTAGCAGTTGAACAACGGGAAAACTCTGTTTTAGAATTGGCGTGGTTCCAAGAGCATTTCCAACAGGTTTTAATAACTGAGCCTCTCTTCCCTAGAAGTAATGTTTGAAATGGAACCTAGGACCATAGCCAGGACAGGGCACAAAACCCATTTACCCTACAGGAAGCTTTCTCATAGTACTAACCTAACACTGGGACAGAGGAGAATGTCATTTATACATAATTACTGGATGTATTATTTCCTTGGCCTTTCTTTAGTCTATTCTAGGCAAAATTTAGATCTTGGTTAGAAGAAACAGAAGTCAACTTTGACCAAGTCTTTTCCTCTCAACTGACCAACCTTTTCTAATAGTCCTTTCCACAGATACCCCATTTAGTATAGGGCTCATCACCCCCACCTTAACCAGATGCTCCTGACTTTCAAAGTATGTCAAGCCCCTAAATTACTATTTTCTCCATTCCAAATCTCAAGGCCTGGATTTGGCTGCATCACTTACTGTCTCTGTTACTTTGGGAAATTTTAATTATCCAAACTTTTACCTGTAAAATGGGGATGGCACATACTTCACAGAGTTGATATGAAAGTTAAATGAAAAAAATTCTATGTAGTATGGCAAATGTTATATAGAATATAATATATACCTGACATGCCACAGGTACTTAATTATATAACAGCTTCTTATTACTTTGATTTAAAAGTGCCAAGAATTTTGTACTTCTTAAATTGTATAAACATATATTAAATGTTACTATGATTTTTATAATGGTGTATCCTCAAAAGGATCATGTTTTTTAATTTAGATGTCCTCTAAAAGCTCATGGGTTTGGACTTGATTGTATTGTAACCATGTTACGTTCCTTAGCTCCTTCATGTGGGTACTTTGGGTATGATAAAATAATTAGGATGGGCCCCCCACCCCATGACTGAGTTCTGGGGTATATATAAAGAGAGGAAATGAGGCAGGCAGAAACTACATGGATACAGATCACACTTTGCTCTGTTAAAGTTCTACCTCCTGCCATTTTGTGATATCCCTAAATTTCAGCCACCATTATTGCAAGTCAATAAAATTTTACTGGGTCAACAGAAAAGTCACAATGCATTTTTGCACAGAAAAATATATCATGACTTTTCTGACAATCCAATATTTCTTTATAATTCATCCAGACTCAGGTATTTCTTTTAGGAATGCAATAATTAACTAACATAGTTATGAAATGTGAATTAAAATTTTAAATGCTTAAAATATAGCCTATTCTTACATCTCTAGAAAATCCTTAAAAGAACACTGTTTTGAAACCCGAAGATGGCGTAATGGTTACATTGCTGGAGTCCCATACAGCTGACTGCGATTTAAGTCTCAGACCCTTAAAACTCATGCCAGGTGTGTGTGCATGCATGTGTAAAGTCCTGTAGAGGAGAATAGAGAAGGGACTGCAGCATGACCATCCCCCACCAGGGGCTATTTCTCACTTTCTCTCCATCTCTCCAATGAGCACGCACACCCTATAGCAAAATTCTCTCTAAAGAAAAAAAAAATCATTTTTCCTAACATACACATACACAAATGCATGTATACTTCCTTGGTAACATAATACCTCAGCCCATCTTAACAGTCATCAAAAAAAAAAAAACCTACAATTACAAATACAACTTCACCCACCCCAAATTAATTATCAATTAAAATTTTAATGCTATGATTTATTTTAGCTAATGTTTTTAATAACTTCACTCACGGGACCAGCAGTTAGTGTAATGGCTATGTCGCTGGACTCCCACCCCGGTTCGAGTCCCGGACCCGGTGGCTTAAACTCACGCCGGGCACGTGTGTGTGCATGCCCAAGATCCCAAGAGGAGAATGGAGGAGAAGGGATTGCAGCGTGACCATCCCCCCGGGGGGTGATTTCTCGCTTTCTTTCTCTGTCTCTCTCTCTCTGTCTGGCGAGCGCACGCGCCCTATAGCGAAAACCTCTCAAAAAATAAAAATAAAAATAAAAATAACTTCACTCACAAGAGCCCATTTTTGACATTTAAGGTTAAAAAAAAATGGTTTGTTAATCATTCCTGCAGATCTTCACATCTGTCATAATAAGACCATCCTGAAAAGACTCACATTTAAAATTTGATAAACAGTAAATAATTACAGAGATTAAAAACAATAGTGAAAGCTATCCAAGGTTAAATGACCATTTCTACCCTCTACTTTCAGACCCAAGAATCCTAGAACTAGGGGATTTCAACCACAGAAGACCCTCTGCCCAGACTTCACCCTCCTGCTCCCCAGTCTAGCCAGGAACCAGGTTAGAGTACCCTACTTATTCTCTCTGTCTCTTTCTATCTCTCTCTCTCTTTTTAATTTTTAAACTTAGCTCTCTGCTGCTCTTTTGTCTTTCTAATTCTTACCTTTCCCCCTGCCCCCATAGGATAAGCCAATCAGCAAACATCTATAGTTGGGTTCCAAATGGCCTCATTCACTAGCAAGCCACACCATTTTTATTTTTTTGACAAAAATGTTTTTATTCTCTTTTTATTTTGTCTTATTTTTCTCTTCTTTTGTTTCTTTTAATTCCTTTTCCTTTTCTTTTTACATTTTTCACTTTTCTGCTTAGCATCCATACAATGATTTTCTAGACAGGTCTAGGTGCTCAGTAGCCAAATATCTGAATATTTTTAGGGTCCTTTTAATCCTCAATTTTCACTGAATCTGTTGTGCAAAAGGAGAAAAACGGTACTGTTTACAGAATGCAGGTTACCTCCTTCTGCATTCCTCTGATTGCTCAGATTTAACTTAAAAAAAAAAAGGAAAAAATGTATAATCCATTAGATGACCAGAAACTACCACAGAAGCTCAAGAAATATAACAAGCAGGGAACCAGCAGTTAGCGTAATGGCTATGTCGCTGGACTCCCACGTAGTTGACCGCGGTTCGCGTCTTGGACCCGGTGGCTTACAACTCACGCCGGGCGCGTGTGCGTGCGTGCCCAAGATCCCGAGAGGAGAATGGAGGAGAAGGGATTGCGGCGTGACCATCCCCCCTGGGGGGTGATTTCTCGCTTTCTGTCTCTATGTCTCTCTCTGTCTGTCTGGCGAGCGCACGCGCCCTATGGCAAAAAAACCTCTCCAAAAAAAAAGAAATATAACAAGCAAAGAAAATATCTCTCCTCTAATGGATAAGAATAACTCCTCTTCCTTCGCAAAGAATACAAGGGAACTCATGGAAATGTCAGATAAAGAATTTAAAATATTTATAGTGACAAAGCTAGCAGAGATGTAAGAGAACAGAGACAACTCCAGAAGATGCAGGAGAAAAAAGACACTGAGTTCCAGGAGGTGAGGAAGTTCTTGCACTACCTGAAAGAAGAGATACATTGGGACAAGCAGTTAGCATAACGGCTACGTCGCTGAACTCCCACGTAGCTGACTGCAGTTCGAGTCCCGGACCCGGTGGCTTAAACTCACGCCAGGCGCGTGTGCGTGCGTGCCCAAGATCCCAAGAGGAGAATGGAGGAGAAGGGATTGCAGCATGGCTATTCCCCCAGGGGGTGATTTCTTGCTTTCTGTCTCTGTCTCTCTCTGTCTTTCTGGTGAGTGAATGTGCCCTATAGCAAAAACCTCTCAAAAATAAAGGAAGAGATACACGTCATAAAAAAGAATCAAACAGAATTGTTAGAGATGAAGGCTGTAATACAGGAAATAAAAATTTCCATTGAAAATATCAAAAGCAGATTACATCATGCAGAAGATTGAATCTCAGATGTGGAAGATAGAACCTCTGACCTAGAGAAATTCACAAAAATGACTGAGAAAATAACCAAAAAATATTAGAATAATGGGACCATCAGGTGGTGTGGTGGTTAAGGCAGCTAGACTCCTATATGGCCACCGCAGTTTGAGTCCTGGACTTCGAGGCTTAATTTTTCATTTTCCCTCACTCTCGCTCTGTCCCTCTCTGGTCAAATTAAAATAAATGAATAAATAAAGTCAGATAAAATAATTATTTAAAAAATGAGAATAACATGCGAGTAATACTAGATACCATTAAATGCCAAAACATCTGAATCATCAATATCCCAGAAGGTGAAGAAACTAATAAGGACATTGATGATCTATTCCATAAAATCCTGGAAGAAAACTTTCCATACTTAGAGAGGTACACAAATATCTAGACTTAAGAAATACCAGGGATCCCACATAGAATCGACCCAAGATCTTCCCCAAGACACATCATAGCCAGATTGACCAAAACCACAGACAGAGACAAGGTACTAAAATTGGCAAGAGAGAAACGTCAAGTTATTTTCAAAGGACATCCCACAAGGCTAACATCGGACATCTCATTGGAAACAATGCAAGCAAGGAAAGAATGGGAAAATATATTCAAAGTGTTAAGTGAAAAACAATTTCAAACAAGAATCCTATACCCAGCAAGATTATCATTCATATGGGAAAAAAAGACAAAAACATTCTCAGATAAACAAAACCAAAAGAATTTACCAAAACCAGACAAGCTCTCCAAGACCTGCTAAAAGAAATGCTATTCCAGGAAAACTAAACTCAGACACACAGAAATAAGAGTATAAGAAACAATCAAGAGAATGGCCAGTCTAAATGGTAGGGACAAGTCCAGAGTACATGAACCTAACCTTTTTCCTGGCTTTAAATTTTAAGGAAATTTCTTTTAACATTCTTTTTATTTTGATCTATTAAAACTAAAACTTTTTTTAAATTAAAAAATTCATTTAAAAATACCTATTATTACGTATTTAATGACTGCAGTAAGCTATATAGCCCCAGCAAGGTGCTACTTTATAGTGTGTTCACTTTATTCACTGAGGTTTACGCCCAAATCAGACACGTGTTCATAAATATGTATATATCAGCTGTGCTTGCTATTTAAAGTCTTTAAATTAATTAAGATCTTTAATGAATCAATAAAATGTGAAAAAAAGGCAAGAAAAACAACTGTACACACCAGAGACAGTGTGGGAAAGGGGGTAGGGGGAGTTGGCAGAGGGTCAGAGGTAGGGAATCAGAGGGGGTAGGGAAGAAAAATATATAAGAAACAAGAAATAGAAATTATTTATTGATGATAACATGTATGGTAGTATCCTATACAATGGATACTGGATGGAAAATCTCATTTTGTAGACTTAATTGATGTATAGTGAATGACTGTAAATAAATATATAAATTAAAAAATTAAAGATTTTAAAAAAAGAATCCTAGAACTAATTCTACATTGTGAAATTGGAGTCTATCCCTAGCCAGAGTGGCAGACTGAATGCACCATTAATCTGGTTTGCTCTTAGCCGCCAATTGAAATAGTCACAGTCATTCGATTTTTAAGGAAAAGACAGTACTGCAGAAGTACATTCCAGAGGTCTTTTCATAAAAACCATCCTGTGTGCTCCATCTGCATGTGCAATCTGCTTGTGTATTTTCAGCCAGCTTGCATGGGCAGATTAATGCGTACAATTAGAAAGCAACCTCACAGGCATTCAATAAACTGCCTTCATTATTACACTCAGGAGAGTCCCTTTGGATGTCAATAAAAGCCTAGTTTTCTGCCTGTTAGCTAAATAATTGACAACACTAAAAATAATCAGAAGCAAATGAACGAAGTCAGGAACAAGGTGTTAAGAAAGAGCACATTAAGATTCTCATGGTGGTGCCCCGGGTTGCTATCACGAGCTTTTTCTCCAGCAACTTGGATTTACAGTCTGCTCAAGTCCATGCTGCCCTTCTCTACAGGGGAAAAAAAATCATCCTGGCCTGCTATTTGAACCACACATCACAGCAGGCTGAGACCAGCAAAGTATTGACCAGTTTGAAAGAATTTCTTACTCGTGTTTCTATTTTGTGTCCTTCATTTGACAGCTTCGGGAGAATCTAATTTGGGGGGTGAGGGGGTAGGCAATCTGGCTGGTCTGATAAAATCTTTGTGCTGTTAAAATTCTAACAGCTTTCCTAGACATTTTTTCCACCATCAACTGAATCTAAGAAGGTGTGATAAAGACTTATATGGAGGATCCATCTGTTCTAAGAAGTCCTTTTCATATTTCTAGCTATGTAATGGTTATTCATTTCATTTGCTATCAATCTTTTAATTTCAAAAGTAATTCAAAACATAATCTCTAAAGAAAAAAAAAAAGCCCTCACACACATACCTATTCTTGTGTTTCTCAATAGGCTTTAAAAATCCCTATGGAATACTTCTCATTTTTAGCCAACTTCTCTTTTTCCTGGTTAACTGGGACTTTCACAATAAGCAGAATAAAAAGCAAGAGTGAAATGTGCACATAATTGAATTCACCTCCACTGATAGTGTGTGAGGTGGCTGAGGGCAAAACTTTTCTTTACAGAAAAAGGGTGACTGATCTTAGTATTTAATAAAATACAAACTCAAGAAGCTATAAAACCATGAAAGAAAGGAGGTTGGGCAGCACAACCTCCAATGTCTTTTGAAACTCCAAGGATCTCTCATCCTTCGCCTTGCCATGTTTAAAACACGCCAAAGAATGAACTCGTTCAACTTCCTAGTCCTAAGATTTCTCACTAGGGAGTAGGTCTTGCCTTTTCCAGTGTAAAACTATTAGGTCATCAGGAAAGTCATGATGTACTTTTCTATGTTGTTCTGTGCAAAAATGTATCATGACTTTTCTTTTCTTTTTTTTTTCCATCCAGAGTACACTGAATATTGGCTCAATCAAGCACATCAACATACATGTTATCATCAACAAATAATTTTCCATTTCTTGTTTTCTATAGGTTTTGCTTTTTTTTCATCGTCCTTGATTCCCTATCTCTTAAGACCCAATGGTGGGACCAGCAGGTGGCATGGTGGTTAAGGTGCTGGACACTCCCACATGGCTGACCAGGGTTCAAGCCCTGAATCTGGTGGCTTGCTTTCTCATTTCCTCTCTCTCACTCTCATCCTCTGTCTCTCTCTGGTCAAATTGAGAAATAAATGAATGAATAAATAAAATAAATAATTATTTAAAAAAAAAAAAGACCCAATGGTATGCCACAAGATAATTACATTCGTTCAACATGTCTCTAGACTAATAGTGCTCCAGTCTATCCTCTTATCTCTCTCAACCTCTCGGGGTGAGCCTATACATAAATTTCCATTCATTCTCTACTCATGAAGATGGAGATAATAATGCAATGACATGTTCAATCTTCTGCTTTCCTCCTGACATCTCTCTCTGTAACAGAGTCAGTCTCTCCTGGTGTTTAGCTACCCAGCAGCTTTCTTACCCACATGCCTGCCTTAGAAGACAAGCAGAGAAATTCAGGCTATGGGTTTTCTGACTAAAATGAGGGTAATGCCGATTTAGCTAAGGAGGAACACATCACGTACTAACACTTCTCCCTTAACCCATTCAATCTCTCACTCATATCCCAGCCCAAGTAGCAGAGACAAAATACTTAACTTGCTAATAAGTCAAGTAGAAGGTTGGGAAACTTTATTTTCATTCCTGCCTCTGATTCTTTTTTTTTTTTTTTTTTTTGAGAGTTTTTTGCTATAGGGCACATGCACTCGCCAGACAGACAGAGAGATACAGAGAGATAGAAAGCAAGAAATCACCCCCCAGGGGGGATGGCCACACTGCAATCCCTTCTCCTCCATTCTCCTCTGGGGATCTTGGGCACGCACGCACACACGCCCGGTGTGAGTTTTAAGCCACTGGGTCTGGGACACGAACCACGGTCCACTACATGGGAATCCAGCGACATAGCCATTACGCTAACTGCTGGTCCCTTCCTGTCTCTGATTCGTAAAGAAGGATCTTCCTACAATAGAGGCAATCATTTTAAGGCTATGAGAAACCAGAGGACATTGTACTTAGAATAGGAATAAACTCTAAGGTGTCACACATATGTTTACCCTAACATCTGAGTGATCTTAAATTCTGTTAACATGGGCCAGCAGGTGGCAAGGAGGTTAAGATGACTGGATCCCACATAGCTGACTGTGCAGTTTGAGTCCTGGACCCAGTGGCTTAAAAAATATGTCAGGCATGTGTGTGTGTATGCCCAAATTCTCAAGAGGAGAATGAAAAAGGGACTATGGAATGATCATTCCCCCTGAGGGTTGAATTCTCACTTTCTCTCCCTCTCTCTCTCTCTTTGTCTCTGTCTCTCCACAGCACATACACCTACCCTTTAGCAAAAACAAAACAAAACAAAAATATGTTATGAAAGAACAATGGAGGCAGAGAACAGGAGGCAATCAGCAAACATTCCACATCAGAGTGGGAAGCCAAACTGCTGGCTCTGGTGGGACCAGAAATCAGTAAACAGTCTCTACAAAATAAAAGTTGTGTGATGCCATTCAACAAGAACCTTTGTAAGAACTATCATTTTAAGCCCCTATAACATTCAGCACTTCAATGCCATTTACGTAAGCTATTTCTTTTCATTCTTTTTTTTTTTTTTTTTTTTTTTTTTTTTAAGGTTTTTGTCATAGAGTGTGTTCTCTCACTGGAGAGTAACAGAGGGAAAGTGAGAAATCACCCCCCCAATGAAGATGGTCACACTGCAATCCCTTCTCCTCTACTCTCTTCTCGGGATTTTGGGCATGTATGCACATGCCCCAGTGTGATTTTTCAAGCCAGCTAGTGCAGGACTCAAACTGTGGTCGGCCATGTAGGAGTCCAGCTCTTGACCACTATGCCACCTGCTGGCCCCATCATTTCCTTTAATTCTTACAAATAGCCTAGGGAATGGATATTACCACCCCTATTTTATAATAAGACAAACAGGGCCAGCCCTGTAGCCTAGTGTCTAAGAGACCATGATCCCACATGGTTGACCATACAGTTTGAATCCTGCCACAGTGGCTTGAAATACATGCCAGGTGCATGTGCTCCCAAAATCCCAATAGGATGAAAAAATGGATAAGGGATTTCAGTATGGCCACATACCAGTGAGGGTTCTTTCCTTTTCTCTCTCTTTCTCTCTCTCTCTCTCTCTCTCTCTCTCTCTGTTTCTCTATATCTCTCTGGCAATAATAAGGAAAAACAGAAAACCAAAAAAAAAAAAAAAAAAAAAAAAACACCAAAACACTGAGATTCATAGAGGTTTAGTAATTTGCCCAAGGTCACAGCAAGGGAATGGAACTAGGTCTTTGAATCTAGATCTGCTTGGTTGTAATTCTACTACATCTAGAATAATTAGGGCCAGAAACATGGGTCTTTGGTTTTGTCTTTTTTTTAAAAAAAGAGAGATATTTTTGTTATAGGGTGTACGTGCTTGCTGGAGACAGAGAATGACAGAAAGTGATAAATCACCCCCCTGGGGGATGGCCATACCACAATCCTTTCTCCTCCATTCTTCTCTTGGAATTTTGGGCATAGATGCACAAGTACACAGCATGAGTTTCAAGACCCCTGGTCTGGGACTTGAATCGTGGTTTACCATGTAGGAGACAGCACTGTAACCTCTATACCATCTGCTGGCCCCCAGTTTTGTCTTTTTGTAAATCAGTGTGCAGGTATCCTAGATGCCAAGAGTTGGGACACAAACTTATCTTTAACGTTTATATAACAGAGTAGATGATCTACATTGTAAAGTACATGGGAGTTGGCCAGCACATATTAGCTATTATTTATAAACAATGCTGGAAAAAAAATAACTTGGTGTATGCCCAATTGGAGTTTGGATTTTGGCCAATAACTGATAAATATTTTTTCGATTCTTGTCTAGAATAAATACACATATATAATGATTCCATGTCCATTAGACGGCTATCTAGTTTAGATTCTACTTGAACACTTCATTTCAAAACCCTACCTTATATCAGTGTCCTTTAAGTGAGTATAATCAGAAGTACCCTGGATCACCAAAAAAATCAAGCCCTCCAAGTTATTCATAATAGAGAGTTTCCCAAATTCAGTATTATTGCTGATCAACTGACTACTAAAGAGTACCTTGGTTGAGTACAGAGGTCTCCAACCACAGATTCTTACTTATATGATGGTAATTCAATTGCATAATTAATATAACAGTCAATAATCCAGTACTGAATGTCTGGAAAAGTGGCCATCACCTAGAATTTAAAAGTTTAATGTATCTGCATATAACACTACAAAGTTCTGAAAACATACTTACTATTGATGATGCTCTCTAAATGCTTCTCTTCTTTGTTTTTCTTGAAGTCTTCTTTTCTCCTCCAGTTTATTGCTCTGAAATTGCACATATCAAAATGGAATCTATTGGGAACCAGCAGTTAGCGTAATGGCTATGTCGCTGGACTCCCACGTAGTCGACCGCGGTTCGCGTCTCGGACCCGGTGGCTTACAACTCACGCCGGGCGCGTGTGCGTGCGTGCCCAAGATCCCGAGAGGAGAATGGAGGAGAAGGGATTGCGGCATGACCATCCCCCCTGGGGGGTGATTTCTCGCTTTCTATCTCTCTGTCTCTCTCTGTCTGTTTGGCGAGCGCACGCGCCCTATAGCAAAAAAACCTCTCCAAAAAAAAAAAAAAAAGGAATCTATTAAGGAAGCTTTAAGCAGAATCATAATGTTAGTTATCCATAGGTTCAAGTGGCCTTAACAATCTACTATTGTACCTTGCCAGAAGTTCCCAGGTAGTATTCCCTCTCAGAATTCATAACCACTCTACTGAAAGCCAGATGCCCCAAGTTCTTTCCATAGCTCCCCTTTCCCAACTTGATTGGCATAACAATATTATTTCACATTTTTTAAAAATAACTTTTATTTTTTATTTATTCATTCATTGATTTTTTTTTAAATTTGACCAGAGAGAGACAGAGGGTGAGAGTGAGAGAGAGAGGAAGTGGGAAAGCAAGCCACCAGGTCCAGGACTCGAACCCTGGTCGGCCATGTGGGATTGTCCAGCGCCTTAACCATCACGCCACCTGCTGGTCCCTCACATTTTTATTCTTTAGTTCAAATGATAGCAACATTCATTTTTAAGCAATGTTTTCAAATGTTCTATAGAAACATGAAAATTTCATACCAAGTATATAAAAGTTATAATAAATGGTAAAATAACTCATATAAAATCTATATGTACACCCACATTCTACTAAAGCATTCAGAAAAATATTTTCAATAAGCCAATCCAACTCCCTTCTGACTTAGAATCAGATACTTAAAGCTGCTGAGGGACAGAATAGCACATGCCATAAAAAAAGCCATCCACTCGAATAGAAAAGAGTGCTTTTTTTTAATTAGTTATTTGGAGAGCCTAGAGACAAAGAGCTTCATGTTTGATATTACTATCACCATGACTCTGGCATATTTTAATCCAATTTGAATAACCCAGGAACACTAGCTTTTTTGCTCACCACAACACAACTGTCATTTTTTGAAATTTGCTATGAAAAACAAGTAAAATCCCTAGACAACTTTAATGGGGAGTTAAAGCAAGTTCTACAACACAGGAAATAGATCATTTTAAATGAATCCAAGATAGATGGCAAACAGGTAGGTTTGCTTTAATAAAAAAAAAAAAAATTGGATTTGCTCAAAGAAATACATGTAAAAAAGAAATAATGGGAATTATTACTTTCGAATTCTAACAACAGTTTGGCTTCTTCTTTTTTTTTTTTTAAAGTTCTCGAAGAGTGTGTGTGCTTACCAAAGAGAGAGAAAGACGGGGTGGGGGGGAGTGGGGCGGGGAGCAGCAATCCCAAGCTCCATGGGGTGTAGTCACACCGCAATCCCTTCTCTTCCACCTCTTCACCCTGTCACAAGTGCCTGGCGTGTTTTTCAAGCCCCCAGGGCCAGAATTCAAACCATGAAGAGGGCCATGTGGGATCCAGCACCCTTAGCCACAAGGCTACCAGCCAGTCCACTCCATTTTTCTAAGAGGGGGGGATACTGTTGTTTATTTCCATGGAAGTTTTTATTCGCATCAAACTATTTGTTAGTCCCATTTCAAATGGTAAAATGGATGACAATTTCAGCTTGGAATGGGGGGGAATTAAAGAAATTTACTAGAGTCAAAAGAAATCAATTCCAATCCAAGCAGTTGGATTATTAATGAAACACAGAATTCTAGGAAGCAAACTAATGGAAAATTATAGGACCAAGTAAATATGATTCTCATCTAAAAGAAATTCTAACTCATGAGACCCAATATACTCAATTGAGTTGAGTTTCCTCTATCCCTGGGTATAAAAACCAAAAGCAGTAAGTGGTAGGTATTGATTAAACCAGTATTAGGAATGCTGCTTTAAAAACAATGAGAAAGCCACACAAACATCTAGATGCAAAGGCTAGGGTTCCTCGAGTAAGGTTCTACTGAGAATACTTGTTTTAATCTTTTTACTAACAGATTCTCACTCACAAAACAGTAGCTAAATTTTATTCAACACAAGTTTGTTTATGCCTCAGCAGAAGCTGAAGAAGTAATCTGTAAGATACTGGAGTATTTAAGAAACTATAATTAATACATATCAACATGGGTACCTGTTTTAGTATATTAATCCAAATACATACATTTGTCAGTATCCTATTTTTCTCTATTTAACAGTTCAAGAGTCACCTAAATGCATTTATACATATGTGTATACTAGGTCATCAGAAAAGTCATGGTGCGGGACCAGCAGTTGGCATAACGGCTATGTCGCTGGACTCCCATGTAGTCGAGTGTGGTTCGAGTCCCAGACCTGGTGGCTTAAACTCATGCCGGGTGCATGTGCGTGCATGCCCAAGATCCTGAGAGAAGAATGGAGGAGAAGGAATTGCAATGTGGCCATCCCCCCTGGGGAGTGATTTCTAACTTTATGTTGCTCTCTGTCTTTCTGGCGAGCACATGAGCCCTATAGCAAAAACCTCTCCAAAAAAAAAAAAAAAAAAAAAAAAAAAGAAAAGTCATGATGCATTTTTACATAAATACACCATGACTTTTCCAACAACTCAATATATATATGCAGAATGTAAAATATCCAAGACATGAGATCCAGATTACGCAAATATGGAAACAGTTCCATGTTCACCAACACTGACTGAATGACCTTAAACAAACCGGTAAATGCCACTGAATCACATATCTTTCAAATGTGTATTGAATGCCTAGTACATGCTTGATGCTGTGCTAGGTGCTGGGAAAACAGCTATGGATATAGCAGTGACTGCCCTGGGAAATCTCAGAGTCTAGCTGGAGACATAGACAGGAAAACAGCAATGGCAGTATGTTAAGGGTAGAGGAGTTTGCCAGTAATATAATAAGGACACACAGGGAAAGCACAGTAGATCGTCAGAAAATGTTCTCAAAAGGTCCACAAACCTTTATTCAGTGCCTGTGCAAGGGCAGACTCCATCCTGAGCATGAGAACCCACAAAGTGAGTAGTACTGCGAAGGTGATTTCTAAGCACAGCTCCATGATGGAATGCATATTAGGAGTGCATTAATGGAGAGTGGGCTCACAGCTTTCTTTGGGTTCCCTAAGCATCAGATGACCAAGTAAAAGGATAAAAACAGGTATCTAATGAGAGAGAAATTCCAGACAGAGATCAATCTTAAATAAATAAGAGGTTTCCAGAAGGAGGATGAACAGGGCTACTGCTGTTAAATAGGTTGCTCACTGCCCAGAGTATCCCAGCAGAGGGGGTTGGAAGGGCTGACAGAGCCAGTATGCTGCTCCCCAAAACTTGCACCTGAGCATATGGCCACTTCAGCACAGAGGGGATGTCTTTCTGTTCTGCACAAAGGTATATCTATCACCAATCCGAGCCTGGCATCACAGAACTAGCTGCCAGGATGGAGAATTAATTTCTAATTTGTGCAGAGGCAATGATAGGCTAACATCAGCTCTAGAAAGGGAAAGGACATTGCTAGAACTTACAGTAATTTCCATACTCAAAAAGCACAGAAACACGTGCCAGCTCAGGGAACCCAAGAAGCTCATGTATAAATTGAAAGATGCCTGTAGAGAGGTGGTCAAAAGACAAAGCTGAGAAAAGAAGAAGGTATGATTATAAAGTCAAGAAAAGGAGTTTGGACTTCACAAAAGGCAATAATAGGCCATAATGTTCTCTTAAGCAGCTCACTCTGATAGCAACATGGAGGATAAGATGCAGACAAGGCCATAAACATAACAGAACCCATGGGTTGGTTCTCACAGTAATTCAGGTTATGAATTATGAGAGTCCCAAATTAAGGAAGCAATGATAAACAAAATACAGACTCTAGAAAAATTTAGGGACAGACATACTAGGCAGTGTAACTATATACATGTAGGATGAGATAAGAGCTAAGAGTCTAAGATGACTATTGTTTAAGAGCATCAGAATGTGTGAGCTCAATTTTAAATGTATTAATTTTTTTTAGAGAGAGAGAGATTTTTGCTAGGGCACTTGCACTCACAAGAGAGACAGAGAAAAAGTGAGAAATCACCTCCTAGGGAGGATAGCCATGCCTCAATTCCTTCTCTTGGGATTTTGGGCATGCCTACATAAGCACCCTGTCTGAGTTTCAGGGACTCGTCCCACAGTTGGCCATGTGGGAGTCCAGCAACCTAACAATTATGCCATCTTCTGGTCTCATGAATGTATTGAACTTGTGGAATAACTATCAAGCATGCAAGAAAATATTCAGTTCTGGGATTGAGAAATATAGTCTGGCATGAGTATGTGGATTTCAGTGATCCTCAGCACAAGTAAACTAAATGCTTATATGTGGAAGTTTTCACCTGTGGATTGGGGTGTAGGCACAGAGATATCAGAAGACACGAATGAATAGACCCTAGTAGAACATCAGAAGTGGAAAAACAGGTAGAGGAAAAGGATTCAGAGAAAATCAGAGGAGTGGCATTTGGAAGGCAGGGTACTTAACAGTCGATATTACAAAGTGCTTAAATATGGTAGGAGTTGAAGAGTCTTCACTGGGTTTCTCAGTTGAAAACAACATTTTTTATTTTTAGCCAGATCAGTCCCAGAGGAATGCTAGAGACAGAAGCCAAACTCAGCCCACTAATGAAGAAGTAAAGGACAGACTCAGAGAAAGCTAAGTGCCTAACTAAGCTAGCTGAGCTCAGCACCACCTACAGAACTTCTTCAAAAACCGATTCTTTGGTTCAGGTGATTGTTAGTCCAATCTAACTGAGCCAAATGAGGTTAGGCAGGCTTTTTAAGAAGTTGCATCATACAGGACCAGCAGTTGGCAAAAGGGTTATGTCGCTGGACTCCCATGTAGTCAACCACGTTTGTAGTCCCAGACCCAGTGGCTTAAACTCACACTGGGTGCACATGTGTGTGTGCATGCCCAAGATCCCAAGAGGAGAATGGAGAAGAAGGGATTGCAGTGTGGTCATCCCCCCTGAGGGGTGATTTCTCACTTCCTGACTCTCTGTCTCTCTCTCTCTCTCTTTATGCACGCACACTGTGGCAAAAAAAAGGAAGTTGAATCATGATGCTTGGGATAGAGGAGCTGAAAGCAAGCCATAATAGAGAACATTTGCTGTTTAAAAAGAAACTTAAATAGATTATACTCTGAAAGTGAAAAAACTGAAACACAAGAAAGTAACGGGAATAAAGGGGGCTTAATTGACAGAGAAGCGAGTTCCTGAGGAGAAGAGAGAGAAGATGAGATGGTGAACATAGGTGGAACAATCTATCGTGGCGACAAGAAAAGACACCCTTTTACTCCTCCTGAGATAGGGTGAGAAGGGGATAGAAGCAGCAAAGGAAAAGTGAGGAAACAGAGAAATAAAGACACCTAAGGTCTGATGGCCTTTATTTCCTATGAAGCAGGAGCTGAGGTCATGTGCTGGAAATCAAAGGAAAGGATAAGAAGAACATGAAGTGAGCAAGATCTTGGTAACTGGGGCTGAGCCTAGAATGCAAAGGAATACTGCTGGGTAGCGGGTATTGTTAAAAATTCTGCTGAGCTGGAATGAGTTGAAATCCCAAAACTGTGGTGGTTGGCAGCGGGAAGCCACGTAGGTTTTCCCCCAGAAACCTCATTCACGTGGATTTATTACAAATAATTGAACCTGTCCAATTCATATGTGAAATAAGAATAACCTTCTTGGGGACCAGCAGGTGGTATGATGGTTAAGGCACTGGACTCCCACAGGGTTGACCATGGTTCAATTCTTGGACCTAGTTAGTGGCTTACTTCCTCACTCTGTCTCTCTCTGGTAAGTGCATGTGTCCTATAGAAAATTGTTAAATAATACTAGAAACTTAAAATAATTCATAAAAAAGAATAACCTCTGTTTTCTTACAAGAGGTTGATATAATAGAATCAAATGGCATAGTGTGAAAGCACTTATTTACATTTATAATTAGTTTTAAGGCCCCTCTATTGAGGGCTCACTAAATGGGAGGCATTGTGGCAAGGACTTTGCATATACTGTATCACCCAGACTTACCTATCACATTATGACCGTTTTACAATAAGGAAAGTAAAGCTAACAGCCTATACACTTAGTACATTTGCATTTCTTAGATATTATTAACATTCCAACATGACAGGATTAATTAATGAGATCCTGTTGCTTCTCAACAACCAAAGACACAACGCTCCACCAGTTCATCCACAAAGAAATGCATGATGTGGGAACCATAGTTCTTGGCAACACTGGTAATTCCTTGATAGTTTTCAGAAGTGGAAATAGTTCCTAATTTATACAAACAATATTAAAATAATTTCCTCAACATCAAGTTTTACCCCTAAATTTGTTCATAAAGCATTAGTTCTTGCTAGTACTTTCTTCCTAGAAATAAGAGAGCAGTAGATACAATTTCTTAAAAATATGTATATGTTTGCATCTCTGCATCTAACATGCATAACTTATTTTCTCCTAGTTAGTTCCTACTTTATAGCATTATAAGGAACTAATGACACTTATCAATGTCTGCATGAAACACCCACCAAAGCTCCAGTGCTCCAAATGACTTTGGCAGCCATAGATTAACAGAAAGAACAAGGAAGGGCCATTGGATGCCCTTCAAATTTCTAGCTGCATTTTTTGAGGTTATGATACCCCCCACTCCCAAGAGGCTGGCGGAATCCAATAGAAGTATTTGGAGGGACCAGCAGTTAGCGTAATGGCTATGTCGCTGGACTCCCACGTAGTCGACCGTGGTTTGCATCCCGGACCAGTGGCTTAAACTCACGCCGGGCGCATGTGCGTGCATGCCCAAGATCCCAAGAGGAGAATGGAGGAGAAGGGATTGTGGCATGGCCATCCCCCCTGGTGGGTGATTTCTCGCTTTCTGTCTCTCCGTCTCTCTCTGTCTGGTGAGCGCATGCACCCTATAGCAAAAACCTCTAAAAAAAAAAAAAAGTATTAAAAAGTATTTGGGAACTATCTTACACCATATATAATAATATTATTTCAAGCATACGTCTATCAAAGGCAGTATAAAAGGAATTCAGGAGGTTGGGAGGGTCTTTAACATAGAGGTAAAGTATTTCCATTTGTCAGGTTGTGGGCATTAGGAAAATCTGGAAAAATCAAATTATTACTGAATTCATTCATGTGATTATCAGAGAAAAGTTAGAGTGTGATTTACTCTCACAGCACTAAATTTGGGTGAGAGGCTTGCTGTGAGGAGTTATAAAAATCCGTCTAATTATACCACAGAAATACAATGGCAAAGAAGGTACTTGTATCCAGTACATTGCCTTTTTAAAAAAAAATAATTTTCTTTTACTCTAATGCTGTAATAACTTGAGAGACATTGTCTCTGCTTCATATATTTCTAGGAAGAGACATTAGTACATCATTATGAAGTCACATAAGTAAATTATTTCCTATGGCTCCTATTAAAAAAATTTACCACAAATTTAGCAGCGTAAAAGAACACAAATTTATCACCTTACAGCTTTGGAGATCAGACATCCAAAATGTGTCTGAATGTACTACCAAGTGTCTGGAGGGCTGCTTTCTTTCTGGAGGCTCCAAAGGAAAATTAATTTCCTTGCCTTTTCCAGCTTCCAGAGGCTTCCACATTCCTACATCTTCAAAGTCTTCAATAAATCTTTGGACACCATCTTTCTCCAATCATCTCTCTTTCTCTCTCTTCAATTCTAAGGACTGTGTGAATACGTTGGGCCCACCTGGATATTGCAGACTACCCTCCCTATTTTAAGATCCCTTGATTAGGGACCTTAATTCCATCTGTGAATCACCCTTGGCAATTAGCATAACATATTCTCAGCTTCTAGGGATTAGAAAATGGACGTCTTAGAGGAATGTCTGTGGGGAGAGTATTATTCTGCCTATCATATAGATTATAATCTATTTTTAAGTCATTAAGTATCAAACACACAATATGCCAGACATTTTCCAAAATCTCTGCCCTCCTTATCCCTTGCCTTCATTTAGTGCTAAGCAGTGGTGTGCTGGTAAACATTTAACAATTGGCTTAGGCAGGGAGGAAGAGGAGAAGTTGATGGGTAGCATTTACTGGTTTCCGTGGTGTAAATATTCCCTCCACAGTCAGTTTTAAGCTATCAACATGAAATCAACTAACCCATAAAAATCCTGAAAATTGAAAAACCCTTCTCATGAGCTAAGTATAAAGAGGCCTCAGTACATCATTGGAAGTATACATATATACTATTACTATACTGAAGTCTAGGGAATGCAAGTTTGACTGAAGCATCCCAGTGCCCTCTTGAAATTTCTGTCTTAGTCCATAGGAGTAATTCTTCCTAGATCCCATTGGCATGACTGGATGTTAAAGAGCTGGCTGCCTTTTATGTCTTCCTGTTTATTGAGGATCAAAGAACACCCACAAATACTGGGAGGGAATCCGTTCACTCTCCCTTCAGTCAATGCTATGCACACAGATGGTGACCAATCAGAATGAGCACCAGTGTACTTGTGCTGATTACCGAAATCTACATATTCAAGCCAGACTATGTTTCTGAATCCTAGAACAAAATGCCAGTGTCCCCCATTGACTCCTCCTAGGAGATGAAAAACGGAAGGGCAAGGGAGGTCAACACTGGAAACCAAGCTAGAGGCTCTTAGGTGGCCATAGGCTTCTTGAATTCTCCTTGGCTCACAAAGGGCAGCAGTCATTTGCTTGGACAATGTTTTGCAGGCTGGTTTCCATGTGTGTGTTTGCTGTGTATTAAAGAAAAAAACATTTCCCATAAGCACAGTCAATGGCCATTCCCTTGGTCATTTATTTGCACACTGGCAATATGCAAGACGTCATTGCTTAGATGTCCATTTCTCTTTTATCTGATACAAACTACTAAATGGGCTTACATTTACTATGAAAAGCCACTGATTGAAGTATAGCAGAAAGGGCACTGTCATGGGGACAATGAGTCAGAGACATCAAGTTGTGAAAGGACCAGGGTAGGTTGCTCTCTCTTTTGTAAGGTTATTTAAATTAATGTTCCCAAACTTTCATGTGCACAGGAGTCACCTGGGAGCTCTTTACAATATAGATTCTGATTCAGTAGTTCTGAGGTGGGGCTCAAGATTCTGTGCTTCCAACAAATTTCCAGGTGACATCAATGCAGCTCATTTCAACAGCCAAGTTTTGGATGGGGTCTACTGATCAGCTTCTCCTCCAACCTCTCACTTCCAGCCTCTCCTTTCTAGCATATTTATGCCTATTCATTGCAGCTGTCATATCAGAAAAGCCAATCCAAATAAGATTTCTGTATCTATATGTCTAGTGTTATGGCATAAACTGGAAAGGAAAAAAGTATTGCTCTCACTCAATGTAAAACAAAAGTTATAGTCCCTAACACTTATGAATAATACATGGTTGTGACCCATAAATAAATGGGCTGCAAATGACCTGTAAGCCAGCCAATTATGGGGATTAAATGACGTCTAGTAGATGACTTTTAGGATAATTCTTCGGGGGTCTGCAAACCTCTTAATTCAGTTCCTGAGGGTGAATTGATGATTTTCTTTTTTCTACCTATAATGCAGACAATGTTCTGTAAAGGGAGCACCTCTTCTACAATCACAAATCCTATAGACGACTATTCCTTAAAAGGAGAATGGAGCCAACTTCATGGTCTGGTGGTTAAGGGAGTCAGATCCTACATGGCCAAACATAGTTCAAATCCCAGCCATGGTGGCTTGGAAAACAACTAGGCAAGTGTGTGTGCACGCTCCGAATCCCGATAGATGGAGAGATGGAGGAGAGAGGGTTGTGGATTGACCAGGCTCCCTGAGGCATGGGGTGTTTTCTCCCTCCCTCCATCTCTCTCTGGAAAGCACGTACACATTCTGGCAATTATAAAAAAAAAAAGGGAGAAAAATTGGAGAAATTAAAGTGTTAGATGAAGAAAAAGAAGAGGGAGGAATAGAGAAGCATGTCTTTCTCGTTACAAAGACATGTAAAATTTTAAAAGGATATTATAATAAAAATATTTTTAATAAAAATGTAGTAGTTGATCAACTAGAAATGGATTGCTAAAAGAGAATTTTAAAGAAAGTCTCAGCACCAGCAGTTAGCGTAATGGCTATGTCGCTGGACTCCCATGTAGTCAACCATGGTTGGAGTCCTGGACCCGGTGACTTAAACTCACACAGGGCGCGTGTGAGTGTGTGCCCAAGATCCCAAAAGGAGAATGAAGGAGAAGGGATTGCGGCATGGCCATCCCCCCAGGGGGTGATTTCTTGCTTTCTGTCTCTCTGTCTCTCTCTGTCTTTCTGGCAAGTGCACGCACCCTATAGCAAAACCTTCTCAAAAAAAAAAAAAAAAAAAAAAAAAAAAAAAAAAAAAAAAAAAAAAAAAAAAAAAAAGAAAGAAAGTCTCTATACTCTTAATATTTCCAGCATTTTATCACAGTTCCTCATGTCCAAGTCCCATCTTCTCTCCATCCCCACAGACTACATCTATACTGTAAAATAATGCTCTTGGATTTGGGAAAGGAAACGGTGATACTTTTAAGACTCATTTTACATGAACAGTCCAGAGTAGGGAGGCCTGCCCACAGTCACATAGTACAACAAACCACCTTCCACGTAAGACTAGTCTCCTCATATCTAGGAATAAAGCTTTTTCAGGGGAGAGGATAACTTCTATTCTCTCATGCCTTCTATAAGCCATAAGCTTTTAGCTTTTAATGTCATTAAATTTGTCTAACACCTAATCTTTAAAAGAAAAGAGGAAGAAAGAAAAGGAGGTAGGAGAAAAAGACAGCAGAAAAGGAATTGTGTCTCCCTGAATTATACCTGCACCAGGAGTCACACATGGCGGTCAGGATCATGACTCGACCTCCTGCTCCCAAACTTCCAGTACTTAAAACCTCCAGCTTAAGATATTGTGAAGAACGGGAGGAGGAAGGGGGTAGGGGTAGGACAATGCTGAATTCTTCCTTCTTTTCTAGCAGATGTGCATTTTATGAGAATTTTTTCTCTAAGTCTCAGAAAGAGTATCAAAACTAAAATATCCCTCTAAAGTTTAGAACAGATCATATCACTAATACGGAAATGCAAATGTATGCTTCTTCTTTTATTAGTAAGACAGGCATGTTCACCTGCATCACACTCACCCTGGAAAGTGCACTGTTTGGCTATCAGCACGGCAGTGTCCCACCAATTGCCATTGTTATTAGCCTATTGCCTGATACTCAAATATGCAGTTTACAACTTTCAGTCACCTAAGAGGTGAGTCAGCATGGTGATTAAGAACACTAGCTCTGGGACCAGCAGATGGCATAATGGTTACATTGCTGGACTCCATATAGTCGACCGTGGTTTGAGTCCCAGACTCAGCAGCTTAAATTCATGCCAGGTGTATGTGCGTGCGTGCCCAAAATCCCAAGAAGAGAATGGAGAAGGGATTGCAGTGTGGCCATTCCCTCCTGTGGGGTGATTTCTTACTTTATGTCTCTCTGTCTCTCCTCTCTCTCTCTCTCTGGCAAGCATATGCACCCTATAGCAAAAAATATCTCTCAAAACAAAAACACAAACAAAAAGAAAACACTAAGAGCCCTAGCTCTGGGGCCAGCAGTTGGCATAGTGATTACAATGCTGGATTCCCACTTCTCTGACTGCAGTTTGAGTCTTGGACCTGGAAGCACCTGGTAGCTTGAAAATCACACCAGTTGTGTGTCCATGCATGGTCAGGCTCCTGAGAGAATGGAGGAGAAGGGATTGTGACATGATTGTGATATCTGGGGGATAATTTCTCACTTTCCCTCTTACTGTATCTGTTTCTCTCTGGCGAATGTATATGTGCTGTGCTGTGATAAAAAAAACTTAAGAAAAAAAAAAAAGAAGAAAAGAAAAAGAAAAAAGAACACTAGCTCTGAGGTTAGTCTACCTGGGTATGAACCTTAGTTCCTCTTACTTATTGGCTCTTGATCTCTTGGGCAAGTTATCTACCCATTCTGTGTTATGTTCTCCATTTGCAAAATTGGGTAATAAGAATATGTACTTCATGGGTCTACCATGAGGATTAAATTAGTTAATATAAGGACCTTGTCTAGAAGAGAGCCCGGCACTCAATAAATCCTCAGCAAGTGGTAGCTATTCATCCTCTCCACCTTTTTCTTACCTTTTCTCTCTGAATGGCCTTCATTTTTTGGAGTTCAGCTTCTTCAGCTTCCTTCTTAAGTCTTACAGATTCTTCTCTTTTTAGCTAAATTGTATTGAGATTACAGGGGACAAAAAACAGTTACCATTTTTCAGTCTGAATCTCTGGAACACAAAATTATGATGAAAGGCAAATTGCAGTATTGTTTGTGCTATACCTCACCATGATTATAGGTTGTGACTTCAAGCTACTCAGATCACAGAGAATAGTCAAGAAATCTCTCTCATTTGTGTTTCTTCTTTGGCTTCCCTCTCTCTCTTTTTTTCCTCTCTCTTTCTCTGAGTTGAGAAGGGGAAGAGGCAGACACATTTTTCTGATTATAAAACCCAGTGTTCACTGTAAAAATCACTGGGCATCTTACATCTCTTCTATATGACCTCCTCAACTGGCATGGGGTAAACAAGTCCATGGGCTTAGAACCAAAATATTCGAAGTACATAGACTTACACTACCATTAAAATATAGTTAATTTCAACTAAGGGGGGAAAATTCCTTAATTGATGATCTTGCATATGACTTGCATAGAAATTCTAGGTATTTATTTCTTCACTTTTTACTTCCTGACTTCTTTGATCTTTAGAATTCACTTTTGCAATTAGTTTTATGCTTTTGGTAAAAGTACTGTTTTATATAGTGGTTACTTGAAAGTGCTGGTACTCAAAAATCCTTGCCAAAATTAGACTAAAAAAGATGGATTCTGACCTTTTGCTGGTATTTAGATTGCATCAGTTGGAGTTGTTGTTTCTGCCTGACTTCAGTCTCTGATTGGCTTCCACCTAAGGGGAGAAAAAAATAAGCCACGAAGGTGAAACGTGAATATTAAGCTGAAATGTCAGCCGTCAAGGACTAATTAATGCATGATAAGTCTACAACATGAGCTTCCTTAACATTTTCATACCCCTGGAAATAAGAACATAACTGGTTTTCTTAATAAGACCTTAAAGAGTGGTAATTGCTTAAATAAGAAACAGAGCTGGACAGGAAGATGAGGCTCTCTTCTTAAAAAAAAAAAAAAGAAGAAAATCCTACTAAGGTTTCTCAATCACGTACGTATAAAGTTTTTACTTATTTTACTTAGAAATCACACTTGAAGGGCCATGGTAAATCATACAAAATAGCATCTGTGTTGTAAATTCTAGAACATTCTTTGTACATGAGTATGATCATTTCTTATCCTAATGGAGATGATGACCAGGGCCAGCAGGTGGTGTGGTGGTTAAGGCACTAGATCTCACATAGCCGACCATAGATTATGTCCTGGACCTAGTGGCTTGAAAATCACATGGGGAGCATGTGCGTGCATGCCCAAAATCCTAAGAGGAGAATAGAGGAGAAGGGATTGTGGCATGGCTCTCCTCCTTGGAGGGGTTATTTCTCATTTTCTGCACTCTTTCTTTTTTTGTCTCTCGGTGGCCAGTACCAAAAAAAAGTGATGACAAATGATGTGATTGCTTTTCTTCTAATACTAATGTCCTGTATTTAAGAAAAGTGCAGGAGAGCCTCAGGGGTTTTACCACTAGGCAAGTATGAGGGAAATTTTTTTTTAAAGTTCATAGAAAACTGGAATTAAAATCTGAGTCTATTTTGCTGAAAAAAAAGTAATTCTATACTTTTTCATAATACGTTTTGAAGTATTTCAAAATATTTTTATGAATTTTTGAAGACCCCCTTGTGTGTTTTTATAACTCAGCTTTTAAATGTAGAGTGAGAATATTCCATTTAGTAACTGATTATCATTATCTACTTTATTCTTCCTCCTTTAGGTATTCAATGGAAAAATGTGGACATTAGATTATTTGCCGCTCTTCTCTTAAACTTAAAATAATCTGGGGCCAGAAATATTCTTAGCTTAACAATCATCTAAAAATTGCTGCTTGGGGATTTTTGAGTGTTTATGTAAGCGTGGTACATGTATTATACAGGTTCCTTTGAGATAACTCTCTGGTGCTTTGGTCACTGAAAGTGTCAGTTCTCTGGAAGATTTACTCTCACAGAAGAAGCATTAAAACAATTGTGTTCACTATAGTTTTTATAATTGACTCATAAAGATACCATAGGGACTTTTCTTCTGAGTTTCAAAAGATATATAAGGCCTGTTTGGTTTTGGCCCTTTAATCACTTTTGTAGGAAATAGGAGAATGGGAAAAGAAATAGCGAGGAATATTGAAGCTTTTACTTAACATTATAGCCAGTTTCAGTATCTTCTACAACCATACCAATATTTTAAGAGGTCTCAGCACTTGGAGGTTTTGTTCCAAATTTATTTCAAAGTTTAACACATTCTATAGTTTCTTCTAGATCCAATTCCTCCCATACACACATACCTAACCATTTCTACTGGGTCATCAGAAAAGTCATGACACATTTTTGTATGGAAAATATGTCATGACTTTCCTGACAACCTAATAGATACTTCAAATAGCAAGAAGTTGAAATAAAGAACCTGCTCATTTTCTGCTAAGACCCCAAGACAATAGGTACCAACTGCTTCAAATACCATGGTGAGATTCCTGGTGCCCAACACAGATTTTATAAGGTGATAACTGAAAACAAGTTTGAGAAACTTTAATAGCTACTTTCACCCGATAAAGGAGGGCAGATAGGTCAAAGGGAGATTAAGGGAACCAGCAGTTAGCGTAATGGCTATGTCGCTGGACTCCCACATAGTCGACCGTGGTTTGCGTCCCGGACCCGGTGGCTTAAAACTCACGCCGGGCGCGTGTGCGTGTGTGCCCAAGATCCCGAGAGGAGAATGGAGGAGAAGGGATTGCGGCGTGACCATCCCCCCTGGGGGGTGATTTCTCGCTTTCTGTCTCTCTGTCTCTCTCTGTCTGTCTGGCGAGCGCACGCGCCCTATAGCGAAAACCTCTCCAAAAAAAAAAAAAAAAGGGAGATTAAAATACAAGGAAAGATCTCTTTCTGAATTCCATGTCAGTGTTTGTGTTTGGAAAAAGAGAAATTTTCACATCAAGACAAGAAAGTTTTCATGAAAATCACTTGGAGATCTCAACCTGCCTCACAAAGAGAATGAGAGTCCTAGTGAACCTATGTCTTGAAAAGTCAGAGCCTAAAGGCACAAGGCTGTTGTCAATTGACTACCAAGAGGGTTCTTAAGAAAGTATGGCTGAATTGCAACTGGCCTGTATTCCCAGAGTTTGTGGAAAGAAAGGATGCACCAGTGCTGCTTGTACTTCCAATATGGATTGCAAGAAAGAGAATGCCAGCCTGAAGTCATCTTAAAGGATCTTACCTGTGAGGAACAGCTGGAGGACCACAGATCTCTACAGTCTACCAAGGGCCAACATGAAGCCAAGTACTCCCAGCAAAAAAGTACATCATCTCCACCAGGAAAATCCAGGTGAGAGGTGGGTGGCAGGGAGGGAAGGGGCTGCTCAAGAACCAGAACTCGAGGGTGAAGAATGAGTGCCAGCAGACACTGAAGAAACAAGATCAGGATACTATAGACCCCTTGCCTTTTTATCTCCTCTTCTCCTTTTAACTCTGACAGTTTAAAATCTGGCAACAGAGCTGCCAACAGAGAAAAACCCAACCACGGCCCATTTTACCTGCTAGCTTCCTACCTGAAATAAGCCTGGGCTGGAACAAAGAAGCAGTTTCAGTAGCCATTAGTAAGAGTTTTGCCTAGAATCTGGAACTGAACATTACTTACTTAAATGAGATTGTTTTATGCCTAGAATTATATGGATAACTTTATTACTTCAAAAAGACCTAATTTTTCACCTTATCCAAAGAGCATGGAAAAGATTATGCAACACAGCCATTCTGAGGGGCCAGTTAGGATAGACTAACACCGTTTTCTGATCTTACTCTTCAAGTCTGGCTTATCTGGCATAAAGGAACATCTGAGATAAACACTTTCATTAAATCTGGTGGGATGGTGATGATTACATTATAACTTTACCATTTTTTCCTTTTTTTTTTTTTTTTTTTTTTCAGTTTTTGCTGCATGCACTCACCAGAGATACAAAGAAGGAAAATGAGAAAGCATCCCTGGGGGGGATGGCCAAAATGCAGTCCCTTCTCCATTCTTCTCTTGGGATTTTGGGCATGCAATGCACATGCTCCCGGTGTGTCTTTCAATCTGCCAGGTCCAGGATGCAAACTGTGCTGTTGACTATGTGGGATCCAGCCACCTTAATTACCAAACCACCGGTTGGCCCCAATACTACTATAATTTTTAGATAATTTCCAAATTAACTTATTTTTACCTACATCCTAGAAAATAAATTGTTTCTCTATAATTTTTAGATAATTTACAAATTAACTTATTTTTTACCTACATCCTAAAAGATAAATTGTTTCTCTAAAATTGTTGCAGTAATAAGTGGCCCCTGATTCAGAACACATTAGTGTTAAGCAAATCTGTGGGAACTACATGCTCAGCCCTTTAAGTTCTCAGCTGCTGCTAGAAAAGAGGAGAGAGGACGTGAATGATTCCCATTAGGTGGCATCCCCTCTGAATGATTCAAACACCAGCAAAGGTGGCCCAGACAATTCATCCCACTGGCAGCACCCGCTCTGGAGGCCCAAAGGTCTCTATCTGTCTAATGAGAACACAGGGGATGTTCCTCTTTATACCCACCACTAGGCTCCTAGCTCACTCTCATCTTGCTTTTGGAATTGACTCTATTCTTTTAAAATAAATACATACATACATACATACATAACATGGGCATTTAGCTGCCTTGATAAATATGCTTGCAATGGCTTTTCCTCCCATTCTGGCTGGTGCTACGACAGGGCATAGGCAGTGGCCCAGGTAAGTTTTCCTCAGAGTTGATCACCTGAGAGGCTCTAAATAATCTGGCAATGAAACTATCACTTTTTTTTTTTTTTTTTTTTTTGAGAGGTTTTTGCTATAGGGCACATGTGCTCACTAGAAAGACCGAGAGAGACAGAGAGATAGAAAGCAAGAAATCACCCCCAGGGAGGATGGCCATGCTGCAATCCCTTCTCCTTCTTTCTCCTCTCAGGATCTTGGGCACGCACACATGCACATGCGCCCGGCATGAGTTTAAGTCACCAGGTCCGGGACTTGAACCACAGTCAACTACATGGGAGTCCAGCGACATAGCCATTACGCTAACTGCTAGTCCCAGCAAGTCACCAGGTCCAGGACCTGAACCGCAATCAGTCATGTGGGAGTCCAGCGCACTTAACCACCACGCCACCTGCCGGCCCCTAAGCTATCACTTTATTCCCACATAACTGGGTTGTCTCGTGATTACTACTCACAGAAAATCAAAAAGTACCAAATACCTGCACACTTACATATTCCAACTTTAAATGCATTCCATCCCAAGTACTGCAACAATGAAGCAACCAATAATGTACATTTAAAGACTGACATATGCAAAGTGCTAACAGGATCCATGTGGCCCTGCCCATCCCCACCCACAGAAAAGGCTTGCTTACCTAACCGCTTCGGCTCCAGATGAATGGGTTTAGCTCTATTCTGCTCCTTCCACTTCTCCAGGTTTGCCAGCTCTTGCTCAGCAACTAAGCCAGGTGAGAAATGTCGAATCATCAGTTACTAGAATTTGAAGAAGAAATGTGTCCCTCCAAAGCATAAGAAACAGCCCTCAGAGGGCAATAAGCTACATGTATAGGAGCCTGATTAGACAAGATATCTCAGAAATGAAGACACTATCCAGTCCTATCCTCTTAGGCTCACCCTGAATTCTCCCCTGAGGGCACTTTTTCTTCAAGAGTCTGTGTGGAGGGTGGTTCAACATTGAAAACCACCTGAATTCCTACTAAGACAAAGGACCACAGTTTTCCTCTCCCAGACTGGCATTTTCTTAAAAGTTTATATCTTCAGAGAGAGAAAGAAGAGCGAGCACTCTGAAGAGAGTCTCATCCTTTCCCAAGTCGTCCCAGCAAACCAGGATCACGAGTGAGTGCCTGGTATGACCAGGGTGACCTGATCTTCCACATGGCTTCCAGCATTGCAGAGCATTGCATTACCACTGCTGCACCGCCACATGGGGCCCCCTTCTGGCATTCTTTAAACTCTACGTCAAGGTCATTTTTAAAAGTTTTCTTTGGAAATATGTGTAAAATTTTAAAATTCATGTTACTATTAATTTTTTCACATACAGGGAAACATGTATCACCACAGAATGTATGCCCATTCTCATTTTATTTTAAATGTTCCCAAGCTTACTGTAACTGTGAGGTGTGAGGGCATTGTTTCATGGAAGGGCACCGCTGCTGGGCTTCTTGGTACAGGAGACCTCTAGGCAAAGCCTGGGAAACAGGGTTCACTTCCCACATATTCACGCTGCATGACAGCAGGGGGCGCCAGAGAGATACGAACGCTTTCTCTGGCGCATGACCTAATCTCCATTAGACTGTTCCAAATGACCACTTTTAATATTTTTTAATTATTTGAGGGGAAAAAAAGAAAAATACAGACACATTTCAAAATCCAGACCACACAGAAAATTTAATTCCTGTTGGTGTTTAAATAAAAATGTGTAAGATGCCAGAACCTGTGGGGTTCTACCGTCAACGGTGTGCAGGGCTATGACAGTCATGGTCTGTGCCCGCCTGCTGTACTACCAAGGAGGCAGGGGTGCACCTGTCTGAGGGGAGCCTTTAGAGAGCTGCTTTCTTGTTTTCTCTTATGGCCAGCGTTATTCACAAAATTTAATTTCCTACCAATCATTTAATAAAGGAGAGCATAACATTCCAGTACTGCCCCCATGGCTTCACTTGAACATCACATCATTGTAAACTAAATGGACTTTAGTTCTCTTTTCCCCTTTAAAGAGCAATACTAAACTTTAAATGGCAGCATTAATATTTACTGTTTCTACAGCCTATTATACGCACACTATGTACAAGGAACACAAAAATGAATAAGATGTTATCCCTGCCTGCAAGGAGGTTATAATCCAGAGAAGAAAACTGAACTACTTAGGATGCTGATGGTAGACTCTGGAAATTTCAACAGTAAGAGGACCCAGAGGCTAAAGAAAAAGTCCACTGAGAGATGAGGTAAATCAAAAACAGTATAAATTATTTATAATTTTCATGTTTCAAAAGCATGTATACTTCCTTAAAAATATCAGCAATCAACCCAGCTTTACAGGGATGAGATCAATCTATCGGCAATTGGTGTGAAGTTGTTTAAACCCAATAGAAATCCAAGATTTACAATCGTGCCATGAATTATGTTACTAATGTAGAGAAACACCTTTAGAAGTTTTAACAATAGAAAAAAATTTTAAGAATTATTCTATTTAGCTTTATTTATTTATATTTATTTATTTTTATTTAGTTAGTTTAATTTGACCAGAGAGGGACAAAGTGAGAGAAGGAAAATGAGAAAGCAAGCTGCCAGGTCCGGGACTTGAATGCAGTTGGACATGTGAGAGTCCAGAACCCTTAACCACCATGCCACCTGCTGGCCCCACCCCAAAATTTTAAAGTTATAATTAAAACTACTAAAGTTTTATGGGGACCAGCAGGTGGCATGGTGGTTAAGGTGCTGGACACTCCCACATGGCTGACCAGGGTTCAAGTCCTGAATCTGGTGGCTTGCTTTCTCACTTCCTCTCTCTCTCATTCTCATCCTCTGTCTCTCTCTGCTCAAACTAAAAAATAAATGAATGAATAAAATAAATAATTATTTTAAAAAATAAACTACTAAAGTTTTAAAAAGAGGATAAACACCATGGTGAGATTTGGTGAGTCTATATAAATCAGAAAACGAAAATAATTCAGACCCAAACAAACCAATAGTAAAGAAAATGAGAAGCATTATCAATGTTAAATACATATAAATAAATACATACTCCTTTGTATATTATTTCTCCGGTTTTCATTTGGGCTTATCAAGGTATATGCACCTGTGCTGAAAAGAAAACAAAAAACATTGCTCATTATCATGAGAAACTACTAATGCATGTAAGCCACCAACATTCTTCCTTGTATTCTACTGTACTTATGAGAGTAAATAGGTACCCGGGAGATAATCTTCTTAACACCTAGGTCAGGAGGTCAGCAGGTAATGTAGTGGTTATAACACTGGACTCCCACAAGGCTGATCACAGTTTGAGTCCCAGACCCGGTGGCTTGAAAATCAGGCCGGATGCATGTGCATAAGCACCCAACATCTTAGTAGGAGAATGGAGGATAAAAGATTGCAGTGTGGCTTACCCCGGGGGGATGATTTCTTACTTTCCCTCTCACTGTCTCTCTCTGCTTCTCTTGGATACACATGTCCTGTGACAAAAACCTTTAAAAACAAACAACAACAACCAAAAACCAATTTTAGGTCTGTTTGCCAGGACTTTGCAATGTAGTTTTCAAAGTAAAGCAAATGGGGGCTGGATAGTAGCACATGGTGAAAAGCCAACACTTTTCCAGGCTGACCCATGGGGGAAGGTTTCAGGTTCACGGCTAGAGTACTTTCTGAGTACTCTGGGCATGTGTGTGCATCTTTTCCAGGGCTAGCTGAAGCTGAGGGTAGAGCAAGCATCAGGATCCTTTGGAAGCGCTGTGTGTGTGTGTGTGTGTGTGTCCTGCTCATGGAAGAAATAAACCTTTTTAAAAAGTAAAACAAATGGACATGGATACATATGTAATACAGAAATTGTTCCTCTTATCTATCTGTAATTTTGTTTCCATTAATCAACATCCCTCTATCTGCCCATCTTCTCTCCAAATTCTTCCCAGCCCCTAGCAGTGATTCTTCATCTCTACTTCTATGAGGTCTTTTTTTTTTCTTTTGATTTCCACATATGAGGGAGATCATGTGGTATTTTTCTTTCTATGCCTGGCTGATTTCACTTAACATCATGTCCTCCAGGCTCACCCATTAACCTCAAGTGACAGGAGGTCACTCTTTTTAGTGGTTGGATAATATTCCATTTTATGTACACCACATTTTCTTTATCCATTCATTTGTTGATGGATTGATTCTAAATCTTGGCTATTACAAATAGGGCTGCAATAAAAATTGGGGTACAAATATCTTTACAATATATTGATTTCCTTTCCTTTGAATATATACTTAGTAGTGGGATTGTTAGGTTATAGGGCTCTTCTATTTTTACTTCTTTGAGAAAATGCCATACAGTTTTCTTTAATGGCTGTACTAACATATATTCCCACCAGTGATGTAAAAGAACAGCTACCTGCTCCTGACCCATCTGAGTCATACAATCTTGTATTTTTAGGCTTTGACTTTTCTAGGCTCGAGTCCACTGAGTTCCTCATTCTCCTAGATACACATGTTGAGCATAATTAGGAGTTCAGAGAGGGAGACACTTCGAACCGGAGGATCAGAGAAGACCTCCTTTAAGCAACAATTTCCAATCCTGGGATACCAGGAAGCTGCTAAACTGTGGTGCACTTCCAAGGACAGAAGCTGTACTCGATCCATATGCATTCCAAGTCCCTGGCACAGAGCCTGGCACAAAGTAGCTGCTTGATAGATGTGGGCTGCGCTGAAATGAAATGATGCCAGAGATCCAGCCTGTGAGTCTGTGCTGGGGGTGACTCTTCTCTGAGATGATGCATGTGGTCCCAGAAGAGCATTAATACTTCATAAAGCAAAAATATAGCACAGCAACAGACTGCAGCATACGTGTAGATAGTTTTAGGGGAAATTCTGTGTGAATAAACACACAAGCTTGTAACGGTAGGTTTTAAAAAAAAAATGCTAGAGACTCTTAGAAATCACTTCAACACAGAATGCACAATTTCAAAGGGTAAATTAGCAAAGATTGAGCAGTAGAAGCCAGAAGTGCTGATTAACCGAAGCCATTTCTTCCTTATCTCATTATTTCCCTAGCAGTGAGCCTTCAGCCAGCATCAAACTGGGCTTTAATTTTAGACTTGTAAATGGGAGGTGTGCAACCACCTTTGCATGCAAATGGGGCAGCTGGATGCCCAATTACCTAATGTATATCAGCAGACGTTGCATGTGTAGCCTAGCATGCATACAACGTTATGAATACAAAATCAGGAAACTGCCGCTAGAAATTAATCCCTTGTCCGTTGCGTATTCTTTGTTCACCCTAAGAAATATTTTTCACTCCTCAATTGCCAGTATTGTTTAGGAACTTGCGAGCTGCAATTCTGTGGGTAGCACCTGGAAACTTGACTATGATGCAAGGGTGAGCCATTCTGCAGAGTCTTAAAGCTGAAATACAAGACCCAAGATTTAAATGCCACCCATAAAACACAATCTTCGATGTCTGTTAAAGTTGTTGTATAGAGCTTCTCACCAGACCAGAGATTTGACAACACTGCAGAACAGTAGTTTCCAACCTTTATTGTGCATTAGAATTACATGGAAGGCGCTTTTTGATTTAGTAGCTCTGGGGTAGAGTCCAATCATTTACATGTTTAGCAAATTTCCAGGTGATGCTGATGTTCTAGATCTAGGTAACCCACCTGGAGAACTACTGCTGTAGATAAAGCTGTCTTAGAACATTTGCACTAAAAGAAAAATTAGAGATTCATAAGCCATTGATAGAGAGAGGTTGCATCAACGTGTCAAAGATCACTAGGTTAATTAAGCAACATTGCTGAGACTCAAACCCAAGACTTTTGCCTAAGATCATTAGCAGTCTGCAGCCATCTTTCAACTCAATGTAGAAAGCGTGAAATCTGACTGTCCCTTAACTTCAGCCCTTTGAAAGACTTCCAAACGATGCAATCTGCTTAACTGAGCACTTACGGACGTGCTATGTTAGGGGCTTATGAACAGTGAGGAGAGAGACCAACCACTTTAAAGGAACGTATACTTTAGGAACAATTGAAAACACCACCAGAATCTACCACAAGAACAGTATGAAAGCAAGATAATGTAAATAGTCAGAATTCCAAGGTGAGGAGATTCACAGAGATCCCTGAAAAGTAGAAAACTTCAGGGAAGAAGAGGAAGTTTAAGGCTTAACAATTAAGATTTGAAATGGCAAAAGTGTTTTTTGTTTGTTTGTTTGTTTGTTTTTTGCCTGGACTTTAAGAGCAGCTTCATAGAGAATTTTCATGGATCTCTCTTATAGAAATTTTGGTAAAGGTTTGGAAAGAAAAATCGATCAGTTTACAAAAGATAATATTCTACAACATCTACTGTGATTAAATTGAAGTCTTACAATGTGACACTAGAATCTTTTATTTTAGGAATAAGATTGTAGTCAACCTATGGCATATGCATAGCCTATAGGTCCCCAGACTCAGACATGAAAACAGGGAAAGAATTATCTAACCCTGCAGTTAAAGGGTTTTTTTTTGTTTTTTGTTTTTTTGGAGAGGTTTTTGCTATAGGGCGCATGCACTCGCCAGAAAGACTGAGAGGGACAGAGATAGAAAGCGAGAAATCATTCCCCGGAGGGATGGCCATACAGCTATCCCTTCTCCTCCTTTCTCCTCTGGGATCTTGGGCACACACTCACATGCGCCCGACGTGAGTTTAAGCCACCGGGTCCAGGACTTGAACCGCTGTCAACTACATGGGAGTCCGGCGACATAACTTTATGCCAACTGCTGGTCCCAAAGTTAAAGGATTTTAACTGAAAGCATTTTAACATTACCTTAGACAGTGGCTCTAGTAATAAACATTTCATATTAGAAGATTTATTGAAAGCCTTCTTAGCAATATTATATTGGCTGAAAATGCCAAATCTAAAACGTTTTATAATAGTCACAAGGAAGTATTGCCAACTACCTCAGCCTCCAGTCCTCTACAGGAAGAAGAGTTTAAGTCTAAGGATATGCTTTTTAGGTTTTGATATTGTACAGCAAATATTCGTCCTTCTCTGTTAGCTTTTTTTTCACTTAAATAGCAAGGATAATTTATTAATGTTTTCAGCTAATTAGTGTCCAACCACAGCAAAGGTCTTTACTCTTTTAACCTCTGTCATCCGTTTCAACAGTCTGACTCTGATCTAGACAAGTCCAATCTACCTATATTTACTATTCTGGTCATTTCCTGATTAAGCAACATTCAAGCTACTGGAATAAATGTATATTTTGAAAATGAGTTTCCTTAATTACCTCATTGAAATTTAATGAAATATCTCAATTCATAAGATTGTTTTCATCAGTGAGATATACTAAGGGAGAATATCTGAAAGAACAGCACAAGAAAAAAGAGAAACGTATTTCTCTGCACCATTAACAAAAATTTGAAAAGGGTATTCAGGAAATGTTTTCCTTGTGAGGTCTCTCCTGAGTTACACAACTGGATCATTTGGGTACATTCTTACACAATTTGTGTAGCCTTTTATCAGTAAGCCCCTTATGAAAAAAATGTATGCTAAAGTTATGAAAAATATCTTGGCTAGCTAAAACTGTTACATAAATAAATCCCCTGGTGTGTACCCACTGCACCAGATGTAATTTAAATTTCTAATTAGGAACAATAATGGTCTGACCGAAAAAGAAATGTAGTCAAGAGCAAAAAATTCAGAAAGAGGTAGGAGATTAAGTTACAAACAGATAAGTTCAGGCAGAACAGGAGCTACATCAAGTCTACTGTCCTACAAAAAAAATTGGTTTGATGTTTTCAGAGTTCAAGAAAATCTTATCCATGAGTATGTATAAATTTAAAAAACAGGAAGGATTTTGGGTAATCAAAGTCATCTGGTATTATTCTAGATATAGCATTCTATATTGGTTTTTGTTACATTATTGTCAGTGTAGAAACCTGAAGCTTACTGTGTCTAGCCAATATGAGTCAAGACAAAACTTCTGAGCATTTCAGTTTTAAAAGTTCTTTTTAAACAGGCCAAATTCCCAAGGAAAAAAAAGGACAAGATCAGTCTGAGTAAATCATCCTTAGCCCCTAAATCTATTACACCACCCCTGACCCAGTACTCTACATCTCAAGAGTGGAGGGGCCCATTCATCTTCTTCTCAGAACCTGCAGAGCCTCATCCATTGCCTGCACACACCCAAAACGTTGATGTAAAGTTGGTCAGTGCTTTCATCGATACAACTCACATTTGTCAGAGGGCTGAACAGACACCCAGGGAGCAGAAATGAACAAATAAACAAGCTAGAAGTCATCAAGATCTTCGTTTACAGGGCATCTTTATGGAAATTAAAAAGAGGTATGCACACACACATCATAGGATCCTTATGGCTTAGTGAGATGTGGTACACTTATGCAAGTTAGGAAACAATGCTCCCTCTTTCAGGTGGAAGTAACTCTACTCTAGGCCACATGGTTTGGAATATATTTCAAGTTCGAATTACTACCTTAACTGGGTAATGCTGTGCAGTTACCAACCTATACAAACATACAGAGTCAATCTGAGATTTATTTCTTTACTTGAAGCACACACACATAAATAATAAAAGCTATGAAAAAAGTAAGTTAGCAAGAAGGGTTCACATTGGGACTAGCAGATCGTGTAATGGTTATGTCACTAGACTCCCATGTAGTTTTCTGCAGGTAGAGTCCTGGACCTAATGGCTTAAAACACGCTGGGCTCATGTGCATGTGTGCCCAAAATCCCAAGAGGAGAATGGAGGAGACAGGATTGTAGCATGGCAATCCCCCAGCAGGGTGATTTTTCACTTTCTGTCTCTCTGTATCTCTGTGTCTCTTCAGCAAGCACACATGTCCTATAGCAAAAATCTCTCTTAAAAAAAAAATGATTCACACTAAAGATATAAAGAATGTATATGAAATACACTATTGCAGAGACCATCAGTAAAAGGCCAAAAACAAATGATGGGCATAGAAATGAGAACAGATTAGTAGGTATACTTGCAAATTGTCTAAAATTGTTTTCTCAATTAAAAAAACCACAAGGAACTTATATTTTTAAAGCACAGAGATGTCAGGTCTAGGATCTGACTTGACTATTTACAAGCTTAGTTCGCTTGTTATTGTTTTGCGAACACTGGCAGAAGACACGAGATTCCTGAGCAAGAGACAAAGGATCCTATTATTCATGACACAACAAGTAGCATGAGTACTAATTTACCTTTGTCCTCTCTGGCCCCAGGTCTTTTGAGCCAGGTGATAGGTACTGCACACATGGTATGCTTACATTGCAGCTGAGAAACACTGAGAGGGGAATCCACCATGTTTATATCAGATGATAAGCAACCCTGGTCTTTGTTCTGGGAACAAATAAAAATATGTACCACCACACCCAGCCTATTAAGGTGGGCTAAAATCAAACCCAGACCTCCCATACGGCCTCAGCCTGCCAAGTAGAAGCATCTTACCAGCATGATATTGTGACTGGCCCTCCCCAACTTTTTGTATTAAAAGTTTAAGCCTAAGAAGCAAAAGTAAAATATTAGTAAAATAAAAATCCATTTATTTGAGAAAGAAAAGCAGTTCAGAGCAGTCTGTGAAATACAAGGTCCATTTCCATTTAAAGGCCTGAGTAAAACACAAGCTTGAGACTTTCCTTATGTTCCACACCCATTAGGGTTATTGCCCAAAAGGCATATTTTCCTGTAGTCTACAGGAAACAAATTGGAGTGCTGCAAAGAGTTTCACAGATTTTACAATGTGACCCCACCCTTCCTTTATCCCAGTGTTCTCCAGTTCGTGATGTGAACAATCAAGTATCACCAATTAGTTGCCTACATTATTTTAAATGAACCAAGCTAAGTTCTTCTCTCTCTCTCTCTCTTTTTTTTTTTTTGTTGTTGTTTTGAATTTTTTTTTCTTTTTTGTTGCAAGAGGTGGCACATGTTCACCAGAGAGAGAGGAAGGAAGAGGCTTAAAACTCTTGCCAGGTGCATGTGCATATATGCTCAAAATGCTGAGAGGAGAATGGAGGAGAAGAGAGGAAGAGAAAGCATCTCCAATGGGATGTAGTAACAACCCCTTTCCCTCCATTTCTCCATCTCATTTGCATTTTGGACACCTGCACAAACACACTGGCATACCAATGTAAACTCTTCACAAACAGCTTGTAACCTCCTCTCTTCTTGCCCTTCTCTTTGTTATAGAAACCAGCTTTCTCCACAGCTATTTCAATGAGCACATCTCTGGGAAATTAGTCAGTTCATTTAGCTGATTTGTCCTAAATCCTAGCTCAGATAAACTACTTATATTTTACTTATGCCTCACCTTCTTTTTAGGTTGACATGTTATTTACTTGTATTTACCAATTGTTAATGTTTATTCACATTTGCTTTTTTCTCTCTCCTTTACTTTTTTCTAAACAATATGAAAGTGTTGTTTTTTTTCTAAACAATATGATATACCATGGCAGGGTCACGGTATATCTCCCCTAAATACTTTGGCATGTGTCTCCTAGGAACAAAAACATTCTTCAACTTAAATATAACATTATCTTCTACTTAAATATAACATAACCAAGGACTTCAATATCAATGCAATAGTTCCTAATAGCCTCTACACAAGTTTACAAATTGTTCCAATTATCATTTGTTTTTAAATTTGGTGGACGGTACATGAGCTCATCTGAGATAGAGAGAAAGAGAGAGCGAGAGGGATGGAAAGTAAGAAAGCATCCCCATGGAGAATGACTGCACCACAATCCTTTCTCCTCCATTTCTCCATTAGGGACTTTGGGGCACACATGTACATACACCTGGAGTGCTTTTCAAGCTCTCCACATAGACTTGAACCATATAGTTGGCCATTGACCATGTAGGATCCAGCTGCCTTAACTACTACACCATCAGCTGGCCCCAGATTATTACAATTTATAAAAAATATTCTTCCATGGGACCGGCAGTTGGTATAATGGCTATTTTGCTGGACTCCCATGTAGTCGACCATGGTTAGAGTTCTGGATCCGGTGGCTTAAACTCACCCCGGGCACGTGTGCGTGTATGCACACAATCCCAAGAGGAGAATAGAGGAGAAGGGATTGTGGCATGGCCATCCCCCATGGGGGGTGATTTCTCGCTTTCTGGCTTTCTGTCTCTCTCTCTGTGTGTCTTTCTGGTGAGCCCACGTGCCCTATAGCAAAAACCTCTAAAAAAAAAAAAAAAAAAAAAAATTCCTCTCTAAACCCATCTCACCCTGGATTGAGTCATGAGTTACATATTCCTATGGTTTAACATATTTCTGTTGATTCCTATAATCTGATATGACAATTCCTTTGACTTTTTGACTTTTTTCTTTCTTTCATTACTGATGTTTTTGAAAAGTCTGAGTAAACTGTCACAGAGAATGCTTCACAATTTGAATTTAAGGAAATTACTATTTCCTCATGATTACATTTGGTTAAACATTTTTGGAAAGACTACTACATGGAATATGGTATCCAACATTCCATTGTTAGAATAAGGGTTGTTTCCTTGCACAACTAGTAAGCCAGTGTGAAAACCAGTATATGCTTATATGATAGAGAGCAATCACATTTTAAAATAAAGATTAGAAAGAAAATATATCTTCTCTACCTGTCGCTTTCTATTAGAAGTGGAAAGGAAAGGGCATAATAACTAAGATTTTCTACTTGGCATGAAAGTCAAAGAGCACAACCTACACTTTAAAAAATAAAGATTTCTTTAAACTAAATTGTTTGAAGTGTTTATTTCTAACTGTCAGAATCACAAGTAATGTTCACATTTTATATTATTTTTA
This sequence comes from Tupaia tana, assembly GCA_026018925.1. Taxonomy (NCBI): domain Eukaryota; kingdom Metazoa; phylum Chordata; class Mammalia; order Scandentia; family Tupaiidae; genus Tupaia; species Tupaia tana. Next base: position 49,930,317 of record JAKSZU010000005.1, on the reverse strand, counting down.
AATGTTTGAGTTGTTTTTTGTTTTTTTTAGGTTTTTATCATAGGACACATGTGTTTTCTGGAGAGAGACAGTGAAAGGTAAAGTGAGAAATCATCTCTCAGGGGGCATAGCCATGCTACAATCCCCTCTCCTCCACTCTTCTTGTGGGAGTTTGGGCATGTACACACGCCTGGTGTGATCTTCAAGCCATGAGGTTTGGGACTTGAACCATGATTGGCCATGTAGGAGTCCAGCACCTTAACCACCATACCACTATAAAACCATGTTAGCCCTGTTTTGTTTTGTTTTTTAAGAGTTTTGCATAGGGTATCTGCACTCAATGGAAAGAGACAGAGAGACACAGAAACAGAAGGAAAGTGAGAAATCATCCACAAAGGGATGGCCATGCCACAATCCCTTCTCTTACATCCTCCTTTCAGGATTTTGGGCACACGCACATGCACACACACACACACACACACACACACACACACAGTGTGTTTTTTCAAGTCACTGGATCCAGGACTCAAACTGTGGAGTCAGCCATGTGGAACCCAGTGCCCTAACCATCATGCAACCTGCTGGCCCAATGTTTGACTTTTTATAACAATCATATATGGCTCTACTTTTACAAATAGGGGGGAATATTCTGATTTCTAAAAGAGGAAATATGTAAAATAACTATTTCTTAAAGCAAAGGCTCAGATTTTCTTATAAGATTAAATAGCACAGGGTTTCTGCTCTCACTAGTATCTTGAAATAAACACTGAGCAATACTAGCTCTTGAGTTTTTTAATGATGGTAAATGTCTTCAGTTTTCCAATAGGACTTCAATGGATTGCCTTTAAATCTTCATATGGGGGGAGGGCAGGATTACAAATGTAGAAAAAAGGGACCATCATTGGCTGATTCTGTGATATAGAACAGACCCTCCAAATGCAGTCTTTTCCCTTTGATTTTTTTTCTCTTATGCTTTTGTTTCAGATTCAAATACATTCTGAATAGATGCAATTAACCTTAACAATATGCATAACCTTACAGCACTCTACTGACTTTGAAGTAAGTAACTTTACAGTATAATTGAACTAAGTTTCTTTTTTTTCTCATTTTTGCTATGCTTCTACTGATTATTATAGGTATTATGTGTTTTCGAGCTTTTGTCATCCTGTCGATTAATTGTTTCACTGTTTCAGCTGTCAAAGATTTCTTGAAAAATGCCCATTTATTTTTTGATGATATTGTATTTGAACAAAAATGATTGCTCTCCAAGACTTGGCAGACGTCAAATGAATATCATACTGAGGAGAGGCATCCAGCGTAGAAAAGTTGAAAATTCAACTAAACAGAACCATAATTTCTACTCTCCTGCATAAACAGGAATCTGATCTAATCAAACCAAAATGTCTTTTCCTTACAACCAATCTAACAATCTCTTTTGCCATGCATAGAACTGTGTTTTTCAAACTGTAGGTGGTAATTCACTAATGGATTATAAAATCAGCTCAATGGATTTATTTTTAATGAACAAGAATAGAAAATGCCAGAGTGTATCACATATAAAAGGAATGAAAATTATTTTGTGAATTTTTTTTCAATTATATATACACTCTTATATACTCATACATGTACTGGGTCATGATGTCATATGAATATACTCACTAGAAACAAACAAACAAAAACACTGAAAGGCAATATGTTTTGTAGGATACTCAAAAATAATAACAATGAGAGAACTGCTCTAATACAAGCCTATTAAGCTTGCTATTATTTAAGAAAAGCAGCATAGAAAGTCCCCTGAACCCCCCGCAACAGAAACTTAACTCTTACAATCTACTTCTCTATCCAAATTACTTAAAACCTGTGATGGATTTCAGGACATGCCACTCCAAAATACGGCACCTTGGCATTTGAGAAAACAACAGAAGGTCTCTATGTCTTCCTGGCATTCTCCCCAAAGCAGATCATAAAAGAATTCTCTGACCTTTCTTTGAAGTGGTACATGCAACCATTATTTCAAAGGAATCCTTTCTATACCCAGAGGAAAGAAGGAAAACACACAAACATATAGAAAAATCTGAATGAACAGGCCTTGATAAGTTTCCCCAATTTATAACCATTAGACCATATTCCCCTTTTAAACAGTTATACTTCTATATGAGAGTACATTCTTTGTCACACATAAGCTTAAAAATAAAATTTTTAGATATTCATTTTTGAAGGCTTCTGTGTCACATAAAACTCTTATTGGTTTGGTGCAAAAGTAATTGCTATTTTACATTGTTGAAATTTGACATTTGACATTTGATATTGGAATACATTATTACATAAATGTGTTTATGTTATACACATTTTAATGTGCACTTCTGGCTTTTTGTTTTTTTGCTAATGACTTATTATTTGCCATTTGTTTTACATTTATTTTAGATTATGGAAATGATGTGTAGACAAAAACAAATTTGAGCATTTTTCTCATTTGAGTTCAAAATGGGTTGTAAAGCTGCAGAGACAACTCCCAACATCAACACCACCTTGGCTCAGGAACTACCAACAGTGGCCATTGGAAGTTGACAACAACCAATTGAGTGCAATCATTGAAGCTGATCCTCTTACAACTACTGGAGAAGTTTCCAAAGAATTTAACGTCCACCATTCAATAATTATGTAGCATTTTTAGCAAATCGGTAAGGTGAAAAAGCTCAATAACTGGGTGCCTCATGAACTGACTGGAAATTTTTTCTTTTAAAATGTAGTTTTGAAGTGTTGTCTTCTCTTATTCTATGCAACATCAAAGACTGGATTGCAGTGTGTGAAAAAAGTGGATTTTATATGACAATCAGCAATGACCTTTGGACCAAGACGAAATTCCAAAGCACTTCCCAAAGTCAAAAATGGTCATGGTCACTGTTCAGTGGTCTGCTGCCAGTCTGACCCACTACAGCTTTCTGAATCCTGGTGAAACCATTACATCAGAGAAGTATGCTTAGCAAATCAATGAGATGCACTGAAACTACAAGGCCTACAGCCAACACTGGTCAACAGAAAGGGCCAGATTCTTCTACACAACACCAACCACATATCGCACAACCAACACTTCAAAGGTTGAACAAATTGGACTATGAAGTTTTGCCTCATCGACCATATTCACCTGATCTCTCGCCAACTGACTACCACTTTTTCAACCATTGTGATAATTTTTTGCAGGAAAAATGCTTCCACAATCAGCAGGATGCACAAGATGCTTTCCAAGAGTTCATGGACTACTAGAGCATGAGTTTTTATGCTACAGGAATATATAAACTAATTTCTCATTGACAAAAATATGTTGATTGTAATGGTCCTTATTTTGATTAATAAAGATGTATTTGAGCCTAGTTATAATGATATAAAATTCACAGTCCAAAACCGTAATTGCTTTTGCACCAATCTATTATATATTAAGTAAGTGTATGTGTGTTTCTCTTATTAATCTGTCCTTTGTAATAAGTCTCAGTCATGAACCAAAGGATGGATGAGAAAAGAAATCTTTTCTACCCTACAGCTATAAATAAATGTTGCATTTCTGTTTCTATATTAACACTTTCTTTAAGGTATTGAATTTCTCTTTTCTTAGTGGGAATGTAAGACAATTGCTAGGACATTAGCTAGATGCTGTATCACTCTCTCCTCCAGTTTTGTATCATGTTCAGAATCTAGGCATTGGTGGACAGACTCAAGTGTGAGCACTAGTTCTGTGACCCCCTCCTCCCCCCAAAAAAACAGTTATGAGTGCTTGGGAAATCATTTACTCTTTCAAGACTTGGTTTCCTTATCTGTAAAGTGGTAAAGGATTTATTTGAGGAAAGAAAATTTAATAATGTACATGACACACTTAGCACCAGATGTAGCCATTGTTAAGCATTTGGAACGTATGAGCTACTGATTGTTATTTTGGTTTTAGTCTCTCAGGAGTACCCAGTTTAACTATTCCAGGTTACAACTAATTTACTTTATGTTACTACAGTATTGCAAGGCTTCATTTCATTTTCTCATTTCAAAAATAAGTGGGAACCAGCAGTTAGCATAATGGCTATGTCGCTGGACTCCCATGTAGTTGACCGCGGTTTGCGTCCCGGACCCGGTGGCTTAAAACTCACTGGGCGCATGTGCGTGCATGCCCAAGATCCCAAGAGGAGGGTGGAGGAGAATGGATTGCGGTGTGACCATCCCCCCTGGGGCTGATTTCTCGCTTTCTGTCTCTATGTCTCTCTCTGTCTGTCTGGCGAGCGCACGCACCCTATAGCGAAAACCTCTTCAAAAAAAAAAAAGAAAAAAAAATCATTAAAAAAAATAATAATAAGTCAAACAGGCAGAGCTTTACTGATCAGTTCAGTATTAGAGTTTGGTCATCACTGAGATACCTCCCCAGTTCATTGAGCTATGTCATTATCATTAAGAGTTAAATATTATCTGTTACTTTACAAACTTTCTAAACGCTTATGAGCCTTGCCTAAGCATTTAGAAACTTAGAAATTGAGTTAAATAATCCCCTAATGAATAAGCATCTATATTGAGCCATCAAAAAGATTACTCATTAGAGTCAATCACAGATCTTCTCTTCCAATGTACAGTTATTTCATAACACTAAAAGAAACTTCAACATTATTCAGTTCTCTGCCTCCAAGGAGGAGTAACAGCCTGATACTTTTATACTGCTTAGCATCTATAGGCAGAAGCTTAGTTTCTTATAGTCATATGGAGAGAACTGAAATATGAAGCAGTGTAGTAAGGAAGAAGTAGGGTAAGACAGGGAAAGCAGGTCTTCCAGATTATAATAAATTTGCAAAAATTTGCACTTAAGTTTGTTTTGTTTTGTTTTTGCTATAGGGCAGGTGTGAAGAAGGAAGGAGGGAGGGAGAGAAAGAGACAAAATAAGAAATCACCCCACAAGGAAGATGGTCACACTGTGATCCTTTCTCCTTCATGCTCCTCTCAGGACCACACACCTGGCATTTTTTTCTCAAGCCACTGAGTCCTGGACTGGAACCTCTGAATTGGTACATGGGATCCAGACACTTTAACCACCACATCACCAGCAGGCACAAAACGTGCATTTAAGATTACTTCATGTGGCTAGTTCAAAAGCAAATAAGGTAAACCAAGAATGACTTAAGTTCTATCTTAGACATAAAATACTACATTTTGGGATTTCAGAATATACACATTAAATAGTGATGTGTAGGGAACCAGCAGGTGGCATGGTGGTTAAGGCACGGACATTCCCACTTGGCTGACCATGGTTCACGTCCTGGACTAGGTGTCTTGCTTTCTCACTTTCTCTCTCTCTCTCTCTGTAACTCTCTCTGGTCAAATTAAAATAAATAAATGAATAAATAAAATTAAATAAATAATTAATTTTAAAAATAAATAGTGGTGTTCATAAAAATTGATCTAATATTACAAACTAATGATAGGTTAACTATTCCTAATCTGAAATGCTTAAGACCAAAAGTGTTTCAGATTTCACATTTTGTGGGGATTTTTGGAATACCTGCATATACATAAGGTAACTTGGGGATGGGACTCAAATCTAAATACAAAATTATTTCAGGCTTCATGAATAAATACAGATAGCCTGTAAGTAAGTTTATACAATATGCTAGTATTACAGCTTTGTGACTATGACCCATCACATGAGGTCAGGGTTGGAATTTTCCAATTAAAATGTTATATCAGTGCTCAGAAAGTTTCAGATTTTTGAGCATTTCCAATTTCAGATTTTCAGATTAGGGATGCTCAACCTGTATTATCATATATTCTATATCTTATAGAATTCTTTGCAAAGAATAACACAATATTCATGAGGAGAAAAGAGAAAAATAAGAGATTAGCTTTGTGTGTATATATATATATATATTTTTTTTTTTTTTTTTTTTTTTTTTTACCAAGCCATCCTTTACTCTCTATCTTCCTTGAAAGTTTGGACATAAAAGGAAAGATGTCAGTTATAAGGGTTATTTCCTTGTCCCAAGCATGACACACTGTGAGAAGTACCTAAGTTGGAGAAAGAAAACTAGAGAATGTCCCCTGGATCTCAAGGGAAGAAATAAGAAAAAAAGATGGGTTTCCCCAATACAAATGGAAGCATGCTAGCAATGAACATGAAGTAAAGTATCTAAGCTATTGTGTTTGGAGTATGGTGTGTCTTAGAGACTTTGTCAAGAAGCAGATGCCCAGTTGGGGTTAGACATGCAAGAGATGTCTTAGGGGAGGTGCCTAGGTAGAATAAAAAGGGAGGGAGCAGGAGTAGGCAGGGAAAGCCTTGAGAACAAAAGCAAGTCTGATACCTATGAAAGGGCAGAGGGAAAGAGGATTAAGAAAGAAGAGTCTTAGTTTGCTATACAGCTCTGAGAAAATCTTGGACAGGTCAATGGGGTATCTTCTAGAAAAAATTGTCCACTAGAAGAATCCCACATGGGCCAGGAATAGGCTGGCTTTCCTGCCCTGGAATACCTAGACACTGGCTGGGAGGAGTACAGCATAAATAAGGGCCCAGAGCAAAGAGTGTAATCAATCCCAAGGGGTGGCAGCTGGGACTGTCAGTAGGCTATGCTCCCCACAGGAAGTCCTTCTAAAGGAAAAGATCCGAATTATAAGTTCTACTTATTGCAGAGGTCATTTAAACTATGTGATATAATTGGAAAAAATAAATAAATACTTTGGTAGTTGTTTCTGGTTTCTGGCATAGAGTTCCTAAAATCCTTGGAATTCCCAGGGTGATAAGTGATTTTCATATACTAATGAGATGACTCATGGTAGGGGATCCCTAGATAGCTTCAGCTTGGAGAATGGTCACCCAAAAAAACAACTATGATTGGAGAGTTAAAACTTTCAGCTCAGGGCCAGCTGGTAGCATGGAGGTTAAAGTGGCTGGGTCCCACATGACCAACTGCATAGTTTTAGTACAAGACCCACTGGCTTGAAAATCACACTGGGAACATGCATGTGTGTGCCCAAAATCCTGAAAGGAGAATGGAGAAGGGACTGCAACATAGTCCCCAGGGAAGGAGGGTGATTTTTCACTTTCCCTCTTTCTAGCTCTCTTCCTCTCACTGGTGAGCACATGTATCCTATAGCAAAACTTAAAAAAAAAAAACACACACACACACATACACACAAAAAGAACTTACCATTCCACAGTAATCCCTGGGGAAAAGACAGGGGTTCCAGATTAAGTTAATTACCAATGGCCAATTATTTATTCAATTATGCCTATATAATAAAGCATCAATAAAAACTTTTATTTTTGGAGAGGGTTTTGCTATAGGGCGCATGTGTTCGCCAGAAAGACAGAGAGAGACAGAGAGACAGAAAGTGAGAAATTACCCCCCAGGGGGGATGGCCATGCCGCAATCCCTTCTCCATTCTCCTCTCAGGACCTTGAGCACGCACGTACATGTGCAAGGCGTGAGTTTAAGCCACCGGGTCCAGGACTCGAACTGCAGTCGGCTACATAACTCTTGAACAACCGAGTGTGGGGATTTTCCAGGCTGGTGAATACATCAAGGCAGCCTATCAAGAGAGGACATGGAAGCTCTTGACATGCCACCTCCACTTTCCCTGCATCCTCCACCCATGCCCTCAAGATAAACTCTCTTCATTTCTTCTATTACATTGTTTCTGAGTTGTACCTTCTACAATAAAATTGTATCATAAACACAGTGGTTTCCATGAGTTTCCATGTCTTCCTAGTGAATTATTGAACCTGGAGGAGGGGAGAAGTCATAGGAACTTCCAAACTTGCAGTTATCTAGGCAGATGTACAAGTAGCTTCCAGGGACCCTATTTGTACCTGGTGTCCGAATGGAAGTGGGAGCAGCCTCCTGGGACTAAGCCCTTAATTTGTGGAGTGTGTACTAACTCTGGGTAGTTAGTATCAGAACTAAGATGAACTAGGATAACCACCAGTTGGTATCATGGTTGGATGGTATTAGAATGACATATTTGGTGTCAGGAAAAAAACAAAAACAAACACACACAAAAAAATTCATGTAACTGCTAATTATCCTGTAAATCACAGATCTAACAACACTTCCTGGGAAAGATTTTCTGCTTTCAAATAGAACTCAGGTTCTGACTTTCTTTTGTAGTATACATGAAGGTTTATTTGTGTAATTATCTGATAAATGTCTTCTCATCCATTAGACAGTAACCTCATAAGGCTTTCTTTGTTGTTCAATAGTAGCTAATTGTTCTTATGTTTTTAATTAATTATCCAGACCTAAAGATCCTCTCTTATTTTAGGGTTTTTGTGAGGATTGAAAGAGTTAATCTATGTAATGCACTTTCACATAGTAAGCACTACATAAATGTCTGCTGTTAGTATTACTCATCTTTTTTGATAAAGTTTATTTATTTCAAGCAAGAGAGAGGCAGACAGGCAGAGAAAGAGATAGCACCTCTGATAGGATCTTTTTTTTATAAGAATTATTTATTTAACTTTATTTATTTTAATTTGACTAGAGAGGGACAGAGAGACAGAGAGAGAAGGTGAGAAAGCAAGCTGCCAGGTCCAGGACTGCAGTCAGCCATATGGCAGTCCAGCACCCTTAACCACCACACCACCTGCCAGCCCCTCCCATAGGATCTTAACACCATGATCTATTCAGCTTCAATCAGCCTGGATCATGGGCATACTCATGCCCAGCAAATTCAGGAAGGTCTCTAGAAATGAACTGGTAAACTTCCCCTGTGAATCTGCCTCACAGACTATCATTTTATTGCACCACCACCGCCTGGTCCCTATCACTCATTTTTAAGTCTCTATGGTAATCAGTATGAAGTAGTCCATAAATAAGGTAAGCTGAACTTGTATGTATTGGGTTGTCAAAAAAGTCATGATCGGGACCAGCAGTTGGTGTAATGGCTGTGTCGCTGGACACTCATGTAGTGGACTGCGGTTCGAGTCCCGGACCCGGTGGCTTAAACTCTTGCCGGGCATGTGTGCTTCCGTGCCCAAGATCCCAAGAGGAGAATGGAGGAGAAGGGATTGCAGCGTGGCCATCCCTCCTGGGGGCTGATTGATTTCTCGCTTTCTGTCTCTCTGTCTCTCTCTGTCTGGCGAGCGCATGCGCCCTATAGCAAAAACCCCTCCAAAAAAAAAAAAGTCATGATACATTTTTGCATAAACAAAAAAAAATGCATCATGACTTTTCCAATGACCAAATACATTATGTTAAAGTTAGCTACATAGTAAATTCTACATTGTGGGTATAGTCTCAGTATCTCTTTATTTTCTTCAACAGAAGAAAAGTTGAAGAATCACATACAGGTATGGTTACAGACAAGTATCTGAACGAAGTGGGCCCTGTGTTGCCATTACAAGTACAAACCTCTTGTCCAGAATTAGGTAAAACCAAGTAAAAGCCCAAGTTCTTGCCATATATTTATCTAGATATTATATGAATTAGCATAAGATGTATACAAACAAGCAAAACATTAAAAAGGATAAAGGATTAATATTCAGAAGTTTGTGTAAGCTTTTTTCCTTTTATATCTATGTAGATAGCTTACAATACTTAGGAATAAGATAAAAGCCACCAACTAAAACTAATAGAGAAAGCCAATATGAATTAGTAAATACGTATAATTACTTAAATCCAAATATCTTCAAGAATTCAGCCTTACCTAAAGATCTAATACAGGTTCTTGAGCACCATTTAATATTTTGAGAAATTACCATAGATGTTTACCAGTGTATTTTGTTTATATAGAAGCATTTTAAGTCAGTTTTTTTTACCAGGCACAAACATTCAGCTTAGGATTACAGCATGGTACTTGATCAATAAACATTCCTGAAATGAATTCAAGGCTATCAGTGTCCAACATTTACTGGATATTTGCTTTGCCAGGTACATGGTTTATGCAGATATACACTGTTTAAAAAAAAATCCTATGAGTTTGGAATTTTATCATTTGAAGTAGCAAGGAAACTGAGCATAAAGTTATTAAATATCTTGTTCAGAGAGCAATTAATGGTAGAATAAGATCTTGAACCCAAGTCTACCCAGTATCAAAGCCCATATTTCTAATCCTCACAATAGGGCTGCCCGAATTAATTAACGGAAGAATGTACACAAAACAAGTTAATTTTCAACCCTTTACTATGTAAGTAAGTTCATGTTATAAGTGAGTAAATGAAGCTTCACTACCAAAGCACTTTACTTTATCCTCTCTTTCTTTTTTTTTTTTTTTTCCTTTCTTGGGAGAGTTTTGGTTTTGTTTTGATTTGTTTTGTTTGGGGCTACAGGGTATGTGTACTCACTGGAGAGAGAGAGAGACAGAGAAAGTGAGATATCACCCTCACCCCTCCGTGAGGATGGCCATGCTTCAATCCTTTCTCCTCCATTCTCCTCAGGATTTTGGTCACACATGCACATGCACCCAGTGTGAGTTTCAAGCTGCCAGATTCGGGGACTTGAACCATGGGTGGCCAGTCATGTGGGAGTCCAGCTCCTTAACTATTATGCCACCTGCTGACCTCCTCCCCTTTTTCTTAGTTGTCTGTTGGATAAAACCTTTATTTTTTTGTTTATTTTACTGGGACGTTATTGCTGTTCAACCATTGGCCCGGTTTTCCCACTTCCATTAAAGGAGATAAATGAGAAAATAGACATCGGTGAGCAAAGGACACATCAGAAGAATCAGAGTAGTACAAATAGCATTTTAGATGTTAAAACATCTTAAAAAATGGAATGTTTCTTGCAGTGTTCTGCTTACTACAACTGTTCACATGGAAACAAATGAAAAGCTGAGCGATAACAACTCTGCCACGTATTCTCTAATGGTCATTTGTAAATCTTCTTAGGAATCACAAAACAGTATGAGAGGAGGTCGTCAAGATATTGAGACCTAGGTAACTGATCAGAGAACTGCCCCTTTCAGAACGATTTGGCCCAGCAAAATCCCAAAGTGATTAAAATTTTTTAAAAAGATGCAAAGGCTAGTGCTTATAAATAAATGGTTATATCAAAATAGATGCTTTTTTAAAAAATTTTTTTAAAGTTTTGCTAGAGGGCACATACCCTCATGGGAGGGGGTGGGGGTCCACTGGTCATGCCACAACCTCTATTCCTCCATTTCTCCATCCTGTCAGGATTTTGGGTGCCAGCAAGTTTTTCAAACTGCAGGAGCCAGAATTTAAATTGTGGCCATGTGGGCTCTGGCTTCCTTAACCACTAGGCCACAGAGCTGACCCAGTAGACACTTTAATAGGAAAAGATGGCATTTAACTTATGTTTATTATTAACCCCTCGTGAACATTAAACCATATGTCCATGACCTCTGTTACTATTAAGCATTGCAGTTTATGGATATGTAGATCACTTGAAATTAATGAACTTCAAATGTGACAAGATACCAATTATTCTGGGGAGAGAAATGCAGCAATATCTAATTGATTTCCAGATCATCCATCCAATTTAAGGATAATCCTAAACAGAATAATATTAAAGGCTTGGTATTTTCAAAAGTTCAGGGATGAAAGAAAATCTACTGTTTTTTTGGTCATAAGGTTATATACTGTTTCTTAGCAACCAGCATTTATTTTATGTGACTGGTGACTATATGAAAAAAGGGAAACTAAAAATAAAACCATTTGGACAGTTCCAATCCAGGGAGGTAGCAGTTCAAAAGCAGTAAGGTCTTTACAAACCAAGCTATTGAGTTAAAGAAGATTATTCCATGGGGCAGAGAGATCACTGACAGTTTGCATAATAAATATTTCTCAGATACCAGCCATAGTCCCTGAACCAAAGACCAGGAATTAAGGCCACCTCTCTGTTCCTGCCTAGGGTACATATGAATGACAGGACAAGGGGCACTGCAGCCCAGTTCTTCCTCACTTTCTTAGCTCCAAGTCTCTGGTTTCAAGAGTCTAGTTTATCTGGGAACCTAGCTGAGAGGCAGGCTTGCTCTAAGAAGCAAGATAATGGGTCTTCTACTCCACATCACTTCCCTTCTTGGCTTTCAGCCTGGTTTCTGATGTGGTGACTGCATTTGGGGCACCCACCAAGTTCTTAAAACTTAACAGAGGGGGGACCAGCAGTTAGCGTAATGGCTATGTCGATGGACTTCCATGTAGTGACAGCGGTTAGAGTCCTGGACCCGGTGGCTTAAACTCACGCCGGGCACGTGTGAGTGCATGCGTGCTCAAGATCCAGAGAGGAGAATGGAGAAGAAGGGACTGCAGCCTGGCCATACCCGGGGAGGGGGCAGGGGGGTGATTTCTCGCTTTCTGTCTCTCTGTCTCTATCTTCCTGGTGAGCACACGCGCCCTATAGCAAAACATCTCCAAAAAAAAAAAGTAAAAAAAAGAAAACCTTAGCAGAGGGACCAGTAGACAGCATAATGGTGTGTTGCTGGAATCCCATAGTTAACCTCAGTAGAAGTACAGAAACCAGTGGCTTAAAACTCAGCAGGGAGCCTGTGCACACGTGCCTAAAATCCCAAGAGAATGGAGAAGGGATTGCAGCTAGGCCATGCCCCCTGGGTGTGTGTGTGTGTGTGTGATTTTTCGCTTTCTCTCTTTCTGACTCTCTCTGGTGAGCACACGCTATAGGACATAGCAAAAAAAAAAAAAAAAAAAAAAAAAAAAAAAAAAAAAAAAAATCTCTCTTAAAAGAAAGAAAATAAAAAACAAAAATAATTTAATGGAAAACTTATTTTCATACTAGTTGGAGTATGGGCTCTGAAGGTACTTGGAAAATAACTTAAGAAGCCCAGGTACACACTCACAGCTTCAGTTCTGAAGCCAGTCACACAATCAATTAGGAAGTGTAATGTTTCTAAAGAGAAATGGGGGCTCGGGTATTTAGTAGAGAACCGCTCGCTAACTGGCAGACTCCAAGGTAATTCATGGATGGTTTTATTTGGGCAAATGCTACTTCTTTCTCTCAAAAACCCTGTTATAGGGCTCCTGTGGTTTCAAACTGCAAAGAAGAAGATGCGAGTGAGTACGTCCGGGCCGAGCTCCCGCATCCCCTCCGCCCCGCGCAGCGCAGGTGGTTAAATACTTACCTCTGGCGCGCACGCTGCAGGCTCTCTCGTGAAACGCTGTCCCCGCCAGCGTCCAAACCAGGTCTCTGGCCTGTCTGCGGTCCTAGCTCCCCCGGCAGCCCATCAGGGGCCCGGGCGGGGTGGGAGGCAGGGGAAGCGCTGAGCTTGGAGCCCACCACCCTACTACGGGTGTACATGGTCCCGGGCCCGGGCGCTACCTGAACCCAACGACGCCGCTGGGGGACTAAGCGGGTCTCGAGATGTGGTTCCAAAGAGCAGAGCAAAGAGCGGTTTTAACAGCTGAGTTTCGATTTCTCGCTACCAGCTGCAGCTTGCTCCCGCCCCAAAGAACTTCCCCATTCATCTTCCTAGAAGCTCCCTGGGACCTTATCGCAGGTTCCAGCCAGGGCGGAGCCAGCCGGGGATGTTGACCTGAGCTGGCTCAGCTGGCTTCAGGTGAGTCAATGGCAGTTCTCAAAACACCTTCCAGGACAGTAAGGATAACTGTGACCAGTCAGATACACTTTGTGAGGGAGCAGCTGCAAAGTGACTAGAATCCTGAAGGATGCCTTAGAAACCGTCTCACGGGTAACCCTCCTTTGAGGTTACTGCTGCCATGTTTGAGACTATGAACAAGAACCTTACCATGCCAGAGATTGGATCAACAATTAAATCACCTAGACAAAATACAGCCTTTTATCAATGACTGCTGTTTGGTTGTTACTAATGCAGAAACTCTCAAGTTAGAGGAATGGAAAGTGAAATCGAAAGAAGGGAAATGAAAAGGCTGGAGAAGCAAACTGAGAAGTGAGGTGAGCAGAGCTGGTTCTCTAGGCCGCCTTGCTAAGTGCTTGCCCATTCAAGAAATAGTAATATTAATTAAATACCTGCTCTGGGCAGGACATTGTGCAGTGATTCAACTATGCTGTGGAGATTTGAACACATAGATGGGTAAGACTGTTCCTATATTTTGGGGTGAGTTCTGGCATCCCAGTTTTAAAAAGGTTCCAGATGGTTCTGATTATGTGCCAGGTTAATGACCACTAGCTCAGTGCTGCCCCTGCGGAAATGGGTGAAGAAGGCTCTTCCGCTCACATAAGCTGGGTTCCCCAGGAGACAGCTAAACCAGTGCTTATGCCACCATGGGATACAGGAAATGAAAGGCAGATGAGTAAAGCTAGTGAATATTCAGGGAAACCAGGGATTAACCCTCTGACTAATTCAGGAAAAAGGACATATGAGAATGAAAGGCAGGAGTTCACCAAAAAGAAGGAGAGAGTGGCAGAGGCTTAAGGCTTAAACGAAGAACAGCAGGTGTACCTCATTCTAGGAGATTTGGTGCAACTGGCACTCCAGGCCCCAGGTCACTTAAGAAGCTGCTGTCTTGCTTATATTATTGCTACATAGCATAGAAAGACAAATGCTTACGTGATGGCTAATGAAAGAATGAAATTGAAAGGTGGGCAAGTAAGTGGGGTAGGGTAAGAGTGGAGGAGGTAATGGCAAAAACATGGCAGGAAAGGACGTCTATGCCATTCTCAGGCACTAGAATGCTGTGGAGTAAGCCAGAGGGTCTTGAATTTCAGTCAGCATCAGAAACATCTAGAGGGTATGTTGAAACAGATTTTCAGTCTTCATCCCCAAAGTGGGCCCAAGGATTTGCATTTCTTACAGTTTACAAGTGATAGCAAAGCTGTTGGCCCAGGACTACCCTTTGGGAATCACAGCTATTGGCCATATGGAGAGCACTTAACATTTTCAAGAGACCAGTTGTATAATAATAACTGCTAAAAAGTTTGTGCCTCATAATGTGAAAGAAGAGTGAAAAATAAAAAGATTGAATAAGGAAGATAAATTAAAAGCCTAGTATTTAAATCTAGGTAAGAAATACAGATCTGGCACCAGCAGGAGACATAATAGTTAAGGCACTGGACTCCCAGATAGTTGACTGAGGTTCAAGCCCCCACCCCAGTTACTTGAAACTCATGTTGGGCCCAAAATCCTGAGAGGTAAATGGAAGAAAAAGGATTGTGGTGTGGCCATTTTCCGCAGGTGGTGATTTCTCGCTTTCTGTCTCTCTGTCTCTCTGATGAGCATACCCACCCTATAGCAAAAATTTGTCCAAGAAAGAAATACAGATCTGAGCAAAGACAATTGCATGGAAAACAGAAAGCATAGGACAAAATCGAGACATCCCAAATGAAATACTAATAAATAAATAAATAATTTATATATATAAAAAAGAAACTAGGGGCAAGAGAGAATTGAATATTAGAAGCAGCAAAGGGAAAGCAACTTCTGTGATATTTTATCTGAGACCAACTCTGTCACATTCTAACCATGAGACCAAGGACAAGTCTCTTAATCCCTCCGAAATTGTTTTCTCATCTGCATAATGCTACAGGAAGTTACAACACTTACCTGTGGAATATTGTGCGAATAAAGAGACCATCCACATCAGAGGTTTTCAAATGGAGTTTATTTTGCCTCCATCAGACATTTCACAATGCCTGGAGAGATTTTTTTATTGGGAAGCCTGGTAGAGGGTAAGTACTACTAGTATCTAGAGGAGAAAGACTAGGGATGCTGGTAAAACACCCCTCAATGCTCATAATAGGTTCCCAGAAAAAAGTTATCCTTCCCCAAATGCCACCAGTGCTGAGGTTGATGTTCAGATTTTAGCTCAGTGAGTAGGTGAGTAGGTGGTATAACCATTAACCCAGAGGAGGGACAAGTTTTGGGACAAGGTGAAAGAATTAGGGTTTGAGGTATCGGTAGGGTAAGAAATGCAGGCCTGGAGCCCAGCAAAAAGAGGACCAGTGTTTCTTTCTGAAGGACATTTCTTCAATTGTTTCTGCTGAGAAAATGCCACTGGAACTCTTGTTTCACAAGGGAAAACAATTATTTCAGTGGCTGGATTAAATTTTGAATTTGAGTTGAAGAAGTCCAAATTAGAGGGAACTACTTCTCCTGAAGCACAAGTAATAATGCCGCTGATTTCAAGACACAACTTAGTTGACCACATGTAATTTACAACACAACCATGTCACTACCAAAGTTTCAAATATGAGATAGAGGCACCAACAGCTGGTGTAATGGCTTAGTTGCTGGACGTTTATGTAGTCGACCGCAGTTTGAGTCCCGGACCCGGTGGCTTAAACTCACGCCGGGCACTTGCGTGTGTGTGCCCAAGATCCCGAGGAGAATGGAGGAGAAGGGATTGCAGTGTGGCCCTGGGGAGGGGGTATTTCTCACTTTCTGTCTCTCTGTCTCTCTCTTTCTGGAGAGCGCACACGCCCTATAGCAAAAACCTCTCAAAAAAAAAAAGAGATAAAAATAGAGGAATATAGGCAAAATCTAAATTTCTTACTCTATTTACCTATCATTTTGCAACATTCTCAAGTTGTTAGAAAATATGAATGCGATTATTACAATAGACATCTACAAGCTCCTGTATGATGCTTGAGAATAAGTTTATAGGTTAGGCCAGTGGCCTGGTGGTTAAGGCAGCTAGATCCCACATGGCTGGTGATGTGACTCTAGCCCCAGACCCAACAGCTTGGGAGACACACCAGGTGTGTGTGCATGCAGGCTCTAGATCCCAAGAGGGAGAAATGAAGAAGAGATTGCAGTGTGACCATGTCCTGTGGCAGATGGGAAAAGGGTTGCTTTCTCATTTCTCTCTCTCTCTCTCTTTCTCTCTCTTTCTCCTCTCTCTCTCTCTCTCTGCTAGGTGCATGCACCCTCTGGCAAATTAAAGAAAGAGAGAAAATGGGTTATCTAGTGTATATTAGCCATTCTTTTTTTAAAAAATTATTTTATTTAACTTCATTTATTTTATTTACTTTTTTAGTATTTCCAGACACACACATGCACACACACACACACACACACACACACACACATATACACACATGCAGAGAGAGAGAGAGAGAAAGTCAGAAAGCAAGCCTCCAAGTCTGAGACTCAAACCACAGCCATGTGGGAATCCCCTCCCTTAACCACTATGCCACCTGCTGGCCCCTATCACCCATTCTTTCTTATATATGTGTATTCGTGCAAGAATATGGGCTGAATTCTCACCAGGTTTTTCTGGGGTGTGTGCTTCCACAGCCATGGCTGGTGGAGAGAAGCAGGGGCGAATGGGAAGAGGCCTGGCCCCCATAGCTGCCTCAAGCAATTCATCCCCTTATCACTTTTAACATTGAACTGCTGCCTAATTTTATTTGATGCAAGAGTTTCATGGCTTTAAAGATTTGCAGACCAGGGACCAGCAGTTAGCGTAATGGCTATGTCGCTGGACTCCCACGTAGTCGACCATGGTTCGCGTCTCAGACCCGGTGGCTTACAACTCACGCCGGGCGCGTGTGCGTGCGTGCCCAAGATCCCGAGAGGAGAATGGAGGAGAAGGGATTGCGGCGTGACCACCCCCCCTGGGGGGTGATTTCTCGTTTTCTATCTCTCTGTCTCTCTCTGTCTGTCTGGCGAGTGCACGTGCCGTATAGCAAAAAAAAAAAAAAAAAAAAAAAAAAAAAAAAAAGATTTGCAAACCCATCGTACTCTGCAATTACATAGGAATATGTTTTAGAAGACCTGCTATCTAGTGATATTTTTATATTGCCTAAAATTTGGTCAATTAGAGATACATTCCAGAAATGGTTTTCTTTTAAAATATAACTGCTTCTGGGAAAAATCATTTATTCATTCCTTTAGGCAAATGAGTTTAATCTGAGCAAAAGACATTTTGGTTGGGGAAGAAGAAAGCTGAGTAAAAAGAAAAGGAGAATTCAAATAGGTCTGCAAAGGAAAATTTGATAAATGAGGTTTACTAAGGAACGGGAGTTCAGGAATAAAATGAACAACTTTAGCTAGCCCAATGAGCCCTGAGAGATAAGATTTAAAAAAAAATAAAAAGGCACAGTTACAGTAGCACAGCTGTGCCACTGCACATTACCGGAATCACATAGGAAGGCCTCAGGTTTGGATCTCAGGTTGACCTGAACACTCGATGCACCTGTGCATGTCCATGATTGTGGCTGGTTGGAAGGCTGGGGTGGGGTGGGGTGAGGCACCTGGCTGATTGTCTCTCTCTCATAAAAGAAAAAAAGAAAAGAGATGTTTTTAAAAAATAAGTCAACTTTGGGGCTAGCTGGTGGTGTGGTGGTTAAGATACTAGACTCCTACATGGTCGAGCTTAGTTCAAGTCCCAGTCCTGGTGGCTTGTTTTCTCACTCTGTCTCTCTCTCGCTCTCTGATGAGTATACATGCCCTATAGCAAATTTAAAAAAAAGAAAGTAATAATAAATAAAATTAAATAAATAATTTTTTTCTTTTTTCTTTTTTATTCTTTTTTTTTTTTTTTTGAGAGGTTTTTGCTATAGGGCGCATGCGCTCGCCAGACAGACAGACAGAGACAGAGAGATAGAAAGCGAGAAATCACCCCCCAGGGGGGATGGCCACGCCGCAATCCCTTCTCCTCCATTCTCCTCCTGGGATCTTGGGCACATACGCACATGCGCCCGGCGTGAGTTTTAAGCCACCAGGTCCGGGACGCAAACCGTGGTCGACTACGTGGGAATCCAGCGACATAGCCATTACGCTAACTGCTGGTCCCAATAAATAATTCTTTTTTAAAACAAGTTAATTTCACCAATTTGGTCTACTACTAACAGGTCTAACTAAGTGTGTCCTTATATTTGAAAGAAATATATATATCTGATTTTAAAATTAGTTGCCTAAGTGTGCTCTATCATTAATGTGTATAAATACAGAGGTATATAAACTCTATGCTTTTACTTGTCATAAAGTGTCTCAATGAAATCTCTTAATTTCTGAAAAGTCATGCTTCCTTTAATTCTTCAGTGGAAATTTAGGTTGGTCTAATAGATTTATGACAGTACTTATATTAAAGTGTTTTTTTTCCTCTACTAACAAAGGACTCATGTAAAACTCACTTTACAATATTTGTAAAAATGGTCATTTTATTTATATGTTTGAGGACATTTGTATTGTGATCATGTTGTAGTCTTTATAAATTTTTCAAATTCTACCACAGAATTCGGGAATGCTATAATTGTAAAGTCACTCTAGGTTCAGGCGAGACGTATATACTGAATGATGAGCAATACCACTCACTATGGCAGAACCTGGAGCTACAGCAGTAGACAAAGAACCTTGTTATTCTAGCTTCATGTTTAAGATCTTCTAACTACTTCATTTTTAAGACAAGAGCATAGAAACTCAGAGAAGGGAAATGACTTGCCAGCATTGTAAAATAATTAGTAGCTGAAGGTAGAACTTGAATTTAGGTCCTCTGTGTCTAAGTCTAGCTACCATCTCTGGGTTCTAACACTATGTTGGCTGTTACAAGATCTCCAATGACTCCAGGAATGGAAGGAATTTCCCTTAACTTTGGGGAAATTTTAAAAACTCTGTCAATGGATTGGCAGGGAAATCCCATGAAGGATTTCTTAAACTTCTTTTTTTAACTTCTTCTTTTTTAAAAAAGAATTATTTTATTGAATTTTATTTACTTAATTAATTTGCTTATTTTAATTTGACCAGTGAGAGAAAGTGAGAAAGCAAGCCGCCAGGTCCAGGACTTGAACTGAGGTCAGCCATGTGGGAGTCCAGCGCCTTAAATACCACACCACCTGCCAGCCCCAACATGAAGGATTTCTTTAGCTGTGATAAATGAATCAAATAGAAAGTCTCTAAGGCACTGTCAATTTTTACCCAACACCCATGCCTTCTCCAAAAATGCCTCCCTCTTAGGGAACTCCTTATTATCCTGATGTTTTAACTCTAAGCCAACACTTTCATGAACTTCACAGTCTTTTATAAATATCACCAGGTACGTAAGAGAACATGGGATACAGGAGAATGAGTAGTGGACATGCAGGCAGAGGGATCTAAACTTGACATCAGGCAATCATTTAAGAGTTTTGTGACCTCAGGCAACCTCTGAAATGCTCTCAACTTTGGTTGTTTCATTTGTAAGAATATTACAAATATAAATATTAATCATAATAACCCCAACTGTCCTATCTACTTTTTAGGGATTCACGAGGACCAAATGAGATAACAAGTGAAAATGGCCCAGAAATTGCAGTTGATGTAATGTAAATGGACATTATTATTTTTGAGTTGTTACTGGAAGAGCTTTATATATATTTTTTCTAATTATACTTAAATTTGTCCTCAAAGAGTTCTTCAGTGTTAGTAGCTTTCAATTAAAATATTACAGAACTATATCTTCAGTGTGTTTTATCAGGAAATCCCTTTCAGAGTAGAGACCAAGTAGTATTTACAGGTTTATCATCCACTATATCAATGCCTAGTGCAGGAATACAGTCAGTCCAGTGAACCTGGAACTCTGTTGTCATAACTGGAAGGCACTGAGCATTCCATAAACATTTTGTGACACTGTCCCATTCTAATATATCATAGAAATTGGTAGGAGTTCCATTTCTATGGATAAAACTAGGGTTCTCGTGTATGACATGACTAAAAGGAGAAGTCATATTAGGAATTCCCATGACCTTTGAAGCTTTCCAAGATTGTGATTTGGGGTTGGAGTTCCCCTGAGGCACACCACATGGTTAGAGTTCAAGATTCCTCTGAGTAGTTCATAGCAGCCCACACACCATAGAGCTCATCTCCTGGAATTACCAGTCCAACGATCCTGACAAAAGGGAGGTAATGGAAATGGTTAAGATGGTAAGGTTGTATGCAGTCTGAAGAAAATGGGTTATTCCTCTGTAATCTACCAGTGCAGGAGAGTTCTCCAGGTGTTCTTGGCTAGACCGGTTTTCTTCTTTTCTTGCTTATAGGTCTCAAGGGTAGCTGTAGAATATGCTGGGACTGCGATGTTTTAAGATAGGGAGAAATTACCTGAAGAAGTCCAGGCTTCATTCGTATGCCTTTTAGAGAAAGTACCGTCTTGACTTAGGGAGGAACAACCTATGACAGTCCAGGCTTTGTTTCTCTCTTCTCTAGAAGCAGGACATCCTTCAAAGCTTTGTCCAGTGAGTCTCATGGTCCTGGAAGTGTATAACATGGATTGGACCATCCTCTGGGGTCCCTTGGCTGTGGGACAAAGTGGGCACATGAAGGCAAGGCTTTGTACCCTGGGCTGCCTTGTCAAATACTGCGGGGCCAGCTCACAAAGGGTCCAAGACCTCTTCTGTTCCTTGCTGCTTCTATGTAAGTAATAAACTTGTTTCACATAACTTTTTGTGTGTGTTCTATCTCAACTGACTCAGACAAATAAGTAACCAGTTTATGGTGGACCTATATAGTAGCCTGTAATGCAGTATGTGTAAGTATGTGAATGTCTGTTGCTAGTAGTTGACAAAATTATGATCTTTGCTATTCTCCATGCAGTAGGAGTCCTCTCTTGGAATTGGTACTTTTTTTTCCAGAAAGGTTTTTGCTATAGGGCATGTGTGCTCGCTGGAAATATAGAGAGAGACAGAGAGACAGAAAGCCAGAAATCCCTCAGGGGGCGGGGGGTGGGAATGGCCATGCTGCAATCCCTTCTCCTCCATTCTCCTCTCAGGATCTTGGGCATGCACGCACACGCACCTGGCATGATTTTAAGCCACCAGGTCCGGGACTCAAACTGCAGTCGACTACATGGGAGTTCAGTGATATAGCCATTACACTAACTGCTGGTCCCAGAATTGGTACTTTCAAATGGGTTTCACAACCAGAAGCTTGCCATTTAAGGTTCTATCCTTGTCAGGTAATCTGTATTTAGATTTTTACTCCTCTAGTCACAACTGAGTGACTTTGGGCAAATTACTGAATGTCTTAGGCCCTTGGTTTCTTAAACTATAAAATGAAAATAATAGAAGACCTTCTGAAAGGTGTTGCTGTACCTTTCAGTGAAGTGGTGTACTTATATTAGGTAAATACAAAATGCTTTGTGCCATGTATCCAACATAATATATTCAATAAATGTTATCAGGACTGGCCCCATAGCACAGTGGTAAAGTGCTATTCATAGAAAGCCAGAGCCCACATGGCCAACCACAGTTCGAATCCTGGCCTCTCTGGCAGCTTGAAAAACATACCAGACATGTATGCATGTGTGCCCCAAATGCTGATGGGAGGGAGAAAGGACAGAAAAAATTATTGTGGTATGATCATGGCTCACTGAAGGGCGGTTTTTCTCGCTCTCTCTGATGAGTGCATATACCACCTGGCAATAAAAGAAAAAGGAAAGAAATTGAAAAAAAATGTAGATTATTTAAAATACTTGAACATGCATTTTATACCAAAAAAAAAAAAAAGACATCCAAATGGCTAATAAATACATGAAAAGGAACTCCATTTGTCATGGAAGAGATACAAATTAAAATTATAATGAGATGCCTCTACATACTTAACAAAATAGGTAAAATAAAAAAAGAAAGAACTATTATGTGCAAGGATGTGAAAGAACTAAAATTCCTGTATTCTGCTATTGGACTTGTAAGTTAATAAAACTATTTGGAAAACTGGTGCAATTTTCTAAGGCTGAACATTTTCATATTTAATCATTCCACAGCTAGATGTTTAACATAAGTGTGCAAAAGTATTCACCAAAAGTCATGTACAAAACGTTCATAACAGTATTATTCACTGAAGCGTAAAACCACTAACTACTCCACTGCCTATCAACAATAGATAAATAAGTTGTTGTATATTCATTCCTACGATGTAATGCCATACATGATTAAGTCTTATATCTGTCATTTGTGGAGAGCCCCCCAATCTAAAAACATGTGATTAAAACATGTGGCCTGTAGACACATGCAGAAATGTGCTTCCGTAAGCTACTCTAGCAGGGTTATTGAGAAGCATCTACATACAAAAGCAGCATCTGTCTGTTGTTAATGGTTGTCTTTCTATTGTTGTGGATACCCAATACCTGGATACTGCCCAGTATTGGGCTTAGGGAAGTCACATGTTTATCAGATTGTCCCCCAGAAAAGATCAGAGAAATTATATGGCGTCTGAGGATATGGTTCACATCCTCAGACGATTTATATCCCAAAACAACTGGCTTTGCATTCTGATTTCTTCTCCCTTATTCTCTTTGCATTCCACTTCCTTCTTCCCCATTCCTTTTGCATCCCATTTTCCCCTTCCCCCATTTTCTGCCCTATAAAAGAATAAACCTGGGGCTGGTTCTGGTCGCAACTTCTCCATTAGAGAAGCTGTGTCCACCCGATTCTCACTTTTCTATACTTGTGTGTCTTTGTGTGTTTTGTTATTGCATCTATTTCTAATCCACAGCCTTCCCCACTCAGAGAAACGTGTTCATGCTGAGCTGGCCCCGGCAGTCATTCTTTGAATACTAGTTGGTCATTAACTTACTTCCCCAGGCCCTTCCCAGGCATTGTCATTCTCTGTAACCCTCTCACTTAGGCACCCTATTTTAAGCTGCAATTGCAGAAATTTAACATAACTGTACTTTTAGGTACCAGTCCAGCCATGTTCTGGCCAGGGCTAGCATAATGACTTCATAGTGCCAAGGATCTAGGTTTTTCCACTTTGGTTGCTCTACCTTTATCTGTATCTAATACATACACAATCCAGCATTGAGAAAGTGGGCGGGACTGGGGAGGAAACTGAATGCAAGTCCATTCCCTTTCAGGGTACAATCTGAAGATCACTTTCATTTATGTCACTGGTAAAAATTTAGTTACATGGCCAAACCTAACAGCAGAGGCTGAAACATGAAGTCTTCATTAGATATAGGCATACTGCAGTAGCTCTCAGCTAGCCTCCAGTGATTCTTCCCTTCTATTATCCATATCCTGAAGCAGTTCCCTCCATCACAGAACAGGCTATCTAGTGTAGTTTCCAGGCTCTTAAAGGTGACTACAACCCATCATGCCTGCCACTTGAGCAGAAACATTCAGCTGAGTTGTTTCTAAATTTCTGACTCGTAGAAATTATTTGAGAAAATGAATGTTTAATGTCTTAAATTACTACATGTTGGAGCAATTTGTGATGCAGCAGTAGATAACTAAGACAGATACCAAGGATAAGAAATTAAAGTGAAAAAAGAATGGGAAATGAATGTGTGCATGAAAATTTAGGCAAGGTGTCTAGAGGAAGTCTGCATGTGACTTCTGAGTTAAGGACTTAAAGGATGTGAGGACATAGGAAGAACATTTCCGTTAAAAATATGTTGATAATCAAAATATTTAAAACCAGAGTAACACAGGCATGGACCAATCAGAATAGATGCCCAAACAAATATGCACAGATGTAGGTCATAAATATTCACCAGGGGCTCCTGTGGAAACTCAGCAGTGAAGCAGCCAGGAGCAAAGGAAATAGAAGTCAAAGACCCAGAGGTTGGAGAGTGTCTGTATCTGATAAACAACAAACAGCAAATAGGAACGGAGGGAGAGAGTAGGAGGAAACAAGGACAGAAATGTATGGGGAGCAGGACTAAAGATCAAAATATGTCCTTTAAGTCATAGTAAAGCCTTTGGCTTTTACTCTCACATGAAATGGGTAGTGTCTGAATGATTTTGTGACAAGGAACAGTAGATATAACATGTTATTATAAAAGCATCCAGGCATATTGGGAATAAATGGAAGTAAAATGTTAGGGATTAGAGGGTTGTTTTCTGAGAATTCATATGTTGAAGCCCTAACCACCTGTGTGCTGGTTATTTAGAGGTGGCACCTTTGGAAAGTAATTAGGCTTAGATGCTATTGTGATGGGATTACTGGCCTTAAAAGAAGAAGAGAGAGACTTCTCTTTCTCTCTCTCTCCATTTGACCATAGAGGAAAGACCATGTGAGGACACACTGAAAAGGAGAGTGATCGCAGCACACACTAACCGTGCTGGTCCTTTGATGAGGGACTTCGGACCTCCAGAAGTGTAAGAAAATAATTTCAGTTGCTTTAGCAACCCAGTCTATGATATTTTTGTTATGGCAGCCCAAGTTGATGGAAACAGCAAGAGCAAAAGCAGGGAGACTAGTTGGGAGGCTGTCACGATAATCCAGACAAGAATTGATGGTAGTGGGACCAGCAGTTACCGTAATGGCTATGTCGCTGGACTCCCACATAGTCGACCACAGTTCGCGTACCGGACCTGGTGGCTTAAAACTCATGCCAGGCACATGTGCATGCGTGCCCAAGATCTCGAGAGGAGAATGGAGGAGAAGGGATTGCGGCATGGCCATCCCACCTGGGGGGGTGATTTCTCACTTTCTGTCTCTCTGTCTCTCTCTGTCTGGTGAGCACACACACGCTATAGCAAAACAAAAAAACAAACAAACAAACAAAAAAAAAAAAAAAAAAAAACCTCTCCAAAAAAAATAGAGTAAGCTATTAAAGTGCAAGTGTGGAGTTCAGAGAAGATATCCAGATTGAACATATAGATTTGGAACTCATCATCACATAGAGTTTATTTAAAGCAAAGGGTTTGGATATGATTACCCTGGTATTAAATTTAGATTTTAAAAAAGAGAGAGTTTTTTGGGGGCAGATGATAGTGCATCAGTAATGCAACAATCTGTGATATTGAAACCACATGGGAGGGTCTTGGGTTCACGCTTGGAGGACTGCCTGTGAACTGGGTGGCTCACATCATGATAACCCAGTAGGGGGTGCCTGTCTCTCTCTCTCTCTCTCTCTCTCTCTCTCTCTCTCTCTCGCTAATGGAAGAAATAGAGAGAGAGAAAGAGATAGAGACTTTAGGTGGCCTAAATAATAGAAGCTAGTTGGCCCCATAATAACTTTAAATTATAGAAGCTGGCTGGACCCATAGCCTCATGTTTAAGGGAGCCAGATCCCACATGGTCAACCACAGTAACACAGTGTGTGCATGCATGCCCCTAAATTCCAACAGGGTAGAGAGAGAGAGGAGAAGGGACTGTAGTATGACCTCGCCCCATGGCGGGGAGGGGTTTTTCTCTCTCTCTTTCTAGTAAATGCACATGCCCTCTGGCAATTAAAAAAAAGTTACAGAAGCAATTTTATCACTATAGAAGAAAAGGAAAACATTATCAAAGAAGAACTAGAATTCTCTCCCTGCTCACTCCAGGCCTATCAGTTGGTAGGAACGCATTAGTTTCTAGAGGTGGACATTAGAGACTCAAGTCAATGTTCCAGCAGTGTGGGGTCAACAGAGAGAGTGTAGCAGCAAACATCTAGACCTTTAAATCTCAAGCCCAATCAAGAACATCATTATAGACAAAGTGGAAAAGCTACTGACAAGCAGCCGCCCCACTGCTCTATATTCAGTAGTTCTGAAGTGTTGGCTATACTTGGGAATCACCTGTGGAGATTTAGCATCACTGAGGCATGGGTTTCACCCCAGGACTCTGATTTAATTGGTCTGCATTACAGCCTGGAGTCTGGGAGTTTTAAATGCTCCCCAGGGATTCTGATGTTGAGATGAGTTTGTACCACCACAGTAGCTAAAGAAACTACAGATAATAAGTTATCATTATCAGCACCTTTAGGAGCAGCTCTTAGTTGCTTTTTGTTCAGAAAGACATTAGAGAGAAGTTACTAAACTTTGACAGAATGACAGCTCAGAAGGCTGAAAAATAGGCAAAGTATAGAGGAAAGTATTGAACACTTATTTTAAATTGCTTCTAGTAGGTCATTTCTCAGAACATTAGGCTAAGACCGTACGGATATATGCAAGCAGAACCATGATTCAGGCTTTTTTGTAGTTTGTATTAGACTAGGTGGTAAAATGTAGAGCAGAGGAATCGTCAGCTGGTCTCTGAGGAAAGGATAGTGAAATATGTACACAGGGTGTACTAAAACATAGGTGTAGTAGTGAATTGAATACCTGACACTTTCCAAAAGACTGTAGAAAAAGGATAGAAAAATTGTTTATGGATGTAAGAAATTTCTAACTGTTTAGACAGTGCATTCAGAATGGCTTCCTGACATAGTTCTGCTATGTTTGTTTGCCAGAGTGTAGTTCCATTTGAACCCCATGCAGCTGACCCTGGAAAGGTCACCTTGTTCTTGTGGCTGGAGTGCAGGGACATAACATCAATGAGGTGGGTTTTGTGGCACAGTATTGTGAAAAGAAAAAGTGTTTTGAATAGCAAGCCCGTATCACCCTAAGTCCCTTTTGCTCCCATTAGGTTAGTGTGGCTAAAATGCACAGATTACAAGTAAAATGCTAGAAAGGCAGTATACAACTAGGTTAGCCTTAGATAGAGATTTTGGTACTCAATATAGGCTAAAACAATCCAGCACATGTTGTCTCAAAATCTCACATGTTCACACAGTATCTGGCCACAGAAACAACAAAGTTGAGACCCAGACAAAAAGCACCCTGTTTTCTATTTCCTAGTCGTGTTTGTCAGCAAGGCTTTTTCTGAGGCAAAAGGCCTTAGACCATCAGGTGGTTGTTCATATTTCAGGGAGTATTTAATTCTAGGAAAGCTGTGCTTCTGAGTAATGGGATACTAAGGTGGAGTTAAAAAACCATTGGGAAAACAAATGGGGCAATTAAATGTAAGTAGTAATAGGTGGATAAGTTCTTGGATACTATCAACAATCTTTGCTTCCAACCAGATGTTTAATTCTGGCAGGAAAGCTAAATTGTGTTCTAAAGAGATGACTGACACTGATATTTTAGGAATTTTAAATAATAAAATTACCCATATTGTCTCTTCTTAAAATCTACATGACTTTAAGCCAATTATTCAATTCTTCTAAAACTCAGTTCTGTGAAACTCCCTTCTCTGTAAGACCTCTTCAACCCATCTGTTGTTACATGATCTAAGGGCCAAATGTGATCATTCCAGATGAAAAAGTTATAAAATATTCTCTATAGTTATCATTTAACAAGTGAACAATGACATCCTCAATAATCTTCACCTGCAAATAGTTTTATAGCAGGCCTTCGTGACTTGGTAACAAATTTTTAGAAATAATGTGTATGTTTCAACAGGAGCGTTTAGAGGTAAAATGAAAATTTACATTTATTATCTCATTATTTATCCTGATATAATCCATGAAGAACGTTTCTCCATTTTAAAGAGGATATAAGCAGCTTGGAATTATCATGCAATAATCGACATACACATGTTTACATACATCTTTACTGGCCTACTACTGTGTATCAGACACTGTCAGGCATTTTTACTGGTGGTGTGTTGGTTCCAAAAGCAGGCTTCTTACCTAATTCATTAAACTCTCCACTGTTCTCCTGACCACCTAACTCCCTGTTTTATCATACTGGGCTTTTTAAAGTAGTTACTATTCAGTGAGGAAGTGAGGGTTAAAAGATCTAGTGACATCATGTATGTAAGGTTTCCATAGGTTTATGGATAAAAGGGTATGTGCACAAAAATGACAAAATATTTCTTAGATGCACATAGTAACAATACGTTTCTGTAAGTCTGTCTCAGTTGACCTTTCAAATTTTTCAAGTTCAGAAAATCACATACATAAGAGGCTGATGTTGGACTGTACCTGTAGTGCAGTGGTTAGGGGAGCTGGCTCCTCCATGGCTAGCTCTGATTGGAATTCCAGTCTGGTAGCTTGAAAAACGCATGTGCTCCTACGCCCCAAATCCTGGGACACAGGATGAATGGAAGAAAAAGGACCATGGCTTGACTGTGACCCATCCTTTGGAGGTATCATATTGTCTTACTTCTTCATATTTCTTGTGTCCCTGCATTGATATCTACATACTTGGTGAGATAGTCGCCTCTTAGTTTTATGAAGTAGCTGTCTTTGGGAAAGTCTTTTTCCTGAGGATGTGTTCTATAGTGTTGTTTGGGTTGAGTGTTTTGGTTTTGCCTCTGATTGGGGATAGTAGTCTGTGTCCATGTGTGATTTTCTAGGTTGTAATCAATGGCAGTGGTGCTCGTGAGTGCCTTAGCCTTCCAGACAGAGTGTTTGTGGTGGTAGTTGCACACCTTTTTGGGGTTTGGGGATCACTGAGTGGGCCAGTTATCTACCAGCTAGGGACCGGACAAAGGTGCTGGACCACAACCTCTGGGGAGCCTGCTGACCCAGGGGAGGAGGAGAAACACTCAAGGTGGCAGAGGCTAGAAGTGGCAACCTTTGGTCCTGGGTGGGCTTCCATTAAGCACAAAAGCCAAATCAGTGAAGTTGGGACAGGTGTTGGGCTTTGTAGTGGCTAGGAATGGTGGCCTACAGTTCCTGGGGCACATCAGTTCATGTGTACCTAAAACTTTTCTGCTGCATTAATCCTGGAGCATATTGTGTGCTGTGGGGGTTTAGGTACCAGGGTCACAGCCCTTCCACTTAGTCTAGCTGAGGTGGTAGCTACAGCTGCCCCTGTGGGCATGATGAGATGTTGGTGGGATCTCAAAGGTGTGGAAATGTAGAGGCCATTGGTCCTCCAGGGAGGCTTCCCACTAGAATTGGCTCTGTTTTCAGAAAGGTGACATTCAGTAGCAGTTTGAGTCTTGAAAGGTGTGGATTACTTACTTTGCATAAATTCCTTCCTTGGAGTTAGGCAGTCAGGAAGGTTTCAGAGAATTTCCTATACTGGGCCTGGGGTTGATGAGTTCCTCTGGGCCACGAGCTGCTAGGATTTCAGTCATCCATAGTAGTAATCTGGGCAGGGGGCCATTGGGAATCTCTCACCCTTTTCCAGCAGTGGGGAATTTCTCTTGGCTTTGGCTACTCTTGGCCAGGTGTTTCCCTTTTCTCTCTCTGTGTCATCTTGAGTTTCTATTTTCAGAAGGCTTCAAACATTTCTTTAGTGGAATCACTGTTTCTCCTTAGATCTTTTACTTAAAGTCCCTTATTTAATTTTTTTTTAAATTTTTTCTTTATAGAGGAGATGCATGCTGGGTACCTCTGGTCAGTCATCTGGATTACTTTGAAATATTTTTTTTTGATAATTTGAATGTAAGCTGTTGTCACTTTGCCTCATTACTTCTAAATACATCAGTATTCATTTCCTAAAAAGCAGGGCACTTTCTGTATTAGTCAGAGAGTGAGAACCTACAGGATTTGCGTAATGATATGAGGGGTTAGGGGATATGTTAGGGCAGTCGGCTCACACAGTTATGTTACCCTAGAAGTCCCACAAGGCTGTCTACAGCTGGAGATCCTGGATGCTAGAAACATGACTCAGTCCAAGTACAAAGACTTCAGAGGCAGGGAAGCCAGTGTTGTAACATTCAGTCCAAGGCTGAAAGTCTGAGAACCTGGGGGTCTGCTGCTGTAAGCCCTGGAGCCCGAAGACAGGTGAGCCTTGAGCTCTAATGTCAAAGGCAACAGAAGAAGTCTATCCTGCTCCCTCAAAAGATCTCATCCAGGGACCAGCAGTTAGCATAATGGCTATGTCGCTGGACTCCCACGTCGTCGACAGTGGTTTGAGTCCTGGACCTGGTGGCTTAAACTCACGCCGGGCGCATGTGTGTTCGTGCCCAAGATCCTGAGAGGAGAATGGAGGAGAAGGGATTGCGGCGTGGCCATCCCCCCTGGGGGGTGATTTCTCGCTTTCTGTCTCTCTGTCTCTCTCTCTCTCTGTCTGTCTGGTGAGCACATGCGCCCTATAGCAAAAAAAACTCTCCAAAAAAAAGAAAAAAAAAAAAAGATCCCATCCATAGTCCATACTTGTTCTCTCCAGACTCTTGTTATATATTCTGGCAGGAATCCCACAGAAGAGATGCTGTGTTTTTCTCAGTGCATTATTTTGGGAAACACAGGATGCCAGTTTGTCCCATTAGTGGCAGGGCTGACTATTATTACTTGGTTAAGATTGTACATGCTGGGTTTCTTGACTGTGTGGTTACTGAATAATTAATACACTGTTGATATGCAATTTGTGAGGAGATACTTTGAAGCTATGTAAATATCCTTTTTCTCATCAAACTTTTACCCACGGGTTTTATCATCCATTGATGTTTTCTGCCTAAATCATTTATGATAGTGGAATAGTCGTTTGTGACTCCAACATCCTTTCCACACTTATTAGCTAGCATTCTGCAGCAAGGGAGAGCTTTCCCTTTTCTCTTTTGTGTTCATTTATAAAAATAGAGATTCACAAATATTTGTTTTATTCATTAGGTTATAATCTATTTCTGACATTATTTATTTATTTTTTGGAGATTTTTTTTTTTTTTTTTTTTCTATAGGGCTTATGTGCTTGCCAGACAGAGAAACAGAAAGCAAGAAATCACCCCACCAGGGGGTATGGCCACACCACAAACCCTTCTCTTTCATTCTCCTCTCAGGATTTTGGGCATGCACACATATGCACTTGACATGAGTTTCAAGCTGCTGGATCTGGGACTTGAACCTTAGTTGACCATGTGAAAGTCCAGCACCTTAACCACTAGGCCACCTGCTGGCCCCTCATTATTTATTTTGATTGTCACATTTGGTCAGTGAGATCCTCTTAATGCAGGCCCATGCCTCTGTATCCTTTTGACATGTCACTATCATTCTTTGAGTACTTCCTCACTTTCTGGTTCAATAATATGATCCAGAGTTACCTGTGCTTCCCCTGCCTCAGCCATGGAATTATTCATTTCACCAAAAAGCCATGTGGCCTTTTACTGGGAAATGGTATTTAGAAACTAAGATTGGGGTGCAAGATAAACCTTTTTGTTGTTGTTTTTTATTTTTGTTTTACCATGGTGTCGTTTCTTCTAGGCCCTTTCAGAAGACATGTATAGGAAATACATGTATATATACACATCCATGTATGCATACATGTGATGTCTATCTATTTCTCATAAAGATATCTATTGATTTACTGATAGATAAATAGTATAGTAGACAGAATTTGAAAGGTGGCTTTTCTAAGATCCTTGTCTTGGTTATTCAATCAAACTTTAATGTAGGAATTGCTGTGAAGCAGTTTTACAGATGTAATTAAAGTCTTAAATTATATGAACTTTAGATAAGATTATTCAGGTAAGCCTGGACTGTTGCAATGAACCATTTAAAAGCAGAGTGTTTCTTCCATCTGGAAGCAGAGGGAAGCCAAAAAGATCTAAAGAACAAAAAGGTTTGACCTACGGTTGTTGGCTTCAAGATAGGTAGAGGGCCGCGTGACAAGGAATTCAGCTGACCACGAAGAACTGAAGGTGCTTCTACTAACAGCTAGTAAAAAAAGAAAAAACAAACAAACAAACAAACAAAACAGGGACCTCAGTCCTACAAATGAAAGGAAATAAATTCTGCCAATAACCTGAATAAGCTTGGAAGCAGATCCTTTCTCAAGGCCTTCAGACAAAAACCCAGTCTGACCAACACCTTGATTTTGGCCTTGTAATGCCCTTATTATCAGATGAGAGGACTTGAGCTGCATTGTGGAAAACCCTCGATTCTTTAGGTCCAGATCTCTAAGATTAGAGACCTGGCCTGAGATGTAGAATGAAAAGCCATGAGCACTTATAAAGTAGGAAAAGTGAAGTTTTAATAGGAAAGTGAAGATTTTTTTTTCTTTAGTTTTTTGCTATAGGGCGCGTGCGCTCACCAGAAAGACAGAGAGAGACAGAGAGATAGAAAGTGAGAAATCACCCCCCCAGGGGGGATGGCCACACCTCAATCCCTTCTCCTCCATTCTCTTCTTGGGATCTTGGGCACGCACGCACGCACATGCACCTGGTGTGGGTTTAAGCCACCGGGTCCAGGACTTGAACTGCAGTCGGCTACATGGGAGTCCAGCGACATAGCCATTTACACCAACTGCTGGTCCCAGGAAAGTGAAGATTTTTAATAGAAAAAAAATACATCCCCATGCCTGAAAGGCATGCAGGCGGGCAGCTGCCAAAGAAGGACAACTAGATTGGGCATGGGGTTTAGGTGTTACTTTATTGTGAGAGTTGGTAATAAATACTGTGTCATCGGGAAAGTCATGATGCATTTTTGCATAGAGAAACATAGAAAAATTTCTCATGATTTTCCTGATGACCTAAGATTTAGCTGGGGAAAGTCTATCATAGTATGGCTTCTTGGTTTGACTTCATGGGCTTTTTCCCGTGCTTGTGCATTTCTCTCTCAGGTGAAGGATTTAATGACCTAATCACCCATGTCAGTGTGAACTTTGAAGATGCAAGCACCCATATTTGAATGAACTGCCCCTACTAGTTCATTGCCCCACTGGGAGTCAGGATGTTGACCTAGCGTTCCATCCCAGCACCAGGAGCTGAGTGGGAGGAAGGTGTTTTTGCAGAGGGTCTGGGTGCAATTCCTGTTAAGTTGTGATTGATATGGCAGATGTCCTTCTATTATCTCAGGGCTACCCACTCATATCTGTCTGGCTTCCTATCACACCCTGAGCCTAAAACCTCATTGAGCCATGTTGGATTTCTGACCTACAGAACTATAAACTAATAAATGGGCATTGTTTTAAACATTAATTTTCTCATAATTTTTTACTACAGCAATAGAAAACTAACACAGTTAGACTTGATATAAATATAAAATTTTAAGTTTAGACTAATTTTAATCCTGTATTACAGGGTTTAGGGTTCTACTAATCCTCGCTTTTTCATACCTGTACCACCCCTCCTAAAGTTTATATCCAGATTCCCATCATCTTCAAAGTATTTACTTATTTGCTCAATCCCCTCGTAAGTACCCTTCACCTTGTGGATCATAGTTTCACTTGGCTCCACAGCACACAGGGTGACTGTGGGGAGTGTTACATTCAACCAGAATGAAGGTCGAGTGCCCCCTATCTCGACCTTCAGTAAATCTCACTACCTAGATAACTCCCAAACTCATCTCTCACCAGCCTCTGTGGTCATATCAGCCAAGTTATCTCTGCCCAATAACCCCCAGAGGATTTATGTTTAAGTACATTCTGTTTTTTCTTACTGTTACTTCAGAGACTAATTCTCTGAGAGATAAATGGTAGATATGAATCACTTTCTATTCTAACAATATCATTATTACCATTAAGTGGAACAGCACTTTACTGAGTCCCATTGTATTCACCTTTTGTTAGGTGTTCTGAAACAATCCTAGATGAGGAGTATAATGCCTCTTTTTAGACAGCCCTTTTATTACATAGTGAGTGTGGAAGAATTATAATCCTAAATGGATAAATGAACTTTTACTTTGTCTGACACTGTTCTTCAATATCTGATAGACTCTCTTATCTAGTTTTAAGATTTTTTTTCTTTGTAAGCAGTCTAAGATACTGTAATATAAAAATACAACTTTGGTCTTTATCTCTGGTTCCTAGCACAGAGCTCTTCAAACCTGAGTGATAGAGATGAGAGGAGCATCTTTGGTTTTTCATAGTAAGCGCCTTTGAACCTTTCATGAGTTTATGCTAATGAGGATGATCTTGGAGAATAGAGGAGGGGGAGTTTGCCTAAGAAGCCAGTCATATGATCACCGCGTTGAAACTTTCAGCCTGACTCCCTGACCTTCAGAGAGGGGAGAAACCTGGAGAATAAGATCAGTCATCAATGGCCAATGGTTTAACCAATCATGCCTATGTAATAGAACCTCCTAGTATATTTTTAGGGAGCATTTTATCCTTTCTTGATTCGTATTGTGTACCTGACATTCTTCACTAAACAACAGGATTTGGAGAGTTTCCAAGTTGGTGAACACATTGAGGTGATGAGAGGGTGGTATGTCTGGAGAAGGCATGAAGCTCCCTGCACTCATCCATACATCTTTGCCTGTGTTTTTCTTCCATATGACTTCCTGACTTGTGTCCTTTACAATAAAATAGTAACTGCAAGTAAAATGTTTCAGTGGAGTCTGTGAACTATCATGGTAAATCGTCAGATCTGAGAAGGTGTTCATAGGAACCCCCGACTTATAGCCAGTAGATCAGAAGTGTAAATGGGAACCTGAGATTTGGAATTGGTGCCTAATGTGGCAGCTGTCTTATGGGGCTAACTTTGGTCTGCACTAACTGCAGGGTAGTTAATTTCAGAACTGAATTGTATTGGGTCATTGGAAAAGTCATGATGTATTTTTCAACACTTTTCTGTGCAAAAATATGTCATGACTTTTCTGATGACCCAATAGAATACTATGGGTTAGTATCCAAAGAGGTGGAGAGTCGGTTGGTATGAGAGACACCTCACTTATTTGGTATCAGAAATATTTTATGTGTAGAGAGAAACAGTTTTTTCTTTCTACAGCCCATGTATTTATTAGGAACAAATGTTCTGTGCATTTCTTCTTTTAGGACAGGGAGAGAGAAAGGAAGGGCTGGATTCAGGAAGATGTAAAACATAATAAGTTTTAATTATAATACACAGGTGATACACAGAATTTGTTTTGCTATTTAGTAGAAAAAGACCCCCTCTCTTAACATTAAATTTGGCTGAGAGACAACGACAAAATAATGATATATTCACCTCCATCTTGCAATAAAGGCAGGAAGAGCTTTCCATTTCAAATTTGTTTTGTTTTGTACCACATGTGGGTTAATTAGATAAAACCATGTCATGTGCCAGATTCAATCAGGCTGAAAATAATCAGAAAACCGCATTTGGCATTGTTTATGCCATTTTGGCGCAGACAGACAAAAGCACAAAATGTAAATTGGCTGCAGAAGACCACATATGTGTACTGGTGCCAGCTTTTTTTCATGGGATTATCTCTAGCTGGCACCTGAGCTGCAGATGTTGCTCTGGGTGACCATTACACAAATCTACATGATGTAGACACCCATTTTCCTCGATTAGACAGTGGGCACCTCCATGAAGGACATTTACTGTATTGCCTTTGACATAGTCCAACACTAGCTTGCCAGGTTGTGGCTGTCAGTCAACAAAAAATACATGCTGAAGATAGAAAATGAGCACATACGTTTGATTGGCTTATCCTATTCCTTTGGGTTCATTTCTCATTTCTTTGAATTGTGTTTAAGATTAGAAATAAAATCCTGAAATCATTCTTGAGCTATATTTTTGATTTATTTTTAGAATTATGTATTCAATTTTATTTAGTGTTGTTATTACTATTATTATTATTATTTTAGAGATTTTTGCTATAGGGTGTATTCATTCACTGGAGTGAAAGAGAGAGACAGACAGAAAGTGAGAAATCACCCCCCAGGAAGATGGCCATTCCACAATCACTTCTTCTCCATTCTCCTCTTGGAATTTTGGACATGTATGTACACCCTCCCAGCATGAGTTTTAAGCTGCCGGGTCTGGGACTTTAACCATGGTTGACTATGTGGGAGTCCAGTGACATAACCATTACATCACCTGCTGGTCCTTCTTATTAATATTTTAAAATTTGTTATAAAGCACGTGTACTCACCAGAAAGAGGGAGAAAAAGAGAGAAAGAAAAAAAGTGAGAAAATAAGCCACCAGGTCCAGGACTTTTCTGTGCAAAAATATGTCATGACTTTTCTGATGACCCAGTAGAATGCTATGGGTTGGTATCCAGAGAGGTGGAGAGTCGGTTGATCTAAGAGACACCTCACTCATTTGATATCAGAAATATTTTATGTGTAGAGAGAAAAAGTTTTTATCATGGTTATCCATGTGAGAGTCCAGCATCTTAACCACCATGCCAAAATCTTCATATTGTTGGTAGTTCAGTAAAATCTAGAGGGGAAAAGCCAGAACATTTCACTGTCTTCCTATCCTAAGGTGGTGTCTATAGTGATCCAAGGGATAAATATTTTAGCAAATATTCAAGTAATTACATAGTGAGAAATAGCCTTTTTAAAAACCTATTTATTTGTTTATGTATGTATTTTTTGGAGAGGATTTTGCGATAGGGCACATGCGCTCGCCAGACAGACAGAGAGAGACAGAGAGACAGAAAGCGAGAAATCACCCCCCCCCCCCCCGGGGGGGGATGGCCATGCCGCAATCCCTTCTCCTCCATTCTCCTCTCGGGATCTTGGGATCTCAGGGACCAGCAGACGGCGTAATGGTTATGTTGCTGGACTTCCATGTAGTCAACCACAGTTTGAGTCCCAGACCCAGTGGCTTAAAACTCACATCAGGTATATGTGTGTGAGTGCCAAAAATCCTAAGAGGAGAATGGAAAAGGGAAAGGTGATTTATCACTTTCTGTCTCTTTGTCTTTATGGGGAGCATACATGCCCTATAGAAAAAATATCTCTTAAAAATAAAAGAAAGAGGGACCAGCAGTTAGCGTAATGGCTATGTCACTGGACTCTCATGTAGTCGACCGTGGTTCGCGTCCCAGACCCGGTGGCTTAAAACTCACACTGGGTGTGTGTGCATGTGTGCCCAAGATCCCGAGAGGAGAATGGAGGAGAAGGGATTGCGGAATGGCCATCCCCCCCGGGGGGGGGGGGGGGGTGATTTCTTGCTTTCTGTCTCTCTGTCTCTCTCTGTCTGTCTGGCGAGCGCACGTGCCCTATCGCAAAAACCTCTCCAAAAAATACATACATACATACATACATACATACATACATAAATAAATAGAAAGAAAACCTAAACCATTTGATTGATGATAAAATCAAAGTGAGCTAGTTTTTTCCTTCTCTTTTTATTTATTTATTGGCAAGCAAATGAAGGATATTACTATGTACATAATTTTTAATAGAGAATTTTACATTCTTGGGTCTGTCTCCTTTTGCCTTCTCTTTTTGCTGCATAAACTGTCTGACATCAATGCATATAGGAATAGAACTACACATTATTCTCCTTATATGCTTTTTTTTGTAAATAATATTTTGTAGGATATTTTAGAACATGAGCTGGATGGTGATCAGTCTCTCTTCATAGGTCACAGTGACTATCTAGTTGCCAAATCTAGTGGGAGCATTTTATCCTTGCTTGATTTGTCTTTGGATACCTGGCATTTCTCACTCTCTCATTCTTTTTGAAACCTCCTGGTATCCACGTCTTCATTCTTTTCTGGCGTTTTATAGCTCTCTGGTTCCTATTTGTAATTTTTCCACTTCCACTCTCCATTCCTTGAGTCTTGGTGTCTACAGAGCCTAGTCCTCACTCTTGTTTTTACTCTACATTTCTCTAGCTCATTAGTTGCCAATGGAAGAAATCTAAGAATCCCCTTGAATTCTTCGCTTTCCTCATCTCTAGCTGTTCAATTCCAAATCTTCTTCTTCTTCTTTTTTTTTTTTTTTAAAGAGAGACTTTTCCTATTGGGCATGTGTGCTTGCCAGAGAGAAAGAGAGAGAGAATTATTCACCCCCAGGAGAAATGACCATGCCGCAGTCCCTTCTCCTCCATTCTCCTCTTGGGGTTTTGGGCACACATGCACACATGACTAACATGAATTTTAAGCCTTTGGGTCCGGGACTTGAACTGCGGCTGACTATGTGGGAGTCCAGCAACATAACCGTTATGCCCTGTGCTGGTCCCAATTCCAAATCTTCTTGAAGTTTTCTCCCTTTACCAACTAGTTTACTCCTTGGATCAGTTGAAATGCCTTGTTTGTAAGTACAGAAAAACTAACTAAATTTGGCTTAAAAGTAAGGCGATGGTTTCCTCAACAAGTTAGTACATTTAAAAAGGTAGAGAAAGGGGAACCAGCAGTTAGTGTAATGGCTATGTCGCTGGACTCCCACGTAGTCGACCGCGGTTCGCGTCTCGGACCCGGTGGCTTACAACTCACGCCGGGCGCGTGTGCGTGCGTGCCCAAGATCCCGAGAGGAGAATGGAGGAGAAGGGATTGCGGCGTGACCATCCCCCCTGGGGGGTGATTTCTCGCTTTCTGTCTCTATGTCTCTCTCTGTCTGGCGAGCGCACGCGCCCTATAGCGAAAAACCTCTCAAAAAAAAAAAAAAAAAAAAAAAAAGGTAGAGAAAGGAGTTTCATTTGATTAAATTAGATTAATGTGACACAACGATCTATGGCTATGAATAGACTTTGTTTGGACTGTGACATGAACAAATCAGCTATTAAAAAAGTTTCCGGGACCAGCAGTTAGCATAATGGCTATGTTGCTGGACTCCTATGTAGTCAACTGCGGTTTGGGTCCCAGACCTGGTGGCTTAAACTCACTCCAGGTGCATGTGCGAGTGTGCCTAAGATCCCGAGAGGAGAATGGAGGAGAAGGGATTGTGGTGTGGCCATTCCCCCTGGGGGATGATTTCTCACTTTCTGTCTCTTTGTCTCTCTCTGTCTTTCTAGTGAATGCACATGCCCTATAGCAAAAACCTCTCAAAAAAAAAAAGTTTCCTATAACATTAAAGGAAATTTGAATATTAACTGGATATTAGATAACAAAGGGTTATTTAGATATAACAATAATTTTTGTTAGATGCCAGAAAGTTAGAAAATGCCCATGTTTAGCATAGGAATGTATACGGAAACATTCAGAATGAAATGTCTTGAATTGGTTTAAAGTACTTCATCAGAAAAAGGAAAATTGATGAAGAATTGTGGCAGAATCTTGACATCTAGATTTTTGAAATGTGAAGATTCATTATACAATTCTTTCTTTTTAAATGCTTAAAGTTTTGGGACCAGCAGTTGGAGTAAAGGCTATGTCGCTGGACTCCCATGTAAGTTGACCGTGGTTTGAGTCCCAGACCTAGTGGCTTAAACTCATGCCGGGCACATGTGCGTGCGTGTGTGCATGCCCAAGATCCCGAGAGGAGAATGGAGGAGAAGGGATTGTGGCATGGCCATCCCCCCCTAGGGGGTGATTTCTTGCTTTCTGTCTCTCTGTCTCTCTCTGTCTTTCTGGCAAGCACACACACCCTACAGCAAAAACCTCTCCAAAAGTTAAAAAAAAAAAAATTAAATTTTTATCTTCTTTCTTTTTTCCTTTTTCCATTTTATTTCTCTTTCTTCATTTTTCTCTCTCTCTCTCTCTTCTGTTTTTGAATTTTATAGTACATGTGTGTTATTTTAGGCAGAGCCTCACTGTGTTGTAATTCCCTTGCCTCAGCCTCCTGAGTAGCTGGGGCTACAGGTACAGGCTACTGTACCTGTTTTGCTTTTGTTCTTTAGGTTGGGTGAGGAATCAAACCAGGCCTCCCATGTGGCCTCAGCCTCCCAAGCAGGTGCACCCAGTGCACACTACTGCAGCTGGGCCAAATGCTTAAATTTAAAATAAGAAATTAAAGAAAAACCAAAATAAAGTGAATTTTTACTGTCATAACTAAAAAGCTCAGGGCTGAGAAAGACTTCACATGAAGCTTCGTGTAGTAATTAAACAATATCATCAAGGACTCAGTTTCTTTTTAATTTCCTTATAGCGTTTGATAGTGGTTGCTTCATCCTAAGACTATTTCTTAGTGGTAGAGGACCCTATATCCTGGTTTGCTAGCCAGTCTCAGTTATATCTATTCTTCTAACATAATTATTTATAGCACTATCTTTCCCTCAAATGTGACCTTATTTTGGATAATAAATTAAATAGTCACCTTAATTCATGGTTGTTAAGTGACTGTCAACCACACTTAGAGCTTCATGAGTCTCTATTCATGTTCAGTTGAAGGGAGAAGAAGCTGCTCTCCCAGAAGCACTCAGAAAACCTTTCTTGTAACCCCTGTGTACCAGAAGAGCAAAATGTCCTCTCATGAAATAAACATCATGGCCAGAGTGATGCATTGTTTGGGTTGGGACAATCAGGGCCCACTAGGAGAGGAGAGGATAGAGTCGAGTCAAGGTTGGGTCCTTAGCAGGAGGGGACAAGAGGGGACACAGGTAGGGAGAAACCTATAAAGATCACTCCACTTCTAGCCAAGTTCCCTGACACTGCCCTAGTTTAGGCCTGAGCATCTATCACTCAGACTATTCCAATAACTTTCTTGCTGACTTTCCTCCTTTACTTTCATCCTGTCACTACCAGAATAATCTTCCTAGCATGTAGATTTAATCATGTCACCACCAAATTCAATGTTTTTTGATGTCTTGCCTCTACCTTTAAAATAAATTCTAAATGCTTTATTTATTATATAAAGTTGTTCAATAGCTGGCCCTTGTCTGGTTATCTGTCTACCCTCATCCATTTTCATTCTCTTCTTTATACTTTCAACATTAGCACAACTGAGTGACTTGTGACTGGATCATTTTTATCATGCTAGCAAATTTGTATTCATCCTTCCATTGTCAGCTTGAGCGCTTAGCTCCTGATTCCTTTGAACATTTCAGGCACCTTTTCTTTTGTGACAACTATGCTTTGTTATATAGTAAAGCCTCTTTTCTGATCAGACCAGGGTAGTGGTTGGTAGTTTAATTGAAAAATCAACTAAATCTGGGATCATAACAATAACGAAACATTCTTAAAATATATATTTAAACATCATATATAAATCACTGTTTCTCAACTTATTTTTCATTATCTAAAGAATTTTTAAAGACTTTTTCCCCTAATAACACTCCCCACAATTCTATGAAATTTTAGTAGCGTAACAGACCCATTGTATGCTTATTCATATACTCTGTGTGTATATGCTGGGCCAAGGCCTTTTACTTGGATGTGGCTTCTCTGATTCAGTTCTGCCCCAGATTTCTTCCACACTGATAATATATTCTCTATAATTCCAAATTGGATTTTGTTTAAAATGAAGGAAGAACGACATTTTAAAAGCAAACTGAGGGACTGGCCCTGTACCCTAGTGGCTGAGAGCTGGGTCTTATATGGTCAAACACAGTACAAATCTCAGCCCCAGCAGCTTGAAAAACATAGTGGGTGCATGTGCTTACATGCCTCAAATCCCAGCAGGATAGAGAAATGAAGGAGAAGGGGTTGAAATGTGACTATGCCCAATTGGGGGATGCTTTCTCCCTCTCTCTCTTGGTCTCAGTCTCTGGTGAAAGCACATGCCTTCTGGCAACTAAAAACAAAACCAATATGAGTATAAAAATCACATTCGATGTTTGTGATTTTCTTCCCATGCCATGTGACAGATTTTTTAAGTAACTTGCTTTTATTAAGTTTTTCAAAGGCATTTAGTTTTATTTATTTATTTACTTACTTATTTATTCATTATTTATTTATTTTGGAGAGGTTTTTCTTACAGGGCACATGCACTCGCCAGAGAGACAGAGAGAGACAGAGAGACAGAAGGTGGCAAATCACCCCCTAGGGGGGATGGCCACGCCGCAATCCCCTAACCTCCATTCTCCTCTCTGGATCCTGGGCACACAAACACACATGCAGAGTGAGTTTAAGCCGCCAGGGACTCGAACCATAGTCTACTACATGGGAGTCCAGTGACATAGCCAGTATGCCAACCACTGATCTCCTAGTTTTATTTTTAACTAAAAAAAATGTATAAAAACAATTTTTCCTCCCTACACTCATATGTACACTACAAATGTACAAGGAAATAAACAGACAAAAGAGGTAGTATAAAGAAAATAATAACTACTGCTAATAGAATTTAGTAGATATTAAGCATTAAGAGCGTGACAAAAGTTAACTCAGTTAATCCTTAGAAGACTGGTACTATTGTTATTAGTTACTCTACTAATGAGAAAACTGAGACAAAACAGAGAAGTTGACTTTTTTTTTTCTTGTCACAAGTCTTTTAAACACAATTTTAGAACAGTGTTTTACTGAGATGTTTCTAAGATGTATTGGGTCGTCAAGAAAGTCATGACATATTTTTGCATAGAAAAACACAGAAAAATACCTCATTGACTTTCCCCATGACCTGGTAGTACCAAAGTCTGCCTTTTACGAGACCTATTGAACATATTGTAATCTGTCTTTGAAGTGGTATAACTAATAAAAATAGGCCAATGAAAAGTTAAGGTAGCCTCCCTTTTGGGTTTCACACACAGCATTCTTCTACATTCTTGTGGAAGCTAGAAAAGTGAATTTAGCTAAATCAGGAAAAAATCCTTGGGGGGAAATAGACTGTCAGTGTTCTGGTTTGCATCCTTTCTTTGTTGGTGAGGGAAAGTTTATCAAAGAACCAAAGATTGAGTATTGAGTAGTCTTGGTGGATAAGATTTTTTCAAAACCGGCTCCTTC
Organism: Tupaia tana; assembly: GCA_026018925.1. Lineage (NCBI taxonomy): Eukaryota > Metazoa > Chordata > Mammalia > Scandentia > Tupaiidae > Tupaia > Tupaia tana. The sequence goes on along the minus strand of JAKSZU010000005.1, from coordinate 49,887,457 downwards.
TGAGGGAGTATATGCTCAAGGCCGCAGTGGGAAGGGGGTCAGTCAAGTCTGCAATCTATTCTAAATAGGTTGGGGTTTGTGTTGAAATGGATGTTCACATTCCCTCCATCTTTATCCTCTCCCCAGGCCAGTTTTTTCCTTCCCTTTTTGCTGGCTTCTCTTCTAGAAGCTCTCCTCCAGTTCTTGATTAGCTGCCCTAATAGGAGCTGCCGTTGACTTGGGGTCTTGCTCTAATTGCTCACTTGCTCCAAGTTAGCAGCCTGGTACTTACAGGGCCCAGCTTCTAAGATATACCACAAACCTCTGGTAGACTATAAACTGCAAGAAATCAGAGAGCTTATTTGCTTGCATTACACTATAGGTCCAATGCCTATAAAGTGCCTGATACCTAACAGATGATCAATAAATACTTACTGAATAAAAGAATGAATGGATGAATGAAATGACTGTAGGCCCCAATCCAATTCATTTGCTTAGCTCACCAGTGTTTTTCATAAATGTAGATTCGTTTAATGAAAATAAATTTTATAATAAGATCACGTCTTTAAAGAATCCTGGAGCGTTTTTTACCCTGTCCTATATGCCATCTTTTACATTTGTGTTTGATTCCAGTTGAAATTTCTAGCCTTCTTCCTCTTCTATCTAGAGAAAACCTTATCCATTCTTTACTGATCATCTTAATGGCTTAAAGCCTCCAGTAAACCTTCTCTGGTGACTGCTGTTAAACATAGCCATTCCCTCCTGTAATCTTCAATAGCACTAAGGTTATAACTCTCTTTGTAAGGGCATTGTACAAATTGCTTCCATATCCTTTTTCTTTTTTCATTTTATCCTTACAACTTCTGAGACAGGATGTTGGACAAACGTTACTTTCCTACAGATAATAAGAAAGTTGAGAGGTTAGTGGGTATGTTCAGGGACACAAGCCCAGAAAATGATGGCTGTATAAGCAAGAATTTAGGTCTCTTTCTTCCCTGTTCAGTTCTTTTTACACTGCCTTACAGTGCCTGTGTTTCTGTGTTCTGGTATGCATTATTATCACTCTATCAATATTATTTTCCCTCGTAAATGTAAATTCCGCCAGGATCTAATCTCTTAAGAGTGCTAATTCTTTTAAAACTTTCAATTCAGGCATAGGGGAAAAAAAGATTTTTCTTCTTGTAAACTGATCTTGCAATGGATGTATAGACAAAAGAGCTGCCAAGTCCGTACAAGAGCTGGCAGACACTACTTGGACTTCAATGGTTAGTTAACTTTTGCTCTGAAATGCTTTACTTGAACATTAACAATAAAATGGGTCTTTCTATAGCCAAGTCAGCACAAAACCAGTTGTGGGGAGTGAAATTTATTTAGTTGCTTACAAATTCTTCTTTGTAATTTCATTTTAGATGCAGCCATTCTTGGGGGGGGAGGATGGCTAGAGTAAGCAAATTGCTCCTGCAGTTGCCCTCCTGCGTGGGAGAACTCTGGCATTAAACCCAAATGTGATCAGTAGCTGGAGGTGAAAAGAAAGGCACAGGGAGGTCAAGAACCCTAAGGCTGGTCTTCAGATATTATCTGCGGACTTTCCTGGCTGGGAGTCTGATGAAACCAGCATCAAACCATAAGGCTTAAAGGTCAGGGCCTCCTCGGGGCACCTGGGAGGGGGCCAGATCTACCACGTAGTGCCCCAGGAGGACTAGTGTTGGTTTTGGGCCTGCCAATCTGAATTTAAAAAAAAAAAAAAAAAAAAAAAGTGTACACATCCGGGAGCTCTCGACCCAGTCTGACCCCGAGCATTGATGGGATCAGTAGAACAGATCGCCTGAGGTTCCGCTTTCACACCCACAGCGAGTCGAACCGCTGAACTCGCCAGAGGAACCCGTCCTAACTAGTTTGTCCCTGCGGTCGCCCCGTAGGTCGTGTCGCCACGCTCTGCGTCCTCCAGGGCCGCATTGCCATGGCTGCCCGTGGTGGCGTCGCCCCCGCGGGCGAGGCTCTGCGTTACGCGGAGTACTCGCCGCCCTCGGTCAAACGGCCAGACGCGGAAATCGATCAGGGACTGGTGAGTCCCCGCCTTCTCCGGCTCTTCGCTGCCTGGGCCCCGCTGGCGCCCCCTACTCCCCGCCTCGCCGCTCTGTACCCTCCCTGCCCCTGGAACCCCTTCTCTCCGCCCTGGTTCAACGCCTCTGCCCTACTGCTGGCTTGGCCGGTGGAGAGGCGGCTCCGGGCCAGGCTTTGATTACCAGGAGGGGGAAACTGCAGATCTGAGGGTCCCTGCCTTCTCTGGGAGTTTCCCGTCCCGTGGGGGACGCAGTCTAGGAAATAGGCAGTTGCAGATAGTGTGATATGTGGATTCGCTTATCATACAGGAAACTCTTACCCAGCCTTGTGGGGATGCGATGGGGCCAGGGAACGCTTCTTGGAAAAAGCGATGGTTAAACATTAAAATGTGAAGAGATAGTAAGAACAGTTAACCCAGCGAAGAGAGGTGTTTCAGGCGCCAGTAGTAGGATCTCAAAGTCTTGGTGAGAAAAAGAGCTTGGTTGAAACCCGCAAATTGCAGTAGTTTATTCAGGCTGCAGTGTAGAACTGGGAAAGGAAATGTCTGATAGAAACATATAGCAGCAGATGTATTTTTAAGTTTTCTGTAGCCAGATTAAAAAGTAAAAATAAAAATAGGTCGTATTAATTTCAATAATATTTTATTTAACATGGTGTAAGCACAGTGTTTCAACGTAATTAACGTAAAAAGTTATTAATAAGAGTTTACATTACTTTTTTCGATGAGTTTTAGGCCAAGGAGTGACAGGTTGAGATATTATTAAGTTCTTTCAGTCTATGTAAGAATGGGTTAGATGGAGAAAGCCCAGAAATAAGTCCGTTTTGTCCTTTTCTCACTCCACATTCCCTACCATTCTACCCACAACGAGATATCTTGCCTTTCGAAGCACTGCGCTTGCCCAAATTCTAGTCATATATCATCTTGTGATATCTTTTATGTTTACCTGTTATTTTGCAGTGTTTTTGTCAATTCCTAAGAGCAGAGACTAGATATTTACTCTAGAAAACACTCAATTTGTGAGCACCCAGTTATCCTTACTTAATTAACTGATACATTTTTGAGGCAGAGTCAGATGGGCTTGCCTGGGAAGTTTCAAAAAGGAAGTGTACTTTCTTGTAACGAACATTTCTTGAGCATTTCTAGTGCCATGTACGATGTACTTGTCCTAGGACCTTGAAGTGGTAAGTGAACAAAGCAGCTAAGACTTTGAAGTAGTAAACTTATTGAGCTCCTATTGTGCCTGATTCATCTCTCAGGATAAACCTTTTGAAGAAGGTCTTTTTTTTTTTTTTTTTTTAGTTTTTTGCCATAGGGCATGCATGCATACTGGAGAGAGACAGAGATAGTGAGAGAGAAGTGAGAAATCACCCCCAGGGGTCATGGCCGTACCTGGCCACACCCAAAGTCCAAAGAAAGGCCTTTTTAATTCTCACTTAAATAAGATAGAGACAGTGAGAGGGAAAGTAAGAAATTACCCTCAAGGGAGGATGGCCAGACTATAATCTGAAGAAGGTCCTTTTATCTCTCACTTCAGAAATAAGAATGGTGGGGGCCAGCATGTGGCATAGTAATTAGGGTGCTGGATCCCCACATGGCCAGTCGCAGTACAAGTCCCAGACCTGGTGACTTGAGAATCACTCCGTGTGTGTGCACGCGTGTGCCTAAAATCCCAGGAGGAGAATGGAGAAGGGATTGCAGTGTAGCCATCCCCCCTGTGTGTGCGGGGGTAATTTCTTGTTTTCCCTCATACTGTCTTTCTCTGTCTCTGTCCAGCGAGTGCGTGTACCCTAAGGCAAAAACTTTTTTTTTTAAAAAAAGAATGGCCTGTCCCATGGCACAGTGGTTAAAATATCTAAAGCCCAAACAACTGAATGTGGTTTGAATCTTGGCCCTGGCATCTCGAAAAACATGTTGGGTCCCTGTGTGCACACTGGGTGTGTATGCATGCATTCCCAAAAATACTGGTAGGATGAAGAAGAAGTCATTGTGGCATCATTACACCCCGCTGGGGTTGCTTTCTCCCTCTTTCCGTTTCTCTCTGTAAGTGCCCATACCCTCCAGCAGTTGTAAAAACAAAACAAAACAAAACAGGACAAATTGTAAGGATTATTCACCTAATGAATGACAGACCTGGGATTCCAAAACCTACACTCTTCACTATGACTTGCTGAATCTTTAGAAGTAAACCTTTCTGGATAGGATGTTCAGTCTATAATATAGCCGGCTAAGATTAGGAAGAAGGAATCTCTTTATATAGAGAGTTGTAAAAATCTCAGTAGCAGGCTGATTTGTAAGGCAGTTGGGAGCTTTGTGGTATTTTGAAGGTAGAACTAATATTGGTGATTTTTTTTTTTTACACCTGTAGGTATTTTTACCAGGAAGAGAAGAGAGTATATAGAATCCAAAATTTCAGTTAGAAGGCATATTTAGTAGTCCAGGCACGTGAAGGCTAAAGTATAGGCCAGTGATTCTCAATTCTATCCTAGTGCTCCTTTTTTATAACACATATATCCCAGTGCTCCTTTTTTATAACACGTATTTTGAAATGTCTCCTGTAATTTCCCGAAATCCTGAACGAAGATTCATAGTCAATAAAACCTACCAATAAACATAATTAACAAAAACCAACATAATGTTCTGACTGAAACATAAAGGTAAACTAAGTATTTTATTAGAAAATAACATATTGTTTATAAGATGTAATGATGTGATCATTAATTGCTGGCACACAGAGAATTATTGTGTATGTGACAGCTAGAACTGCAGATTGATTATCAGGTGTATTATATTGACGTTTCAAATACCAAAAGGGCCATTGTTTTTGACAAATTGATTTTTCCCAAGTGGTTACATTTGTGGTAAACTTTTGAACAAAATTAAGTTGAATCTTTCAGTTTACATGTAGTTGCATTTGTGGAAAAGTCTATCTGTACTAAAAGAGTGCAAAATGGTATAATTATATATATTAAAAGTTTGAATTAAGATCATTATAAATAGACTTTTCACCTGTCCAGTGGAATCTTTTAAAATCTTGAGGGATGTAGATCTCTGTTGTGCATGGCTGTCTCATACATTGCTAGGAACAGTAGGCCCCTCATCCCCACCCTATTCAGATTATTATGCAACCAAAAAGGGCATCACAGATTTTTCAGAATGCCCCAAGAGGCTGTTCTGCTTCTGTTGGGAATCATAGGTCCAGGCAATGACTGAGTATGAAGTAGAAGATTGTTGATAACTCTGGGGAACTTGAAAGTACTGTAAGCAATGGGAAATTGACAAGGGTAACTTTTAGGAAAGAAAAAATGGCCTAGATAAAATTTTATTGGAAATGGTGGAAGATAATGTTTATCAAGGAGTTTTTAAAAACTTGCATACCTTTTTATTTATTTACTTTAAGACAGGGTCTCACCATGTCATGGTCCTCTTGCTTCAACCTCCTCACTGTGATTAGAAGCTACTCCTTTTTTTTTTTTTTTTTTAAAGATTTTGTTGCCCAGGCCCATCCTCGAGCTCAGAATCATCCTGCCTTAGCCTCCTCAAGTAGCTGGGATTCCAAGTGTATGCCTCAGTACCCAGCCTTTAGGTTAGACTGGGAATTGAACCTGAGCCTCCTTCGTGGTGCCAGCCTATGGAACTATGCCTTAGTAGCTCAGGCCTCTGTGGCTGTGCCCCTATCATTTTGTATAACTGTGATTTATTTTAAGCTTTATGAAATAAAATTCTGCTATTGCATTTGTTAAATAACCTTTTTTTTTTTTTCAGCTTCCCTTTTGAGACTAAGAATTAATGTTCAGTAAGAAATTTAGGAGATTAAAAGATAAAAATGTAGGCAAAATACATACATAGTACCGGTAGCTTGAGCGAAATAGCATTTTACCAGTAATTGTTTAATAGAGGTTATGGTTAAATTTTGCTTTAGCAAAGCTGGTTTTCATGTAAAGCAGATAAGAAATGTTAAGGTTAAAAAAAGTTATCAAGGGGATCAGCAGATGGCATAATGGCTACTTCACTGGACTCCCATGTAGTTGACCATAGTTTGAGTCCCAAACTTGGAGACTTAAATCTTACTCTGGGTATGTGTGTGTGCGTGCCCAAGGTCCCAAGAGGAAAGTGGAGAAGAAGGGATTGTGGTGTGGGCATCCCCCTGAGGGGTGATTTTTCTATCTCTCTATATCTCTCTGGCTTTCTGGCAAGCACATGCACACTATAGCAAAATAAATAAATAAATAAATAAATAAATAAATAAATAAATAAATAAATAAATAAATAAAATCAAGGTTCTGAGGCCAGCAGGTGGTGTGGTGGTTAAGGTGCTGGATTACCACATAGCCAACTGTGGTTTGAGTCCTGGATCTCGAGCCTTGAGAAAGATGCCAGGCACATATGTGTGTGTGCCCAAAATCCCAAAGGAAAATGGAAGAGAAGAGTGGCCATTTTCTTGGGGGGTGATTTCTCATTTTCCTTCTCTGTGTCACTCACTGTTTCTCTTTGGTGAGTGCACATACCTCTGGCAAAATAAGCAAAAAAACCCCACAAAATTATCAAATTTTTAAAGCAGTTTGAATTAAATTCAATTTTCAACCTTTTAATTTCCAGTACTTTTCTGAAAAGTGTAATTTAGATAGTTTAACATAAGAAAATTACCTACGGATATGTTTTACTGCAAGCAAACCTGATATATAGAAGCTAAAACTTATCAAACAAATTAATCAAGTGTGTGCTCATTACTAATAATTTTACTATTTTTCAATTGTTGGGTTGTTGGAAAAGTCATGATCTATCTTTTCCATGTTTTTAATGCAAAGATGGATCATGATTTTTCTGACAACCCAATCTAATGTATTTAAAACATGTTTCAACATATTTTGAAGCTTTCCTTGGCAATCACATGAATTAAGTACTGTATATCCATATTTTAAATTTTGTCTAATTTTTTTTCACGCTGTTCCTTATACCGTAATGGGGACTAGAATGCTATATGTGGACATTATACTAAATGAAATAAGCCAGACAGACAAAGACAAACTCTGTATGATCTCACTTTTCTGTGGAATCTGAAAAGGAAGAACTTGTAGACACAAAGTTGAAAGTTGCCAGGATCTGGAAGTGGGGGAAATGAGATGTTGGTCAAAGGGTACAAACTTTCTGTTCTAAAATGGTAAGTTCTGGAGATCAGATGTACAGTATGATGACTGAAGTTACTAATACTGTATGATATACTTGAAATTTGTTGAAAGTAAGTGTTTTTACCACACGAATACAAACGGTCACTGTGTCAATTATGCCTCAATAGAACTAGAATTAAACAAAAAAGAATGTTCGATCCATGGCAGGGACTCCGTTTGCTCTCTGGTATGTATTCCCAGGGTGTATAATGGTGCCTGACACATGGTAAGCATTCCAAAAACAAATTGTTGAATAAATGAATGTTATTCTCAAATGGAAAGGAGTGAGAGCTTTCTTCTCAGTGAATGAGGTTAGTAAGAGTTTCCATTCATCTCCCAATGAGCCCTTCAAACAAAAATAAAAGTTCAGCTTCTGTAAAATATTATTAATTGTATGTAGTCTCTCTCCAGACATGCTGATTATCATCTGTTCTTCTCTGTCTGGAATAATGTCATCATCACTTTCACTTTTTCCTTTATTCCAACATTCATTAGTACCTCGTCTGATCTCTAATTTGTTCTTACTCTCCTTTCCCATTGTTGTTCATAGTTTTCAGTCATTTCTCATCTGGCTTACGGTAATAGTCTGCAAAAACAGATCTCTTTGCTTCTAGTACTTTATGTTTTTTTTTTTTTTTTTCTTTTTTTCCCCCAAGGTAGAGCGTCATCGTGTTTGGATTCTCCTGCCTCAGCATCCTGAGTAGCTGGGTCTACAGATGCACAGCTGGCCCTGGCTTTTAGTGTGGCCCTGTAACCAAACCCAGGCCTTTGGCGTGGCCTTATCTTGCTGAGTAGCACTGCCTACCGGGTCTATTTGTGATACTTTCCTTTTATTTTTTTCTGGAGAGGTTTTTTGCTGTAGGGTGCGTGCGCTCGCCAGAAAGACAGAGAAAGACAGAGAGACAGAAAGCAAGAAATCACCCCCAAGGGGTATGGCCACCCTGCAATCCCTTCTTCATTCTCCTCTCGGGCTCTTAGACACACATGCACATGCGCCCGGTGTGAGTTTAAGCCACCAGGTCCAGGACTTAAACTACAGTTGACTACATGGGAGTCCAGCGACATAGCCATTACACCAACTGCTGGTCCCAGTAGTTTCTTTTTGTTAAACTTGACACCGCCAGGGACCAGCAGTTAGCGTAATGGCTATGTCGCTGGACTCCCATGTAGTCGACTGCGATTCGCGTCCTGGAACCGTGGCTTAAACTCAGCCGGGCGCGTGTGCATGCATGCCCAAGATCCCGAGAGGAGAATGGAGGAGAAGGGATTGCAGCGTGGCCATCCCCCCTGGGGGGGTGATTTCTCGTTTTCTGTCTGTCTTTCTCTGTCTGTCTGGTGAGTGCACGCACCCTATAGCAAAACCTCTTAAAAAAAAAAAAAAAAAAAAAACTTGACACCGCCATCATTTTTTTTTCCTCCAATGCAGACTTAATAATGATGCCATTCATTTGTATGAATTGACCATGGTCTATGCTTTTTTCAGCAGCCTGCAGTCTTTGTGTACTGACTCCAAACAGCTTATCCAGCTGCATTTTCCATCCTCTGCACTGCACTGTACCCTGTGCTGTAGTTACATTGGGTTTTCCTTGTGAAATTTCATGCTGCTTCAGCTTGACCATAGCTTTTGCTTCTGTATGCAATTCCTTGCATAGCACATTCCTACTCATTTTCTCAGACTCAGCTTACTGATATGAAACTTTTCTGGACCTCACATCCTCTTCCCCGTTAGAAGAAAGTTGTTTCATCCTAAGTATTTCCTTATATCCGGTTTTATTATAGCATTTGTTATAATGTACCAAAATTTTTGTCTGTTTCTATAAACACCTAAGGCATAAAATCCTCAGGGCAAAAACTTCTGTTATTAATATTTTTAATTTGTTGTAGTGTCCGTGTACTCACCCCAGGGGAGGATGGCCACTCCACAGTCCTTCTCCATTCTTTTCTTGGGATTTTGGGCATGCATGCACACACACTTTATGTTTTTCAAGCCTCTAGGCCTACAACTTAAACTGTGCAGTTGGCTGTGTGGGATCAGGCCATCTTAACCACCGTATCTCTGGCTGGCCCAGGTTGAAAACTTTTATATGCATCAGTGATTGGCTTTGTAATTGGCACATGGTAGTCACTTAATTTTTATTAAACACCCATTAACTTGTATTATTATTGAGTGACTTAATAAGTAAGTGTGGATGTTTGATTAGAATAGTCTATTGCTACATGTGTTTTTTTCCTGAAGGGTTCTCTTACACATTAGCCTCTAAGGGTGGTTTGCTCATGACTGGTTCCTCAGAATTTAGCACAGAGTCTGGCATATGCTAAGAACGTTTGCATAGTTTTATGATAAATGCTACATAAGTATTTATTGAATGAGTAAACAGTCTCTATCTTTCCTCTCTCTGTTACAGCTTCCGCCCCCATTTGGAGGCGGAAGAATAAGTTTTTTCTTAATTTCCCTCTGGTACAACTATTGTCTATCTTAAACCCAAATGTTGCAGTCTCAAAATAGAAGTTTTCACATTTTATAACACTTACAGGCAATTTATGTTTATCTAGAAAGTTATTTACTACTTATGGTGTTTGGTGTTTGAGAGAATTAAAATGCCTTAGGGAATTTGTAAACAATTTTGTTACCTTTCTTTTTAACTCCAGCAGTAGCAGCCATGATGGAGTGGGCTGTTTTCCCACTTTTGAGAAATTTTTTGATTCATGGGAGTGGAACATTTAAAATAATTTTTCTGGTTTCTCTCTCTCTCTCTCTCTCTCTTTTTTTTTTTCTGGTGGATATTTGAAACTAGATGAAGGTAATAGATACCCACTTGTTGGCCCACTTGTTGACTTGCTGGCATTATTTAAATAATGTTTCTTCTCTTTTGTGAAATCTGTCTCTTTAACTAAAATTAGGTATTCTTTATAAGCAGGGAGTAAGTTTTTTTTTTTTCCAGGAATTATTTAACTTTATTTATTTATTTAAATATTACCAGAGAGAAAGAGAGAGAGAGAGAGAGAGAGAGAGAGAGAGAGCGAGGGAGCAAGCCACCCTCCAGGTCCAGGACTCAAACCATATTCCACCATGTGGGAGTCCAGAGCCCTTGACTACCATGTCACCTGACAGGGAGTAAGTTTTAAAGGTCTTCATTCTCTCATTTCCCAACATAGTACGAGGCACATACATGGTACTGTTCCATAAATCTTTATTTCTCAATTAAATTAATCATATGAAACAACTGGCTTGGAGAAAAAGAGAGGATTAGAGAAATGTTTTTGTTTTTGTTGTTGGAGAGGTTTTTGCTACAGGGCACATGCACTCGCCAGAAAGACAGAGAGAGACAGAGAGACAGAAAGCGAGAAATCATCCCCCAGTTGGGATGGCCACGCCGCAATCCCTTCTCCTCCATTCTCCTCGGGATCTTGGTCACACAAGCACACACACCCAGTGTGAGTTTAAGCCACCAGGTCCGAGACTCGAACTGCGGTCAACTACATGGGAGTTCAGTGACATAGCCATTATGCTAACTGCTGGTTCCAGAGAAGTGTTTTATAGATTGATGAACTGACAACCTTAAGGAATAAACAGAGTTATAGAAATGGGACTATTCCTCTTTGATTTTTTTTTTTGAGAGTTTTTTTTTTTTGCCATAGGGCACATGCGCTTGCCAGACAGAGAGAGACAGAGGGACAGAAAGCGAGAAATCACCCCCCAGAGGTGATGGCCACGCTGCAATCCCTTCTCCTCCATTCTCCTCTTGGGATCTTGGGCACGCACACACGCGCACCCGGCGTGAGTTTTAAGCCACTGGGTCTGGGACGCGAACCGCGGTCAAACTACATGGGAATCCAGTGACATAGCCATTACGCTAACTGCTGGTCCCCCTCTTTGATTTTTTTAAATGACCGAGTGAGACCTATAATACAAGTATCTAAAAAATGTTCATGACCAGAGTACTGTTCTGACTTCTGACGTGGTTTTCCAAGTTTTGGTCCCTTTATTGTTTATCAGTACCTCTAATAACACAAGCAGTCTGCAACTTAGAAATAGTTTCTGTTTTCAAAGTTTCTCAATTTGATTGTTTAATGTATTTTTTGGGGGGTATCAGATATTTGGAAGCTATAAACTAGGTGTGAGTGAGGAGGATATGAGTGAGCTAGGACCACCACTCTCAATGACTGAGGAAAGCAAACTTTGTAAAGCAAACTTCATGAAGCTTTAGGTAGCAAACATTTTAAAGCCACGTAGCCTTAGTCCGAACTACTCTTCTGTTGTACGTTGAACCAAGCCAAGGTCGATTAATGTGGCTAAGTTCCAATAAAACTTTATTTACAAAAATAGTCACTCTAAAGGGCAAATTTAAATCATGCACAGCACAAAAGACGTTGTAGATACTTAGAAAATACCTTTTCAAGGATAAGTGAGTAAAAGACAGTCTCATGTGTCATAAGAGAAAGATGGGTGACCAGCAGTTGGTGTGATGGCTGTGTCGCTGGACTCCCATGTAGTCGACTGCAGTTTGAGTCCCAGATCCGATGGCTTAAACTCACGCCGGGCACGTGTGTGTGCGTGCTCAAGGTCCCGAGAGGAGAATGGAGAAGGGATTGTAGCGTGGCCATCCCTCTTGTGGGGGAATGATTTCTTGCTTTCTGTCTCTCTCTCTCTGGTGAGCGTATGTGCCCTATAGCAAAAACCTCTGAAAAAAAAGAGAAAGATGGATATCGCTTAAGTTGAAAGAACTCAGCCATTGTTCCTAGTTTCAATATCAGAGAAGACTTTTCTGAAAAAGTCAATGAATGAGCTGAATGTTGAGAAAAATTTAAATGATTAAAAAAATTAGGCTAGGGATGGCAAATTCAAATGCCTAAAGGAGTCACACAAGTAGCACAGAGAATGAGGGGGACTAGAGTAAGTGATACTGTACTTGAGTGATGATGATGATGATTGCAAAACTGAGAGAGCCCTTGTTTTTCTAAAGGAGACAGATTATTATGGTAAAACCGATATTATCGGGTATTTGATTTTTAAAGAGAAGCCAGAAAGAGACAAAAATCTTTTGTAAAATATCAAGGTGAAAAAAATTAAGGAAAGGCAGACTGGAATGTAATTGATTTTTAAAGAGAAGCCAGAAAGAGGCAAAAATTTTTTGTGAAATATCAAGGAGAAAAAAATTAAGGAAAAGTAGGTTGGGATATAATTGTGGACTGCAGATTAAAGAGTGTGGACCATATTTGTAGGCAGTTGAATTTTTGTAGGAACTGTGTGATCAAGTGGAGGCCTTGATGTAGATTATTTTAGAACAGTGTTCAAGAAGGTGGCAGATGAAAAAGAAGAGACCAAGACAGTTAAGAACGTGTCTTAGTGGGCAGGACTCTGGGAATATAAAGGAGGACATGATGGCGGCAATAGTAGTAATGGTAGCCAAAGAGTTTTATGTCAGGTATTGTGTTAATGCTTCAAGAGTGTGAGCTCATTTTGTCCATATCAGATCCATGTGAGGCGCAAATACTATTATAACCCTCCACATAATAGATGAATACATAGAGGCCGAAAGCTCTGATATAATTTGCCCAAGGTTGCACAGTTGGGAAGTGTTGAACCCCAAAGGTACTCTGCTTGTTTCTGTGCTCTTACACAGAATATCATCTCTATCCCTTCCCCTTCAACTTTCCCAGTTGTGTCTTTCAGGATCTAACCAGGAAAACACTCATAACTTCTATATAAAAGAAAACGTAATGTAGGGAATTGGTTTAATGGACAATAGAGTTGTTGAGAGACCAGATGGGATGGTGAGGCTATCCAGAGGTTGTGGACAGCAAGAAACCACTAGCATTCCTAGGACTGTAGGGTCAAAGGGAAGAATCGGTGCTTTCAATACCAGTCCCAGTTAACTGGACCCATGGGGGCCTATGCAGGGAAAGCTGGAACTGAGAGGAAACCGTATTGCCACTGAGGAGAAACGGGGAGAAGTACTCTTCTATCCAGTCTTCCACCATTTCATACTGTTGGTTTGACTCACCTGGGAGCCAGATGTTCCCTACAGAAACCTGCAGGACCTAACTCTCCTTCCAACAGACCAAAGTTGGGAAAGGTCAAGGTTTAGATTAGTGAGCACAGACAAGTCTGGTACCAGCAAAATCCTATTATAAACAATGGGTATTCCTTTAGTCCACAGAAGTCTGTTTAACTCATACATTAAGGGAAACAGAGGCTTCTTGCATAGAGCTTCATTTTCACTGTTTTAACTCTTTGGATATTATTTCAGGGCTATTAAAGATGAAGTAATGATTTTTAACTCTTAAAATTCTAATCATTATGTATGACATTTTTTCTTTTTTTTTAAAGAATTTTTTAATGTATTTATTCATTATTCCAATTTTACCAGAGAGGGGGAGAAAGAGAGAGAGAAGGTGAGAAAGCAAACCTCCAGGTTCCGGACACAAACTCTGGTCAGCCATATGGGAGTATAACACCCTTAACCACCACGCCACCTGCCGGCCCAAACATTTTTTCTTTTTAAATAGACTTTTTTTTTTTTTTTTTTTTTTTACCAGTTTTGGATTTATAGAGAATGCGAGGACTATACATACAGAGTCCCCATATGTGTTTTTTCCCTATTGACATCTTATGCTACATGTATTAGTGATAATTAAGGAGCCAGTATTGATACATTGATGTTAACCAAAGTCCACATCTTTTTCAGATTCCTGGAGGTCTTTTTTCTGTCTCAGGATTGTTATCAGGATACGTTACATTTAGTTTTCATGTCTCTTTCGGCTCCTCTGTTGTGACAATATTTTAGACTTGCCTTGATTTTGGTGTCCTTGGCACATTTGAGGAGTACTAATCAGGTATTTTGTAAAGGAGTCACACAAGTAGCACAGATGATGAGGGGGACTGGAGTAAGTGATACCGTATTGCGTGAGTGATGATGATGATTGCAAAACTGAGAGAGCCCTTGTTTTTCTAAAGGAGACATTATTACGGTAAACCAATATTATCGGGTATTTGATTTTTAAAGAGAAGCCAGAAAGAGACAAAAATCTTTTGTAAAATATCAAGGAGAAAAAAAATTAAGGAAAGGTAGGTTGGGATGTAATTATGGACTCAGATTGTAATCTAAGAGTGTGGACCATATTTGTAGACAGTTGAATTTTTGTAGGAGTATGTTTGAGGAATACTGATCAGGTATTTTGTAAAATAGCCTTTTACTGGAATTTGTCTGTTGTTCTTGTCATGATTAGACTGAGGTTATAGATTTTTGAGAGGAAGATCAGAGAGCTGAATTGCATTTTTATTGTATTATGGGTACATACAGTAAACATGATTTATCACCATTGATGTTGACCTTGATCCAATTTGATGAAGTACTATTGGCCAAGTTTCTCCACCGTAGTTACTTTTTTTTCTCCCTCCATACTATACCTTTTAAAAGAAAGTCACTATGTGCAGCCTGTATTTAAGGAATGGAGGGTTATACTCCTCATCCTTGATGGTCACATAACCTGTACGATTATTTGGAATAAGATTTGTCTCTTCTCCCATTTATTTATTTACTCAGTCATTTGCATCAGTTTGGATGCATGAATATTTACTTATACTTTGGGTTATAATCCAATACTATTTGTTGCTCATATTGCTTCAGCTTTGGTCCGTAGGCTCTTTTTCAGTTGGCTCCTGTGTACCTTTGACATAACCCTATCACTGTGAGGTCTTTTGCTACTTTTTTATTTTGGGGCACTACAAGATGCTCCAGGCTTATTTTGTATATTTCCTGCTGTAGTTCTAGAATCAGCCATTTCTCCAAGGAGCCCTCTGTGTATATAACAGTTCATCTCATGGAAAACTTCATTTTGGGTTATAACTCTAGATCCTAACAATCCCAGTTTTATCCTCTTACCCAGGTCCTCTCCATTCCCCCCCTTCTATATGACTGCCAAGTTATGACTAAAAGATTTTCTTGTCCTGGTGTATATGGCTACTGATTTTGGTCTGCTAGAAAAAATGGGTTTTCCCCTGCAACTTCAGCAAAGTACTTTTTTGTCCATTTGGTTTTGGTACTATTTTTGTTTTTCAATATCTGGCGTTAGGGACTACTAATGTAGGGAGGGTGCCAGGGGATTATAAAAGGAAGCAGGAGAGAGGGACACTTAACAGTATTTTTGTATTTATCATTATATTTCAAGTTCGTTATTATTGTATGAGTCAGTGACCAGTGAGACCTGTATATAAGGTAAAATGTTATTATGTAGTCTTCTAAATGACTGACTATGATCTTCCAGAGGATATTTTTCGCTTTCTTTTGGAAAACCTTGAATTTCACAACCCATCACCACCACCACAACTGAAAAAGTAGTTTTCTATAGTAGGTATTAGTATTGAAGGGAAGGGAACTAAGCATGGGGTAAAAGCCAGTAACAGAGTGGTACTATAGAAAGCACTTTTACCCTCCAAATACTGCCTAGCCACAGTGATATTAAAGTTAATTCACCAGTGATTTTAGTACTTCAAATATTTCTATATGTATTTTATGGTTTTTGAATTACTTATTTGTTGATTTGTAAATAAAGACTTTTTCCCAAAAAATACTGTGAACCTAAAAGGACTGATGCATAAGTGAAACAAAAGTGGTTTATTTAAACCAGGGTTTAGGACAAATTCTGAACATTCTGGTATTTCAGACATGTGCTCATTGAAATGGCAAATGAAAAAGCTGGTTTCTATAACAAATAAAAGGGCATGAAGCACGGGGGTGACAAGTTGTTTGACAATAATTGACTATATTCTACTTTACATAGTGAAGCTAGAGGACACTGGGATGAAGAAAGGGTGGGAGTCATTGTAAAAATCTATGACCCTTGGCAGGTGGGTTTACATAGTTGCTGGCATAACCAGTCTCAGGCCCACACCTTGCTCTGGGCCATTTAAAATTTAAATGGATCTTGCCTTTCAAGTAGCCTACAAAGATGCTTTTACTTTTGCAGTACTGATTTAATTTTACATTTAAAAATTGGATTCTTTGTCTGTTATGTTATCTGAAGACTATTTTTCAGATTCTGCTTTTTCCTGCTCTGTCAGTGTTCTGAGTTTTAAGCAATATTTGTTTTTAATTGACAAATTCAATTCAAAATTTTTATTTTGTACAACCTATTGTTTTGGAATGTATGCATTATAGAATGGCTAAAGCAGGCCGATTAAGCTATCTGTTATCTCACATAAAAATATCACATTTATTTATTTATTTATTTATTTGCAGTCATTCACTGTACATCAATACAGTCTACAAAATGAGATTTTCTGTCCAGTATACATTGTATATTGGCTTGATCAAGGATATTACCATACATGTTATCGTCAACAAATACTTTTCTATTTCTTGTTTCTTATATATTTTGCTCCGTCCCCACCCCCATTCCCTACATTTCACCCTCTGCCAAATCCTCCCCCCTTCTCCCCACTGTCTGTTGTATGTACAGTTGTTTTCCATGCCTTTTTTCCCCTACATTTTATTGATTCACTAAAAATCTTAATTAATTTAAAGACTTTCAATAGCAAACACAGCTGATATATACATATTTATGAATGCATGTCTGACTTTAGGCATAAACCTCAGTGAGTAAAGTGAACATACTATGACGTAGCACCTCTCTGGGGCTATATAGCTTATTGCAATAATTAAATAGGTATTAATAGGTATTTTTAATGCATTTTCTAATTTCAATAAAAAGTGTTAGTTTTAATAGATCAAAATTTAAAAAATGTTAAGAGAAATTTGCTTAAAACTTAAAGCCAGGAAAAAGGTTAGGATTCAGTTCAAATAGTAGGTACATGAACCTATCAACAGTTGAAGAGAAGACAAAAATCCTTAAATATGGAATCAAAGTATCAAAGAAAATCAGTAATGTTTTAGTCTGAAGTCAAAAAATTCTATTTCAATAGTTCAGACTCATGTAATTAATCTCTCTTCTATTGAATTTGCAATGTTACTGTGAGCTGATCTTTCCATTTAAACTCTGGAAGTTAACATTCAACTCTGGACTTGTCCTTACCATTAGTCTGGCCATGTGCTTGGTTGTTTTTTGTACTCTTATTTCTGTGTGTCCAACTTCAGTTTTCCTACAATAGTACTCCCTTCAGCAGTTTTTGGATGGCTGGTCTGGTGTTGGTAAATTCTTTTGATTTTGTTTATCTGAAAATGTTTTTGTCTTTTTTTCCCATGTAAAAGATAATTTTGCTGGGTATAGTATTCTTGTTTGAAATCGTTTTTCACTTAACACTTTAAATATATTTTCCCATTCTTACCTTGTTTGCATTGTTTCCGATGAGATGTCTGATGTTAGCCTTATGGGACGTCCTTTGAATATAACTTGATGTTTGTCTCTTGCCAATTTTAGTATCTTGTCTCTCTCTGTGGTTTTGGTCAATCTGGCTATGATGTGTCTTAGAGAAGATCTTGGGTTGATTCTATATGGGGTCCTTTGTAATTCTTGGGTCTGGATATTTGTGTGCCTCTCTAGGTTTGGAAAGTTTTCTTCCAGTATTTCGTGGACTAGATTATCAATGTCCTTAGTTTCTTCACCTTCTGGGATACCAATGATCCAGATGTTTGGGTGTTTAATGGTATCTAATATTACTCATATGTTATTTTCATTCTTTTAGATTATATTCTCAGTCTTCTTGGTGAATTTTTCTAGGTCAGAGGTTCTTATGTTTGTAGGGGAGAGGTTTTTGCTATAGGGCACGTACGCTCGCCAGAAAGACAGAGAGAGACAGAGAGACAGAAAGCGAGAAATCACCCCCCAGGGGGGATGGCCACGCCACAATCCCTTCTCCTCCATTCTCCTCTCAGGATCTTGGGCACGCATGCACACGTGCCCAGCGTGAGTTTAAGTTACCAGCTCTGGGACTCAAACCGCGGTTGACTACATGGGAGTCCAGCAACATAGCCATTGTGCTAACTGCTGATCCCATCTAGGTCAGAGGTTCTATCTTCTACATCTGAGATTCAATCTTCTGCATGCTCTAATCTGATTTAGATATTTTCAACAGAAGTTTTGATTTCCTGTATTACAACCTTCATCTCCAACAATTCCGTTTGTTTCTTTTCTATGATGTATATCTCCTCTTTCAGATCGTGCAAGAACTTCCTCACCTCCTGGAATTCGGTGTCTCTTTTCTCCTGCATTTTCTGGAGTTTGTTGTCTCTATTTTCTTCCATTTCTGTTAGCTTTGTTGCTATGAATATTTTAAATTCTTTATTTGACATTTCCATGAGTTTCCTTATATCCTTTTTGGAGGAAGAGGAGTTATTTTTTTCCATTAGAGGAGAGATATTTTCTTGTATTTCTTGTGCCTCCACAGTGGTTTCTGATCATCTGATGAATTATACATTTTTTCCTATTTTTTGGAGTTAAATCTGAACAATCAGAGGAATGCAGAAGGAGGTGACCTGCAGTCTGGCTCCTGGCTAGACTGGGGAGCAGGAGGGTGAAGTCTGAGCAGAGGATTTTCGGTGGTCAAAATCCCAACATAACACTTTTGAAAGTGTTAAGACTACTTAAAATCTATTCTTTCAATAGTTTTCAAGAATATATAACACGTTGTTATTAGCTATAGTTACCATGTTGTATGTAGATAATTTTAAATAGAAATTTTAATAAAGGTTGTGAATTGATAGCGGATTTCTACATTCCCTTTAACTGATTTAGTACAAGCCATTTCAACTTTACCTTTCATCCTAGAAAATTTGCAGTCTTATGCTATTGAGAAATAGTTATGACATCATATAGCTTAGAATTGTTGACTCATCATCATTCTCATTTTTAAATGTCAACATATTTATTTCTGGCAATAAAGTTATTTTATCTATATTTTATCAGTACTATAAGATTTCCTTTTAATTTACCATTGTCACTATTAAAAATAACCTTATTTATGATAGAAGACATACATGTCTATGCAAGAGTGGGAGAGAAGGAGAGAGAAGAGCACCCTCTGTAGAATTTACTCACATTGCTATCTCCTTCCTCCAATTCATAGGATCTTGGGCACTCATGCATGTGCCTGGTGTGTCATGTCTCAGGCTATTCTAGCTGGGGATTCAAATATAATCACCATTTGGGAATCAGCTTCTTTTGAGCAGTTCATCACCTTGGAACCATGGAGCCCTCAAAGGATTTTTGGGTGTGAATTTTCCTTTTTAATTTGCCAGAGGGTGCACAATGCTTGCCAGAGAGAGACAGAGAGAACCAAGAGAAAGCGATAAATACTCTCCCATGAGGAATGGTCACACTGCAATCCCTTCTCTTCATTTACCCCTCTTTTTAGAATTTTAGGCACATATGCACACATACTTGGCATGTTTTTCATGCCACCTGATCCAGTACTTGAACCACAGAGTTGGCCATGTGGGATTCAGCTCAGGTGACCATCATGGCACAGGCCACCCCCTATAACATTAGTGGTATTTTGTATTTTATTTGTGAAGATTATTACAGAGGATTGCTTTAGGTTCTTGTTTAAATTTGCTTTTAGCAACTACAAGTGTTTTTTTTTTTCCCCTGTTCTTTTCTGAATTTGTTTGCCCTAGACCAGTGCTTTCCGATCTTTTCAAATTAAAATCTTTTATAAGGTAAAAACTTCACAACTGTCTCCACCCCCTATAATATTAGTGGTATTTTGTATTTTATTTATTGAATATATAAAAATAAGATATACGTGGATATACCGAGTTCATTGTGTGCAGCAAATAGTTAGGAGAAAGTTTACTTTTCAGCGAATGTCTCCTGTGTGCCAGAACTCCTTTTCTCATAATAATCCTATAATGTTAGATGCAGCTTTTCACATTTTATGCATAAAAAAACTGAGACTCACAGAGGTGAAGTAACTGTCTCAAGGCCATACTGCTAATAAGTGGCAGGACTAGAGTATGTAAGCAATTTTGATGTCATTGAGTTTTTAACTGTACCATATCACTTTTTTATCCTTTAGATATCAGAAACTGATGAAATCTAACTTCAGGAAATGATTTAAGTCTTGGTATTGTAATAGTTTTCAGGGTCTTCAGATGCTTTAAGCTATATTTAACAACTCTTAAACTTCAAAGCAGAGTTAATTTTATTTCATCTTAGCTCAAAAAGGAAGAAAGAATGATGTGTAGTGAAAACTTAAGCTACAAACATTACTAGTCTAAGAAATTGCTTCCTTAAGGTAAAATAGGCTACTGTAAGGGGGTAGAAGTAGCTTTCTGAATAGGAGATGATTTTTCAAGAAAGAAGAAATAAGCAAAGCTACAAAAGGTTGCATTTATGGTGTATGTCAGATGTAAGTCAAAAAAGAGAGTTTAAGGTGTCCTTTCTAGATACTTCAAAGTCAATATAATAAAAGCTTAAAGGAGTACTTGATAGGAAGGAGGCTAGCAAAAGATGCAGCAGGATCGTTTTTATGATCAGGGTGGAATTTTAAGTGCAAGGATAAGAAGAGAGACATCAAGTATCAGTGTACTTGTTTTTCTTAAAGAATGCCAGGAAGCATTTGTTTCTGAAATTTATTTTAAAAGCAACAGGTGAGATTGTTTTCTAACTTAGGAAATTAAAAGTTATTAAACTCTTCTGACTAGGTGGGGTAGTCCTAAGATTTTTTTCTTTTTAATAACCTTTATTTCCCCCACCCTGGTTTTGAAAGAAATAATTATATAATCCTAACATATAGTAATTATAATTGCTACTCCTAATTGAATACCACACATCAAATACTAGGTGATGTATGAATGTACTAAGTTTTAGGTATTCATACCAACCTAAGAACTCGGATATAATTATTATCCTCATTTTATCGATAACGAAACACAAAGGTAATTTGGCCAGGGTCATGGGGTTTACAACAAGAGAAAGCCAAATTCAAACCACATTTCTTTGATTCCAGTCTGTGATCCTAAGACTTTGTTTTAAGGAAAACAGGTAGGTACTAGGAATATATAATTATTGTTAATATTTTGGCTTATGTTGTTTGGGAATTTATCTTTCTGTTTATATATGCTGTGCATTTTTTTATAATCTACTTTTATTTTCTACTTAACATGTGGCCCTGAATCATTCCTAAATAATATAATATTTAACTATTGGTGCATATTTTGGATTTGCCTTAAATTAATCCCCTAGGGACCAGTAGTTGGCATAATGGCTATGTCGCTGGACTCCCATGTAGTCGACCGTGGTTCGAGTCCCAGACCCAGTGGCTTAAACTCACACTGGGCGTGTGTGCGTGCATGCCCAAGATTCCAAGAGGAGAATGGAGGAGAAGGGATTGAGGCGTGGCCATCCCCCTGGGGGGGTGATTTCTTACTTTTTGTCTTTCTGTCTCTTTCTGTCTTTCTGGTGAGCGCACGCACCCTATAGCAAAAACCTCTCCAAAAAAAAAAAAAAAATTAATCTCCTATTGAGTATTGAAATTGTTCCCATTTTTAAAATATTATAAATAACACAATGATGAATATTCTCATAAAAAGTTTTATATATCTTTTGGATTATTTTCTTAGGATAAAGTTTTTGAATTATGGTTAATGAGCCCCAGGACATGAATGTCTTTAAGGCTATTGATTCCTATGATTCTAGACACATTGTCTCAATTCAGATTTGGTAGATTGTTCATTGAAATTGTGAAACTTTGAATTGTTGGCCAAAATATGTCTCTCTCTCTCTCTTTTTAATGAATATGTGCACACACCAGAGTAGTGAGGCTGGTGAGGGAGGAGAATGAAAGCATCCCACCTATAGGACCTGTTCACACTATAATCCTTTTTCCTCTGTTGCTTCATCCCATCAGGATTTTGTGTATGTTCACACACACACCATTGTGTTTTTCAAGCTCTCCAGACTGGGATTTGAATAGAAGCTGGCCATGTGGGGTCCAGGTCCCTTTACATAGGGCTTAACTGCTGTGCAATAGGGCCAGCCATACCATTCATTAACAGGGTCTATGCTGAATA